>JARHVA010001477.1:1650000-2850000 GCA_037957365.1 Torreya grandis
CTAGTAGCAAATGATTTCATACCACGAGAGGTCATCCTAGTAGAATGAATTCATCATAGAAGCTACCAAATCTCAGTGTTATCTATTCCATTGCATTATGTGTAAATCATCACTAGTAGGCTTGAACCAATGTCATCCTTGTGGCAGGTGATTGCATCACTTTACCACTAGACCATGTTTTGTTGTACCATCAAACTTAAAATGCATTCATCATAGAAGCCACCATAATTGAGGGGGGTCTTTTCATATTCACTAAAAATCAACAAATCATCTAAAAACAACATAAGAAGATCAGCTTAAAGCATAAATCTTAAGAGTGTTAAAAGGGAAGATTTTAATTATTTTAAAAGTGATAAGACCGAAACTCCCCAAAGCCTTGACACAACTTGTCAGATTTAAGAGCACACATGATTACCAATGTATAAGCAACTAAACATGCAGAATCCAGAAGAACAAATAACTATCAATGAGAAAACACACAGAACATGAGAGGCAATATACAATTATATTCAACTCTTTACAAAGGAATCTACAACAAAGAGGTGGCACTCTTTCTTCCACATCGTGGGCTTACAGTAAACTTCCCTCCAGAGTAATCTTCTCTCATAGGTCACAACACACAGCTAACACAAGTTGTTGTTCACCTCATTACACATCTGTACAATCGAGTACACAATCGTACTCCAAGTAGATCTCTCCATGATCCTGCTGATGTATTGTTGTCACCTTGGATCTAGCTTCCCCGCTGATCTCCTTTCTGACCCTCGCATCCATACACCCCTGCAAATCAAACCTGATCTTACTTAAACACACATGGGGAATCCTACTTGATTCCACCATGGGAAGAACTCTCCAAGCTTCACATAGCTCTTCTCCAAATTCTCCACTTAACAATACAGCCCATGAGTCTCTCATATAGATCTCATGCATACACTAAAATTAGATGGGCGGCTCAAAGACTCGAACTGGTCTTCACATGCAAACTCCACGTTCACTTAACTGACTATTCGTCAACAGCAGTTCTGACCGCTACAGGTGATCGACGTCGGTCCTTGCCCTCCTGGAGGTGACCGACGCCAGTCGATCCTCTGCCGATGTCAGTTTCCCTTCTGCGTCCCCTGACCGACGTCGGTGTGGCCTGCCGACGCTGGAGACTGCATACTTTCAGAAACCTCCTCCTTCTGTTTGCAACAAGGTGAAGCTTTTAGCTCCACACCCTAACAAAAAACACATTGTCACTGCCCCATCTCTATAGCCTTTCCACTAGAGTTTGACTTAAAAGATAAATATTGATAATGGCATTGCAGCATTGTAAGCAACCTAAAACATTGAATGGCATCTAGGATCATCATGCTAATTTTAATGTATGCATTCATCACCATATTATAAACTACAGGGGTGTATTTTTTTGGGATTCTATGTTTTTAAAAATGTCGAAGAAGTAGAATGTCAGTCCTTCTTTGAGACTATGAATTGTAGTAGATAATTGTCAACGAAAAACTAGACAATTATCAATACAAACATAATGTCACTATAAAAGCTATATAATTGTCAATACAAAGATAAAAGGAAGGGACTAGCCACTACACAACCCTCATTATTATATTTATCACACTCATATTTAAGAGAATAGGTGGGATATTCCCATAAACTTCTTAATCATTGTTCTATTATTAAGACTAATCTGAGTTGACCATATAACTAAAACTAATATTGATTTGATCCAAATGTAAGTGTTTAGCTTAATATATTACTATTATTTTTCTTTATTACACAATCTTATATTTATGAGTATATGTGGGATGGTCCCATAAACATTTTATTGTTTCTATTATTAAGATTAACATGAGTGGAGCCTACCCTAGAAATTGATGCCTTGTCATTGTTAACAATTCCAATTGATAAGTTCATGAAAAAAATGTTACTCATATGAAATAAAATGTTACTAATTTAAGTTAATTTAGATGTTAATGTCCACTAGAAACTAAGAATGCTTAATGAGATTGAAAAAGTTATACATTAATTTAATATATAAAGTGAGTATATTAATATTATATTATGTGTACTATGTTTTTAATATAATAATATGTATATTTTTATTATTATAATATATATTTAAATTTATAATATAACAAAATATAATATTATTGAAAAAGAACCATAACTAGAAGGCAATGGAGTTGGGAGAAGTGCTGGTTTTTTATAGTCACATGGTCGAAGGTAAGGTGAGAGGATTGGGTGCCAAGTCTGACAGAGGATGAGATGAGACTCAAACCCCTAAGATTGATTTATAGCCAAGAAATCCTAACAAGAAATTAAAAACATTATAGCTGAGAAATGAAGCCCACATATGATGGAAGAGGAGGAATATTATAGGAAAATAGAAGTTAACTACTAAGAAAATGGATGGACTAAAGATGACCCCACCTCAGACATGAAAATGCTATCAATGACCTTATGCCTTGATCTCAGGGTTTCCCCCTCTTCACTTGTCAAGGAAGACACGATGATATAAAGCACATAATTCATCATATTACGATCCGTTTATGCACCAGAAAAACCATCTACCTTGGGGTTCATTTGAGAGAGCATGTGGTTGATCTAAAGTGGAAAATTGAACAATGTTAAGGGATTCCCATGGACCAAAAATGCCTTTTATATGAAGTAAAATAACTTGAGGATCATACTCCTCTAACATAATATAATATAGGAAAAAATTCCATCCTCTTCATGGTGTTGAGAATACATGGAGGAGCTACAAACTCTAGAATGTCATCCATTTCTAAACCTAGATATTTCAAAGAAGCAGTGAATAACCCAGATTTTAAATCTAATGTTTTGAAGCCTTCATCCATCCCTAGTGCCTATATCATAGAGTCTATAGAAGAGGTTCCAATTGTGGAGATTACAAGGGATTTTGTGATCCATTACCAATCCAACTGAGAAAAAGAGGTAATTATTTGTAGATTTAATGAATTTTGGCCAATGACAATGGACTTGTTTCAATGGATACATGTGATATAGACAAAGCATTGTGATATCTCTATATAATCCACAAGTTTTTTAATCATTTAATTTTATGATTAGGATGACTATCAACAAGTTTCAAGGATGGTCCTTGGTTTTGGGGAAGTATGGGGCTTTACATCACTCCATGGTTTCTATAATTTGACCTAAATTCTCAATCCATTAACAAAATTCCAATTTGGGTTCAACTTACCAATATCCATTTTCACTTCTACTTTGCCTTTGAAGAGATTGGGAATAACTTAAGCACCTTCATCAAAGTGATTAGCATAAATCATCAATAGGTTAATACACATCGCTTGCATTTACATGGAGATTGATCTCAACAAAGACCTATCAGATAAAGTGACTCTCAAGGATGGGAATTTTCTACACATTGGGGCATTGGATTATAAGAATATGACATTTTGATGTCATATTTATAAGCTCCCAAGACATCTACATGCTACATGTCCTCAGGGATGAAGATGAACACATCTTTCAAAAAAAGTGGTGAAACCAACATCTAAATGATGGAGTTCTCCAAAAGAAGAGGTAGTAGAGGAAGATGAGAATCAGGTGGAGGTTAGACAACATTCAATAGAGATAAAAAATAACAATCTTGGATAACCAGATACTAAGTATGAGAAATATGTCCCTTCAACAATGGAAGGAGAAGAACATAATTTTACATTGAGGATTGTTCAGAACGAGACCACAATAGGGGGAATGAAGATAGTACATGAATCAAAGAAATCAAATTCAAATAAGGAGCTGATGATCCATATGATTTTAGAACTCTTGAACTATTAACACACTCTTGAATATTAAAATTCAGATTTGCAAATAGTCATGATGGAGACCGCTCAAGGGATGTGCCAAGATGCCAAAAATAAGAAAGGTAAAAAGGGTAGGATTGAAGAGTCTATGGGATATATTTTCCATTAATTTATAGCCCTTAGTTGTTGGTCTATTTGATTAGCTTTTCATTTTTGTCATCATGTTGTTTTGTGATGATTCTCTCCCTCCTATGGTGGGGTTTTTATTGTTTCTCACCCTCTGGGGTGTTTTATGTTGAGGGGTTTTCACTCTATTATGCATAGGATTTTTCCTTTGGAATGCTCAAAAGCATCTATGAAATGTAATTTCTTATTTTTATTAATATGAAGTTACAATTTTTTTAAGGAAAAAATAATAATTTATAATATTATTATATTGAATATATATTATACTTATGAAACTTGCATATTAAAATATTGTTAATATATTATTACTACTATTAATCTATATATATTATTATTTATTATATTAATAAGTAATAAACTAATTTCTAGTGTATCTATTTAATCAATGTGTGGTACCATATTATCACTACCAATACACATCTCACTGTGAAAAAAGATTATAAACATAATTGATCAAAGACATAAATATCTCTCAAGTTATGTCACATAGTTGTGAACGTACAATTATTTGAAACAACCAAAGTTTCATTGTGTGATCTGTTTGTAGTTGCTCAAAATATGTAAGATGCACTATAAGGGATGGAATAATTTTTGCTTTCAGTAGAGCATGATGTTGTAAAGGTAAATAATGTAAATTGTAACCTTGTCTCACCTTTTGTGCATGATGTTGTATGCAACAATAATCTAGTATATATGGGGGAACACCTAGTGCAAAGTTTGATGATAGACACATATGTCAATGTAATTTACAACTTACACCAAACTCTTTCAGTGACCCAATACATGATTGAAACATGTGTAATCTGATATTTCTAATGGAGGTGATGCTAGAGAATGAGGTTTGTTCCTTCATGCAACATAACAATGCATTGTGTGAGGAGGACACGATCTATTTCATGATAATCTTGAGTAATGGCAAAGTGGTGGGGAAGGGCAAGGCTATATAGAATATTAAACCATACAAATATTTCTAGGTGAGTTGTGTGGTTATGGTGAGGGGCGATAATAGGGTATTTCAGGCGATTGGCTTGAAGAAGTTAGGGGAGATACACTTGTAAAGTTTGGTGGCATGTCACATTTGTTAATGTAATCTATAGCTTCCACAAAAGCACCAAGTGCCAATTTAAATGAGATTAAAACTACATAATATAAGGTATTATATATTATATTATATTTAGTATAATATATTGGAGGCCCATATCATACATTGAAGCTACATTTAGTGCAACTATTTGGATTTACATTACTTTCACCCATAGTAAAGGGGTTTATAGCTTGTAGGGTGGTGTCATCTTTGATTGACAATTTTATTATTATCAATGGTAGATGAGGATGTGATGAGAGCTTGTTTTATCATGACACAACTCCACATCTAATGTGCAACTTGAATCAACATTGCATTGTCATTGATGAGGGGATAAGACATTAAGGCCCAAGAGTATATCTTTTACCTTCTATTCATCTATGCTACCAATATATTTAAACCTATAATAATTACATCCAATTTAAAAGCATATGGAAATGCCATACTTAGGCCCCTATAAGAAATGGCAAGGCTATACAGAACGTGCAAATAGTGAAATATTTCAAGGTGAGTTGCATGGTGATGGTGAAGGGAAATGACAAGGTATATTAGGTGATATCATATAACAAGGGGCCCATATAATAATATAATATTATATATAATATATAAATGCAATATAATATTAACATCGATAGACATGTTACTCTTTGGAAGATGAGAATATTTATTTGTAAAGCACTTATCCCATATAAATTACACCTACACATATGACTACATTAAATTTTAAATTAGCACATTAATTAAATAATAGTGCAAAATGATACATGTCAATTATGTCAAATCAAGGTTGTGACATCTTTGATTGGTCATTTTCAACTGTTAAGGGAGGATGAAGACATCATGAGAGTTGATTTGATTGTGGCAGGGCTCCACATCTCATGTAAAACTCAAATCGATGATCCAATGTCATTGATACTACCAGGATAAGACATTTAGGTCATAAGGTCAATATTGTATCTTTCATTCACCCATGATGCTAATATATTGACACCTATAGAAAGTACATCATGCTTAAGAACATATGAAAAAACCATACTCAGACCCCTGACTTGATAAACTAGGAAGATACACATACAAAGTTCAAAAACATATCACATATATCAATGCAACTTGTAGCTTCCACTAAATTATTTTAATTACCCAATACAGGATTGAAATAGATCTCATTTTAATGCTTGAATTGTCAGGACCCTAGCTCTCAAAGAGCACACATGATTACCTTTGTATAAGCAACTAAACACGAAATTTAACCAGAAGTAACTAGTAACTAGAAATTCAGAAATAACACAGAATATGAGAGACAATACCCAATTGTATTAATACTCTTCCAAAAAAGAATTACAATGAAGAGATGCCACACTCTTCCACACCTTCCAGGCTTCCCACACCAAGTGTACAGTAATTCTACTTCAAGAGTTCACTCTCCTCAAATACAGTCACAATAGACAACTCAAACACAAAGTTGTTGTTCACCTCCAACCAGTCAGTATCACTACTGCCAGTACCACTAGTAAGTGATAACTGGAAAAACTGTCGTTGCCTACTTTCAATCCAACTGAGTATACATACTCAAGGTCCAAGTACACAAATGTACTCCAAGTAGATCTCCCCTGATCTTGCTACCTATTGTGTTGCTAATCTCCTTGATCTTGCTGCCACCTGTAAATAAACTTGGTTTTGCAACACCTGCAAACCTAGATCAAACACACACAAACACCTACAGATCAATTGATCTTACTTACCATGTAAATCTCACCTGATCTTGTTATACCATAGATCAACCTGGCCTTGCAACACCTACTAACCGAGATCATACACACTTAGAAGAACCCTTGTCCTTGCTGCACCAAGTCCTTCTGATTCTCCCACTTGAGGATTTTCTCCTTTAAGGATCCTTTTACAAATAAAGGATAAATTATAATACAGCCCATGAGTCTATAAAATAGCTCTCATACAAACAATAATTAGACTTATAATTGTAATAATTAGAACCATAGCTTTCAGACTTAAATTAGTCTTTTTACATGCAAATGAACTGTCCATCCAAAAATTGACCAATTCTAGAGATGCATGCACACATAGGCTACCGATGTCGGTTCCTATCTGACTGATGTCGATCGACACCTGTCGATGTTAGTTGTTATGAACATTGAATATGAATGATATCGGTTGATCATGCTGATGTCAGTTTCTCTTACACTCAGCAACCTCCTCCTATTTGCATCCTGGTAAAGTTTTTAGCTCCACAACCTAACAATCTCCCACTTGGAGATAAATAGTTGCACTTGTACCTATACATGTACATCATCTAATTTATTTCTTGGCTTGTATCCCTCTTCAAGATCACTCTTAAATACCAACCACCACAACAAACCCTGTGATGCTACTCATGTCATCCAAGTCCCCTGCCGCATCTGAATCTACATACCCATGTAGAGAAGTCCCTGACCCTACATAGCATGTATCCCTACTGCTAGTCCCTCTTAGATACCTGAGAATCCACTGAACTGCCCTCTAGTGCTTCTTTCCTAGATTGGCCACAAACTTGCTGACAACTCCCACTGTTGGGGAACCTCAGATCTAGTACACATGTACTTAACCTCATCATGTGAATCAAGACACTGTTCATAGAAATGTCCAACCATCGGCATGCTAACCAGTTTCACACAATCATTCAGAGACTAAATCAACATGTGACCTTCCATGTCTCTAGAACACACTTATGCCAAAGAATTTTGCTACTCCAAATTCTTCATGACATACCACTGAACTAACTTTACCTTTAGCTCAGCAACCCTGCATGTGTGACCGTACAACAAGCAAACACATAACATACAGTAACAGGATAATGTTGCAATCATCATCTAACCTGGTAAAGAAACACAATGGTTATGATGACATTGACTAAAGCCATGCTTTGTCATCCACCTGTCAAACCTCCATTGTCTTGTAGCTTCCTCAAGACCATATGACCTGGCCTTCCATCTCATGTATCCATTTCCTCTCTTCTTTAACCAAAGAATCCATTCATCTCTCAGTGCTTTCTTTTGGCTGGCAACCCTACCAAATCTCCCATTTGGTTCTGCATCCTAAGAATCAAATTACTCATCCATGCCATACTCCCACTATTTCTTGGATCCTTTCTACTCTATAATAAGCAACAAATATAAAGAAGGGGAATAATGAATTTGAGGCTTACTTACCCTTTCAGCCCTCTGTATGGGCATTTGAGACTCCTTGACAACTTGTCCACCCAAAATCCATTCCAGTGACTGACCTCAGTCACCACACAGTCTACATTTGACTGACATCGATTCCATGCGACTGTCTTGACTGTCGACACTGGTTACCTGATCGACGTCGATGTCTACCTGTTACCGATGTCAGTTCCCTGACCAACGTTGGTCTTACCCTACCTGACACTGCCAACTTTGGTCTACACATGACCGACATCGGCATCTATCTATTCGATGTCAGTTCCCCCTGATTGACACCGATACTTGTGTTCTCTTGTGAATGATGACTTTTTACCTATGAGCTCTCTTTGGATCAAAACCCTATCCAAACTGCTCTGCTCAGAGTTACTCAGCCTTCTCCACTAATCTCTATTCATCATCTCCTCCATAAACACCAAGGCTTTCCAATTCTTAAGTTTGTCAAAGACATCTGTCTTCCTCTTAAGAACATGCATCTCCTTCTTACTCATGTGACCAAGCCTATAAAGCCATGTCTTTGCAACAAAAGGAGAATCAGTAATATAAGTAGATAGATAAAGGATACCTACTTTCTTACCACCTGCTAATTCAAGTGCATCTGCTGTGAGATTTTTTATGCATCTCTCATCACCCAACTTTCCTAAAAAATTAGCCTTATCTTTAGAACCAAGACCTGCATGACATCCTTCAACACCCATGTGTTGGCCACCTACAATTTCAGCCACACTTCACCATTGCCACCAATTTGACAAGGCTCACCAGCCCTTAAATAAATCTTTCCAAAGTCTCCAAGGACCTTAACATGAAAAAATACTCTATTTCAGGCTGCATGGAAAGAGGCAACAGAATCTATAAAACAAGATTCTACTTTATCCAAGGAACATCCCAGAGCATCCTGTGCAACAACACCTGCAACATCTACTTCTTCAATTCCTTCATGCTGATCTTGAACCAACCAACAATATTTCTTTTCTTGCTCTTTCTTTCCATAACACCGTAATTAATCATTCTTGTTTTTGAATTCCTCCATACTTTCTTCTGCCATTGCTATACTCCCACTCTAATGAAACCCCTGTGAGTGACCTATAATCAAAATACTTAACACACTCTCAAACCAAGGTGTTAGTGACCAAGCTCTACCACTTGGAGATCCTTGCTCTAATACCAACTGTTAGATTGGTACCACACTCTTGAACCTACAACTAGGCTCTGATACCACTTGTCAAGACCCCCAGCTCTCAAAGAGCACACATGATTACCTTTGTATAAGTAACTAAACATGAAATTTAACTAGAAGTAACAAGTAACTAAAAACTCAAAAATAACACAGAATATGAGAGACAATACCCAATTGTATTAATACTCTTCTAGAAAAGAATTACAATGAAGAGATGCCACACTCTTCCACACCTTCCAGGCTTCCCACACCAAGTGTACAGTAATTCTACTTCAAGAGTTCACTCTCCTCAAATATGGTCACAATAGACAACTCAAACACAAAGTTGTTCACCTCCAACCAGTCAGTATCACTACTGCCAGTACCACTAGTAAGTGACAATTAAAAAAACCATCATTGCCTACTTCCAGTCTAACTGAGTATACATACTCAAGGTCCAAGTACACAAACATACTTAAAGTAGATCTCCCCTGATCTTGCTACCTATTGTCTTGCTAATCTCCCTGATCTTACTGCCACCTACAAATCAACTTGGTTTTGCAGCAGTTGCAAACCTAGATCAAACACACACAAACACCTGCAGATCAATCGATCTTATTTACCATGTAAATCTCACCTGATCTTACTATACTGCAGATCAACCTGGCCTTACAACACCTATCGATCAAGATCATACACACCCAGAAGAACCCTTGTCCTTACTGCACCAAGTCCTTCTGATTCTCCCACTTGAGGATTTTCTCCTTCAAGGATCCTTTTACAAATAAAGGATAAATTACAATACAGCCCATGAGTCTATTAAATAGCTCTCATACAAACAATAATTAGACTTCTAATTATAATAATTAGAACTATAGCTTCAAGACTTAAATTAGTCTTTTTACATGCAAATGAACTATCCATCCAAAAATAGACCAGTTTCAGAGACGCATGCACATGCATGCACACACAAGCTGCCGACGTCGGTTCCTGTCTGACCGATGTCGGCTGACACCTGCCGATGTCGATTGCTGTGAACACTGAATATGACCAACATTGGTCGATCATGCCGACGTTAGTTTCTCTTACACTCAGCAACCTCCTCCTGTTTGCATCCTGGTGAAGTTTTTAGCTCCACAACCTAACATGAATAAGGGTCAAATATCCAATAGCTCTTTTAAAAACACAAAGAATACACCATGTATCAATTAGATAAGTCTCAAACTAAATATATAAAAGTTATAACTATGTTAACTATATAAAACCTAATTAGATGACTCTAAAGCCATTTAGATGAAAAATAGAAAAGTCTTCTTCAATGAAAGAAACCTCTTCTATAATCTAATTAAATGATGCAAGATACTATATTATAATAGATATGGATACATATATTTCCAAGATTTTCCATTCTCATTTTCAATATCACTCATTGTAAAAATTGTATTCATAATAAAAGTGCTTATTTCTCTTTATTTCATGAATGGAAGAAAGGTAAAAGTGCACCTAAAACCACAAGCGCTACCAATTTTGGGTAGTTTTTTAGACCAAGATTCAAATCCTAGTTAGTTTTAACATGTTTTCTTCAAGCTCTATAGTAGTTTAATAAACAATCAAATCACACTTGAAACCACAACTGCTAACCCCATTTCACATTTTGTTCACAAACTGTTAAGTAACAACAATCTAATTTTTTTTTGGAGCTCAGTGGAATATTGTTGGATGGTGGAGCCTGATCTTATTTTAATGCTCAGTTTCCAATAGGGGGTGTGGGGGGGTAATGCCCCCCCCACTAGGGTCACCATGGGGGTCCAGGGGGGTGATGACTTATTTTGGAGCCCCCCTAATGAGGGTTCGAGGGCAGCACCCCTGAATCAAAATTTTGAAAAAAATACATTATAAAATATTATCATTTCATAATTAATCTAAAACATTTACTATTAGGTTTTAGATCTAACAATAGAAATTAAGTTAGTGCATTTTTGCCCTAATTTGTAACCCTCTATTGATATGAAGGTATTGTAATGAGGAAAAAAATGTGAGAGAGTGAAGAGGATACTACAATGGATGTATTATAGGTTTTTCCCTTCATTTCTTGGATTGAATAATAAAAGGACTGGCAGTTTCTATGTGGACGTAGCCCATATTGGGTGAACCATGTTAAATCTGTGTCTCTATTATGTTGTGTTTTCTAAATTTTAATTCTATCTTTATTTCATTATTATTTCTCTACATTCTATATTCCTAGCAAATATGAGCTTGTATAATCCTTCATATGGCATGGAAATGCATTATGCATGGAGGAGAGGTCATATATATAATGACTCTTTTAAAAATAGGGGTCATAGATCTAATGGCTCCTTTAAAAACATAGAAAATACACCATGTGTCAATTTAGACAAGTTTAAAACTAAATAAACAAATTTTATAACTATGTTAAGTATATAAAACCCAATTAGATGACTGTAAAACTAATTATCAAAAAAAAACTTCTTCAATGGAAAACACCTCTTATCATAAAACAAATAAGATTTTGTAACATAAAGTCCTTCAAGAAACACTAAGTCATAACTTATCCTATTAATGGGTTACCCCATTTCAACGATTCATTTTTTGTGTACTGACACATTCATTGGGCTTATTCCTTGTGTAGGCACTTCACATTTCATGAGATAGTTAAAAATAAGGATAAATTAAGAGGAGAACCTATTCAAATAAAGACCAAGTTTATATTCATTTTTTTAAATTATTAATAAGAAATGTGGTTGACTACCTTCAATATAACCACCAATCATTACAAAAAATATTTCCTCAATTTATTAAATATAATATTGTTATACGCAATGTGTGGAAGGGATTACATGGTCATCTCAAGACATCAAATTAATAGGACACTTAACTTTCTCAAACCTACCTGTCTATGATCGATTTCAACTTATTGTCACTACCTCTATTGCATACCTCAGGTCTTTAATCACCACTCTTTTTCTACTTTAAATTTTCAGTGAGAATGGGGTCATTGAACAAATAATTGGGATTATTGATGGTCACTTATGCATCCCTTACTTTCAGCCATTCCTCAAGCTTAAAACTCTATATCAAAACATTAAACAAACAAACAAACAAACAGAGGGATCCTCACATGGACTTCTTTGGTGTATGTTTTTTTTGGGCCATCTTCAGTCTATATCAAATTGGACTATTCTCTTAGGTACAAAGAAAATCTAAGCTTGTTCAATGCACTGTAGATAAAATGAGTATATTCTCAAAGCTCCCACTCAAAATTATTGCCTTTGTCTAGATTTTCATCCCAAGAATTGCCTAGATTCAATTAGAACTTGCTCTCAAGAGCAATAAATTTGAATCTTTTTCTTACAAAATAAACCAACTTTGAGGAAAATATTTGTGACCATGTTTATTTCGTTAACTTCCATGGTTATAACCTACATAAAAAATAACCAAAAAAACATATTAGAAATGTAACTTGATTATCAATTATTTCATCTTAGATGTTATATATTGTCCAAATGACATTGAACTTGATGAAAACATCAAAAACTACTCTCTGATGTTCTTACACAAAAATTTTTCCATCGATATTAACCAACACATGTAGCTTGTTCCAACAACCACTCTATCATCAGGGGTATCTTCCAAGTGTTCATACCATGGTAGGAAAAAATTAAACCCAATACTTTTTCTTATACATGTCCAATGCAGCTACACGGGTGATCAAAATATGGTGTGCAAAAAAATATGGCCTAGATAGGGAATTCTTAGTGACACATGTTCCATAAGGGAGAGAGCACCTTGTAGGTTAACCCATTAGAGAAAATTTTCACATTGTCTACACCCTAGATTTAAACCCACCTTCCTTGCCCATGTATGTGGTTATTGCCTTCAAAAAATACTCTAGTCTCCCATGGGATATTTACAATCCAATACATCATCTAATTCCTCCTATTACATGAGGTAATCACCACCAAATGCCTATCAAAATGGCATGGTATTTAACCATACATAGATCACAAGGAATGAATATCAATAAAATAATAATTAATATTATCAAAATTGATCATTAAGGGTTGACCTTCATTGTCGTGTTAAGAGAACACTCACTATACAACCTATATTTCAACCCTTCATTTACATTTGATCACTATGCATGAATAAAGGTTAATATATATGTTAATTTTAGAAGAGCATATGAAGCAAGACTTCGTGTAATACCTTTTCCAAAACATTTACAATAAATTTAATTTTTCTCAATAAACACACAAAAATGCATTTCACACAATTTGGTTTACTCTTTACTACTCACATACTACACACTCATAAGTACTTAATAAAAAAATTAAATATAGAGACAAATCCCTCCCATTGTTCCTTACACCATCGAGGAAATTACTAGCAATATGCAATGACTCCTTTAAAAACATAGATAATACACCATGTGTTAATTTAGACCAGTCTCAAACTAAATAGACAAAAGTTCTAACTATGTTAATTATATACAACCTAGTTAAATGACTTTAAAGCCATTTAGAAAAAAAATGGAATATGATTCTTCAATGAAAGAGGCCTATTATGTAATATAATTAACTGATGCATGGTATTATATTCTTATAGATATGGATACATATATTTCCAAGCCTTTTCCATTCTCATTCTCAGGAATAAAAAATAAGAACGATTATATTCATAATAATAGTGCTTATTTTTATTTATTTTTTGGATGGAAGAAAGGTAAAAGTGCACCCAAAACCACAAGTGCTACCAATTTTGGGTAGTTTTTTGGACCAATATTTGAATCCTGGCTAGGTTCAACATGATTTATTTAAGTGATATGGTACTCTGATCAACAGTCAAGTTGCACTTAAAATCCACAATCGATGACCCCATCTCACATTTTGTTCACAAAGTGTTAGGTAATAATAATATGATATTTTCATGGAGGTCACGGTGGAAAATGAGCTTGTATGATCCTTTATACAATGTGGTGATGTGTTTTGCAAGGAGGAGATGTCATAGATCTAATGGCTCCTTTAAAAACATAGACAATGCACATTGTGTCAATTTAGACAAGTTTAAAACTAAATAGACACTAATTCTAACTATGTTAAATATATAAAACCTAATTAGATGACTGTAAAACTAATTATCAAAAGAAAAAAACTTAATCAATGGAAAATGCCTCTTATCATAAAATAAATAAGATTTGTAACACAAAGTCCTTTGAGAAACATTGAATCATAATTTACCCTATTGTTGGGTTGCCACATTTTAACGATTCAATTTTTGTGGAGTGACATATTTATTGGGCCTATTATTTGTGTAGACACTTCACGTTTCATGAGATTGTTAAAAATAATAATAAATTGATATGATAACCCATTCAAAGAAACACCCAATTTATTTTCATTTTTTATTTTTTTAAATTGTTAATAAGAAGTATGATTGACTACCTTTAATCTTAGCACCAATCATTACAAAAACTATTTCTTCAATTTCTTAGATGTAATAAAGAGAATATTTTGATGCATTGTGTGTGGAAGGGACTACATGGTCATTTCTTGATAGATGTCAAATTACCAAGATGCTTGTCTTTTTCAAACCTACTGGTCTATAATCAGTTTCAGCTTATCATCACTGCTTCTATTGCATACATCAAGGATTTGATCACCACTCTTTTTATGTTTCAAATTTATAATTATAATGAGGTCATTGCATGAACATGTTGGGTTTATCAATGGTCACTTATGCATCCCCTATTTCTAGCCATTCCTCAAACTAAAAACTGTATATCAAAACATCAAATGAATAAATAGAGGGATCCTCTTATGGTATTCCTTGGCATATGATTTGTGTGGGCCATCTCTGCTCTCTATCAAGTTAGACTATACTCTCAGATGTAGAGAATATGCAATCTTGTTCAATGCACTATAATTAATATGAGTAGATTCTCAAATTTCCCAATAAAAATTGTTACCTTTGTCTATATTTTATTTCCTAGAATTGTTTAGATTCAATTAGAACTTCCTCTCAAGAGTAATCAATTTGAATATTTTCCTTACAAAATGACCAACTTTGAGGACAATATATATGACCATATTTGTTTCCTTACCTTCCACGATTATAGCCTGCACAAAAAACAACCAAAAATAAAAGATAAAAAATGCAACTTGATTATCAATTATTTCTTCTTAGACACTATATGTTGTCCAAATTACACTATATAGTTGTTGATGAAAAAATTAACAACTACTCTTTGATGTTCATACACAAGGATTTTTCCTTCGATTTAAACCAACACATATAGCATGTTTCAACATCTACTTTGTCATTAGGGGTATCTTCTAAGGGTTCATATCATGGTAAGTTAAACATGAACCCAATAGATATTCCTTAAATTTTGTGATAATTACATGTATAAGAATGATCATACAATTAAAAAACATGAGTATATATTGCAAAGGATAAAATTAAACCTGATATTTTTCATGTACGTGTCAAATGCAATTGCATGGGCAAGAAAAATGTGTTGTGAAATGAAATATGGCTCAGATAGGTAATTCCTAGCAACACATTTTCCATAAGGGAGAGAATAACTTGAAGGTTAACCCATCAAATAAATTGATCACATTGTCACAACCTAATTTCAAACCCACTTTCCTTACCCATGTATGTGGCTATTGCCCTCAAGAAATACATTGGTCCCCCATGAGATGTTTGAAAACCAACACATCTTCCAATTCCTCCTATTGCATGAGGTAATCACCACCAAATTCCTATCAAAATGGCATGGCCTCTAATCATACATAAAGCACAATGAATGACTCTCAATAAATCAACAATTGATATTGGCAACATTGGTCATCAAAATGGCATGGCCTCTAATCATACACAAAGCACAATGAATGACTCTCAATAAAGCAACAATTGATATTGGCACCATGAAAACAAAGTGGGAAGATTTGATATGGCTAGGGAAACATGACCCCAAACATTAATGGAAAGAACTAAAAATAAGTCAAAAGTAAACAAAGAATAATATCACAATGGTGTAGTGGCTAGAATATGTGAGGTAGTTATATGAACTAGATAAGGAAACACCCCCATAAATCAGCACACAAGAAAAAAAATGAATATCAGAAGAGAGGTTAAAAAGGTATTAGCAAGCGAGTGAGCGATAAAGCACAATATATAGATGGATTGTAGGTTGAATTTTAAAATGGAGGATTGACATCATGCACCTTACATAAGAGGCATACTTAAAAATGTAATGAAATTACTTGGATGTCTCATAAAAATGAAGTAATATATCACATAATTAAGAGTATAATAAGTAGATCCACAACAATAATTAGCAAAAGAGCAAAATACTTGATAAATATGACTGACCCACCTTGAGGGGGAAACCTCCACAATAATGAAATACGATCATAATTTGTAATATGATGATCAAAGTCTAACCACTACCTCAAATATATACTTTACTTAGCCATGTTTATTTTATGTGTTGACCTTACTAAGGACATAGAGAAATGAGACAAGATAATATTAAAGGTATGTAAGCCACAAATCAGCCACACATATACATATACATACTATAAGTTAAGGGCGTAGCATGCCCACATACCCTTCCTATTAAAAACAATGTTGCCCTCCATGTTATATCAACTTTGGAGGTTGTTTCAAGAAAGCTTCATCCTCCTATGTTGCATCTTCATGATTTAGATTTTTACACTTGATCAAATACTCCTTTATCTCTCTTGTTCACACCCTTTTAGTCTGTGTGTGAAGGATTTCCTCAAGTTTCAAAATAACTTTGCCCTATTCATCCCATTATAGTAACTTAGTATGGGTATAAAATCTCTATCCAATCACCTTCTTTAGGCAAGATAAATGAAAAATAAGATGCAACGAGTAGACTGGGGTAGTTCTAGCTTTTATGCCACATTGTCAATTTTCTTCAAGATTTGAATAGGGCCAAATTACTCTGAAAAAAGTTTGTTATCCTTTTTCTATTGCTTCAGAGACATCTAATTATATGGATGCAAGCACATAATTACCAAATCACTTATGTCAAAAAAATTCTTGATACAATGATGATATGTTTGTTGGTTCATTTGATTTCGTGTCATTGCTAAATTCTCTCTCAAATTAGATAGTACCTCCTGCTGATGTTGAATGTGTTCTTCTACAACTTGAACATTAGGATGCACCTTAAATGATGAAGTGATGTGCAGGGGATGATAAATATAAAGTGACACAAATGGAAACATTTTTGAAGAGGTATGGAAGGAAGTGTTATACCACCATTCTACTAGTGGCAGCCAAGGAACCCATCGTTCATATTTTTCTGATGCAAAATAATGAATATACCCTTCTAGGAATTTGTTGACCACCTCTATTTATCTATCATATTAAGGATGATATAGTGAGTTATGGGCCAATTGAGTACCTAAATATGTGAATAAATCAGTCCAAAAATTATTGGTAAAGATGGGATCATGATCACTTACAATGATCTTGGACTACCATGCAACTTTTAAATTATATTTAAAAAAGTAACAACTATTGTACTAGATACAAATAGCTATGATAAGGAACAAAAATGAGCATATTTAATGAGCCTGTCCATAATTACTATGATGAAATTTTAACCTTCAAACCTTGGCAACCCTATAATTAAATCCATGAAAACCTCCTCCCACCTCTAGCTAGTATGGATAAAGGCTACAAAAGACTTGGTGTCTTAATTGTTTCACCTTTAAACTATTAACACACCATGCATTTTTCCACAAATTTTTATAAGTCCTCCTTGATTCCTTTCCAAAATAAATCATGCTTGATTATATGATAGATTTTCAAAAATCTCAAGTACCCCATTTTGGAGATGCATGAAGCTCCTAAATGATTTTGTGTTGGAGGATAGAATTCTTACATATGTATAATCTATATTTATAACATAATCCATTCCATTCCACTATTTTTTTTAGAAACACCATAACCATGCTGAAGGTTATTAATCAAAACCTGTGTATCCATGTCTTTCTCCCATTTGGATCTTGCCTCTTCTAACCAATATGCTTGCCAAATGGTCAGTACGAATAACAATGCCTCAATCGATTCATCCCTCCTTGATAGTGAATATGTAACTACATTCTTTTTTCATTTCTTATAAACTATTTCAAATTCATATCCTAACATTTTAGTCACCTAGTTTTGTTGTTCTTTTGATGATAATCATTGTTCTAAAAAATATTTTAGATTATCATAATTAGTATTTACCTTAAAGTGTTTAACCATCAAATAAGGTTTCCATTACTTAATTGCATGAAGAAAAATGATCATTTCTTTCTCATATATTAGCTTGAGCCTATTTTTTCCATTAAGTTGACAAATCTCAAATACATTAGGTCTTCCTTTCTACATGAGTACTACCCCATACCATATCCTAATGCATCACATTCAACAACAACAAAAATTGGAAAATTTAGGGGTAACCAAAATTGGAGTGGTGCACATAGCCTCTTTAAACTTCTCAAATGCCTTGGTAGTTGTTTCATTCCAATGGAAGGAGTCTTTATTCAATAAAGTTATGAGTGAAGCTACTATGCTACCATAAGTTTTTACAAATATGCAATAGTAACTTCTTAGCCCCAAACATGTGCAAAGGTTCTTGAGGGTCTTTGGAACTTGCCACTCCATCATAGTTTTGATATTTTTAGGGTCAAAATTCACTCCTTTATGTGAAATAATATTACCCAAAGACTTCACCTCTTGGACTCCAAAATCACATTTAGAAGATTTGGCATAAAGTTGATGTTGTTCTATAACTAATAGTACTTGTTTCACATGTTTCAAATGTTCTTCCCAAGTTTTATTGTGTATTAGGATGTCATAAAAAACACCAACACAACTTCATTAAAAAAGGATTAAAAATAGTATTAATCAAACTTTGAAATGTACATGGTGCATCTTTGAGACCAAAAGGCATGACCACAAACTCATAATGGCCTTTATGAGTTCTAAAGGTTTTGTTAGGGATATCCTCATATTTGATCAAAATTTGATGATACCCATAATGAAGATATAATTTTGTAAAATAAACAACACCATGTAATTCATCTAACAAATTATTAAGTATTGTAATAGGGAACTTATCTTTGATGTCGTACTTATTGAGTTCTTTGTACTCTAAGCACATCTTCCAAGTGTCATGTTTATTAATCACTATCGTCACTAAGGATAAATATTCACTTTGGCTATGTCTATTAATACCTACCTCCAACATCTCATGTATCATATTTTAATTTCCATTCATATAGGCATATGGATACTTGTGTGGTCTAATGTTTGGTGGTGTACTACTTAGAATTAGTCTTATGGCATGGTCATGTTATCTTCTTGGTGGTAGTCCTTTTGATATGGATCCAAAAATAGTTGGGTGATCATCAAGAATCATCTGTAAATCAAGATGTGTAGACACATATTTTTGTTTAACTTCTATGGAAAATAATTGGGATACAAATCCTTCAGTGCTAGTTTTAACAATGTTCATCATTTTTTGTGAACTAGTCAATTATGGATATTTTGACAGTAATCCACATAGTTTACATGTCTTACCTTAAGAGTGAAAGTGCATGAAGAATTCTTGGAAAACAATCTCTATAGTGCCCAAAGTTGTGAAACATTGTACTCCTAAAATAATGTCAACCCTACCCATGGGAATATCAAACATATGAGAATATAACATGGATTCTCCCATAACAAGCTTAATGCTATGGCATTTTCCAAAATAGTTGACTATGCCACCATCTACAATTAGACCTAAAATTTTGGAGTTGGATAAATGAAACAGTTCAAATGAGTAGCCAACTTATTATTGATGAAGTTATGTGTACTCCCTGAGTCA
Source organism: Torreya grandis (assembly GCA_037957365.1). Classification (NCBI taxonomy): domain Eukaryota; kingdom Viridiplantae; phylum Streptophyta; class Pinopsida; order Cupressales; family Taxaceae; genus Torreya; species Torreya grandis. The sequence goes on from JARHVA010001477.1 coordinate 1,670,345, forward strand.
ATCAACATTGTCACCTTCTATTTCTTGAGGAAACCCACCACCTTAAATATTTTGAGGAGTAATAATACCCAAAAGTGCATAATAGAAGATGTAGGGTGAGAATCTTCATATTATTCCTCTAGCTCTTCCATACCCTCACATGAGGTGTCATCATCTTCTTCATCTTCATTGGCACCTTTAATGTAGAACAAATTATTTTCAGCACATTTATGTCCTTTGCTCCACTTTTTGTCACAATCAAAATATAACCCTTATGTATGTTTCTTTTCAATTTGCTAAGTGTTTAATCTTGTAGGCTAAGGAGATGAAGATGTTATGAAATAGCATTTATGGACATTAGCAAAATCCCTTAATTTAACCCGATATTTTTATTTTGACTTACGTGTTAATGGTATGGATTTAGATATTGAAGTTGGATCAAGCATGTGAACCTTAAGTTAGATGCAATCTTTGAGCCCACCTATGAACAATTCAATCATGTTGTACTCATTGATGTCATCCACATGTAAGGATATATTATAAAATTACTAAATATAATTCTTATTATTCCATGTTTATCGCAACTTTGCTAAATGATTGTAGTTTTTTGAGACATTATTTGACAATGAATCTATTGCTCCTCAGTAAACACCTACTAAGTAATAGAAAGACCCTTAATTTTATTTTGAGTGCACAACCATTTATACCAAAAGAAATACCCATTATAATCATATAAAATGCAAATTTGGATGACTTAGGCATGGCTAATAGCACCCAACCTATAGGTCCTCTTTCTTCCTCACTCAACCCTTCTTAGCCAGACTTTTATTGATTCTCAGTCACCCATAGCTTCCTAGACTTAGCTTTTTGAGACCCAAGCAGCACTCTAGGACCCAGATCCATCTCCTAATGTCTCATACTCCTAAGATAATAGCACCCAACTTGGATAGGAGCACCAAAATTTAGGGGTGTCTTATTTCTAGTGTTATTGTCTAAGTTCACTTTAGCCTCAAATGATCAAAAAAAAATTATTCCTTATCTTTTCCCCTGTCAGCCTAATACAATCTCATCTAACCTATGATCATTAGTTTTCATATAAAAGGCCATTCAATGTCCATTTAGAAGGGTTGATACTCATTCACATGAAAGAAGCAAGAATACAAGCAATTACACTCAAGCAATCTTCCCTATTCTCTACATACAACCTTCCAAAACCAATTCAAGCCTATTCAAGCACTCATACCAGTCCCTAGTCATCCAAAGTGCATTCCAATTTTGAATTATAGTTATATACATCACACAATTGCACCAAGCACTTCAAATGGGATAACTACATTAGTTGGATCCCTCTTCAGTGTATTGGTATGTAGGCAACGTGCCCACACATGGGATGTGAAGTGCATCTAGTGTATCCTTTACATACTAACTCCTCTCTTTCCCAAGTTCGTTACTCAAGTTCAAGTACCAAGAGATCCTAAGGGTTTTGAAGATTAAATCAGACACACAATGAGCTCTACATAAATCTAGGCTTTAATATTTCATTATTAGGGTGTTATAGGCCTATCGAATAGAACCTAGAAATGCCAGACCACTAGAACAACAACGTCAGAAGTGGAAAACAATGTTAGAAAGTGGACTACAATGTCAAGTAGTATGGTACCTTGAATTTTGTGCTCATATCTAATCCATAAACAAAGTTTTGGGTCTTGTTTATGATAGTCTGCCCTCCCTGCATAATAATTTTCAGACCTTGCATCATCCATTTCAGCCTAGAATAAGCTAAGTTTGATTTATTTACACTTCTTACTATTTTTAGAAAAAATAAACTACATATCTATTTACACAAATTAGTAGTCTAATTAAGACACATTAATTATTAATTTACATTTACTCAGACCTTTATTTGCTTAGGAATTAAACACCTAATTCCTAAAAAAGAATAAAACATTTGGTGAACCTGACTTACTTTGAATTTTTGCATAAAAATCGTAGAAACCCTAGGGCTAATTAGTTTTGATTTTTTACAATATTTTCTTAATTTTTTTAATTTAAAAATTAGAAAACTACAAATTAATTCAAATAGTTTCAATAAATTCACCCAAACCCTAGTTTGCACATACTAGGTCCTTTTTGCACACAAACACTTTCAAACCACTAGGAAAAATATACTGCTAATTATAGAAAAAAATTCTAATTTTTTCTTAATTTTTCAAAATTAAAACTACAAATTATAACAAATTATTCAAATTATTATACTAATTTTGATTTTTTTTTCAAAACCTAATTACATCAAATACATTCTTAGTTATTTTCAGTGCTTTTCACATTATTTTCTAAAAATTTAGTTGCATATCTAACTCAGGAAAATCAATTTCAAATTTAAATGTACATAGTATTTTTCAAATAATATTTTTGAAAAATCCCTAGTGGTATATACTAGATCCTTTTTGCTTGTTGAGGTATCACCTTACATGTTTTGCAACTCAATATCCTTTTTGTGCAATCTCCAATTCACTATTTTTTGGACTCTTCATTTTTTAATTTAGTGCTTTCCATTTCTAACACTTTGCCTATTACAACATATTTCAAAACATTTCAAATTGTTTTCCTACTTTACCAATGGCTTAATATACTAGTTTTGATGAAACTGATAAAAGAAAACTTTAAGAACTCTTAACCAAACATATGAATATGCAAGATGACATGCTTAGAATTTTACAAGAAGAACAACAAAAAGTAACCAATGGGCAATCTTCTCAAACCATAGAGCAACCCATTATAAATAACACTATGGGGGCAACTATGTCTCAACCACCCCCTATGGCAGCCCAACCTTCTTCTATGTCACCAGTTATAGCTAGTACATCCCTATCTCATGATGTGGCAACCCTTGTTCAAGAGATGCAATCTCTTCAATCCAAGGTGCAACATCTTGAGCAAGGTACCACTAGAACTACATAGGCATTAGATTCTTTTGCTTTACTACATACACCATTGGCACGTCACATTGCTTCTACACCCTTTCCATAAGGATTTATTCAACCCAAGCTTACTCTTTATGATGGCAAGGGTGATCTAGAGACACATTTGAGATATTTTCATGTAGCATGTTTGGATTATGTACCCAATGACTGGCTACTTACAAAAAAAAATCCATGGAACCTAAAGGATTATGATCTACAATGGGTTTATAGTCTACCAAATCAGTCAGTCATAGTTTTTAATCCTTTAGCAGACATGTTCCTAGCACATTTTAGTATCAACATTGGTGATAATGTTTCATATGCATAGATTACACAATAAAAACAAAGGTCAAATGAGCCTCTCACGAATTATGTTCTTAGATAAAAGACTATTTTGGCTAAGCTAACTAGCCCCATAGTTGATCAAGAGCTATAGGACATCTTCAAATAGAGCCTTTTACCAATATTACATGAATCCATTATATTCAAAAGATTCTCTTTCTTCACTAAATTATGTCATACACTTAAGGGAAGAGAAGTCAAGTTAATCTCAATGGGTAAAATCAAGTATTCAATAACTCCATACACAACAAACAAGAATAATAACAAAGTCTCATACAAGGTCAAAATTAGTGACAACAAGAATCATAATTAACCAACACTCAATGTAGCTTCAGATCCCCCTCAATGTGTGATTTTATTAGCACTTCCTCAATGTGCATTTACCAATTTACCAGTTTTTCTAGCTAGAGTTCTACAACATTTATTGGAATGTAACATCATCACTTTCCCTCTTATTTGGGAAGTAGATATAGCAAAGCCTCTTTTATGGGGATATGATAAGCATGTACTTTGTAATTTCATAAGGCATTAGTCCATACAACAAATATATGCATTAGTTTGTGACATAAGATATAGGATTTGATTAATGATAGTCTACTTGATCTAAGCACTTTAATTGAGCCTCCAAAGACCAAGCCAACACAAGATAAAGCTTTGAAAATATTTTCAAATCCATTTCCATAGAATTGTTCATCATACATACCATACACATCCTCTACCAACTACATACTAAACACCTTTAATTGAGGCACATCCTTTGAGAGGTATGATAGGTGTGTATGAGTCTAAAGTTCTAGCTAGGCCTTCGATATCCTTTTCAGATCAGGAGATTGTGGAGGATGATACAGGTTACAATGCACTTTTTATTAGATCACATATCTATAATCAACCTATTCTTAATGTACTCATTGACAATGGTTCAAGTCTTAATATGTGTACCTTCACACTTATACAATATTTGGGTTATTCAGAGTAGGATATCATTCTGACAAATATAGTTATTAGTGGTTTTAGTGGGCATGTTCAGAGTTCATTGGGTGAGATAGTACTTCCATTATAGGTTGGTCCTACACATGTGGCTACACCATTCACTATAGTTCTCAGCATAGTAGTTTTTGACATACTACTTGGTCAACCATGGATTCAAAAACTCAAGGTAGTACCTTCTATAGTTCACAAATACATGAAGTTCATTCATGCTAATCAGGTTATTATAGTTGATGGAGTTCCTTATGAGCCACCAGTCCCCACTTTAGAGCCATCTACCAATTTATAGTCACTAAATCCAGTTCTTCCACTGATTTTAGCTTCTCTTCTAGCTTATGTTCTAGTTCCACCTCTGATTCAGCATAGTTACAACATCCATTGCTAGTATAGTTATAGCAAGTTCATGTACCCTCATAGTTTCAAGATTTTAAATAGCTTCTAGCTACATTGTTCACACCTATAGTAGTTACATTGTGGTCTCATATAGCTACATAGAGAGCACCTACTCATAGAGCTTCTTCTCTAACTTTCAGATGGGTCCCTAAGAGCCCTATAGTTGCATCTATTTCTCAAATTTATAGAGGGACCCCACATTTGGCTTTCACTTTAGAGATTTTAGAGCAATTATAATGTTAACACATGTTAGCTTCACAATCTCAGTCATACACTCATGCCTCACAATCATGCACGATTCAATTGTTCGACACAAGACACTAGGACAGGGAGTCTCATCTGAGATTCATTGGTTAGTATCATTTCTTCTTAATTCTTCCTATACATAGTTCAAATATTTTTAAAAATACAAAAACATTCAAAAATATTTCTAAAATGCCAAAAATATTTCAATTATATGCATTATCCATGCTTTACATCACTACTATCATGCTAGGCCTTACATTTGTTGTTTCATGCTATTGTATATTGATTTTTTACATTACCATGCTTCACTTGATCTTCTTTGAGTGTGTGCAGTGACATCCAACTATTTGATTTCTTCATTCTACCCATAGAGTGGTCATTCCTACTTCTACATTTGAGACATGCATTATTATATACACCTATTGAGGGCATATTCTACATGACTACACTATCTAGGTTATGTCATTCCTACACCACACACGCTGAGTTATCATGCTAATGTACATTACTTTATAGCTTACATAGAATACTATATCGACATCTCACTAATATCTAGCACTTGTGTATTTCTTAACATATACCTAGCTTGTACTACACATGTTTTGTATAATTTTACATTTGATTTGATCAGTTAGATGTGCTTGTTTATTTCCAGTTATTACATGCTTTTTTTGCTTGCTTAGTGTAGCTTGTGTGATTGCATTTTCAATACCATCTTGTCTCCTACTTGTGCCTTAGGAAATTTGCTAATGTTTTTTACTTCTTTTTCATGTATGTGCCTTAGGAAATTTGCTAATGTCCTTTGTTTGTACTCCTCTATGTGCCTATGGCCTAAGTGCCAACTTTGCTTATTTCACTTGTATGTGTATGCGGCATTTGAACATGCCTTCCATGCTTGTTTTCAATTTGAGTGACATGTGCTCATGTCCCTTGTTTGCATGGCCCCTTGGCCCATCTAGTATCATACATTTTTTTTGCTTTCTTGGATGTCATGATGGACATCATGCTCCATCCCTCCAACTAACAATTAATAATTAACATTTCCATTTCCAATTCAGTACTTTGTGCATGATTTCACATTGTTATATCTATCTAGGCATACCCCTATTGATCTAACAATATCTTGGTACAAACATTACTATATCTTGAAACATATTGTCAAATATCAAATGCTATATTCTATATCCATTTAGATTAACACACTTGCAGGACTCTTTTCTAAGGGCAATCATTGTAGGTTCATTCATTCCTACCCTTAGAAGAGGTGGAATCAAATAAGGGATTTGTCAGAAAGATAAAAACTTCCTAGCAATCAAAATAATATATTTTAGAATAGTTAGCACAAAATCTAGAGGTCAAACTGATCAAATTAGAGCAAAAAAATAGGAAGTCTCAAATTAGAAGTTAATTTTCACATCAGACAATAGCTCTAGAAATGCATAGTAGCACTAGAAATGGATAGTAGCACCAAAAATATGGATAACTATAGTTTGGCACTCTTGTCCAGGCATAAAACCACTCAGGGTTTCTAGAAACAAGCAAAAAATTCAATTCAAGGATAGTTTTTGCACTTATAGATCCTTCAAATTCAATAGTTTTAACACAGTTTTCTTAGATACAGGGGGTTATCATGTGTGGCATGATAGTTCTCATTTTAAATTTAGATTAGGCATTTGGCATAAATTTTAGATTAGAATCCATGTTTTAGACATCAATGATTGGGGGCAATGTGCATCGTACATTGGTTTTCTTTTATTTATGAGTTTAGTTTATTCTAGGCATTCTCAGCAATTGAGTGTCTTATTTCATTTGCAGGTGATTGGCATCACATTCAAGTTAAAATTTCATATAAGTTTAGATTTTTGAGTACCTGATTTCCTGAGTTGGCTTTCATATAAGCCTAGTACATCAATTTTAGAGTGGCTTTCATACAATCCTAATCTCCATCTTTCAAAATGGCCAAGAGTGGCCTAGTTTCCAGTACACATTTGGCTATCCATGCCACATTTTTTTATTTCTAAAACATTCATGGGATTCATGAGCCATCTCATATGACATATATTCTATATTGGTATCACTTCATAGCTTCACTTCACAGGGTAATGATGGAGCCAAAGGGCTAGCCTTTGTATTCTTGAGCCACCTATTTAGAGGGATTGGACATACAGTCTAGACATCGATTAGCACACACATAATTTGTTAACTTCACTTAGTTGGCAATGATGGAGCCAAAGGGCCATCCTTTGCATTCTTGAGCCACATTTTGGGGAATTGAGGACTCAGATCCATTCACGATATTATTCTTGATTCAACACATACTCAACATAATCCAACATCACAATAGGTTTTGTATTAGTTCGCATACTCGATGAGGTGTATTTGTTTTTCTCTCTTCCTTTACTCAACTTTTATATGTTCTTATTTTAGATATAGTGTATCTAGTAAAAAATAATCTAATTCATGTTTTTATTTGTAGATTCACACTTCATAGTGTGCTCTTTCTATGCACTCTAACATCACACAACTTCATGAGCTTTTCCCTTACAGGTAAGTTTAGATATGCTTTCTATTTTTCCTTTATCCTAGTATTTCACTTTGTTGCATCACTAGAATAAAAAGGGGAAAAAATGTCATCATGTAATCATATAAAAATGTAATTTGTACAACTTGAGCATGACGTGTGACATTTAAACCATAGGTCTTTCCTGCTTGCTTGCACAACCCATTAGGTATGTTTTCACTGCTTCCCAGTCCCCCGAAGCCTTCCTGAATCAGCCCCAACTACCCCAGACTCCTCTCTCAAGCACAGACCTATCCCCTAAGGTCCTTGTCCCCTTGGAAATAGTGCCATAAGTTAGATAATAGCGTTGGACCCTAGGGTGTCCACTTTCTAGTGCTATTGTCCAAGTCACTCTTAGCCTCAAATGGTCATATTTCCTTGGATCCATATCTTTTTCCCTATTGGCCTAACATGAAGTCATCTAACCTAGGATCATTAGTTTCCCTATAAAATCCTATTCAAGGTTCATTTATAAGGGTTGGTAATCATTCAAAAGGCATGATCTAGAAATACACTAACCACACTCAAGCAAATCTTCATATTCTCTGCATACAGCCAACCACTATTATTTCCAACCTACTCAAGCTCCCACACAAGTCACGAGTCATCCCAAGCTTGCCCAGATTCACATAATACTTGCATTGCATATACAATATTACATAATACACATTCAATTTGGGAGAACTACATTGGCTTTGATCCCTCCTCAGAGTATTGGTATGTAGACAGTGTGCCTACACATGGGGTGTGATCGTACGTTCAATGCATAATATATACTAGCCCCTTTTTCCAACTAATTTAAGACCACTTATCAAGCCTATGGAGGAACTAGGACCCTAGAGGATAGAATAAGATGAACATAGAGATTCATGAATCATTGAGACCTGAGGTTCTCGACACAGATCCTCCTAAGATATCATAACAAAACCCATAAAGCTTAGAAGAAGTAGATCGAGGGACTATAGTGCCGAAAATAAGACTATAGAGCTACACCTCTAAGTTTCCAATTTCTAGCACTACTATCCAGGCAAAAAATAGACTTTTAAGTCCTATTTTTGACAGTCTACCTAGTGAACACAGTAATTTACAATTCCAAAATCCTCTGTTTCAGTCCAAAAATTAGCTAAGTTCACTGTCTATCCCTTTGTTTGCTATTTTTAGTAATTAATTGATCAAACCCAAATTTAGCAAATCAGTAAGTTAATTTAGGAATACTATATTCAAATATTTTCTAGATTAATCTAGACCTCTTTACTAATTAGGAAATTAAACCCTTAGTTTCCCAAAAATAGTAAAACATTTGGTGGACCCGACTTACTTTGAATCTTCATACAAAAATGCTATAAACCCTAGGGGTATTTATTTCTAATTTTTTACTATATTTTTATAATTTTTTAAGCAATAAACTAAAAATGTAAGTGCAATATTTTCAATAATTCACTAAAACCCTAATTTCCACATACTAGGTCCTTTTTGCAGGAAACCACTTTTAGACCACAAGGAAAAATATTTTGCTAATTTTAGAAATATTTTCAGATTTTTCCTAATATATTTCAAGTCAAATCTACTAATTCTCAGTAAATTTTTCAAATTATTGCATCAATTTTGAAAAAAAATCATTTAAAACCCTAGTTACATCACTTGATTTCCAGTCATTTTTAAGAATATTCCTCTTATTTTTTACAAATTTTGACTAAAAATTAAAATCAAAAAATCATTTTCAAATACAAAAGTTCATAGTATTGTACAAATAATATTCCTGAAAAATACCTAGGTGCATACACTAGGTCCTATTGCATCTTGAGGTATCACCTTGCATACATAGCCAAATTGCAAAAATGATACTTATTTATAAATGTTTCTTACATTTCTTGAAAATAATAAGGATATTATAATAGGCCCTATCATGTACATTAATGATGATGTTTATGACATGTTAGTACAAAGTTTCATTCTTTACTTTGCATGTTTTCTTTTTATAGTATGGAATGATATTCAGCAAACTATTGTTACATATGTTAAGACACTTCTTGCCCCATCTCTCGTGGAACCTATCTTCCATAATGACTACTATTACATGGTTGATTTCACCATCCCACAGGTTACTACCCATTGCCAGAGATCCTAGTTGACACCCTTTATCTGTCCATCTCCTCGCCCTATCGATTATCTATGCTCTCCTCTTACACACACTACTAATCCTATACGAATAGTAGATAATGTGGTTAGAGTTGTTACGCGACCTACCATTATCCCACTTTCCCAGCCTATCAATTATCTACACTCTCCTCCCACACATAGTACTGATCCTATATGGATAATGGATAATGTGGTTAGAGTTGTTACTCAACATGCCATTATCTGTCCTCCACCCACCCAAGAACCTCATAATCTACCTATTTCATCATGTCCCCAACCTGAGCCTATTACATAATAAAATGCAACCAAGGCATATGATATTGTGGATCAGTTGCATAATACTCTAGCAAAAATTTCAATGCTATAATTGATCTAAAAAGCTAATGTGTTTAAGGACATTCTTTATCAGGAACTCACTTTGGTTGATACACTAAAAACTATCAAATATGCCATTTATTTTGATAAATATGACACACCATCTCAGGCAATTATTGATCAAAATTTACCACTATTCATACAGATTTAAATTAAAACTAGTGCAATAAAGAGAGTTCTAGTTGATAGTGGTGCCAAAATAAATATATGCAATATCACATTCTTACAGGCTATGGGTGTAGATATGGCATCCATGTAGAAATCATATAAGACCATTAAAGGGTTTGATGATATACCATGATAAACATTGGACACCATTACATTAGATATCATATTAGGGCCAAAAACCCTTACTACCTTGTTTTAGGTTATGCCTGGTCCTCTCCATTAAGATATTTTACTTGGATGACCATGGATATACGCTATGCAAGCCATTCCTTCTACTCTATAATGATGTGTCAAGTTCATTCATGATGGATATCTCTACACATGTCCAATAGATAATCAACCTTTTAGATACTACCAAGTTACAAAGTCATCTTCCACTATTTCTCCAGATAAGAGACCTCTTACTATGCAATAACCACCTCATCATTTTCCTCTAGATAAAATACATATATATGAGGTGGGAGAAACCAACACATCTCATGTTTCTCAAACTCCAGCTTCTCAGCCAATTATAACAGCTCCAGTCACTCTAGCAGTCATAGTAAAAACCCTGTTACACTTACACCATCACTAACAACAATTCCAACAGTGCTAGTTGCTTTCATGGATATAACCCCTCAGACTAATATAGATACTCTCCTAGCATCATCACTTTCTCCTACTATAGTTACTAAGACTTATATATCACAATTACCCCTTGTGGTAAATTCAAAGTTATCTTATGTGCATGATGTTCATACAGATTCCCAAGTTACCTTAGATGATGATGATGATACAACATCCACACTCAATATGATTATGTATGTGGATTAAACTTTACACCAGTTGGCCCAAAAGAATATCGAGATGGCCTTAGAGCACTTATTAAGCATCCTACAGTTAACATGGTCACTTTTACAATGAAAATGATAGTCATTCAGATCCAGATATGCAGTACATAACATCGACCACAGATTTTGCTATAGATGTTACTTGATCATAAATTAATCAAGATTCCTATACTATGACACAAATCTATCAATATATTATCACAAAAGGAAGGTAAGCTAATTTTCCTTTTTCACAGGATCACCGGCCATGATACCGACTCATGTACAACTTTACAACAGTGATTGGATAAACTACAAAATTGAGACATTATTCAAATCACAACTCCACCAATAGCACCAACACCACTTATAATGAAATCACTCACCAATATGGCTAAATGACTAAGAGAAATAGCATCATCTCCACCACCAGAGCAACCTTCAGTTCATCTTCGAGTTGATGTCAACATGAACACAACATTTCCAACATATGTTAATACTAATGATGATGATCTCGATGCATTCAACAATGGCCATAATCCATTCCTCCATTTTTATCCCCAATAACCTCCATCTTGGGATCCTTTCCCACCCCAGCCTAGTATCTATTACATTATTATGTTATGTTTGTACATACTTTCCTTTCTCACATTGCTTGTATATAGTCCTCTTCTGCTTGATTATACATAACTTATTTTAAAAATACAAAAATAATACAAACTTCAAAAAAATATAAAACTATGTCAATTGTATGCATCATCTATGTTCTTACATTACTAAAACACTATGCTAGACTTATATTACATTATTATATGCTACTTTTTTGTCGATTTATCTATATTAACAGGCTTTACTTGATATTCTTTTAAGTGTGTGTAATGCGTCCAGATCCTTGATTTCTTTACTCCACCCATCGAGGGGGAATCTTATATCTACATTCTAGCTACATATCGATACATCTACCCATTGGGGGCACAATCTACATGACTACATCATCCAAGTTATGTCATTCTTACACTACACACTTTAGACATCTTGTTTTAGTATGTTCCTTACTTGTTTACATAGATATTACATCAACATCCATTGGTATTTATCACACTTTTGTATTTCATATCATATACATTAGTCTTGTATTAAATATCTTGTATACTCTTACTTCTCACTTTTTATAGTTAGATGCATGTTTGCTTCTTCCAGTACTTTACATGCTTCCACTCTTCACTTTGATTAGCTAGATGTGTTTGCATTTTCTTGATCATATTTGCTTCTCATTTGCATTTTAGGACATTTGACAAATGTCCTTTACTTCTATCTATATGTGTGTGCCTTTGGACATTTACCAATGTCTTTTGTGAGTTCCTTTCTATATGATTGTGGCCCTTATGCCAATCTTTGCTTGTTCCTTTTATGTGTGTATGTGGCATTTGAACATGCCTATATGCCTTGCATGCTTATTTGGCCTCTTGGCCCCCTTGTGTGTTTCTTGATTCTTGTTTTGTATGCTTGTTTTCTTAATCATTTCTCTTTGTGTGCAATGCCATGATTCTAATCATTCATTTACCTTGCTTCTTGGATGCCATGATGGACATCATGTTCCATCCCTCCATGCTACTAACAACTAACAATTAACATCTCACATTCCAGATTTTTCTTATACACATGCTACTACATTGATATATCTATCTAGGCATACCCCTATAGATCTAATAATCTCTCTTTACAACTTTTGTTATATCTTGAGATCATGAATATCAATGTTATATCAAACATTTTCATAGCTTAACACACTTGCAGGGCTTCTTCTTCTGAGGGTAGTCATTGTAGGGTCTTCATTCTTACCCTTAGAAGAGGGGGAAATAAATAAGGGTTTTGTCACAAAAATTAGAGCTTCTATTAGTAAAAAATACAATTTCAAACTAGTTCAATTCAAATTCCAGAATTCAATGTATGCAGGCTAAATCAGGCAGACAATAGAGAACACAATATAGTTTTCAATTTTGGATATAGATAATAGTGCCACAAATGGGACTATAATGCTGGACCCCAAAGTGTCCAATTTCTAGTGCTAGTGTCCAGATAATATAATTTATAGTTTTCTAGAATCAGGTAGAGGGGTGAGTTCAATCACAGTTTTGCCATAACAATATAGTCCAAAATATAGTAGTTTTTAGCACTTTTTTTAATTAGAGAATCTAGATACAAGGGGCATCATGTGCGACATGAGGGTTTCCACTTAAAATTTAGACATGTCAGTTAAGACAACTTTTAGTTTAGAATCTATGTTCTAGACACTAGTTATTGGGGGTAATGTGTGCGACACATGGGCCTTCTCTTTTTTGAGTTTAGTACATTTTTCTACATATTCTCAGTAGTTGCGTGCCTTACTCCATCTGCAGGTGGTTGGCATCACTTTCAAGTAAACTTTCATACAAGTTTGCTTCTTAAGTACTCAATTTCTCAAGTTGATTCTAGTTTTGGAGGGGCTTTTTATATGAGTTTCAATCTCCATCTTTTGAAGTGGCCAACGTTAGCCTAGTTTCCAGTTACATTCGACTATCCACGCCAATAGTGTCAAATTACAACATGTTTATGGGTTTCATGAGCAATCTTATATGACATTCAGCTTATACTAGTATCTTTCCATTTTAGATTCACATCACATAATAATGATGGATCTAAAGGTCTAGCTAACCTTTGTATTCTTGAGCCACCTATTCAGAGGGATTGGACACATAGTCTAGATATTGATTAGCACATGCATTATTCATTAACTTTGCATAGTTGGTGATGATGGATCCAAAGGGTTTGCCTTTGCATTTTTAAACCACCTTCTAGGGGATTGAGCACTCAGCTCATCCATTGATATAACTCTTGGTTCAGTATTCATCTAACATCACTGAACACAACCCAACAACATAACAGGTTTTGTATTGGTTCACGTACCTAATGAGGTATATTCATTCCTTTACCTTCTTTTCTCTCTCTTTACCTAGATTTTTACATTCTTATTTTAGAGATAACATAAGAACTGATTTACTTTCACTTTCCTTGTCTGCATATTCACACAATACAACATGCTCTCACCATGCACAAATCCAACATTACATAGCTTCTTGGGCTTAGCCTCGTAGGTAAGTTCTAGTATGCTTCTATTTTTCTCCTTTATCCTAGTATTTCACTTAGCTACATACTTAGAATAAAGGGGGGGGCAAATGTAATCACGTACAAATATAATTTGTACAACTTGAGTATGACTTGTGACATCCAAACCATAGATCTTTCTTGCTTGCTTGCACAACCCACTACGCATGTTCTCACTACTTCTCAGTCACTTGAAGCCTTCCTAAATCAGTCCCAGCTACCCTAGACTCCTCTTATATGCACAAATTTGTCCCCTAAGGTCCTTATCCCCTTAGACAATAGCACCATAAGTTGGACTATAACACTGGACCCTAGGGTGTCCACTTTTTAGTGCTATTATCCAAGTCACTCTTAGCCTCAAACGATCAAATTTCCCTAAATCCTTATCTTTTTCTCTATTGGCCTAACATGAAGTCATTTAACCTATGATCATCAATTTTCATATAAAATCCTATTCAAGGGTCATTTATAAGGGTTGATAATCATTTAAAAGGCATGAACTAGAAATACACTAAGCACACTCGAGAAAATATTCCTATTCTCTGCATACAACCAACCACTATTATTTCCAACCTACTCAAGATTCTGCACAAGTCATAAGTCATCTCAAGCTTTCCCAGATTTGCATAATACTTGCATTGTGTACACAAGATTGCATAATACACATTAAATTTGGGAGAATTACATTGGCCTTGATCCCTCCTCAGAGTATTGGTATGTAGGTAGCGCACCTACACATGGGGTGTGATTGTATGTTCAATGCATAATATACACTAACCTTATTTTTTAGTTGATTCAAGACCACTTGTCAAACCTAAAGAAGAACTAAGACCCTAGAGGATAGAATCAGTTACACATAGAGCTTCATCGATGATTGAGACTTGAGATTCTAGACACAGAGCCTCCTAATGTATCAAAATAGAACCCAAAAATCTTAGAAGAAATAGATCAAAGGGACTATAACACCAAAAAAATGACTATAACACTAAACCTCTAAGTGTCTAGTTTTTGGTGCTACTATCCAAGTAGAAAACAAACTTTTGGGTCCTATTTTTAATAGTCTACCCAGTCAGCTCAATAATTTGTAATTTCAGAATCCTCCATCTCAGTCTAGAAATCAACTAAGTTCACTCTCTATCCCCTTGTTTGAAATTTTTAGTAATTAATTGATCAAATCCAGATTTAGCAAATCAGTAGGTTAATTTAGGCAGACTGTATTCACATATTTTCCAGATTAATTTAGACCTCTTTACTAATTAGGAAATCAAACCCTTAGTTTCCCAAAAATAATAAAACATTTGGGGAATAAATCATATAAAATGCAAAATTGGCTGACTTAGGCATGGCTAATAGCACCCAACCTATAGGTCCTCCTTCTTGCTCACTCAACCCTTCTCAATTAGACTTTCACTAATTCTCAGTCACCCATAGCTTTCTAGACTTAGCTTTTCGAGACCTAGGCAACACTCTGAGACCCAGATCCATCCCCCCAAGTCTCATCCTCTTAGGATAATAGTGCCCAACTTGGACAAGATCATTAGAATTTAGGAGTGTCCTATTTTTGGTGTTATTATCCAAGTTCACTTTAGCCTCAAATGGTCTGATTTTCTTGATTCCTTATCTTTTCCCCTATCAGCCTAATACAAGCTCATCTAACCCATGATCATCAGTTTCCCTATAAAAGGCAATTTAATGTCTATTTAGAAGGGTTGGCAGTCATTCACAAGAAAGAAGCAAGAATACAAGCAAGTACACTCAATCACTCTTCCCTATTCTCTGTGTATAACCTTCCAAAACCTATTCAAACACTCATACCAAGCCCTAGTCATTTAAAGTGCATCCCAGTTTCACATTATAGTTACATACATCACACAATTACACCAAGTACTTCAAATGAGAGAACTACATTAACTTGATCCCTCTTCAGAGTATTGGTATGTAGGCAACATGCCCATACACGGGGTGTGAAGTGCATCCAACGTATCCTTTACACACTAAATCCTTCTCTCTTTCCCAAGTTTACTACTCAAGTTTAAGTATTAGGAGTTCTTAAGGGTTTTGAACATTGAATCAGACACACAATGAGCTTTACAAAGATCTAGGATTCAATATTTCACTATCAGGGTATTACAAGCTTACCGAATAGAACCTAGAAAAGCCAGACCACCAGGACAATAGTGCCAGAAGTAGACAACAGTGTCAGAAGTGGACAACAGTGTCAAAAGTGGACAATAGTGCCAAAAGTGGACTATAGTTCCAAGTGGTAGGGTGTCCTGAGTTTGGTGCTCCTATCCAATCTAGAAATAGAGTTTTGGGTCCTATTTGCGACAGTCTGACACCCCTGCACAGTAGTTTTTAGACCTTGCATCATCCGTTTTAACCCAAAATAAGCTAATTTTGATTGTTTTATACTTCTTACTATTTTTAGAAAAGATAAAATACATATCTATTTACACAAATTAGTAGTCTAATTAAGACACATTAATTACTAAGTTACATTTACTCAGACCTTTATTTTCTTAGGAATTAAACACCTAATTCCCAAAAAGAATAAAACACCCATGTTCTAGATATACAAATGTCATAACCACCTTTTATGCACATAAGGTCTAATTTAGATCAAATAAAATTTATATTTAATTGATCTAAGTGGATCCTTACCATCAAACTTGTGCACTTCCACTTTTGGCATCATGTGATTTGCATTAGTATTGGAATTGTGATTGTTTAACTTAGGAGAAGCCAAATGGAGTGGTGGAAGATTATCTTGTGGAAGCTGAGCCACAATAGTGGTCAACTACCCTTGGAAAGTTTCCAATTGATTCTTCACAACATTGATGTCCCCTTTTACCCTAGTGATGTCCCATTTTACCACATCGAGATCATATTTCTTCACCATGCTTTGTATATCTTACTGAAGTTGGTGAACCACCTCAAAATATAAAGGATGTAAAGTTTTGGACTCCATGTTGTCATTGTGAGGAGCTTTTAGAGAGTCTTTTTTCTCACAACTGCGAGTATTAGGAGCAACCATGCACAAATCCTAAAATAAAGGGTTTCAAGCCCAAAAAAATGTACTGATAGATTATACCATTGCAATCAACTCACCAAGATGAATCTAATGACTGCTAATTTGCACAAGGGTGCAATTTTTTTTTCAAATCAATAAAAAAGGCTTCAAATAATACTACAATGATGAAAAAATTAAATTCTTTCTAGATCGCAGGTTATGTTTTTTCGATCCTTCAACTATCACAGTAACTGTAACCCCAGATATGAAAAATAATGCCACAAAAACTTTTCTAGATCAACAATGTGATACCACTTATAATGAAATTAATTAGATGTTTCACAAAAATATAATACTACATCGCAAAACTAAGAGTAGAATAAGCAAATCCACAATACTAATTGACAAAAGAAAATAAATTTTGATAAATATGATTGAGTCATTTTGAGGGGGAAACCTCCACAACAACCCAATAAGAGAAGATTTTGTAATATGATGACCAAAACCTAACCACTACCTCCTATATATACTCTACTTATCCATGGTTATTCCATAGGCTGACTTTACTGAGAACATAAAGAAACATGACAAGATAATATGAAAGGTATGTAAGCCACAAGTTGGCCACACATATCCCTAAACATGCTATAGGTTAAGGGCATAGAAAAAAACATTATTTGAGAAGGTTCAATACAAAGTGGACTACTAGTCTATCCATACCTTGTTTCAAAAGTGGAGGAGTCAACAACCCATCAAAATATAAATCTATTATGGTCAACCCTTTCACAAAAAAATTATTTTGAAGTATGTTGAATGTAAATTTAGCTATTGGGCTGGAAAATAAGGAAATAGGGCAAAAAGGCAAGTAGTTTTTAGACCAAAGCATTCAATAATAGATAATTGCATCATTCTCAAACATTTAATTGAAAACATATAGGACAACAATGGAGAAGTACTCTTATATTGCTTTATTGACTTCAAGAAAGCATTTAAAACAATTCCTATAAACAAGTTGTGGATGAGATGGAAAAACTTAGAGTTCTTACAGGATATAAGGCAATAATTCATAAGCTTTATGAGCATATTAGATACAAAATTAGAACACATATAGGATTATCAAAATGTTTCAATAGCGACATAGGGATTAAACATGGATGCCCACTATCATCCATTATATTTGTTTTTTATATTAACAAACTAGAAGAATGGATAGATTGATCAAGGTGTGGTCCACATATGTAGCTATTTGATAAAACTCCTCCTATATGCAAATGATTTTCTTTTAATCACAACAACCAATATCTTAAGAGATCATTTGAAACCTTTAGAACTATTTTACAAGGAGGTCAAGATGCAAGTCAACACCAACAAAGCTTGGATTTTGATCTCCTTATATCCAAAGGATAACAAGCATATAAGCTTCTTATTTAAGGGGAACCCACTTAATATAGTCTTGTAGTATAAATACTTGGGGTTTGATTTTACTAACAACTTTAATTGTGAAACATGCATAATGAAGAGAATTCAAGGAGGTTGGAAAACATTATAATCTCTTAAAAACATGTGCAAATATGTTGATTTGTGGGACTAAAAGACCACTAGGGTCTCATTTGGGCTACTAATAAAGCTAGTGGTGCTCTATGGGTGTGAAGTTTGGGCCAACAATACATTAAGTCTAAAGTGGAGAAAAATTAAGAGAAATCAATTTTTTTTAATCATGACATCTTCAAGACTAAAGTGTCAGTGCATATGAGATCCTCATATGAGAGTTAGGTATTGTTGGGTGAATATTTTGTCTTCAACTAACTGAAGGCAAAATGGTTATATCAACCACAGTATAATGAAATAAATCTCTCCTCTCAGCAAGGGGAGGTTCCCTATAAACTATCACAAACTAATTTAAACTAAATATTAATTTAGGGGTGAGACCATATCATCCAGTTCTCTTTTTTCAAAAATGATGTTTATAAAATAAAAGAACACTTTCTTGATATTAACTAAAAAATTAATAAATCCATGAAAGCACAAAGTCTATCGTCGCTTCTTTTGTTGATTTATAACTTAGAACATAGTAGAATGAGGTGCAACCCAAAGTCTTCACCAAAAACTACAACAAAATAAATGATCACAAAAGATAATAGTAGTTTAAAGCCTTTCCAATATCCTTTACTTTAAAACACTAAATCGCAAACTAAAGATAATTGTTGTAGCACAAAGTCTCCACAATCAACTTAAGAACATCTCTAAGATTATTTTCACTTACACTACTATTTAATAAAATAGATAAGATCATATTAGGAAAGGACATAAGAATAATTTTCAATACAACAAAAATTATTTCAACACAAAGTTTGAAATATCACTTGCTTTCCTATTCACTTGATAAAATTTGATTTACAATTTGAATTCAAAGTCTCAAAATGCTCTTCAATTTGGCAGAGTTTCGCTTCAATAACTCAAAGATCTCCTATTACAATAGAGGCCCTCTTTATTTATAGGGAGAGGCCTTGAGAAAATTTAGGAAAAACTTAACTACTTTGACCTATTCAAAAATAAGAGTCCTTATTGATTTGGGACTTCCTATGTTTTTACATGTAATTACATATGAAAAAAGTACATTTAAATATGTCCAAAGTTGTTTTAAAAGTACATCTAAAAAATATAAAATAAACTAAGGGAAAAACAACTGCTTCAATTTGTATCACCATTTTTCTTCATGTGACCATCATACATAGTGAAAGTTGTTTGCATCTCAAAACTATTTGCACTAACAGTGTTCTTAAAAATCATCTAGGCTCTAACTATGGCATATCTTACTGTGGTGACTAATTTTACATGACCAGTTAACATGGTTTTCAGATTATCCAAAGTTAACTAATTATCCATAATATTGTCCACAATGACCATTGAAAATGTTTTATCTTCAAACTATGTCTAGAATATATCTTCAAATTTTTGAACCATTTCTTCTATGAAGAGAAAATGGTTATCTTATGATATGAGCTTGCAAGGTAGCTCCTCCAATTTATGTAAAAGACTAATATCACTTTGTTCATTAAGTTTCCTTACAATTCCAAGGTCATTGATCAAATATTTAAGCACACAACTCCTATATGTCAATGCATCTTTAGTTTATGTATAAGAATCCCTATTATGAATGGTGACAATTGATATTAGAGTGCTTATTTTTAGTTTTCTCATCTCCACCCATTTATCATGATTCTTTTCAATGCACTCAATGTCTTGAAAAACAACTTCAATGAGATCATCAAGTTCTACTCTTATTTTCCTCATTTTATCTATTTTCTTAGATAGCTCTATAAGTAGAGAAATTCTTTGTGCACGCATCTTGTTTAAGTACTCTTCAAGTACTTTTCCTTTGAGATGAGTCTTTTCTACTTTTTGAATGATGGGGTCTTCTACAGAAACAATCTTAGGAGTTACTATTTCTGAACTCAAAGTGATTTTCCTGACCACTGTAATCAATTGTTCCACCATTGCTTTGTAGTGATCTTTCATTTCTTTCTCCCTGTCAAATTTATGAATCAGGATATCCATGGCTGACTGCATATCATTCTTCACAATTTCATGAGTTATCATGCCTAATTCAACTCTAGAGATAGAGTAATCATTCATATAAAAAATTTCTATGGTTGCATCCTATGGAGGTCTTGCAATCTCTAGAAATTTGTGTTCCTTGTCCCCAAGTATTTTTGAAATAATCTTTGGCTTCTTCAGGGTTTGGGCTTTTATAGGCACCAGCTTATTAAAATCAAAGTCATCTGGGGAGATGGCTTGTTTCTTTCTTTTTGGTGTATAAGCTGACAACCATGGTGGAAGCACAGAAGTACTCACATTAAGGTATGCCCCAATTATTGGTGTCACCAAAATTGCACTTACACTGGTAATGGAAATAATAAGTGGAGTGTTAGTAAAAATTGCACCTCTTATAAGGTGATCAAAAATAGAAGCATCTCCAATATCAAAGGATGAGGAGTACAAACTAAGAATAGACCCTAAGGAACAAAGAACATCTTAAAAAGTGTTTTGAAGGTTGTCAAAAATTATTTTGGAAGGAGAAGGAGATCTAGAAGAGAGAATATCAATCGGAGAAACAGACAAAGGAGTTTGTAACAGGTGTGTCAGGCAAGGAAGAAGAGACTCCCATTTCTTGTTATACATCCTCTTATGGGGACAAAGCTTCCTCCTCTTATTTATTTGTAGGCCTATCTTCAATCTCCATCTCTTCTATGGCTGGTTCTTTTAGTGCTCTATTTCTTAACTTCCATATCTTCTATGTTAGACTCTTTCTCCATAGCTTTTGACTTCTTCATTACAAATTTGATCTTAGGCTTATAAGGCTTGGAAGAAGAGGGAACATCACATTTGTTTTTCGTCATGTTCTCCACCTTTTTTCCTATTTGCTCTTGAAACTTAGTCTATGACCCTGTAAAGAATTCTTTCAAAGTAATTCTCTTGTTTGCTAGCTAATTATTTGTGTTTGCCAATATAGGCTCAAATCTCTTCCTCAAAGAGGTCAACACTTTTTGGGATCATTGGATTGGAGGGAGAGGGGCATTAAGAACCTATTCAATATATCTATCATCAATCAACTCTCCATCATCCACTAGATCCTCAGGGATATCAGCAAGTCTCAGATATTTAATATGCTCAAGAGATAACCTGTTGTAGTCCAACTTCCTGATATCTTCTATTCTCAAATCTACCCAAACATCTTCAATCATAGGTTCATGGAATTGGGTTTTCCTCTTGATTATGTCTTTCACGCCCCTGTAGTCAAAATTTGGTATTCTCTTGAATTGCTTCATAGATACAAGTTGCATCTTAGTTTCCATGGCCCTAGCCTTCATAGCAGTTAATAATGAATACCTGCCAATTTCAACTAGGAACCTAAAACTGAGTTTTTTGAGCTCCATCTATTTATTATGCATGATGATCATTTGTCTACATAACTCCATTAAGACCAATTTGTCTGAGAGAAATCTTGGAAGCATATAAGGATGACCTTAGAAAAAGCCAACCCTTAGATATGAGAAAGAAGGAAACTATAAGAACATGCATCCAAAATCATTTACCACTATCCAAGCCTCATCTGACACTCTTCTTTGTTCTAGTTCAAGATCAAAAAGACATAAGAATACTACAAAGAAAACATCATTTACTCTCTTGAAATGATGAATAAAACCCTTCAATGTTAATTGAGAATAGTATTGATACATAGGGATTACTCTCCTATCTCCTTCCGATGTTAGACCTAGAAAGATTCTCATAGAAGCTATAATATACACTAGATAAGAAGTCATGTAGAACTTAAAGGTAGTGGATACTTTTGTCAATTGTTCATGCAAAGCATTATTGATTTGTTCTCCCCAGAAGATGGTTTGTTTGCTTTGGAGTATTACATTGATGAAAAGATACATCTATTCATGAAATTGTGAGGAAGAGGACAAACCTCTTATTTTGCTAAGAAGAGTTATCAGATCACCAACTTCTTCTATAAAATCACTTCTAGGAAAACTCAGTGGCCACCTTGACAAATTTGACCTTGACGTCTTGAGTCATTTATTATTGATTATCTTCTTTGACTTTTTAGGATTTTTTTCATATTATTTTTGTGCTTTAACAAAATCAAGCTTTATCATTTATGTAGTAGGAGGGCACATAAACACCTTATCAATGAATTCAGGATCTAGTCTGATTATCACATTGCTACTAGTGTCCATCACAGCCCTAATATCTCTATTGTAAAATTGAACACAGTGAAGAACAAATTCCATGTTGTGAGTTGCCACCGAGAAAGAAGATACCAAATGAATGTTACTGTCAATTATCTTCTTCATTTCAAAGATGGGATTACTTGACTTGGTTCTCTCTACAAACTCAACCATGTCCACATGGCCAATCTCTATATCTCTAATGTCATCGACATTAGAAGTAATTGAGGTAATTAGAAAAACACCTTGATATTTGTACTTCATTGATTTTAACTTCTTCAAAGACAACTCAGTCATTTGAACGAGCTATTACCAGAAGGATGTCGATGAAGAAAGAAGATCCACAGAAGAAATTGCAACAAAAATTTATGAGCATGTAATTAGAAAAAATACTGGTAATTTGGGAAAATTGCATGTCAATGATCATGACTATGGAGACGCGCTTGAAAGGTATAAAGTGTGAGCAAGCCAAAAAATCAGAGGAAAGCAGGCTCAAAAAAAAAAATCAAAAATATCCCTAAGTTAGGAAAATTTAAGAAAATGTTTGCATGGGCAATGAAATTTGTCACCCTTGCATGTGAGGGATATTATGCATTTGCATCAGCAATAAACTTCACCACTATTGCATGTTGGTTGCATGTTGGAGTGATAAAAAATGGTGACACTGTAGGTAATAAGGAAATCACAAGTTTTGATGTTTGAGCGATAAATTTTGCCGACAATGCATATGGTAGGAGTTAGAGGTTTTTTGTGTAAGGGTGGCAAATTTCTT
The DNA here is from genome assembly GCA_037957365.1 of Torreya grandis. Lineage (NCBI taxonomy): Eukaryota > Viridiplantae > Streptophyta > Pinopsida > Cupressales > Taxaceae > Torreya > Torreya grandis. The sequence goes on from JARHVA010001477.1 coordinate 1,693,967, forward strand.
TGCCCATACACTTTCACTTGAGAACATGTTTAAAATGCATAAGTGGCTAAAAAATGCTGACATTACTTTTAACTTGTCCTTAATAGGAATATGTGAGAGCAGCTAATAAACCTATCATCACAATGTCTTGGGAAGAATTAGTTTTCAACCAACATGTTGGGGGGTAAAGCCTGGTCGGGTCATACCACTGATGACACTCATCAAAAACCTAGGGCACAAATGAAGGTTGGCAGATTTCACTGATTTGACCCACTAAAGATAAAAAAGTAGGACACAAATGCATGAAAGAACAAGGGTTTGACAAAGCAAAACAAAATTGTTAATCTACAGCACATATCGCTTAAAAAATGAAACCCTATAAGTCAAAAACAACTTACTTGGCAAGTTTAAAACCCTAAGCTTGGTGGTGACAAATTTAAAATCTTCTTCTGTCACCACGATCAAGCAGTTGTGAAAAGGGGTCAAGGAAACTCTGATAAAATAAATGACAAGAAGAAATGCATTTAAAAGCTATAAAACAAGCCTTTAATACTTAGCATGAGTGGCCATTAATGTCACTCAAAGTTCAAGATCTTAAAGATCTTGCTCAGACAATGAATTTGGCTGACCTAACACGTGTCGATAATAAGTACATGTAATGGTGATAAAAATTACCACTCGAGCATGTAGAAAAATAAAAACCATGTAAAAGTGGCCAAAAGTGTTGGCCTTACATAAACAAAATCAAAATTCACTAACACCCTCAAAATGATCAAAATTGATATTTTGATTAGTTTATGACTACAACAGGTTTCACGATTTTTGAGAAATCATGAAGAGAGAATGTCATAAACTTTCCTAGGATGTCAAACAACTTTATTTGAGATCAAGAGAATCTTGTCTCGATCAACGAACTTAGAGTGTAGATTATGAAAAAGACAAGTTTCATAGGGGTTGTCCATAAAATGAGCATAGTTGATTTTGGGAACAACAACTGGCTCCAACTAGGAAACTTCTATCGATCAAACTTTGATACGATCGAAGGAAGAAGAATCCAGTCTCTAAGTGCCTTCATCCATGCCATTGGGCTACGGAATCAAGCTGCCAAAAAAAAGACATGAATAACTAAATAAAAATACAAAAATAAAAACATAAAACTATAGAAATGTACAAATAAATTTATATGATACTTCAAAGACTAAAGTGTTTCAGATATTACCCACTATGAGGCAACAATAATAGTGTTCTAACCTGATATTCTAGTAAGAAGCTATTTCCACCATAGAACTGATGAATGGTGAACATACCTCTCCACAAAGAATCAAACTTTTCATGCATTCTTTTTGGTTATATCCTCTTGTCCCACAACAAGACTTGATCTCTAATCTGAAACTCATGAGTCCTTGCTTTCTTGTCAAAGAGTTTCTTTACCTAAATTTGATGCTCAACAATACGGTCTACTACCATAATTCATTAATCCTCTAGTTTAGCTAGGTACATGATCTTTTTATCAATAGAACTTTCAAAAGTCTGATCTTTTATTGCCTTTGCCAACTTTAGTGTTGGCACTTCCAAGGTAATTGGTATCTCTACATTCAGACCATATAGAAGTTGAAATAGTGACATACCTATTAACCTTTTAAGGGTAATCTTATCTACCCATAAAACATCAAACAACATTTTATGCCAAGTTCTCTGATTCTCATCTACCAATTTTCTGATAATAGTAACTAGATTCTTGTTACTTGATTCTACCTAACCATTTCCTTATGGATAATAGTTTGAAGAGTGGAAAAGAATGATCTTGTGCTTGTAGCAAAAGTTAGTAATCTCATGGGAAGAGAAATAAGTAGCATTATCTGCTATGATCTTGTTTGGAACTACAAATTGAAAAATAATATTTTCCTTAAGAAAATTGCATACCACTTTTGAAGTAGCATGCTTAACTGAGATGGCTTCCACCCACTTGATAAAATAGTCTATTATGATGATAACATAGTCATGTTTGGCACTTGATGGTGGGTTCACAGTGCCAATGAATTTGATGCCCCATTACTAAAAAGGTTCTTCAATCACCACTAACTTGAGAGGTAATGCGGCCAACTTAGGTTTCTCAACAAACCGTTGACACAACTCACACCTACGCACCCAATTATACACATCTTGAAATAGTGTAGGCCAGTAGTATTTGGCTTGTAGAATCTTGTGAGACATCACGGGTGCATAAAAATGTCCTCCACAAGCCAAATTGTGGAAAGACTCTAAAAGTCTACTTTGTTGCACTTTATCCATGCAACGAAGAAGTACTCTATCAAGACTTCTTTTGTACAAACCATTGTCCCATAAGACCTAGTTAGTAGCCTTCAACTTAACAATTATTTTCTCCTTATAAGATAGAAGGGTAGGACACTCACCATAAGTAAGAAAACAAATGATATTTGAATACCACTCATCAGTAGTAGTGATAAAAAGAACTGTTGGTATGTCCTCAACTTATGCTTCTTCATTCCCTATCTCTTTTGGTACGTTATCAAAAATAAATTGACATAAACCTCTTCCATGCACAAGCTTAGTAGGTTTGATATCAAGATCAAACTCTTAGATCTTAGCAATCTAATTGTCCCTTTTAGTACCAAATTCTTGTTGAGTTAGAATAGACTTTATTGTTGTGTTAGGCACTAGAACAACAATATGTGAATTCAAAATATAAAATCAGAAATGCTTTACCACCTTAATCATGGCATAAGCATGCTTTTCCATATTTGAATATTTTAATTTGTGAGCTTTGAGAGGATAACTCATAAATGATATGAGACATTCCACACCTTCATTCTGTTGAACCAAAATGATTGAAAGTATATGTTTAGAAGCGTAGTTGTATATTATAATTTTTTTGGTATAGTCAGGACAAACAAGGACAAGAGCATGAGCAATAGCCTTCTTGATATCTACAAATGCTATTTTTTCTTCCATAATCCAACAAAAAGTAGCCTTACCCTTCATCATGTTGATGATGTGATGAGTTTTTTCTACAAATTTAGGAATGAACCTTCACATAAAATTCACCTTTCCAAAAAAAAATGAATTGCAGTCTTACTAGTAGGTAGAGTAAGACTTTGAATAGATTTGACTCTTTTTGAGTCAATTTTAGTGCCTTCTCAAAATACAATATGACTGAGAAGTTTACCTTCTGTAACCCCAAAAACTAACTTCTTAAGATTGAGAGAAATACCATTTTGTTGACAATATTATAGCACTTGTCATAAATGGTATGCATGATCAGGATAGTGTTAGAGAAAATAGTCAAGTCCTCAAGATACACCACAATGAACTTCCCTATCTCATCTCTAAAGACAAGATCCATTGTTTTCTAGAATGTGGCACCAGCATTGATCAAACCAAAAGGCCATTTTGCGATATGCAAATATGCCCCAAGGTGTAGTGAAAGTAGTTTTATACTAATTTATTTCATTAACTTCCACTTAATTAAACCCAAAAAAACCATCTAGTATAAATAACATTTTTAAACTAGTTACTATTTGCAATACTTGGTCCATGATGGGTAGGGGGTAGTTATCCTTTAGAGAAGATTAGTTGAGGTTCCTGAAATCAACACACATTAATTTCTTCATTCTTTTTCCTTACAAGAACTATGTTCACGATCTAGGTGGAATGATGAATTTAAAAAATTATCCTTGCATTCAACATCTTCTGAATCTTAGAAAGGATAGTACCTAATATTTTGGGGTTGTATTGCCTTTGTTTCTGCTTGTGAGGCAATGACCCAACTTTAAGGGGAATTTCATGTTGAATTTTCTTAGGCCTGAAGGACTTCAGATCATCATAAGAATATGCCAAAATATCAATGTAATGGAGAAGGAGAGAAATGAATTCAAATTTTTCATTGACAATACAACTTTCCCAATGTTGACCATTTTGGGATTTGCCTCTAAACTCAAATTTACTTGCTCAAATTTCATAGAGGAACTTGAATCTATTTATTACTACTGCTTGATATATTTGTCATGCTTATCAAATAATTTTTTAAGAGAAATCAAACCTTTTGAAATTTTATTCCCTTTTAGTTGAAGAAACTCTTCATCAGTTTGTGAATCTATTTTAGAAATATATTCTCATGGTGGAGATTCACTACCTTCAAAATAGAGCTCATCAAATATATCTATCTTTTCTAAGAAAGTAATGATTTGATTATCACCATTGAACACCTACCAGTGATCAACATTATCAACTACATTTAGTCGAAATACTAACTCAATAGTGTACTTGTTTTCTTCGAAATCCTTATGAAGAACCATGAGAGTGGTGGAGACAGCTAATGAATCAACACGATCATTAAACTCTCTTGGCACTGCATAAATATTGAAAGTATCAAAACTTTCAATACAATCCCATACGTGATTGCAATAATGTCGCAATCTTTTATTTTTGGTTTGATACAAATTTCTCGCTTGACAAACTCGACATCTCCTCAAGCATGAAGAATCTTAACACCTCTAGCATGAGTGACTTTCAATCTGAGCAATAATGACTCATATTCAACAGTGTTGTTGGTATTGTTAAATTGTAACTTATATGAGAAAGGCAAAATATCTCCTTGTGAGGATATCAAAAAAAATTCAGCTCTAGAACTAATAGAGGAACAATTTCCATCAAATTTTAAAACCCAAACCTCATTAGAATTTGATTTTTTTAATTTTATTGGTCAGAAGATTCCTCTTCATCAGTGAAGAAAGATTCCTCTTTACTTGAACTTTTCTCTGAAAACTCTTTTGATTCTTTGTCTCAATTATCTGAGCTATCACCTGATGAACTCTCATCTGATGAATTAGAAATATTGTCAGTGGATAGGAAATAATTATCTATTCTCGAGGACTCAAACAAAATTTGATCTTTAGGATTTGCCATTTGGGTAACAATATATTTTGCCTCTTTCTCAAGAAGCAACTTTTGCATGACACCTCAAATATGTATCCTTACTTCAGATAGATCCATGTTCAACTCTCCACCTACATCCTTGTAAAAATTATGTTTGATCAGAATGCCATAAGAAGCTAAAACATCAGCCACTAGGACTGTCATATTAATTCTCTTATCTAGAAAAGCCACAAATGTAAATTAGGCATATTTGATTTGACCCAAAAGTGGTACTTCTTTATTTTTCATGGAGAAACATCTCTCAAAAGTCTTAGTTAAGGTGAGACCAAGGGATTCTACTACCTTGGTGGGTATAACATTATCGGAGGCTCTAGAATCTATTATGCAATTGTTCAACTTATGATCATTTACCAATAGTGAAACATAGAAATGTTCTATTTTTCTAGAGGCAACAAGGGGAGTAGTGACAAGATTATGTTAGGTAAATTTATTCTTTGAGGAATCATGGGTAACTTTTAAAAAATCTTGTCTTGTAAGGATAGTTTTATTTTTGACGTATTCAGTCAACCTATCAAACTATTCAGAATTAGCTTGTAAATACTCAACTTCAGACATTTGGATCTTGATCTTTCTAGCATGATCTATTATGTCAAATAATTGAAATGAACTAAAAATAAAGGAATAAAATCTATCATTCTAATTTTTATTTAATGTGGTACTGGTCTAAGGGATAAAAGTATAAGATACAAGATTGTTAGATGTACTTACTTGCTTATTACCCATCGGGTCCTTTGATTGGAAAGACAACAGAGTTCCCCATTTAGCAATTGAGATCACTGGTTGAGGTTGTTCTCTTGATTTTCTCTTATCAACTAGCTGAGTTGACTGATTTTGGGACCTAGAAAAAATAATTTATGCTCCATCATACACTTCTCCTTTTTTAGCTTCATCTTGGTAATTCATAAAGTCAATGGTGGAGTCACCAGATAATTTTTCTTCTTCTACAAAGAGATTAGCATCATTCTCTTGGTCCAACTCAGGTTGGAAAGAATGATCATGTTTGGCTTCATACTAGCCAATTGCTGAGTTGACTAGTGCTATTTTAATGGTGAGCTTTCCCTGTGTAGGAGGAAGATGATTGAGTTGCCCTTAATTTTTAGCAGCGTTGCCTTGATATGAATTGTTGGGAAATGTCCTCCTTGGTATATCCTGTTAAGGAGGGGCAGACATACCTTGGGACATTTACCTTTTCAGACCTAGTAATTCATTTGTTAACTTTTATACCATAGGGTCAGTGGTACTTATAGAAGAATTTTCAATAAAAGAGAAAACTCTACTTCTATTAGAATCTCTTCTTATCTTACTCGTAAGGATAAGATCATCTTCAACTTTAGTAGCCAAAATCTGAGATGCAAAAAGATATGTAGGGCCAGCCCACCTTAATAGAAAACTCACTTTGGGAAGTTGAGTATTGATAAAGAAACACTTAAGATTCTCCGTTGTTGGCTCAGTGGTGGTAGGAATCCTATTTCTTAGTTTATTAAACCTGGTGATGAAATATAACATAGGTTCATGCGACTTTTTCTTCATTTGTGTTAGTTGTGCTAACAAGACATGAATATTTTTTATAGGTTTGAACCTGGCTTCGAACTTGGTCTTGAGAGTGTTTCAATTGGTTATAGTCTGAGCTTAAAGATGATAAAACCAATTTGTGACAACACCTTGTAGTGTTTCTACAAAAAACTTTACTGCTACATATTCATGTTTAACACCTATCACACCACAGGCTATGTAGAAAGCTGCAATATATTCAGCGAGGTGGACTTTCCCGTCACCATAGAACTTAAGAAAATTCTTTTTTGAACTATGAGGTAGTTCATGCAAAGGTGGGGTTAAATTTAGAGGACCAACAGTGTTACCCCAAGAGCCTTGGACTACCATGATACATTGATTAAAAGGCAGGATAACAAACCTTTGTGGAGTATGAATAGACAAAACTCTACTAGCACTATAATTAGAAGTTTCACCTGATATTGGAGACTTGGCGTTGGTAGGAAGAAAACTCCTAGTTCACTGAAGGTGAAGTCGTAGAGGCAAAAGATCAAAATTATTTTATTGTATCAACTTAAATACATGATCAATAATACCTTGAGCTCTTTTACTTTATGTATATCGTGAATCTGTCAGAATGTAGTATACTTAACAAAATTTTGAAACAAATGAAAAAGAACTAGAAATGCTTCAACTCAGAGCATGAGGCTTCAAATTGCACATTATAAGAATAATTTTCAATACAACAAAAGTTATTTCAACACAACGTTTGAAATATCACTTGCTTTCCTATTCACTTGATAAAATTTGATTTACGATTTGAACTCAAAGTCTCAAAATACTCTTCAATTTGGCAGAGTTTCACTTCAATAACTCAAAGATATCCTATTACAATAGAGGCCCTCTTTATTTATAGGGAGAGGCCTTGAGAAATTTTAAGAAAAACTTAACTACTTTGACCTATTCAAAAATAAGAGTCCTTATTGACTTGGGACTTCCTATGTTTTTACATGTAATTACATATAAAAAAATACATGTAAATATGTCCAAAGTTGTTTTAAAAGTACATCTAAAAAATAGAAAATAAACTAAGGGAAAAAAGACTGCTTCAATTTGTATCACCATTTTTCTTCATGTGACCACCATACATAGTAAAAGTTGCTTGCATCTTGATACTGTTCAGACTAACAGTGTTTTTGAAAATCATCTTGGCTCTATGGCATCTCTTACTGTGGTAACTGATTTTGCATAACCAGTTAACTTAGTTTTTAGATTATCTAAAGTTAACTGATTGTCCAAAATATTATCCACAATGGCCATTGAAAATGTTTTATCTTCAAACTCTTTTTGGAACATATCTTCAAATTCCTGAACCATTTCATCTGTAGAGAGAAATTGGTTATCTTGTGATATGAGCTTGCAAGGTAGCTCCTTCAATTTATACAAAATATTGATATCACTTTGTTCACTGAGTTTCATTGTAGTTCCAAGGTCATTGATCAAATCTTTAAGTACATGGCTCCTATATGTCAATGTCTCTTTAGTTTCTATATAAGAATCTCTATTAAGAATGGTGTCAATTGATATTAGAGTGCTTATTTTTAGTTTTTTCATCTCCATCTATTTATCATGATTCTTTTATATGCACTCAATGTCTTGAGAAATAACTTCAATGAGATCATCAAGTTCTACTATTATTTTCCTTATTTTATCTATTTTCTCAGATAGTTCTATAAGTAGGGAAGTTTCTTGTGCACACATCCTGTCTAAGTACTCTTCAAGTAATTTTTCTTTGAGACGAGTCTTTTTTATTTTTTGAATGATGGGGTCTTCTACAAAAATGGCTTCAGAAGTTACTGTTTATGAACTCAAAGTGATTTTTCTTACCATTGCAGTCAACTATTCCACCATTGCTTTGTAGTGATCTTTCATTTCTTTCTCCTTGTCAAATTTTTGAATCAGGATGTCCATGACTGATTGCATATTAATCTCAGCACTTTCATGAGTTATCTTGCCTAATTCAACTCTAGAGATAGAATAATCATTCATATCAAAAAATTTCATGGTTGCATCCTGTGGAGGTCTTGCAATCTCCAAAAATTTGTGTCCCTTGTCCCCAAGTATTTTTAAAAGAATCTTTGGCTTCTTCGGGGTCTTGTCTTTTACAGGGACCAACTTATTAAAATCAAAGTCATCTGGGGAGATGGCTTGTTTCTTTCTTTTTGGTATATAAGCTCAAAACCATGGTGGAAGCACATAAGTACTCACATTAAGGTCTGTCCCCATTATTGGTGTCATCAGAACTGCACTTGCATTGGTAATGGAAACAATAGGTGGAGTTTTAGTAAAAATTACACCTCTTACAAGGTGATCAAAAATAGAAACATCTCCAATATCAAAAGATGAGGAGGACAAACTAGAAATAGACCTTCAAGAATGGAGGATATCTTCAAAAGTGTTTTTAGAGTTGTCAAAAATTACTTTGGAAGGGGAAAGAGATCCAAAAGAGGGAATATCAATAGGAGAAATAGACAAAGGAGCTGCAATAGGTGTGTCGGGCAAGGAAGAAGAGACTCCCATTTCTTGTTGTACATCCTCTTGTGGGGACAAAGCTTCCTCCTCTTATTGATTTGTAGGCCTATCTTCAATTTTTATCTCTTATGTGGTTGGTTTTTCAATACTTTGTTTTTCAACTTCCATATCTTTTATTTCAGACTCTTTCTCCACAGCTTTTGACTTTTTCATCACAAATCTGATCTTAGGCTTATATGGCTTGGAAGAAGAGGGAACATCACTTTTGTTCTTCATCCTGTTCTTTGCCTTTTTTTTTGTTTGCTCTTGAAACTCAGTCTCTGACCCTGTGAGAATTTTTTTCAAAATAATTCTCTTGTTTGCTAGCCAATTATTTGTGTTTGTCAATATAGGCTCAAATCTTTTTTCTCAAAGAGGTTAGCTCTTTTTGGGACCATTGGATTGGAGGGAGAGGGGCATTAACAACCTATTCAATATTATATCTATCATCAACCAACTCTCCATCATCCACTAGATCCTCAGGGATATCAATAAGTCCCAAATATTCAATCTGCTCAAGAGATAACCTGTTGTAGTCCAAATTCATGACATCTTCTTCTATTCTCAAATCTACCCAAACATCTCCAATCATAGGTTCATGGAATTGGGTTTTCCTCTTGATTATGTCTTTCATGCCCCTGTAGTCAAAATTTGGTCTTCCCTTGAATTACTTCATAGATATAAGCTGCATCTCAGTTTCCATGGCCCTAGCCTTCGTAGCAATTAATACTGAATACTTGCCAATTTCAACTAGGAATTTGAAACTGGGCTTTTTGAGCTTTATCTATTTATTATGCACGATGATCATTTATCTGCATAACTCCATTAAAACCAATTTATCTGAAGGGAATCTTGGAAGCATATAAGGATGACTTTGGAAAAAGCCAACCCTCAAGTATGAAAAAGAAGAAAACTGTAAGAACATGCATCCAAAATCATTTACCACTGTCCAAACCTCATTTGACACTCTTCTTTGTTCTAGTTAAGTATTAAAAAGACATAAAAATACTACAAAGAAAGCATCATTTACTCTCCTAAAATGATGAATAAAACCCTTCAATGTTAATTGATAATAGTATTGATACACAGGGATTACCCTCCTATCCCCTTCTGATGTTAGACATTAAAAGATTCTCATAGAAGCTGCAATATACACCAGATAAGAAATCATATAGAACTTGAAGGTAGTGGATACCTTTGTCAATTGTTCGTGCAAAGCATTGCTGATTTGTTCTCTCCAAAAGATGGTTTGTTTACCTTGGAGTATTACCTTGATGAAATAATACATCCATTCATGAAACTGTGAGGAAGAGGACAAACCTCTTATTTTACTGAGAAGAGTTATTAGATCACTGACTTCTTCTATAAAGTCACTTATAGGAAAACTTCGTGACCACCTTGACAAATTTGCCCTTGACGTCTCGAGCCATTTATTTTTGATTACCTTCTTTGCCTTTTCAAGATTTTTGTCATACTCTTTTTGTGTTTCAACAAAATCAAGCTTTATCACTTCTGTATCAGGAGGGCACATAAATACTTTATCAATGAATTTAGGATCTAGTCTGATTATCACATTGCCATTAGCGTCCATCACAACCCTAGTATCTCTATTGTAAAATTGATCACACTAAAGAACTAATTTCATGTTGTGAGTTGCCACTGAGAAAGAAGATACCAAATGAATGTTATTGTTAATTATCTTCTTCATTCTAGCGCTGGGATTGCTTGACTTGGTTCTCTCCACAAACTCAGCGATGTTCACATGGCCAATCTCTGAATCTGTAATGTCATCGACATTAGAAGTAACTAAGGTGATTAAAAAAATACCTTGATATTTGTACTTCATTGCTTTCAAGTTCTTCAAAGACAACTCAGTCATTTGAACGAGTTATTACCAAAAGGATGTCGATAAAGAAAGAAGATCCACAAAAAAAACTGCAATAAAAATTCATGATCATGTAATTGGGGAAAATACTGGCAATCTAGAAAAATTGCACGTCGATGATCACAACTATGGAGACACACTTAAAAGGGCTAAAGTGCGAGTAGGCCAAAAAATTAGAGAAAAGTGGGCTCAAAAAAACAAAATAAAAAATATCCCTGAGTTAGGAAAATTTAAAAGAATGTTTGCATGGGTGACAAAATTTGCCGCCCTTGCATGTGAGGGATATTGTGCATTTGCATCAACGGTAAAATTCACCGCTATTGCATGTTGGTTGCATGTTGGAGTAGCAAAAAATGATGACACTGCAGGTAACAAAGAAATCATAAGTTTTGATGTTTGAGCGACAAATTTTGCCGACAATGCATATGGTAGGAGTTAGAGGTTTTTCGTGTAAGGGTGATGGATTTTGCTGCCCATACACTTTCACTTGAGAACATGTTTAAAATGCATAAGCGACTAAAAAATGTTGACGTTGATTTTAACTTGTCCTTAACAGGAATATATGAGAGTGACTAATAAAGCCATCATCACAATGTCTTGGGAAGAATTAGTTTTCAACCAACATGCTGAGGGGTAAAGCCTGGTCGGGTCAAACGACCAACAACTCTCATCAAAAACTTAGGGCACAAATGAAGGTTGGCAGATTTCGTCGGTTTGACCCACTAAAGATGAAAAACTAGGACACAAACACATGAAAGAACAAGGGTTCGACAAAGCAAAATGAAAATGTTAATCAGCAACATATATCACTTAAAAAATGAAACCCTAGAAGTCTATAACAACTTACCTGGTAAGTTCAAAACCTTGAGCTTGGCGACAACAAATTTGAAATCTTCTTCCATCACCTCGATCGAGCAATTGCAAAAAGGGGTCGAGGAAACTCTGATAAAAGAAATGCATTTAAAAGCTCCAAAACAAGCCTTTAATACTCAGCACAAGTGGCCATTAATGCCACTCAAAGTTTAAGATCTCGAAGATCTTGCTTAGGTGGTGAATTCGGTCGACCTGACACGTGTCGGTAACAAGAACATGCAATGGCAGCAAAAAGTGCCGCTCGAGCATGTAGAAAAACAAAAACCATGTAAAAGCGGCAAAAAGTGCCGACCTTACATAAGCAAAATCAAAATTCACTAACACCTTCAAAATAATCAAAATTGACATTTTGATTAGTTTATGACTACAACAGGTTTCACAATTTTTGAGAAATCGTGGTGAGGGAATGTCGTAAACTTTTCAAGGATGTCAGACAAATTCACTTGAGATCAAGAAAATCTTGTCTCAATTAATGAATTTAGAGTGTAGATTACGAAAAGGACAAGTTTTGTAGGGGTCGTCCACAAAACGAGCGTAACTAATTTTGGGAACAACAGGGACTTTTTCAATAGAAGCAACATTTATGATGTCTCTTAGGCTATGTACAAAAATAGAAAACATGGAGGAGAATAGGTGGTCAAATACAATAATGAGAGAAGAGTTGAACAAAATAAAGACGACATGGATTAAACAAAACAAGCTATGGATGAATAGGTAGGTCATCAACCTATAAAAATGCCCATTTGCTAATCAAGAGATTAAAAATTATGGGAGGTAAAAGTTTAATATTCACATATGGAAAAAACAACTTAGGGAGAAAATATAATACTACATAGCTGTGTTTAATCCCACTTATGAGCATGCCCAAAACACTTACATAGGGGCAAAAATCAAATAAAAAATGAAGATGCTCAGTGCAATTTAGGCCCAAATTGTACCAACCTAGATGTACGATAGATAAGTGGAAGATCCAAAAAAAGGGTGAAAAGAGAGAATACATATTATTGTAACAATTAGTTATGGTAAAGATAGAATGGCACTTAATCATAGAAAAAATAATACTACATAGCCGGGTTTAATCCCACTTATGAGCATGCCCAAAACACTTACATAGGGGCAAAAATCAAATAAAAAATAAAGATGCTCAGCGCAATTTAGACCCAAATTGTACCGACCTAGACGTATGATAGATAAGTGGAAGATCCAAAAAAGGGTGAAAAGAGAGAATACATATTATTTTAACCATCAGTTATGGTAGAGACAGAATGGCACTTAAGCATAGGGTGCTTCAAATATGACGACATTTGGGGTAGGTATTTGAACAACTTACAGGGGATGTTTATATCTACCATATTTGAAGAAGAAAACATTGAAAACTTATGAGCAAAATTCACAACTAAAAAATGAACATGTAAACATTAAAAAACGATTAATCTTAAAAATTTGAATATCATAAATATCTATTATATTTGAAGAAAAAAACATTACAAAAATAGCTAACTTGTGATCAAAATTTAAACCAAAGAATATCCACAAATCTTCCCATAGATAATAATTTCTCACTTTGTTGATCTTATGGACATGATTTTTATTTAATAAGATAAACACTTTTGACGACACAACAAAGAACCCACTCCTCGCAACAACCAAGACATAAAAAAATACAAAACAATCACAAAGTATAAACACTAGCTAAAAATCAGAAATAGGTAACACATAGGAAACAATACAAATCTACAGATCTCCTAACACGATTTAAAAAAGAAAAGAGTAACAGGATAGAAACTCAACCAAAAAACAAAGTCCTTAACTATAAACTTAACCCTCTCTTCTCTCACGTCTAAAGAGGATATCTTTCACCATCCATTGAGCGCTGTGGTGCACCAAATCTACCGCCTCCCATCTGATAAACGTTATTAATACCCATTCTTCCCGTCGTTTTCATTTTTTTTCCTCCACTTCGTTGACAAATGGACCCACAGTCTAATTCTGCCAACTGATCCCTTAATGGACCGAACACGAATATACTGCAAAAAAGCTCCACGGTCTCCGGCAATTGACCACTATATTGGTCTTGTTGAGCATTCAAGACTCCCAGTTCCTCCTCTTTCCTGGAGGCATTAATCTCCCTACCTGTACTTCCTATTTATTGATCTCTCGAGGGTTTCTGATGTAGGGTTTCAAAAAAACAAACTATTAAAATTTGCTTGGGCAAAATGTCTGATGCAGTGGTGAATGGATTGGCCGGTGCAGGAGGCGGTATGATAGCCCAAATCATCACATACCCTTTGCAAACGGTTAAGTCAAATTTGAATTATATCTGTGTTTTGTTTTTGAATTTTTGTTTGGACCTAACAGGAATCGAACCGGGGTCTTTAAGTTTTGAGTTTTGAGTACACAGGTCAATACACGTCAGCAGACTGAGCGTAAATTGAAGGCGGGGACCGCTCGGAATTTGACAGATGGAGTTACAGCTCAACCTAAGCTGCCAGCTGGAACCCTGCATCAGATATACCAGGTTTTATTTTAATTATTTTTCCCTTTAATTGTTTGCAATTTGCATTTATTTCGTTCCATTAATTAGTTAATTTATTTTTAAGTAGGAGATTTGAGAATGGCTGTAGGTTTTTATTGGTTTCTTTTAATGAATTAATTGGTTAATTTAGTCTTTAATGTGTTTATACAGGTGATCAAAGAAGAAGGATGGGGAGGATTGTACAGCGGACTCATGCCTTCCATGGTGGGAACTGCTGCCTCTCAGGTCAGTAATAATTTGAAACACACACACACACACACACACACACACACACACACACATATATATATATATTTATTTGTTTGGGTGAATTCTCCATTTTTTGGGGCAACCTACGGCCTAAATGTCATCAGCAAGGGGTATCTTACACATGGCCTCGTAGATTGGGGTACACCACGCCATGTGTGTTGGATGTGGTATTGAACGAATTTCAACACTTATGTCTCCTGGGGTTTGAACCTGGGGATCCGCTTTAGAAGCCCCTTTAGTTTACCGCTTGAGCTCATCCCATTTAACTATAAATTATCTTAGTTAACAATGCTGTATTGTTAGTTTGGTAAATGGAATTTTCTTAGGTCATCGTCAAGCCAAACACCAATTTCACACATGAGAACCCCCTTTGGAAGACGTCAAGGGAATATCTTTCCATTTACCTTATATATTGTTTAAATTTTGTACTCCTAAGTTTCAATCTAGTGACTAAGCTGGAGAGTAAACAAGACCTTGCCAATTTATGACTATAGAATGTATTTAAGACTTGTTCGCTGTCAAATCCAATTAGAGGACTGTAATCTACCCTTTCAGTGTTTTCTTTTGAGGCTTCTAGCTGGGGTCCCTTGACAAGGCCATCAGCAGCCAGTTTGGAAATTTTATATATTTCTGAATTCTAAATTTCTACAGACATGAAATTTTGCAATGAGTGTATTGTTTTCTATGCCCGTTGTGCTGTTTTTTTCCACCCTACTTACATGTTTTTTTGATTTTGTTGTACTAAATTTATCATACATCTGTTGCAACCTTGTTAACCATGGAAAATCATGGGCAAGTTTCTGTATGATGCACGTAGATTGTATTTTTAACTCCCTTGGGAACTTGAGACTCTGTAGTGGAATCAAATTATCAAGGTTCTATTCTGGAAGTGTAACGACAAATCATGCTATATCAATTACAAGGGGTGTAATTGAACTTGATGGAAACAAATTAATATAATAGTGTACATTTGCAGAACCAGTTGTACATGAAACTATAACATTTGAGGCAGGACAAGATGTAGAGTAAGAGAAAGTTGAAGCAAAATTATAATAGCTATCACTTATCAGGACTGGACTGTACCAAGAAAGGATGTGATACGATCAGTTCCAGTATTTTAGTTTTAAAACATCCTTATTTCATTCTTCAGTTTAACCAAACTTTGCATTTCACCTTTGGAAGGATGATAGTTTAATAGCAACCCTTTAGCCATGCAATTGAGCACCATGGCACTTGGACAATGACCAAGCTTTATGGTTTTTCCTATCTGGAGAACTTGGGATTTATTGCACAGAATTGTATGTTAGTTTTGGTGTTTGACCTTGTATACTGCTTATAGTTTTGGTAGATGATTATCAACCCTATTCAATAATTATCACATCACTAACTTTACACAATGAAAGGATATATAGGCACACATAGATTATAGAGTAAATTTAAACAGTTAAAGGAAATATATGCGCATAGATAATAAATAGAGATAAAATATACATATAAGAGAGGTAATCCATCATTGAAAATAGCATTCAATGTGGTAGAATTCTTCTGGAGTCAACTGTATCAAATTGATATTGTCCGGAATTTTGGATCTCACCACCGAAACCATCTTCAAGGAAGTAAATGAAGATAGATCCAATAGTGAGATTCAAAAGGTCGGACAATAACAATTTTACGCAGTTGACTCCAAAAGAATTCTAGCATGTATTACACTGTGAAGAAACCAAACTCAAAAGAGAAAAAGTACTCAATGTGTCTAACAATAACTTAATACGACTATACTTGTATGTGACAATGACACCAATTTGACATGACCCAACATATAGCCAAGTTGGCATTAATTGCAAACATGAGTCAGTCTACAAGCACCAACCAAAACCATTCGGTTCCCTAACATTCCTGTAGACTGTTTCATAGCTTCTTGCACTGCTTTTTAACATTTCTTGCTGAAAGGCATGATTCTCTTGTAGAATCGTCTCGTGTAAGAGTTTCTTCTCAAGATGGATCCAATAGTGAGATCCGAAACGTCGGACAGTAACAATTTTATGCTGTTGACTTCAAAAGAATTCTAGCATGTATTACATTGTGAAGAAACCAAACTCAAAAGAAAGAAAGCACTCAATGTGTCCAACCATGACTTAATATGACTGTACTTATATATGATGATGACACCAATTTGACATCACCCAACACATAGCCGAGTTGGCATTAATTGTAATGTCAGTTTACAAGCTCCAACCAAAATCATTCTTTTCCCTAACATTCCTCTAGACACATTTCTGGCTGAAAGGCATGATTCTCTTGTAGAATCATCTCATGTAAGAGTTGCATCTCCTTCAATGATCGCTGGTGGAGGGATCAAATTTTAATCAAAGTGGTTTTATCAGTCTCTAAATATTCCGTGTGTTCACAGCAAACGGAAAAGCAAGGATAAAAATGTTTCTGCCTAATATCATGTGGCTACTACCTTTGCAAACTTTCATTTTAGTTCCAATCTCTCATCTTTTCAATCCATGCATTCTCCGCATTAGAGAGCCTATGCATCAATATGATATTTTTACCCAAATCCCTCCCCCAAATTTGTAGATTATGCCATAGTTAAAATAAGATAATTTTCTCTATCCTTCTGTGACTGCTACTAAAAGAAAAGCAAAGTTACAACAAACTCCCAGCAAATGAAACGTGTCATGTCCCCTTTTTCATGGACATTGACAGATTTGATGATTGGCCTATTATACGACCTTCGTAGGCTAATAGGATGGATAGAGGGTCATAATGGAGCTTGGATTGACTTTGATTCGTAGAATTTCTACATTTGATTTTCATTCAGGTTATTTTGGACACATTTGGCATGAGCTCCTACTTTTTAGGGATATTTGATATGTAGCGGAGCTCCTTTATTTTGGTATGGTCATGTGCGGAATCACTCCCTGATTCACTAGCTTCGATCGGTTTGGGGATCTGACATGTATTGAGGGAGATATTAATATTTGATTGATTTAATCAAATATTAATTATTTAGCCTACTTTTAATTAGAAACCCTAATTCTAAATTAAGAAACCCTAATTAGGGCAAGCATATCTTTTTGAGGGTATAAGGGTTTCTCATGGAGGCCATTGTTCATTATGTATGCATAGATTATTGATATTGATTTTGAAGAAATTCTTCTGTGAAGACTGAGCCAAGGGTTCCAGGATTCTATTGCAGTGGAGAACGTTCCCTCTTCATTGTGTGTGATTTAGAGGCTGTGAGATATCAGCTGATTTATTGCCAAATTGAGAGATAGCTTCATCCAGAAGTTATCACAGAGATACAGATCTGAGAGATAGCTTCACCCAGAAGTTATCACAGAATTCCAGAGTTGAGAGATAACTTCACACAGAAGTTTATCACAGAGCTTTCCAGGTATTTTCTTTATTTAGTTTTGATCCAATAAGTTATACAGAGATAGATCTTGTGTTAGAATCTATACTCGTGAGATCAGGCTGTTCAGCAATCAGGGGTTAAGAAGAGACAGGTTGGCGGCCGTACCACGTCCGTACAGGTCCGTTCAGAGCTGCTCAGGAACCGACCTCGGCAGACAGAGGGATCCTAGTGACCGACATCGGTCGACTGAAGACCGACGTCGGGAGAAAGCCGACCGACAGAGACCGACGTCGGCGAGATATCGACCGACGACGGCGCCTGTGTCGACACAGAAAGGCCGAGACACTTCCAGATCCAGTTTTCATTGCCAGATTAGCACAAGCTAGGGTTTTAAGACCAGATTTTCATATTCTTTTATATGCATAAGAAAGGACTACAATTGTAATAGTTTAGAAGGACAAGTGATACAATCTGTAATTTGTTATTAAGAGACTATATTATTGTGATCATTCTGAATTTATTCAACTGAAGTTATATCTTGTTCAGAGTTTTTGTGTTGCTATATTTCCTATTTGGAGGGGATATCACAGTGGTATCAGAGCATTTGCGTAGAAAAAGGAGCCCCTAAAAAAAGGACATCACAGTGGTATCAGAGCATTTGTAGGAAGGAAAGAGCCCCTAAGTAAGGGACATCACAGTGGTATCAGAGCTAATGTCTTGCCATCCTGTTGGGTAGTTTGGGTATCAGCATGGCGCTAAAAGGTGTCAAAGATTTGGAAGAAAGAGTGCACAATGCAAAGGAGAAGTTAGAAAATCCATTACAACAAGCAAATGACCTTCTACAAACTCTGGAGGAGTTAGAAATTTATTTAAGCAAGGTTGAGCAGTCAAATTCTTATGAGATACAAACAGTGTTATCTCCAGCGTTTGATTCTTTGGTGAAGCACCGATTATTGAGACATCATGATGAGGTGGTAAGACTTGCAACTCTCTCTTGTATTAGTGAAATCATGAGAATAATAGCTGGCTTTAATTTTTATGATGATCGGATTATGAGAGAGGTACTTCATGCCATGGTGAAAAGCTTCGAAAAGTTGGATGACATTAGAGACTCTCATTTCTCAAAGAGGGCGAGATTACTTGACACTTTTGCAAGGTATGGATTTGAAAACATTATGATGTTAGTAGGATGTATTGGTGGCATTCGCACTATGTTTAAAATATTTTGGAATATTTTAGATGAGTTTCATTCCAGTGATGTATTAGCATCCATGCACTCTATCATGTTCACAATCTTGTTTGAGGAGGAGGATAAAATCTCTAAACTTTTGGCAGAAGATTTATGGTATGTCTGGACAAAAGGGAAAAATGTCTCACCTAGAGCTTGTATGTGGTTAAAGAGTTTAATTAATAGGCCTAAGGATCGTAGTGCTTTCCCTATGACATGCAGCCACTTGCATGATGAGTTTGACAGTTATGCTGATCCAGTACAGGGAGATATTAACACATCTTCAGGTAATGATTTATCTGCATTATCTTCACAGGTAGGGGTAGTTGAGGATGTTGTGGATGAGCTTTGTCTTCAGGTGAGTTCAGCACAGGTGTTAGACAGTGAGGATGAGCCTGATGCTTGCATTCAGAGTGTGGAGGTATACTCAGAGGTTAGTACATTGAGTATTGGTGATGAGTATGTTTTTGTAGCTGCTGATGAGGAGCATGTTGTTGAGGCTAACACATATATTCAGGGCTTGGGAGTACCTGATTCTGAGGAGTTTGGGATACCAGTGGAGTTAAATCTCCATATTGATTATTCTCATACAGATGATAGTGTGGTACAGTTGGTTGTGCCGCCTTTACAGAGAGATCAGTTATGGGATGGATTGGCACCATCTCTTGCAGATGGAATTGGCAGTTGGAATTGTCCATTCTACTTGGATTATGATGTTTTGAGAGTTTGTTTCTCATGTGCTCTTGACTATGGTATTTGTAATTTTGGAGGTTGGAGTTTCATGCGCCAGTTTGATTATGAGTCTTTCTTTGTTCTACTTCTAATGATATTGCAGGTGTTTGCATTGATTTTCATCAGTGTAGATCATGACTACATTTGGGATCCAGGTGGATCGAGTAGTTCATTGTTCCGAGATTGCTTGGGGACAAGCAATTTTCGGAGGGGCGGATTGTCATGTCCCCTTTTTCATGGACATTGACAGATTTGATGATTGGCCTATTATACGACCTTCGTAGGCTAATAGGATGGATAGAGGGTCATAATGGAGCTTGGATTGACTTTGATTCGCAGAATTTCTACATTTGATTTTCATTCAGGTTATTTTGGACACATTTGGCATGAGCTCCTACTTTTTAGGGATATTTGATGTGCAGTGGAGCTCCTTTATTTTGGTATGGTCATGTGCGGAATCACTCCCTGATTCACCAGCTTCGATCGGTTTGGGGATCCGACATGTATTGAGGGAGATATTAATATTTGATTGATTTAATCAAATATTAATTATTTAGCCTACTTTTAATTAGAAACCCTAATTCTAAATTAAGAAACCCTAATTAGGGCAAGCATATCTTTTTGAGGGTATAAGGGTTTCTCATGGAGGCCATTGTTCATTATGTATGCATAGATTATTGATATTGATTTTGAAGAAATTTTTCTGTGAAGACTGAGCCAAGGGTTTCAGGATTCTATTGCTGTGGAGAACGTTCCCTCTTCATTGTGTGTGATTTAGAGGCTGTGAGATATCAGCGGATTTATTGCCAAATTGAGAGATAGCTTCATCCAGAAGTTATCACAGAGATACAGATCTGAGAGATAGCTTCACCCAGAAGTTATTACAGAATTCCAGGGTTGAGAGATAGCTTCACCCAGAAGTTATTACAGAATTCCAGGGTTGAGAGATAACTTCACACAGAAGTTTATCACAGAGCTTTCCAGGTATTTTCTTTATTTAGTTTTGATCCAATAAGTTATACAGAGATAGATCTTGTGTTAGAATCTATACTCGTGAGATCAGGCTGTTCAGCAATCAGGGGTTAAGAAGAGACAGGTTGGCGGCCGTACCACGTTCGTACAGGGTCGTTCAGAGCTGCTCAGGAACCGACCTCGACAGACAGAGGGATCCCAGTGACCGACATCGGTCGACTGAAGACCGACGTCGGGAGAAAGCCGACCAACAGAGACCGACGTCGGTGAGATATCGACCGACCACGGCACCTGTGTGTCGACACAGAAAGGCCGAGACACTTCCAGATCCAGTTTTCATTGCCAGATTAGCACAAGCTAGGGTTTTAAGACCAGATTTTCATATTCTTTTATATGCATAAGAAAGGACTACAATTGTAATAGTTTAGAAGGACAAGTGATACAATCTGTAATTTGTTATTAAGAGACTATATTATTGTGATCATTCTGAATTTATTCAACTGAAGTTATATCTTGTTCAGAGTTTTTGTGTTGCTATATTTCCTATTTGGAGGGGATATCACAGTGGTATCAGAGCATTTGCGTAGAAAAAGGAGCCCCTAAAAAAAGGACATCACAGTGGTATCAGAGCATTTGTAGGAAGGAAAGAGCCCCTAAGTAAGGGACATCACAAAACGGCAGGCATGTAACAGCACCTCTATAATACAAAAGGAGGGAGGGTGTTGATTAAAAGAATTAATCCATCTTTTCACATAATTCTTGGAGCACTATTGAGAAGAGAAGGGAAAGGGAACTTTACCATTCATTTCAACACCTCTGCATTGCCAACACCTCACAACAATACCTTCCCTTATGGTCTGACAGGCCAAATTAGCAGGACTGGACTATACCACAAAAGAATATCATGTTATCTGTCCTCAAAATTTAAGTCAATGAAGATAAAGAAAAGTCAAATTCGGAAACAATCCACACTCTGGATTGTAAGGGGATGAATAGCTCAGTCATAAAGTACCCTGTCAGCAAATGGGAGGTCCTACGTTCAAGTCATAGCTGGTTGATGGAAAATTTAAATTCTACGTTACCGGATACGCCTGTTAGCCCTAGCTGGTACGGGTACGGTACGTTTGGGTATGGATATGGGTGGCGGTACGTCATCCCTGCACCCAGGGTACGCCCCAGCCCCTGCGGGTATGCCCGGGTATGTCCTCAGTACGGGTACGGTACGTTTGGGTATGGATATGGGTGGCGGTACGTCATCCCTGCACCCAGGGTATGCCCCAGCCCCTGCGGGTATGCCCGGGTATGTCCTCAGTGAGGACATACCCGGGCATACCCGCAGGGGCTGGGGCGTACCCTGGGCGCAGGGATGGCGTACCCCCCAGAAAAAAGCATTTTTTAAAAATTTTCCTCCTTATTTTGCGGGTCAAAGTCAAATATGGACCTCAAAAAACATTTAAAAACATTTTAAAGTGCATTTGCAACCCTAAAAGCATGAATCACACTCATTTTATCAAAAGATAACAACACATTTACCATTTACCTTTCATTGCATTTTTACCTCCCATTGCATATTTGTTCACTCTTGCTGTTTCAATGGCTGGCTGTGTTCTCAAAACGTGAGCCTCAGTCGAGTCATCTGTATCTTCTTTATTAGGGCTGTATATAACAGCTATGAAGGTTTGCCAGAGCAAGTGAGCAAGTCTTCCAGTTATTTGATCGTGTTTCAGCCTTGCCAAAATAAAGGGAATAAATTTTTGTAACATGATCAAGATGAGGGAGAGGTTGAAATCAATAATGTCTTTTTTGGCTTATCCTCTATGTCCCAAAAATATAGTTCTCCAAGACTCTTTTTGTGCAGTACATACAGTAAGATCATTTGCATAGGTATAATATGAAAGCTCAACTCGTGAAAAATCTCAAAGAAGAGATTAGGCCATGGTCTTAAGTTGATTTAACACCAGGGCATCTCATTGTAATCTTCACCAAACTGCAGAGAGTGCATTTTGTTTTGTCTTTATTTTTGTCCATACATTGTAACATTTGCACTATGTACTTGTAATAAGGCTAATCTATGTTTGACAATTGAATATTATGATATTTGGCATCGAATTATTAGAATAGTTTGTGGTTCTTTAACTTATTATGTTTCCTCTATGCATATTATGTGGTTAATTTTGCTTATATGGTTATAATTTTATATTTTTAATTTTTTATATATATTTTTGTACGGCTGTACCTAGCCGAACCCAAACCCCCAAAAAAAAAATCCTCCGTATCCATGTACGCAATACTTGTACCTGTACCCGTACCCATATCGGCTACTTAGTTCAAATGGTATTAGAGCTAGAATAGGAGCCCCAAGTACAAAAGTGTGGTGGGGACAGGAGTAGGGGGATGTTGGAAACAATCCACACTACGCACCATAAATGGGCGAGTAGCTCAATGGTAGAGCACCCTAGTAGAAAATGGCAGATCCTAGGTTTGAGTCATAGCTTGTCCATGGAAAATTTAATATCAAATTTGCTTTTTTATTTTAAATTTTTTCTTATTTCATTATTTAGTGCAACAAAACTTTGTCTCTCATTTTTGGGCTAAGGATGACAGTTTGGTAGAAACTCTTAACTAATGCAAAATGAACACAATGACTCTGAGTCAACGGCCAAGCCTTATGGTTTTCCCATCTGGAACACATGGGATTTATTGGGCACATGGTTGTTGTATGTTGGTTTTGATATTGGCCCTGCATATATCTTATACTTTTGGACGATGAACATCAGCTAAATCAATGTTGAGTCAGAAATTTTCTGTACACGTTCTTTTTGGGATTAATTGCTTTAAGTCTGATTATCAGGTTTTCTTTGATTTATTTTAATAAATGCACCTTTTAGTTTGAATAGGGAGATTTTGTTTAAGCCTTTCCTGCCCATCTACTCCTCTTCTTTCATTATCCTTTGAAGTATATACTTTTAAATTTTCTTTACTGTTTTATATAAGTACTGTAATTGATATAAATCTAAAAGATGTGCGTGTGTATGCTAGTGAGGTCAGGTCATGCAAGCACATGTGAGAGAGAAAAAGGGGAGAATTAATTTGCAAGTATTTGTTGGATGTTGAGGAAGATGATCTTTTGATGAAGATTACCAACTTAACAACTGGGTCAAGTAACACATGATGAAGATTGGCTTACCATGTTGTTCAGGTAGTTCGTTGTGCACAGGCCTGAGAAACCATGGATAACTGGATGAAACCTGAAGTTGTGGTTTTTGTCTTCATGAAAGCTGTATTAGTCTTTAGGCTACTTGTTTCAGGGCATTCAATCAATATGGATTCAAGTGTTTAATCTTCCTTTCTTGTGACTGAGACTCAAGATTCAATATCAAGCTATTTCTGTGGTTAGATTGCTTGTTTTGAACCTATAGTAGTTATGTCCGATAGGCTGTACCATAGTTCAAAAACTCATGCTTGGCAATTACTTGGCAGGCCAAAATTTTGATAGAGACTCCGGGCTTTCTTGGCAAATACTTGGCATTACTCAGCAACTTTATCGTTACTTTAAAAAACATATAAAGTCATAAAATAAACTTAAATAACATGTAAAACATTGTTAAATGACATGAGAAAGGAATGCGGAGAATGGCATAAGTATCTTTTCTATGAATTTTTGACAAAAAAAGAGTACAATCTACAAAGTACAAAGTTACAAACTACAATGCTCATAGAGTCATGAAATATCAAATTGACATATTACATTTCATCTCTCGCGTCTAAAATAAGTTTATTGTGGCTGCCTCGTGGAAGTGGAAGGTAAAGATTCCTCCTATGTAATGCCAACATTATTAGCAAAGATATCATCTGGATCTTCACCAACCCCTCTTGACGCCTCTGTTGCCCCGGATGCTATTGCTTTCCTGTTTTCCTCTCCAAATCTGTGGTCTTCTCTACGATAAACTTGGGCTCTGCATCATCAATGATTTACTTGGCATATGGATTGATCTCATCCAAGTTAGTTGCATCATATTTCTCTAGCCCCTCCACTTGTCTCATGCGAAGACGAAAATTGTATCGCACAAAGACAAGGTCATTGAGGTGTCGTGTCGTCAACCTGTTGCGCTTCTCTGTGTAAACAACTTCAAACATGCTCCAATTATGTTCACACCCATAAAAGTTACATGGCTGATATAAAATGTGGATGGCTAGCCTTTGATTATTTGGTGTTTTTGCACCATAATCTTTCCACCACGCATCTACAAATAGGAAATTTATAATTTTGTAAGTCAACCAGGCTTGAAAAAATGAAAGAAGTCTACTACTAGTATTTATAGACTACAAGTAACGAGACTAGAAAGAAAAAACAAATGACTCAATTTGTTTTTACCTCATTGAGAGGTGTTCTTTTAATGCACAGAGTTGGAAAAAAGAGTCTCCACGTTGCATTCTTGTAAATCTGTAGCTCATCAATAACTGAATCTCTCGTCTTATCATCAAGGATCATCCTCTCTATGCATGTATTGAGACCATCCATAACCTCTTCATCGATCTTAAAACTTAGGATCCAAGTAGTAGGCCGCTGCATGAATATGTCGGTGGAGTGTTTTGATCCATCTCCGATCAATTATACACCATATGGGTTCATATTTCTTTGATTTTGTCCATAATATTTGGCTATGGCCTCCTTGGCCATGTCCATGACCTCATACAAATAACCAATAGGTTTCTCTCCACATCCACCAATTGTAGAACTCAAACGATAGGTTTCGACACCTAAAACAAAAGAATACACATTTAAAATCAAAATTAAGATTTTTTAATAACAAATAAATGATAAATAAAAAATAATTAAGTTTAAAGTTATCTTAATTATTTCCTCCATGCGCTTTGCAAACATATCATAAAAAATAGTCTTCACGACCTTTTCCCCTTCGGCCTTTTTAGCATAGGAAGACTCCAACCATTGATGACTCACAAACATTTACTTAAGGGATGTTAGTGAGGTCGCAATGCTCTGCAGTGTGATGAAGCTTGTATACTCTTGATTGTACAAGCTCCTTTCCATTGGTGTGTTCTTGCATCAAGTTTAGCACCCAAGTGTGATTGTAGATTAAACTATCCCCAGGGAATTTTGTATTAAAAAATTATTCAATTTCACTAAACTATGTGGATAGGCATTTCGTCAAACAGTTTTCATATCACTATTCGGGACTGAGTTTAAGTGTGTTCCCAAGTAGGTGATAAACATATATGCAATCCACTCAAAATATAATCTTCCCATGATATTCTTATTTTCATAAATATAAATATTGCAGATGGAACATTAAAATGAATTTATATTATAATATATGCAGCAGCTGATAAAAACTACAGAAAATAATATTTCATTACACAGGGATTTAAATCTGACCTGGAAAATGATCTTTTATAAGTTACAGTCCTTCCACATAATTTTTTTTGTGTAATGTTATCAGACTTGATACAAATCGCAGCACCTTCAAATGCTTCTATAATCCATATTAATACTCAATACACTCCCTAATTTCCAACGCTGACTTTCCTAGCTGGGTGAAAGTTCCCTTTTGACCTGTTGACTTATTTGTCACCAATATTCCACCGTATAACTCTGTTTTGTCTTTATTGCAGCTGACAAAGCTTACGCACAAAAGATTTGTCCTTTAGTGGTCCCTCTATTTCTCTCGACTCTTTAAAGAGTGCTTGCAATATGAAGGCTGCCGTGGGAAATATTAGAGATATCGGGCCTTCTGAAACATTAGATTATTCACCAATAATGATACACAGACTTGTCTTGGCTTATTAAATATTATCGGCTACTACAGGGACAAACCAATTTGTCTTTACCTGACTGCATATTCATTGGTAATTTGTCTTATTCTCACCCTTGACAGCCCCACGATCTTCCTTAATATATTCCTGCAAACTTATTAACTGCGATTCCCTTTGCTGTCTCAACCCTTGAATATTCAAAAGCTTGTTCCATTCTATTTTTGTTTTATTTGCCTGCTCTGTATTTTATCTCTTCCGAATATTATTATGGTGCACTTTGCTACACCAAGCAAATTCTGACATGTCTAAGTGGAGTCTTTGGCAGAAACACCATGACTCATATCATATTTGCAGTAGGCGTCAATCTTCAAATGTAACTGCTGTGCGAACGCTGAAAGCATTAAATGAACTGGGGTTTTCGTCCCATTCATCCAAAAGCCAGGGGTTTCGTCTTGGGGAAGTCTTCTGGTAAAGATCAATAGAGAAAATAACATCAAATGATTTCACAATGCCTTTTTTCCCCTCCCAATCGAACATTTTATATTCAAAAGTTGCCAATCCTGATCTTCATAAAAAGCAGTCGATTTCCTTGAAAAGATATTATTTCTATTTTGAATAAATCGTCCTTTCTTTTCCTTTCATCGACCCAATTCTTATCCTCACAAAAAAGCCATTGATGCCTTTGAATAAATCTGATTTTCATTTAAATAATTCGTCCTTTCTTTTTGTTTTTTTGGCAATAATAAAGACTTAGGCATTTAAATTATTCTTTTCCTTGAGGAATCGCCTAGTGGTAATAAAGTCTTCACTTAAGTGGCCCCATCAATACTCTTAATGAATAATTAAATAATTTCAACTGAAACTATAGCTTTTTGGCCTTAATTATTCTCATATTCCCTTTGTACACATTTGATTTCCTAACCTCCGGGAATGAAAAGGCTAGAAAAATTTCTTCATTATTGAACATCAAGCGAAGAGGGACATTACATAGATGAACTTGGTGATATTTCTCATCTTTTCAACCATATTTTTCACCTATGAGATCTTTCCTATGTCTTCGAGTAATAGATCAATGCGATGGGTTGCACAAGGGGTCCAAAAAAGTGTATGGCATCTCTCCTCAAGAAGTCCCCCTACTGCTACATATATTTTTCACGTTGTCCGTCACAACTTGAGTAACACTCTACACATGTACTTCCATCACCACCTCATCCAACATGCCACACAATGTTTGCATTTTTACTTGGTGGGAAGCATCAATTGACTTCAAAAAGACTAGTTGTCTATTTGAAGCTACTAGAAAGTTAATAAATGTGCGGTTTTTTTCATCCGTCTACCCATTAGACAAAATGGTGCACCTTTTTTTTGCCACATTTGTCTTCTACAATAGCTTGCATATATTTCACAGAATTCTCCAACAATGGGTCACTTAAATCATGAGAAGTAAGAGCCTTGAACCCCTTCTCGACAATGGTCAATGCAATGACTAAATGCTTCCAATATGGACTTTTTGTCACATTGAAAGAAATGTTGTAGTATTAAAAGTTTGTCCTAGCTATCCCTGTTTCACTGTGTAGTTCCCACTTCCAAGCAGTACCTATGAGCGAAGGTTATGACTTAGGGCTACTTCAAAGAACAAAAAAAGTACTTGAACTATTTTCAGTAGATGAGCCCTGTCCTCGACCCCGACCTCGACCTCCTGGAGTTGGGGCAAGAAGGAGCCCCAATGTTAGAATCATCTCTTGTTGCCTTCCTATTCGCTAGGGCTGCAAGTACATCAGTTTTACTTTTTTTTTTCCTCTGCATAAGTCGCAAGGCAAGCAACCATCTCTCATTAAGCCTCAATTGGTGTTTGTATGCACAATTCCACATCTTTCCTTGACAATTTTGTGATGTTGTATTTCAGTCGGTAAACACCTCCATTCATCTTCATGTAGCAATAATTGCATATAATATAGTTGCCCTCTACTGTTGCTTCACAATGCTTCTAAGAAGGGTCATTGGACTTAGGCTTATGACACACTGTTAAATTGAATGTGGATGCCATTCTTAAACAACAGGGTTAAACCATATATATATAAACGTAATTGCTAATCAAAGGAAGAAGTAAAAGATGAAGTAGATATTAAATTTTAATTATCATGATTCATATTAGAAAGATAATGAAAATTAAAATAAAAAACTGTGGTTGTTGTTGTATGCTATAGGCTGTGATAGTGTCTGATTGTGTTACTGTTTTCTTTGAGGCTTGAAAATAGAGTTTGTACTCCAAAGTTCAACTTCAAACTCAAAGTTCAATGTCAATCACTGTAATTTGGACTCAAAGTACACTGGACGGTATGTAATATGGTTGAAAATTGCACTTGAATATTACTTCCATTCATTCATTCACAAATACTGCACTTGTAAACAACAATATCAATTTTCAAATATGTAAGTGTGACTGCATTAGAGTTGACTATTAGGATGTATAACTGTATCATACTTGACACCATAGTCACAAGGTTCGGTCGGATAGCGGCCAAATCCGAAACGATGCACGTTTTTGCGGTCATCTAGATTAATCTATTTGATCCAGAGTTTTTTTTAATTATTAAAACATAAAAAAGTTAAAAATACTTTTAAAAACTCTAAAAAAAAGCAGGTCAGTTTCATATAAACCCTAAAAAGTTTGGCTGAATCGTGAACAATGAAATGTCTTATTTATATGCAGCGATTTCAATGTTTCCCACTCAACAGAAGAGATTTCATATGAAGTGAGGCATATGAAAGGGGCAGAAGAGATTTTAGTGTTTCACACTCAACAAAAGAGAAAGGGTTCGCAATAGATTGAAAGCGGCAAGTTTATCTTTGATCCCATCGAAGGGCAAGTGTTTGGGGGTGCCAACAAATTGCGTTATTGATCTCAGTTGAGACACTACACTAGTGTTCGAGTGTAGACAACAGGGGAGCGAGGGAGGACACTGGTGTTCAAGCATAGACAACAGGGGAGCAAGCGAGGACACCAGTCGAGAGTCATTAGGGGAGCATCAACGATTCAACAAACAATCCCAATCACCACAATCAACAGTGTGAGGTAGATTCTAGAAGCCTTTAGGTTTAGGTTTACGGTTTAGATGTATAGTTTTAGGTTTACGTTAATAACTTAATTCATTTAATTATTACTATTTATTTTGTGTTTTCATTAATAGATTTTAAATTATTTATTTCATATTTTTATTATTATGCAAATATATTATTTAATATTTATTATTATTTATTTCGTATTATTATTATTTATTTATAATTCATAAAATATAAATGTAAATATCATTTATATTTTATAATGTTAATTTTAAATATTTATATTTTTTAAAATTTAAATTTTCTTATATAATATTTACATTTATATTTTAAAAATTATAATTATAATAAATATTTTTATTTTTTGAAATTTAAATTTAATTATATAATAGTTACATTTATATTTTATGAATTATAATTATAATAAATATTTTTATTTTTTTATATTTTTCTAAATTTAAATTTTATTATATAATATTTACATTTATATTTTATAAATTATATATATATATATATATATATATATATATATTCTTTTATTTTTTTAAATTTAAATTTTATTATATAGGTCATTTATATTTTATTTTATTTTCATTTATTATATAGGTCATTAGGTAATTTAACTTTTACTTTATATTATTTATATTTTCTATAGGTCATTTAAAATTAAATTTAATAGTATTATGATACGTTTTAAATTTTTATTATTTTTATAGTTCTATAATTTTAGTATGTCATTTAGTTAAAATAAAAAATGTATTATTACAGTTTTTTAAATGTGTATTAATTTTTTTAGAAAACTTTTGCAAGGTAACCTATCATCATGTCAAGTCCGTTTGACAAGAAATACATTATTCAGTGAGATGCGAATCCCAAAAATATGAAATGCATTCTTTGTGACTCAAATATTACAGGGACTATAACAAGAGTTTAAAACCATTATCTTGGAGGCCCAGATGTGAAGATTTGTTCAATAATGGCAGAGAACCATTTTTCAGTCAAATCAGAAACAAATATGAATTGAAGACAATTGCATCACCATCTGAATCTTCAAAGAAGGTTAAAATTCATCGTAGTCTGCCACAATTTGGCTCATATTTAGCTCAACTCATTCCCCAATGTTTATCGAAACCCGTGAAAGTGAACATCAAATGTCCCACTCTTAATGTTCTTTGAAGAGGTAGACAAATTGGTGGCCCAGTTTTTTAATGCAAATGCCATCTCTTTCAATGTTGTTCGAAATACACATACGAGAGCAATGATAGAGGGGATTGCCAATTTCGAGAAATGGTACATAATGCCATCGTTTGAAAGCCTAAGAACTGTTTTGTTAGAAGATGAGGTGACATCAATATCTAGTGAACTAGATAAAATGAAAAAGCACTAGAGAAAATCAGGTGCACTGTAATAAGTGACGGGTGGTCTGACACAAAGCGAAGGCCTCTCAATATATTGACTCGATGCCCTAAAGAGTCTATGTTTATCAAATCAATTGATGCAAACAATGATGTGAAGACTGTAGATTCAATTTTTAAATGCATCGAATCCGTTATTCTGGACATTGGAGAAGAATATGTTGTCCAAGTTATTACGGATAATTGAACAAATTGTACAGCAGCAAGGAAACTTCTTATGGACAAGTTTCCTCTTTTGTTTTGGACTCCATATGCAATTCATGTTTTGGATCTTCTGCTTGAAGATCTTGCAATATTGGAGTGGGTAAATAGTGTTGTCAAAGAAGAGAAATGAATTTTTAAGTTTATACTTGATCACTGTTTGACATTGAGCTTGTATCGCTTATATGCAAAGCGTGAACTTTTTTTGGCTGAAACAAGATTTGCATCTAATTTTATCACTTTGCAAAGGGAGGTGGAGAAGATGACAACATTGAGAAGAGTTGTGGTTAGTGAAGAATGGGTACAATCTAAGCTCTATAAGGAAAGTGTTGCAAATGACATTAAGAGAATTATCTTGGGTAGTTCATTTTGGGAGGATGTCAAAAAGACTCTTAAGGTGTTTGAGCCACTTGTCCACTTGTTAAGATTCGCTGATGACATGAAACCTTGTATTAGTTTTGTGTATGAAGGCATGGAGCAAGCAAAAGAACAGATTAAAAAAGTACTAGTAGATGAGGGTGATGAAGTTCAACGTATTTGGGACACTGTGGACATCCGATGGAACATGTTACATTGACCTATACATACCGCAGGTTGCTATTTAAATCCTAAGTTAATAGAGGTGGATCATGATTTAGATGAAGAGGTAAATAATAGTGTATTGGCAACAATAGACAGGTTGGTTCAAGATGAAAATGAAAAGCCTAAGGTGAGAAGGTAGTTGACTAAATTCAAGAACCAAGAATACATGTTTTCCCTCAAAGAAGCACAAGAAGACATTGGTAGTATGGATCTCCATTTATGGTGGCAAACATATGGTTCTTCTATTCCAGAGTTACAAAAGCTTGTCGTGCGTGCCCACTAGTATGCCGGTGTTTCTACATGTAAAAAAAATTGGAGCACGCATGATTTGATTCATATTAACAAGAGAAATCGACTAAGAGCCAAAAAGCTCTCAAATCTTGTGTTTGTCCACAACAATTTAAGATTGCTTGATCACAATCTTGCAAAAGAAGATGACAATTGTCATCTTGGAGAACCATCATTTGAAGGAGTTGAGGAAAATATTGATAGTGTTGATGAGCTTGATAGAGGATTTGATGATGGTGCTAGTGCTAGTTTTGATTTTGAATCAGGGTTTAATGTTGCAAATGTTTGAAACTTTTAAGTTTTATATCAATTTAGAGCTTAGGCTCTAAACTATGGACTATGGATATTTTGCTATCTTTCAATGTAATTCAAGTTTGAACCTCTTATGCATTTTTCAATTTTGCAAGTGTTAAATTAATGTTCATTCTTTAGTAGATTAAAATATTTTGCATATATATATATATATATCAAATTGAATTTTTCTGGTTTTTTTTTGAACTTTTTCAAGAATTCCAGATTTTGCATTTTTTTTTCCCACTCGAATGGATTCAGATTTCCGAACCGTCAGTGCTTCTGCATGCAAAAGAAATTGGAGCACGCATGATTTGATTTATACTTACAAGAGAAACTGACTAAGAGCCAAAAAGCTCTCAGATCTTGTGTTTGCCCACAACAATTTAAGATTTGCTTGAACACAATCTTGCAAAAGATGACAATTTTCATCTTGGAGAACCATCATTTGAAGGAGTTGAGGAAAATATTGATAGTGTTGATGAGCCTGATAGAGGATTTGTTGATGGTACTAGTGCTAGTTTTGATTTTGAAGCAGGGTTGGATGTTGCAAATGTTTGAAGCTTTTAAGTTTTATACAATTTTGAGCTTAGGCTCTAAACTATGGACTATGGATATTTTGCTATCTTTCAATGTAATTCAAGTTTGAACCTCTTATGCATTTCTCAATTTTGCAAGTGTTAAATTAATGTTCATTCTTTAGTAGATTGAAATATTTTACATATATATATATATATCAAATTGAATTTTTCTAGATTTTTTTTGAACTTTATCAAGAATTCCAGATTCTGCATTTTTTACTCGAATGGATTTAGATTTTCGAACCGCCAATGCTTCTGCATGCAAAGAAATTGGAGGACGCATGATTTGATTCATACTAACAAGAGAAACCGACGAAGAGGCAAAAAGCTCTCAGATCTTGTGTTTGTCCACAACAATTTAAGATTGCTTGAGCACAATCTTGCAAAAGAAATGACAATTTTCATCTTGGAGAACCATTCTTTGAAGGAGTTGAGGAAAATATTGATAGTGTTGATGAGCTTGATAGAGGATTTGCTGATGGTGCTAGTTCTAGTTTTGATTTTGAAGCAGGGTTTGATGTCGCAAATGTTTGAAGCTTTTATGTTTTATATCAATTTTGAGCTTAAGCTCTAAACTATGAACTATGGATATTTTGCTATCTTTCAATGTAATTCAAGTTTGAACCTCTTATGCATTTCTCAATTTTGCAAGTGTTAAATTAATGCTCATTCTTTAGTAGATTGAAATATTTTGCATATATATATATATATCGAACTGAATTTTTCTGGATTTTTTTTGAACTTTTCAAGAATTCCAGATTCTGCATTTTTTTGCCCACTCGAATGGATTTAGATTTCCGAACCTTGTGACTATGCTCGACAAATATCCCTTGTGAACTTGAAGCCTCAAAGTGATTGTACTGTGAGCTTGTATTTGTAATGTCAATTTATCAAATATGTATTAGTATGAATGACAATATCATTATCGGTGACTTATAGATTCAAATCTCACCGTAATATGGTATACCGTAGCCAATGTTTCAAACTTTCACTGCTGAATCGCTGATATTCAAATTTCAGATGACAGATCTATAATGCTCTGAATCAAATCTCGCTGTAAATCCGCAGCTGGAAAAACGCAAAGAAATCTCGCCATAAAATGATAAAATTGCTTTATTTTTTTGACTTGGGATTTTATTGTCACATTTGGTGAGTTGAGATGGTTTACTTGATGATATTTGCCGAGTAATCACTGTGATTACTTGGTAAAAATCACTGAGTACTTGGGAAAAACTCGAATCACAATTTTTGAAGAACATTATCGTTATGTGCCTTGATCGCTATAAATCGCCAAGTTACAGCGATATTTGAATCTATGGGCTGTACATATCTTTTAAAAACACTCAAAGGCGATATATGTTATCTAACAAAAGTCACAAGTGTGGGGTATCTCACACCTGGCTTTGTCCATTGGGGTACGCCACATCTAGTGTGTTGTATGTGGTATTTTACCAATTTTAACACTTATGTCTCCTTGGGTTTGAACCTGGGGCTCTGCTTTAGGAGTCCACTTTATTTTACCCTTTGAGCTCATCGTAGTTAACTATAAATTAGATTGGTTAACAATGCTGTATTGTTAGTTTGGTAAAAGGGCTCTTCTTAGGTTATCGGCAAGCCAAACATTAATTTCACATATGAGAAACCCCTTGTGGAAGCCCTCAAGAAAATTTCTTTGCATTTACTGTATATATTGTTCTAATTTTGTACACTTAGATTTTGACCTCGTAACCAAGCCCCAGAGTAAACAAGACCTTGCCAATCTATTATTATAGAATGTAATTAAGACATGTTCGCAGCCCTTTTGGACTAGACCACTGCAATCTGCCCTTTCAGTGTTTCCTTTTGCAGCTCCTAGCTGGGGTCCCTCGACAAGGCCATTGGCAGCCATTTTGGAAAATTTGTAGATTTTTAAATTCTAAATTTCTACAGATATGAAATTTTGCCATGAGTGTATTGTTTTCTATGCCATTATACTAGTTTTTCCACCCTACTACATGGTTTTTTGATTTGTTGCGCCAAACCTGTCATACATCTGTTGCAACCTTGTTATCCATGGAAAATCATGGACTAACTTTCATATGAAGCGCATATATTGTATTTTTAACTCCCTTGGGAACTTGAGACTGTAGTGGAAAAGAATTCTAAAGGTTCTATTCTTGGAGTTTAACAGCATCATGCTAGCAGCTACGTCAATTGCAAGGGGTGTAATTGAAGTTGTTGGAATCGAAATAATGTAATATAACATTTGCAGAACGAGTTGTACATGAAATTAGAAATTGAGGCAGGACAAGATGTAGAGTAAGAGTAAGGTGAAGCAAAATTATAAAAGCTTTAGCCAGACTGGACCGTGCCAAGAAAGTTTGTGATTCAATCCGTCTCAATATTTAAGCCGATAATAATAAGTAAAACTCAAACTTCCCTATTTTAGTTTTGAAACTTTTCGATAATAATAAGTACAACTCAAACTTGCCTATTTTAGTTTTGAAACTTTCTTATTTGATTCTTCAGTGGAACAAAACTTTGCCTTTAAAATTTGGACGAAGGCCGACAATTTAGCAGCAATCCTTTACTCACACAAGCTTTATGGCACTTGATCAATAACCAAGCCTTATGGTTATTCCTATTTGGAGAGGTTGGGATTTCTTGTCACATAGTTGTTTGTTGGTTTTGGTGTTTGACCTTGTATCCAGCTTATCGTTCTGGTAGATGATTATCAACCATATTCAATAATTATCACAGGACTTAATTTACACAGTAAAAGGAAATGTATGCACATAGATTATAAAGAGAGATAAAATATGCATATAAGAGAGGTAATCCATCATTGTAAATGGCAATCAATTTGTCCAACAGTGACTTAATACGAACATGCTTATACATGATGATGACACCAATTTGACATGACCCAACACATAGCCTACTTGACATTAATTGCGACTATGAGTCAGTCTACAAGCACCAACCAAATCAATTTTATTACCTAAAATTCCTCTAGACTGTTTCGTAGCTTTTCTTGTAGATTTGTCTCATAAAAGAGTTGCATATCCTGCAATGCTTGCTGGTGAAGAGATCAAAGTTCTCTGAAAGTGATTTCATTGCCCTCTATAGCAATATTCCTTACGTTTGCAGTAAATGGAGAAGCAAGGATTAAAATGTTTTTGTGTAAGATCCGATCTTGCATCTTCCAAATGGGAATTAAGAACTTGTATCATGTGGCTAGTATCTCTGCCAACTTCCATTTTAGTTCCAACCTCTCATCTTTTCAATGAATGTGTTCTCCACCTGAGAGACCCTATGCTAGTATACACCAACCTTCTAGAGAGCCTATGTGAATATTATATTTCTTCCTAAATACCCGGCTGCCATACCGCAAGAAGATCAACAGGTAATTGCTTGCGGTTTTGGGTGAGTAATTACCTGTGGTTACTCACCAAAACCTGCGAGTAATTGCCTGCTACTCAGGTATATGGATTTTATAACCTCCAGCACAAAAAAAACGTCATTTTGTTCATTCCTACATGATTTTCTAGTGTTTTTTTTCTCTGATTTCAAAATTTGCTGCTACGTGATTGACATTAGGTAACTGAATCTTTTGAATCAGAGGTTTAGCTAATCTGCCAAGGGCTTTGAATCTCGCATTTCAGAACTTCATCACTTCATTGCCACTGCCCAAGGCCCAGATATTTGCCAATAACCATGGATTTTAGAACAGTTTTAGCCTGCATTTGTGGCATTGTGCCTCGGTTTTAGAACAGATTTAGTCTGCATTAATTTCTCATGCTTTTTAATAGTTTTTTAATGTTATTTCAGTTTATTTTATGAATTTATATATATTTTTAAAGTAGCAATAAAGTTGCTGAGTCCTGAGTATGAGTCAAAATTTTGGGCTGTCGAGTAATTGCAGAGTATGCATTTTTGAACTATGGTAATTCCCATCTGGAGCTCTTCGGATGTATTTACCCCACAGTAGTATGCTGGTTTTGGTGTTTGCCCTGCATACAGCTTATATACTTTTTGACAATGAATTTCAGCTAAGTCTATGTTGAGCCATAAATTTTCCGTATGTATGTTTCTAATTCTTGGGTATTAATTACTTGAGTTCTGACTATTAGGTTTCTCTTCGTATATTTTAACAAATGTACCTGTTAATTTGAATATGGAGCTCTTCTTCAAGCCTTTCCTCCCTGCTTACTCTTCTTTCATTATCCTCTGAAGTATTTACTTTTATATATTTTAGGATTCTTTTACTGTTTTATTCGAGTACCATACTTGATATAAAGCTATAATGTATAAGAGTGTGTGCATGTGTATAAGAGTGTGTGCACGTGAGGACAGGGCATGCAAGCACATGTGAGAGAGAAAAGAGGGAGAATTAATTTGCAAGAATTTGTTGGATGTTGAGGAAGCTAATCTTTTGTTGAAGATTACCAAATTAACAATTGGGTCAAGTAACACATGATGAAGATTGGCTTACCACGATGTTCAGGTAGATAGTTGTGCATAGGCCTGAGAACCCATAGATAACCAAATGAAACCTGAACCTATGGTTTTTGTCTTCTTGAAAGCTGTATTACTCTTTAGCTTACTTGTTTCAGGGAATTCAATAATATGGATTCAAGTGTTTCATCTTTGTTTCTTGTGATACCATGATTGAGACTCAAGTTTCAATATCAACATCTTTCTGCAGTTAGACTGCTTGTTTTGAACCCATAGTAGCTATATCTGGTAGACTATATATTTCTTTTAGAATCATCCAAGGGGGATATATGTCATCTAACAAAAGTCTTTTCAACATGTAGGGTGTTTACTATTATTTCTATCAGATTTTTAGAGCAAGAGCAGAGGCTACAGCACTTCGACATAAGAAGAGAGGCACAGGTGATGGCTCTGTTGGCATGTTTTCTTCACTTCTTTCTGCAGCATTTTCTGGGTACGTATTTTAATGTGAATTGCAGGTAGTTAAAACATTTGCATTATGTAAGTTGCAAGATCAGGTTATGTTTTTCTAAAATTTCTTATTTTCTTGCTAGGATGAAAGTTTTCTTCCGAATATATCAATGTCCTTACTTTCAGCCTACACTGTGTGCAGGTGCTTGAATGTATTGCTGACAAATCCTATATGGGTTGTGGTCACACGCATGCAGGTATCTATAGATTTAGGAAACGTGTCTATTTTATTTTTAAAGTATCCTAAAGACTTTGCCAACTGGTTAGAGGTTATAAATTTGCCTGTTCATTAGGAATTACTTGGGTATGTGAAATTTTATTCTTTTCCTTTCTGCATATATACTTAGTCTGCATTGGAGAATGTTACCTTTCATATATTCTTGGCATTTATTTTATGACATTTGGGTGTATCATATTTGTAATGGTTTAGTTTTCTTGTGAATGGATGTGACTGATTTGGTTCTCTTATGTTTGATTTAGTTTTAGATTCTATTTCTTTTTGTTAGTCACATGCCATGTATTTTATAGGCACTTTTAGTTCACATCATATTGTATCTGGACTTTTTTGTTGAAAAAATGCTAACAAGGGTCCTAGAGTTATAGGCTTACTATCCTATCATATGTTGAAGAACTCGATGCATACTTTTCAGTATAATTTTCATGACAAGTTTGTATCAATAACAGTATGATGTCTGTCTAGATGATGACATTGATACGCAATTTTTTCTGAGTTTTGAAGAAATTATTTCCTTTGGAAATGATTTTGTCTTGATATGTTTATTTCTCAGTTGAATTCCTCTAAGGTTTTCTTAACTGAATGAGTTACTTCCATTATATCTCACTTGGCCTGATAAATTTATACAGACGCAGGCACAAGCACAGAAAAAAAAGTTGGAGGTGAAGGGATCAGGAAAAGACAGTGACTCCCATGATTTAAAAACTGCATTTGTTGATTCTGCTACTCAAAATAAGCGAACTGTTTCCAAAAATTTGAAAGAACTTGGTTTCGAAGGGACTGGACCTTATAAAACTGGTCACGCGGTGTGTATAATGTTTTCCTCTTCTAATTGTTCCTATTTGTTGAAGCTTTTTGTGATGAAGTTTTTTTCCTTTTTTTGAATAAAATATCCGGTTGCTGTTACTAACTAGAGTTAGCTGTTAAGGTATAAATTTTATCCTTTTTGGTACTTTTCCTTGGATCCTTATTAAAGGCTGGACTAGAATTCAGTCATTCTCTTTTGTATACATGATTTTGTTTTTTAATTGAACTTAATAATATAATTTAGTCTTTCTCTTTCTTTCCTGCGGTTATATACATTAATGCATATGAGTTGATGAAAGTATTCATGAAGGATTATCTGTGTCTTTTGTTCGTTCATATTTTCAGTAGTGGTTTGAAATAAGTCAGTGATATTCTGTTGAGTGGACGCCCCTTTCTTTTAGGTTTGTGTCATTCTAAGAGCTACATGTTAGTCTCCAATTTCAAAGTTGCTTTGAACTTGTGTATTGTCTTGCAGAGTTTCTTTCCCGTACATTTCCAATTATTTCAGTGAAAGCTTTCCTAATATGCTTATTTTTCCTTGGAATCTTCCTTTGACAGGTAAGAGATCTCTATAATGAAGCAGGTATTAAAGGATTTTGGAAGGGTGTGGTTCCCACTCTTATCATGGTTAGTGTATACACTTAAATCAAGAAATCATCTGAAGCAGTCAGGATGCATCTGAAACGACTGTAAGTGAACTGACTTGAATGATTATATTGTCTATGGTTGGCCAGGTTTGCAATCCATCAATTCAGTTTATGATCTATGAAGGTTTGTTGCAGCGTCTTAAAGCCAAGCGAGCCGTAAACAAGGAAGGCCTGAAAAATGTAACTGCCTTGGAGGTATATGGATATTTTTCAAGTGATTTTATTTGTATGTACCTTGTATACAAGTTATTTCTTTGCTGTTAAGCTATTCTAGCCAAACAATGGGTTATGAGTAGGAAGCATTCTCCTTGTTTCAACCTTTCCAGTCTGTTGTTGGTATTTTTTTCCTGACAGCTCTACAGAAAAGCCACATCATTGACATAGATGGAAAATTTCATAGTCTTATTGCTATTAATATTAATTTTATGTCAGGTTTTTATTCTTGGAGCTATTGCAAAACTTGGAGCAACTGTTGTGACATATCCTCTCCTGGTTGTGAAGGTATGTAAAGCTCTGATTATGAACTGTGAGCAAGGTGATGGGATTCTGGAATATGCTGCAAATAAAAGATTTTCTGAATATAGAAGTTTTGCTAATGAACTTGCTCTGAAACAACCAACTTTGGTTCTTGCAATAAAAGCCTAAAAGACTACCTGCCTAGCTGTGGTTATTACATTTAATTATCATAATGTTAATTATACTCTGCAACACTAATAAGGATATCATATTCCATGCAAAGACGGTCATCTTCCAGGATGTGTTATGGGCAGGCTCATGCAGAAATCGCCCTACCGGCCCTCAAGAAACTATAAATGATAGCTATTTTATTAAAAATTTGCATGAATTCTGCAAGGGCACTGATGAGAGGGCTGAAGTTTATCACTTTAGGAAATCTCTCACCTTCATTTGGAACTTTGGCTTGTAAAGAATGCTTTCAGTTTGAAGTGACTATCCTCTGGACCAATTACCTCTAAGTTGCAATAACAGCCCTGATAGAGATGTAAAGCAGCCACAATAAATGATGATGGATGTGGAATAATGCTGATATCAAGTGTTTGTACCATTTAAGGTGCAAATGGAGCCTGTAAGTGGCCTAAACGTGTCCTGGGTTAGCCCTGTTATAGTTGTTTGTCAAAACATCTTATTGTAGGCAACACTTTCTGGGATCTACATGGTCAATGAATGTTCTTAAGCAGGGCCTGCAGCTATTATTTTGTCCCTTGGTCTTTCCATGGGGCTTTTACATTATAATAGTGCCTCTGTTTTTATTAATTCATGCTGTCATGTGCCATGTCAAAGAATAATTGAGCCACGTGTATTTTGGCCCTTTTTGGAGCTGTAGCAAACAGTAATTTGAGTTGTAATGCAAAATGCAAGAGTACTCTAACTCAACATCCGGAATGGCTACTTTCAGCTTAACTGTCTAAAGCCATCAATGCTCATTTCTACCTAGTGAGAGCTTTTTATGCTAATGAGATGGGATATTGATTTTGAAATGTTATAATGGAGTTTATTGACACGTCTTACTGTGACATTTGAATTGTTATTAATACAGTGAAAAGACAGTTTTTGTAAGCTGTAGGATAATTTTAGGCAAAGTTCTTTGCATTGCATTTGATTGCTGTTCGGATGCGATTTGTAATGGAATTCCTCTTAAATTTTGACCGTTGCAGTCGAGGCTTCAAGCAAAGCAAGAGATTGGTGGGACCAAAGCAATGCAATATACAGGTTGGTTATGAGTTTGAATATATTTCCTTGGTTCCAATTGAATGAAGCTGAACTCGTTTACTAAATTTCAAATGTCTGGCTATACCTTATGTACATCGTTTGACTTACGTGCTTAATCAAATACACACACGTTAATTTTAGAGGCACCCAAATCAATATCGAATATTGTAGGTATCAAATGATGCATGATCTGCAATTGTCTGTTTTTTATCACAAATTTTCAAATTTCAACGAACTTGCTCAATTGGGGACTGTTGCAGATCACATCAAAACTTTAGACATTTTTTTTAGACTGTGTCTATGGGTTATTTCTACCTATGATAGGATTCGAACAAAAGCATTATTTTTAAAGCTTTAGGGGTTTGTCACTTGATCCAGCTAAGAGAATAATGAAATGTTTAAAACTCAAAGAAAGTAGCTTAATAGCTATATGAAATCAAGTGTGACGGTTTATACTGCCTGAGAAAGCTCACAACATCTAAGTTTGTTGTGAATCTCCGATTGAGCTAAATTATTTTGACAGAATATTATGCAACCACTGAAACTCTGGTTACAGTCGAGAAAACCTTTCATATGAAAGCATAGTTCTGGGCTTTCTGTCACCCGAGTCTATGTTGTTTATATTTTATGAAGGGGATTGAAATTGGATCAGGTATTTGCTTTCTATTGCATTGCACATGCTTAAATTTTGAAAGAAATGATAAAGGCAAGAGTCAATAGATTACAGTTGTACTTGATGCTGGGGCTGGAGCAATGCATTTTGATGCTTTCCTGTATATAAGGATCGTGACTTTATTGCATGTTTTTTTTTTGTGTAAAAGCATTTATCTAAAAAACTGCTCAAGGGAAATTGTATAGAAACAAGAATTAGACCGATGTTTCAGACCAGTTTTTGTAATGGATAAGAATTACAAACCGGAGCTCCCTATATAGATAGTTCTATGTACAAGAAGCTGTGGGGAAAATCTGACCAATCCTTCCTCAATGCATTCTTCGAAAAATTATCAAGTTCATTGTTTAAATGTCTTGAAGAGGTACTAGTTATGCATTTAATATATTTTACCATAGTTGCCAAGTTTGGAAATCCGGATCCCGTTTGGGAGGGCAAAAATATCTAAAAATCTGGAATTCTTGAAAAAGTTAGGAAAAATCCGATTTAGAATATAAACATATATATATGTGAGCATAGTTTTATAAATATGCAAAATTGACAAATACAATGAAAAACATTAATAAAGTAATATAAAATGTTGATATGATATAACATTTATGGTTGCCGAGCATTTTCTTTTTGAAGAAAACTTAATAAAAAAATTAAATTTTTTGAAACCAAACTTATCTGGGTCAGCTGGAAAAATTGGATGCTGATGGATTTTGTGCAGATCCAGCGGGATCTGGTAACTATTTATTTTACATTTGCTTGTAATGCAATTGTATCCAAGGTTGGAATTGGTCAGGGTTTCCCCACCTCTTGCTGTATGCCGAGGTATCTATATAAGGAGTTCCTGTTTGTAATCCTTTTTCTTTGCTCATCCTGATGATGGGTCATGAAGAGCGGACCATTGCTGGTTTAGTTCTTGTTTATATGCAATTTGACTGAAGCATTAATCGAATTAATATGGACCGTGGAAGGTCAAAGTATCTAAATGATTCGTTATGCAGGGACTTTGGATGCCATCTTCAAAATGATTCGTTATGAGGGATTGGCTGGATTTTATAAAGGCATGAGTACAAAGATAGTGCAGAGTGTATTTGCTGCTGCAGTACTTTTTATGATCAAGGAGGAGCTTGTTAAGGCAGCTCGTACATTAGTGAATAATAATAGAAAGATTGTCCAGATATCCAGTTTCAAATGAACATAGGTGTCTAGTACACGGATCCAAGTTGAGGAGGTTCACAAAGGTGACTGTTGGTGCCAAGTGAGGATTTCTTATTGCAATGACGGAAATGGATCCCAAAAGAATTTTCAATTTCAGTTCTTGCATTATTTATATTTTTTAACCCATTTCATATACACTGCTATATCCTCTTATAATTGGGAAATATTTACTTCAGAAGATGATATCAACAAGTCGGGTTGGCTTGAGTAGAAGAATCCATATCAGTAATGCCGGAAGATAGATATTTCTGTTTGGGCTTAGTGAAACCCTGAAAGGCCGTTATTTTTCATTGTTTCACAGCTTGTGCAATATTCATTATTTTACATAATATCAAGCCAAACTGGATCTAGCCATAACAGTGTAAACCCATAAAGATTTTCAGGCTGTGGGCTTCTAGTTACAAAGAAAATAAAGCAGAAATTTCGACAAATAAATTTACGAAAGTTTATTTTGTGTAAGATCTATTACATGCTATAGTCTATGCTCATGCTATATACAAGAAACCAAAAACCAAACATGGGCTGAAATACTCTGGGGAAGAACAGCTTCATGAAAATATACTTTGGATCAAATTATGAATGAATTAGGAGGATATATTAATCTGTCTTCTTATTATCTTCAATCCAACATTGATATGTTGATATATGTATAATATATATTTGAATTAGGATAATATACGTAAATGTGTATATATTAAGTTGGCTTGTTATTTTTTTGTTAAAATTAATGTTAAAATAGTGTGTTGGATTATGTGTTTTTGAAAACATAACAATTTATCTTTTATTCCTTTGGTCTTATAAGAAATTAAAATAGTGTGTTGGATTATGTGTTTTTGAAAACATAACAATTTATCTTTTATTCCTTTGGTCTTATAAGAAATTGCACTTATTCATACATATTCCTCCCTTATCATGTTGTCCTCCCTTATCATGTTGTATTCCCTTTGAAAAATGAAGGTAGTTTTTGCCTTGCTAGACACCAAAAAATGGTTCTTTCATATTTATTTTGTGTTATCCTATACGTTTTATGTTCAATTTTTTGTGTATAGGTGATTGGTTTAAATTAGTCATTATTGGTTCGTTTGTCGACATTTGATGATTGGAAATCCCCTTTGCATTTCATCTTGCCTTTCCCCACTTCATATTCATGATGTCCCTATCCTATCTTGGGACAGTTTGCACGGTCATGAGCTTTGTCAGGGCTGTACATATGGTCTTGGCCTTATGCTGATAGGCGTAAGCTACGATGGCAGTCGGGAGTGGGGCTGGATTGTAATCCCTGTTAGTTGTCAACAATTAATGGATGACCTTAAATTTGATCGTTATACGATAGCTTCAACATGAAGATGACATCCATTTGGTTGTTATTGAGAAGTATTGTCTTCGTGTTTGGAGAAGATCAAAAAATCGTAGGATCTTAGGCATATAGTGGAGTTTGGAACTTTTCTTTTGTCCAGAAAACTTCAAGCCCGACACAATGATGTAGCTAGGTTGAAGCCGTCTAGAATTTTGTGGAGAAGATAATGGAGTCATTAATCAATGTGGTATGTGACAAGCGTCTTGAGATTGATACTCAACTGTTTTTAGATAAATGTATTGAAGAGATCTATAATAGTTTATCGAATTTAATCCTCTATAATAGA
This sequence comes from Torreya grandis, assembly GCA_037957365.1. NCBI lineage: Eukaryota > Viridiplantae > Streptophyta > Pinopsida > Cupressales > Taxaceae > Torreya > Torreya grandis. The sequence goes on from JARHVA010001477.1 coordinate 1,738,885, forward strand.
CAAGTGAGATAGCTTCTTTGGAAAGAGGATGGACACATCATAACTAGCATTGTTGTGTACGTGGGCACGACATATGTTATAGGATGTTGCCCCTTTTTAGTCTTAGCATTATTATTAAATTCTATTCTATTTTAGATGCTTAAGAGTTAGTGAAGGTTTGGGGCATGATTTCACTAGGGTTTCGTGTGGGTTTGATATAAAGGTGAAAAAACCTTAAGAGTATTATTTTATCATTTCAACTTACATAAGAGCTACCATCGTGTGAGAACACATGTTATAGACGGATTTGTAGGTATAATCCATTTTCAGTTGGGTAGATGCCCTCTTTCTTCTATTATATTGTTTATTTTACTTTATATTTGCAATTTTAATTTTTTGTTGCTATTTGGAACACAATAAGCACTTAGCTTATCCTATTACATTTTTGTTTTGCATTTTATATTATTGATATCTTTGTTCCAATTCAAGGGGTCTAACTTTAGAGGGAGGGTTAGTTTACACCAGCTGCGTAAATCTTAATGTAGACCTCCAAACTTTGTTTTACTCAATATTTTCGATCAAGTCGGGAGCACTTAGCTTATCCTATTACATTTTTGTTTTGCATTTTATATTATTGATATCTTTGTTCCAATTCAAGGGGTCTAACTTTAGAGGGAGGGTTAGTTTACACCAGCTGCGTAAATCTTAATGTAGACCTCCAAACTTTGTTTTACTCAATATTTTCGATCAAGTCGGGAGACATGAGTTGCGATACGCAAAATTAGAGTGAGGAAATGAAAGCATAGAAGTAGGGAATAGAACTAGAGGATCAAATTTTGGCTAGTTATCCTTGACTAGTAGCATTTATATTGCACTAGGAATGATTATGGACCAATTTCAGCTACTGGGTCATAAATGATAAAAAAACCTTTGCAACATTGTCTAAACAATCTAAGGAAGTGGTCCCATGGAATGGGGGCTCCCAAATTTTCTTAATAGGCAGTGTAGATTAATTTTAGGAGTATGTGGTAAAACTGGTTCCATGGTATAATTTTTTCCAGTATATGCTCCAAATTTTCTGGGGATAATGTTTAAAAATATTATATTTTTATTTACAATATAAGTTTAAATAAAATTTGGCCATTCATAAATTTACATTTGGTAAAATATTTTCCTACAAAATAGATTCAAAACTCTCAGTGCCACTTATTTTCCATCTGCTCAAACTTTTTCCTAGAAATTTCCTAACTTATTAATTTTAAGAAAAAATTCTAGAAGTCCCTCTTTCCATACCTTTTATTTTTCATGGGGCTACCTCATTAAAGATAGGAGCAGCAACCCCTTACATGAGATCCTGCCTAAAAGCCTTTTATCCTCTCTATTTTTTGTTATATCTAATTATATATTTGATTGAACTTTTTATCATAGTTTTATATGTTTACGATGTTTAATTAAAATTATTCATTATTATAATAAAATTAAACAAGTGCTTATACTCGACATTGTTGTATTTTAATGAAAAGTATGTTTATCACTCACTTTTTCTATGGCTAATTTTGATGGGAAGAATAACAATTGTGTCAGCTTAAACCATCTTTAACCTCAATAAACATAAATAGGGTTGCTCTTGTTTCCATAAGCTTGTATAATTTAGTTGGTGTATTTCAATAATTGAACTACAATTTATAATTCGATTACAATATAATAAAAATGTTGGAAGTATAATTTCATAAATTTATAGTGTAAAAATGATATATTAATATGTATAACGTGTTGCATAAATTTGAACTTGGAATTGCGTAACTATAGCTAACACAATTATAACTTAAAAATTTGGATATGAATATGGACAATTACCATATTCATATGCTCCGTTCCGGATGATGTTTGGATCAAACATTTTTTACGATCCAAACAAAGTGTTTGAAACTGAAATCTGGGTTATAGGTTTTGTTTGTGTGATTTTAACCTTCACTTCCCTACCCTTAGATCTCGTGTTGTGGCTCATATGTTTTAATAAAAACCTATTCTTTGTTGCCCTAGTGTTAAAGAGAACAAAATGGATTTTAGCCCATGTATTTAACGGGATGCCACTAATTTATCAAGCCCCTAGGGTGGGAATGAAGATTTTGGAAAATAATAAATTTCATAATAAAATAACTTCAGAATGTGTGCCAAAGTGCTTCACATTTGAATATTAGCTAGAGAGTCATCGTTAATACTTGTGTAAATGGCATACAAAACTCGTCTATTTATAGGTGACTTTTGACTAAAATTTTATAATATTGAAGTGCATGTCAACTTCCAATGGCTCATAACAAGAAATGTGGAAAGGGAAAGCGGGAAATGACTATCAAGATTGTACTGTATTGCCTAGATAAGGTCTTAAGATTGTATAGTTTGATCTAGACAATGGTACCAAGGATTACAAAAGATGAATTTGGATTACTCTGGTTAACTTGAATGGGGTTTCGTGCTTCAAAAGTTGAAGAGTATCAACAATCCTTTATTTGGACCAAATTAGTTATACATAGACAAATGTGTTGAACCAACATAAATTAACTTATAATAGGGCGACATGGCAATTTAAAGAGACTACATTTGGCTGTTAGGTTAACGATTGTTTGTTGTGTAAAAAGGTTTAAACAAAGAGCCATCATATTTTATTGAAAGGATCTTTAAATATTAGATAAGTGTATATTATATGAATGATAAACAAAAGATTGGATTGAGAGACTAATCAAACATTTTAAAGTACTAAGTACTTGGGTTTTTTTTAAACATTAAATGGGAATATTGACTAATAAAATAACTATATTTTAAAAAGCATAGGATTAAGTGATGCACACCATGAGGCCTAAATGGCGGTGGAATGGATATCCCAATAACTTAGCTTGCAAATTATTAAGTTATAGAACATACAATAGAAAACAACACTACTAAACTATTATATATTCAAATGCATGTGATTATGATGGAGCGTCCAAGTATGGTAAAAAATCTTGCATTAACCAAAAACAATTGTGTCTTGTGTTTAGACGTTTGTCATATCATGGAAGAGTCATGTTAGAGTTCCTTGAAAAACCTCTGAACTCTAGCGAGTCCCCAACATAAAAGAACATGTTTAAGTCATAAAACAAGGAGCAATCAAAGTGTTCCCCAAAGGATGGCAAAACTACAAGTTTCTACGTTTGTTTGTTGTGTAAAAAGGTTTAAACAAGCCATCATATTTTATTGAAAGGATCTTTAAATATTAGATAAGTGTATATTATATGAATGATAAAGAAAAGATTGAATCGAGAGACTAATCAAAATTTTTAAAGTACTAAGTACATGGGTTTTTTTTTAAACATTAAATGGGAATATTGACTAATAAAATAACTATATTTAAAAAGCATAGGATTAAGTGATGCACACCATGAGGCCTAAATGGTGGTGCAATGGACATCCCAATAACTTAGCTTGCAAATTATTAATTTATAGAACATATAATAGAAAACAACACTACTAAACTATTACATATTCAAATGCATGTGATTGTGATGAAGGAGGATCCAAGTATGGTAAACAATCTTGCATCAACCAAAAATAATTGTGTCTTGTGTTTAGACATTTGTCATATCATGGAAGTCATGTTAGAGTTCCTTGAAAAACTTCTGAACTCTAGCGAGTACCCAACATAAAAGAACATGTTTAAGTATTAAAACAAGGAGCAATCAGAGTGTTCCCTAAAGGATGACAAAACTACAAGTTTCTATAGGCGGTGGTTGCAAAGTTGTTGATCTACATTAAGCGATGGCTACATAATTATGCCGATAGTGTGAAACCACCTGTGTGTGCTAAGTGATGGTTTTGCTTGCAACAATTACAAAATGAGAGTAAGGACCCAAAATGACATTTTTTCTATTTGGAGCATTTTTCAAGAACAAGGGAATTCATAGAGGCACTCTGAGAAGGCAAAGTAGAGATTCAAATTAGGGAGAAATGGAGTAGCCTCAATTGAAGGAGAGCAAAGGGTGTGATTGTAAGAGTGTAGAGAGTAGAAATAATTGAGCCAAGTCCAGTTAAGGACCATAACTATAATGTCTTCTTCATATTTATAATTCACGAAATTAAACAAGTGAAATGTGTGTATTATCTTCTATAATTTTGTCATATGAACTGGATGAAGTGCGGTCTTGGTCTCTAGATCTAAATGTGTTGTTGTGGATGTGCCCATTGAAGAGTGTTTGAGTAAAGGTTATAGGGACAAGATAACCATTCACTAGGTCCCCTCACCTTGACCTACCCCATTTGGTATCATAACAAGTTGGGCCCTGCATAGTTGAGTGTGTAAGGCTCCAATTGAGTATGTTGCAGGGTATGAAGAGTCTTACACTATTGAATTGAGAGTTGTAAGGAGTACAAGATGGCACACATAAGAGTACCTCTTGGAAGAGGAAGAATGATGCCAAGAGTTGTAGATTTATCAAAGATTTTAATAGGAATACAAGCTCGATTGGATGTTATGGTTTTAGCAATGACTCCAAGAATTTCTCATCAGGGCAAGCTAGTATTGTAGTCTACAAGTTGCGACAAGACTTGCAAAATATTGAAATGTTCATAATTGGTAATTTGACAATTGCTTACATTGTAATGTATACTTCATTAAGTTAACTTAAAGGATGTGATTAAGGATCAAACTTCACATAAATTAACATATTCCACATAAAACCATAAACAACCCATAAACTTCATGACTCTTAATCATAGTCAATTACAATGAGTGCAATGGCAAGGATACATTAATTTGTAAAAGCAATTGAAGCACAAAACTCAAAATATTGAGATACTTCTAGTAATATTGGAAAATAATAATTTTTAATTGAAGAAATAAAAATTAGCCTATCCTTCTATGAGTGTTGAATATTTGCAGAGTCGACACGAGTCTTTGGCTTCTTGAGTCTTCATTTCCGATTCCCTTCAGGTTGAGGTAAACGTTCAACCATCCATTTGTATTTTTGATTTACATGAGCTTTTACAATATAAAAATAATACATTTATGGCACATAATATAAATTATACAAAACTACTTCCAAAATGTCCTTCACAATCTCCTACTAACACTTTCCCAGACTTGAACAATTGTCTCGTTTTGAGACAAGAGTTGCTAATGAAGTGTAGCTACTGGAAAAATAATTTTTGTACACGGGTTGAGTTGTCCTAAACTCTATTGCTATTGGGTTGCCAAGAAGCTTTGGTTGCAGTTTCACAAGAATTTACATTTATTGATTTTCACTTCTTGTGCACTACTTAGCCACCATTTCAGGGTTTCAACTAAGAAACATACCAACCTACTACCTTTTATGAGCCTGTTTCTAATAGGTTGACATAACCAAGAGGCTGCCCTTTATGGGTTTTCAACCTTCTTGGTCCTGCTCACAAGTCTTCTTACAAAACAATGTCTGATCCAAAATTGATCAAAATTGGCGAAGCCATGATAACTTAATGTGATGGATGTAGCATTAGTTTTGATGGTCCTCATGGCACTCAATGACCATGGTGCACTGAGATTGATGGTGTCTATATGGAAGTTTCTATTCTAGAATCTTGTTACATTAGTTGTGTCGGAGGGATCTAAGGTGTTTCTTGTGTTGGAATGGTAGTTGAGCTCGTAACATCTTGAGTAGTGCAAAGGGGAAAATATATTTCAGCTCGTCGATGATACCTTTGACTGAACTTAGGATATTCACCAAGTTTGACTTATAATTGTTCTAATCCCTGAGTCCTTCATGGACTACTATGAATAGTGTGTGCAATTGTCTGAGAATCTACATGATCCCATGCACATCATCTTCCTCAATGTTGGGGTTCTTTTTATCCTTAGTTCCACACGACTAAGTACTAGTCATGTGCCTAGAGCAAGGAAAAAGCCAACGTGCTAGTGCACTGGCATATCATGCGAGTGACCTCGTGCGCTCACTCGAGGCATGCATCCTAGATTGGTTCTCATCGGTTTTGTCGTGCGATGGTCTATACACAATGTTACATGTTTGAGTTAACACATTTAATCATTGTTAACTACAAAAATCATTCTAGAGTTAGCCATTTGATGTATTCACACAATGCATGTACTTATCTAGTATCCTAAAAATAGAATTAACACCAAAGAGATTTAACACATCAAGATTCACAAACAAGGTATTAGTTCCATTGATCTCATTTGACAACTTTACAAGGGTACTTCATTCAATACACAATCTCTCCAGATCTCTATCTTGACAACAACACTAATAGGACCGAAGTTCCCCAAAGCTCTGACACAACTTGTCAAATTTAAGAGCACACATGATTACCAATGTATAAGCAATTAAACATGCAAAATTACACAGAAGAACAAGTAACTACCAATGAGAAAACACACAGAATGTGAGAGGCAATACACAATTGTATTCAACTCATTATAGAAGGAAATTACAACAAAGAGGTGGCACTCTTTCTTCCACTTTGTGGGCTTACAGTAATCTTCCCTCAAGAGTAATCTTCTCTCACTAGGTCACAACACAGCTAACACAAGCTGTTGTTCACCTCATTATACAATTGTACAATCGAGTACGAACCGGTACTCCAAGTAGATCTCACCATGATCCTGCTCCTGATGTATTGCTGTCACCTTGGATCTTGCTCCCCCACCGATCTCTGTTTGACCCTTGCATACACACATCCCTGCAGACCAACCTGATCTTACTTATCACATGTAGATCTCTACCATGATACTGCAACACCCTGCATATCAAACCTGATCTTACATACATGGGGAATCCTACTTGATTCCACCATGGGAAGAACTCTCCAAGTTCTACATAGCTCTTCTACAAGTTCTCCACTTAACAATACAACCCATGAGTCTATTATATAGATCTCATGCATATAATAATTAGACAAGCGGCTCAAAGACTCGAACTGGTCTTTGTCATGCAAACTATGCGTTCACTTAACTGACTATTCGTCAACAGCAGTTCTGACCGCCACAGGCGACCGACGTCGGTCCCTGCCTTCCTGGAGGTGACCGACGCCAGCCGATATCCTGTCGATGCCAGTTGTTGTAAGCTGATCCTTGATTGACGTCGATTGTGGCCTGTCGATGCCGGCGACTGCATACCCAACGACCTCCTTCTGTTTGCCTAAGGTGAAGCTTTTAGCTTCACACCCTAACAAACACATCTACATCCAACAACACTTTCTAATCAAAGCTATAAGGGGTATTTATACACAAGTGACCCCTTTCTTGGGTTGCATCATTAAATACATTATAGATGACAAGCCAACGATTGTTTCAAAAAAAGAAGTCATGGCGAGCCATTATAATTATGTTCATTTTAATTCGAACCTAGCAACCCCTATATATTCTATCTATGCTAGATATTTATTTTCGTGCTCCTCTTCTCTCACAAATTGGTGCTAGATTCGTGCTTGAGTAATTTTTGATGCTTTCGTGAACTACTTTTCAATTGCCTCCACTTTCCATGCCCTTATTCTAGTCTTTCACTTTTTCAAGTCCTGCATCTTATATTCCTCATTCTCCATTTCCTTGTCTTTCGTAACTTGATCTTCCATGCCAAGGTCTTCCACGCTATTCTTCCATGTCTCTCTTGCGTTGATCTCTCCCCACTAAGGTCGTCTGTGCTTGCATCTCCACTCCATGGCTCCAAAATACTTAGAATATATTATTACAAAATTTGGGGTCCAACATCACCCTAGACTAAATTGATAGTTCATCCTGGACTATGCTGCAGTTTCCTCAGATAACAAAAATTTGGGACCCACTTGTTGCACTTGGTGCTTGAGATCCTCCTATTGGTTGAGGGTCGTTTGAATATTGGAAGTACTTCCACTATGCCTCTCAATATTTTTATCTCCTCGAGCTACTCTAAAAAACTGCTTGCTTGAGTAGTCAAAATCTCAAGTTGAGCGGTTGTAATTTTGTGAGCATCTGTGAGTGCCTCATTCTCTAACAAAACCTGTCCTCAAAGCACTGAGAAACTAACATTCCACTACTATTGATGGGTGATTATTTATTTATCCAAGTCTTCAATGTCTTAGAACACTTTCACACATTGAGCCCTGTCCTTGATATTGAGTGTGTTCTCAATTGATTGCTGGCATTGTTGTTCCTCAAGAAATAATCACACTTCCAAAATTTTACTTGGCTGCACCAAGTTGACAAAAACTCTATCTATGATGGGAATAATAGTGCTCAGTTTATTAAAAAAGGTGCACTAGACGTCCATGCCCTTTGTAAATTGCTCTGTTATCCATAGATTCTCCTATTTATGATCCACTTGGTTTTTAAATTTTTTGAGCAAGAGGTCCACGAGAGTCTCCAATTTATTAATGGCCTCACTAGTAACGATAATTCCATCCATGAGCATTGGTTCACTTCTTAAAATTATTTGACATAGGCCCAAAGTCCTAAGTCGAGACGCTTTGGTTGCATCCAGTCGACGTTTGAGTTCTTCAATTTATTCTTTATGTTTGTAGCTTGTTTCATGCTCTTCCTTATACAGTTAGATGACCATCCGATGTTTGTAGTAAAGTTGGCCAACATCATGGATGTTGAGAATGTTTTGCCTAGAAACCTCTAGGGAAAAATTTATAAGTGATGTCCCTGCTTGCATTGGAGAACAATTCAAGGAATTTATTTAAAGCATGTCTAGAACATCTGCCACCTCTAGGATTATATCGGTGTTGGCCTTTGAAAGCTCAAAACAACCTTCATCATGATATACTTCCATCACAAAAGACATTTCATGTCGAGTTTGTTCAATGGACTCATATTTGAGGAAATAATCTCACAAATATAATTGCTTGTCTGGTGTTCCCTGTTGGAATAAGGCATGAATGGGATGGTCATGATTTGTCTATTTTTGCTACGTTGCCTCTTGCATAGGTTCCTTGACCTTTTGAGGGTTGTGCTCTAGATCAATAACTTCAGAACTCTTTTCCCATTGTTCACTAGTTTCGATGCCAAGGCACTCTATGTTGGGGCCTTCCCCTCTTTTTGCTTCTTCAAGTTTTGGACTTTCAATTCCCATTTCTTGCTTAGTAGTAGGTTGTTCTTCACTGGGATCAGGAGTGGGTTCCTTTGTAGGTTGTGCTTTCAGAGATGCTTCACCTATTTCATGAATTACCACTTAGGGCATTTCAGGCTTGGTCTCTCGCTGGGTAGCTAGTTGTGAAGCAATGACGTCATCTTTATGTTATGCAGGTATCTCTTGGGCTCTTGTTGGTGATGAGGTTAACCTTTGTCATTTGGGTTTGGATCTGGGTTGTTCCGCCTAAGCCTTGCTTGAGATAGTGGCCTTAGGTCTTGGCCTTTTCTCCTTCATTCATGTCCTTTCTTCTATGTGTGTTTACAGTTGAAGGGAGAGTGGTTCCTTTTCCACCTCTCAACTTCTTTATTTTATCTTATGTAGCATAAGCATATAAAAGATCACCCAGATCTTTCCTTGCATGACTATATTGTAAGGGTTGCTATCAATCTTATCAGACTCGTGTCACTCTACATATGATTGCATCCATGCATAGATGTAAATATTATGAAGAGTGTGAATCTCAATCTCAATCTTGTCTGCATCAATATTTATAGGGCACACATTCTCAATACGATTCATAGAGTCCATAAAATATCTGCTAGTGAATGCGTAAGGCAATTTTAACCATCATGACAAGTTATCAGTGCTTGCCATCCAAATTTGCATGATAGAATAATGTTGCTTTACAAAAAAATCAACATAGGTTCCCATCTACATGGACAACTCATTTGGTATGTGCCATTCATTCCCAAATGCCTCCTTCATGTCATTAAATCAACCCTTCATCTTTGCTTTGTAGGAGGGTGTGACGGTGTCGGGGCATGTGAATTATTTGAACCTTTCAATGGGGGACTTATGATTTGGTGGGTAAACCCACTTCAATTTCTTACCAGAATACTCTGGGACATCAATCTCATCAAAAACCAACAACAACAAAAATTACGTCTCAAGGAAACATGTAGTTGGGAAAACAATGCACCTTCTCTACATCTTGTTCAATTTTCTCAAAAAAGTACATGGAGTAATTGTATTTTGTCCCCTTATCCATTTGGCTGGCATCATAGAGGTGGGCCATATCCACCTCTTTCCACTTATCTATGTCCCCTAGCTTGGTCATGGCCAAGCACTCAACTACTCGAATTATGGGATCATAAGTACTCATGATATACATGGCATGGCCTTCTTTTTTATATTTTAGCATCACCATTGTTCTATCAATTACTTCCTAATCCTCAAGATCTACACTGACATTAGCTCCAAAACACAATAACCTAGTTAATTTACTGATTCGTTCAGGGGTAATCCTCATTCTGTGCCCAATAAAGTAGAGGTAGTCTTCATGAATGTGCAAAATTAGAAAATGAACTACCTCTTACACTTTCCCAAAATATAGTAGTTGGAAGAGTTGGGACACCCCCATATCCTCCAGTAAGTTATTAACTATGAGATCATAGGTGATTTCATTCTTGGTGTTCTGGTGCTCCACTCAATAGTCCTATTACAAGTCACCTTCGTTTCCATTTGGCGATGATTGTAATCAAGGACTTGACAGGTGGAAACCTTAGATTCTCAATCATCCACATGTAAAATTATCTTCGAGGATTGCATTTAATCAATCAGAATAAGAGAGGGTAGTGGTGTTGTAGCAAACTTCTTTCCCACATGTGTCATTTCAAGTGTTTATCTAATAGGGGTTCCTTCCCTCAGCCCTGTTAAGTCCTCACCTTGCGCACCGCGTACACTAGAATCTTCTTCTTGAATAAAAATGGGACTTCATTCTTCTATGCCTTCGTTATTTTCTACTTTGGGAATAACTGGAAGTGGATCCCTTTTCTTACCTTTTTACTTTGGTCGGATCACCAATCGAGGTCCCTGAAGGTTAACACGCGACCGATCAATTCTTTTAAATGAATACATTTTGATTCCTTTTTATATACTCAAAATACTTCAGCTTCCTACTTCAACCTCATTTAATGGCAGACTTAACACCTACAACCTACAACTTCTCTTTCTCCTACTTGCATGGATGCGTTTCCACTCCTCTTTTCTTGAATGCTTGTCACCTCAATCTCTACTTCGCTTTTTTAAATGAGAACATTGAGTAGACACCTTCTTTGCTACTTGTTTTCACTTGTTTGAGATCTAGAATTTTCAAGTTTTCAATAGTAAAAATGAAACTAAGAAACCTCTTGGTATTTTATAGGCTATCCCAAATATTCACATTAACTCTTCTCCACACCACTGTCCATCACTTCAACCATTATATGCTTTAAATGACATGCCTTGGTGTCCATTTGGCATGCTTCCTATTTATACCACTTTGTCATGAATAAATGCATGTCCCATCCTTTGCGAGTTGTTGCACCTTTATTGTAGTGCATGTTAACTGTAATAATTCAAATTTTTCATTTTATTCGTGAGAAATTGTCTTTTCTATTTTAATTCAAATTTATAACGGTATTTTTTTTCCATCTTCTTTCCAAATTTCTAGGTTACACGCTCTATTGCATGCTTTTTTTATGCACCTCCTCTTGCACGCTTCCTTTATGCACCTCCTCTTGTGCGCTTTTAGTTTAAGTAGCTTATCCACTCTTAAAACCTACATAATATTAAAATCTGTGCATGGTCCTCCACGTCATAACTTAGTGAAATTCATGTCAAGAAAGAAAGAAAAATAGAGTGCTAAATATTAAAGAGCATCAAAAAGTGGCAAAATAAAATGACAAAAGGCACACAACCAATGCCACACTTATTTGAAAATGAAACGTTCTAAACTAACCTAGTGGCATACACCTTATTCACTAAATGAAATAATTACATAGAATGGTAGGGTCGGAGCCAACAACCATTGAAATAGCCTGTTAGGAATTGGCCATCTAATAGTTTCAATTTATAAGCGCATGTTGGATGGATATCATGAATGATAAAAATACCATTCCACCGGATCTAAAGTTTATGTGGATGGCATGCAAATTTTGAATCATAGACCAAGACATGCATACCAGGATGAAAAACTTTGGTTTAATGCATTCGTCATGCTAGGATTTTTGTTTTTGTTTTCAACCCCTTGACTCTAATGCGTGAGGATATGCACTTCATCCAACTAAATTAAAGCATCTAGGCGAGCTTTGAGGGTTTATTCTTTGTCTAGTCTTCCCACATGCATAATACATAGGGAAGGCACAAGGAACTCCATCGGTAAAACTACTTTAGCATCAAAGACAAGGTTAAAAGGAGTACTCTTGTTCAACCTTTTGTATGTGGTCCGATAAGCCCATAAAACTATTGAAACTCGATCATCCCAATCAGTGCGATCGATGTTGAAAATCTTGATCAGTGTATTACCTAGGACCTTGTTGAAGGCTTCAACTATTCCATTGACTTGAGGGTGGTATGGTGTGGTCTTATGGTGTACAATCATGAACTTATCCAAGAGGATGCACACTTTATCATTAAAAAAGTGAGTGCTACAATAACTTTTTAAAATTAGGGGGCATCCATACCTTATGATAATATTTTCCTAGAAGAATCTGGAAGTGGTAGTAGCAGTACAATCCTATGTGGCTGTTGCTTTAGTCCAATGTGCGAGATAGTCTGTAGCAGTAATGATGTAGTGTGTGCTAGTCCATCTTGTAGTAGGTTGAATGGAGCCAATGAAATCAATATCCCATTTATCAAAAGGTTCATGAGAAATTACATGATGAAGAGGCATAACATCCCTTTGGTTTGGTTTACCTACGCATTGATAGATATCATATTAACTTGCATAAGCTTTGGCATATTTGAATAAGGTGGACCACCACAACCCAACTAGTAGAACCTTTCGTGTTGTTGTGTCACCAACATAATGTCCTTTAGAGACACTCTCATGGACCTCTTGAAGGATGTCTACATGCTCATGTTGCATTACGCACCTTCGTAAAATGTCATTCCATCCTAATTTGTATGGATCTCCTCCAATAAGTTGGAAAGGATCAATGCGGGTCACTAGTTGCTTTTTATCTTAGGTGCTAAGGTGTCTTGGTGCTGAGCTTGTTATAGGAAAAGCCGTAATTTCCTCCAATTATTCAGGCATGCACATAACTTGAAAATTTTGTACATCAGGGAAATCATCCTCTATTACGTGCATCGCTAGATTGAATGCATGAGAGGTGGTTTGGACTGAAATTAATTTTGCATGGTTTTATGACCACAAAGAACTAGAACTCTTAGAAGAGGATAATCCATCAACATATGCATTTATGCAATACTAGATTATTTACCAAATCCTTAAGCACTTCATGATCTGTATAGAAGACAAATGGGGTTGTCAACAAATATTGGCAAAAATTCTAAAGTACATAAACCATAGACAAGGCCTCAAGGTTTGTCATAGATTAGTTTTGTTCTACTGGTGTGGGCCTACGAATAGGAAAATAAATATGATGATCAAGGTTTCCCTCATCGGGTTATGCCAAGATAGTGCCTACTGCCATGCCTTAAACATCGACATGCACATGAAATGGTTAGTTTTAGTTTGGGAGCTAGAGAATGGGTGTAGTCACCCATTTCTCTTTCAATGCCTCAAACACTTACTAGTGTTGAGCCATCCATTTTAATAGGCCATTGTGATTGAGTGGTTCTTCCAGTGATACTGCTATGTTAGCATAACCCCAAATGAATTTCCAAGAGTACCTTGTGTGACCTAAGAAGGCACAAACCTCGTGCTGAGTGGTTGGAGTTAGGAGTTGGACAATTACTGTAATTTTAGTTGGATCCACTAGTAGTCCATCTAAAAAAATGATGTGTCCTAACAAAATTTCAAATGGTGTGGCAAAGATGCACATCTTAAGATTCAAGGAAATCCGAAGTTGGTGATAATGCTCAAGCATGAGGCACAAATTATCATAGTGGTCACGCACTAAATCATACATGGCCTAGTCATCCAAAGGACACTTGAAATAACTTGTGAATAAAATCCTTGAAGGTTTCCACTACAATACATGAGAACATGCTCGACGCATTTTAAGGTCAGAAAGCATAACATCATATGCAAAAGAATCCCATTTAGTTGCAAAGGTAGTTTTTACCTTGTCTCGCTCAACAATTTGTACTTGGTGATAGTCATGAAAACCATCGATGAAGGTGTAGATCTCACACCCAACAACACCTTCTAAAATTTCCTCTTTGAAATGCGTTAGGAAATGGTTAGTTACATAGGCAACATTGAATAGCCTATAATCTATACAAATGCAAATGTGACCACCCTTCTTGATGTTGATCACTATTGGACTAACCCACTTAGATTCATGAATGGGAGTGATAACACCAACACATAACATGCTATATATTTTCTCTTTAACTTGAGCATGCAAATTAGGGTTCATCCGATATGGCCATTTTCTCACCAGTTAAGCGCCTTCAACCAACTTGATGTGCATCTTGCCTAATGATGGATGTGCTCCCTTCATTTCTATGTTGTTTTGTGGGAAAATGTCTTAATACTCCTAAAAGAGTTCAATTTTTTTGTTATCTCAACCTTAGATATGTAATTTCCCACAATGACCATTTTGGGTGCATCCTCATCCCAATATTATACTTGACCATTTGAAGTGGCACAAAATACAATTTCTAGTCGATTTGCATTATCTCTAACATTGCATGCCCCATACTCTAGATGCAAATTTAAGTGGTTGAATTCTAGCTCTAACAGATCAAAGCTATTACCCTCATCAACCTGATATATGACCTTTTACTTGCCCTTCCAGATCTATTCTCGATGGTCATATTTGGATTGGGAGTCCAGTTCCAACTGAGCCACGACAAGAGTCTGGGGTTCTTGGAAGATGGCCAAATTATCCTCAATTGTGTCATGTATGTGTTGTATTCAATTTTTAATTGGTGCCTAATCTCCTATAACTACCTAACAAATTGCTTGCAAAGACATTCAAATTCATTCGTGGTGAAGCAAATGTAAATGTGGTAAATAGAGCATGTTAAATGCACTGTTAGGTAGATCTGTCTCTACGCGTTTCTTGATGAATGTACCACATCCTATCCCATACATGCAAAATACCATAGAATGTATGAACCCATAATAATTTTAGTAAAAATGTTTTTCCAATGCTCCAAAGGCTCTTACATTCTGTTAAATGCTCTTTCAGAGAAGCAACACCATTATAACTTAGGGTGGCATGGATACGATTGTCATGGTGGAAGCGATTATGCACGGCTACATGTACTTGTTCCCATGTATCTAGTTGGTATTAATGAGTAGACCACCATCGAGTAACTGTCCCTTGAAATATAAATTTGATCAGGTAGAACCGTTCATCCTCATTAACATAGTAAGCCTATAAATGCTTAAGTATTCATGGACCTCCATCTAACCATGAAACCTAGGTGCCTAGTCTAACTGTAAGGGTGGTCCAGCCACTAGGCGTCCACCAATGAAGTTAACAAACTTGTGGCACTAAGCTAAATCTAGAGGGGAGCTTAGGCAACTATCAAGGACACCACATATGCATCTTGTCAGACATATGCACCTTGAGCCCATTAGTCACAAGTGACACTAATAGTGAAATAGATCAAGCATCTTCCAATCACAAGAATCCATCAAGATTAGGATCAATATTTTCATTTCCTTGGGTAGTAATATTATAAATTATGTTGACATCCTCATAAACATTAATGGGTTCCACAAAGGGGGGTCCTTGGTTGTTATTTAAAGGAATGACTATGCACTAAGTGTCATTCTCAAAGCTAATATAACTCTTCTTGAAACATAAGTCATCATTATTCACATAGCACCAAGGTCAACCCAAGAGAGTAGTGAAGTCATCAGCTTCAGTAAGCTCAATCAGCTTGAAATCACCCTTAAACATGACTCCCAAAATGTTGATGGTGGGATATTTATTAATGCCTATGGTTAGTTCATGAGTCATGTTGGCCATGAAAAAAACATTTGGGGAAGGTTGTAAAGTGGGTATCCCCTTGTTTTTCCAAGCGTCTTTGGTTAGAACATTAACCTCTACACCAGTGTCCACTAGGATATCACAAATCATCTAACCATCAATGGATGCATTGACAAGGACTTCTTTGTCACAATATTGATTAGGTTGAATATGGGTCTCTTGTCATCATGCATGGTTCAAATGATGATCCTCTAAGGACTTATCATTTTTCATAACCAATTTTTCAGGTGGGGGATGATGTCTTCACTAAGGAATAACTTGCACAGTTTTTTGAACTCATCATGCCCTAAAGCTATGGGTGTCATATCTCTTTACATCTCAGACCACATGCTAGTATCCTTGTCCTTCAAGAACTCAATTTCACCTTGAAGTTCCCATACCAAGGCCATTGTGTCATGCAATGCTTCTTTTAAATGTTGAGCATCTGGATAATGTTGCACATGAGAATCTTCACACTAAACCTTTTCAAGTAGATTGGAAACTAGTTTGGAATGAACACAATGCTATGTAGTAACGTTGAGCTTGGGTCTAGTCATAGTGGTGGGGCACACTCTCCACTAAGCACTTGGAGTTTTTTTAACATGAATCATCCCAGTACCTTTCTCATTCTATTCTTTGTTAATGGCCACATACAAATCAGGTCATTCTTCCAGGCGATTGTCATTTTTACAAAAGGCACAGGTTGGATAGATCATACAATCACACTAGTAGTGGTCTAGATATACACACTTGTAATAGGTCCTAATTAGAAAATGACCACTTCTACGTCCATTTCCACGTCCTTGACCCCTGAAAGATCAACTTCCACTAGCCTCCTAGTTATTAGTTATATAAGTTTGGCAAGTACCTCATGTACATGCTTCATGAATTTCATTGATGACCTAAAAATCATTAGTATCATGTGTATATGCATCACATATTTTACAGTATAGTAACACAACCTAGGTGGCACACTGAAGCAAGGGACAACTCCTTACATCATTATCTTCTTGGAAAATCTCACAAGACTTTTTTAATACAATGCAAATATTCCTCCAAGGATAATTATTCCTATTATGGCCTTCTAATTCATAATCAACACACCACAAGTTGCTGTAGGTGTCATTAGCATGATTGGCCGTAAGATTTTCCAACTAAGAAGCCATCAAAAATATAAGCCTCCATAAAGGGTCTGATCCCCATATCTATATTTTCCATGACTTTGATGTGGAGGGTGGCTTCTAGTGCCTTGCACGGTTCAATGAAAGTATTGTGGGATAAGGTTCATCAAAAAGGAAGTAATAACTCTCTAAAAAACCATTGAACATGTTGTGTTGGGTCAATCTCAAGTGATAGTTTTGAAAGAAGTTTTTTGAAATACGCATCATACGTGCACACTCTCTTAGTAAGATCTTGCTTAATATCCTTCAAGGCGAAAATACTCTATTGCTCAAATTCAAGAATATCAAATTCTTGGAGGAATGCAATCTTCAATAGTTCATAGTTCATAACTACTTCATGAGGATCAAATTTAAGATACCATTTATGCGCATGATCCAATAAAGTAGTGGAAAATTGAGTTGCCTTCCATTCAATAGAAGTTATGCCTTGTGCATACCAAATTAGTTCACACTTATGAATGTGTTTCACTGTATTTTTGACATCTTGATATTCAAACAGATGAAGCATCATCTTATAGTAGATTGTAGGTACATTGGGTGGTTCCAATGGACCTTGCTGTGGCACTCCTTCATTTATTCTCAAACCTTGTGGTGGATGTCCACCAACTCCTCCAAAGCCACTGCCTGCTACTCCTCTAACAAAACCACTGTCGATACTGCCTCCCAAACCTCCTGTAGCAATAGGAGCACATGAAACATTGGGCATTGAGGGAGGTTGATTAATTATTTTTGGCCCTATTGTCTTACCACTAGTTAGATTACGTCCACTGGGCATTCCAAGGTGAGCCATAGGTCTTACTTGCAAAGGAAAGGTAAAAATTAATGGTAAATTATTATCTTAAACTTGCACTCCCAAAGATTCTTCTATGGTCTCGGCTTCAGATTCAATTTCAGATTTTGCATTGTCAGTATCCCAATTTCTAACAAGAATTACATCAAACTCAAATGCATGAGCATGCACCGTGGTGGGAGAATTGGGTCTAATTGGATTGGGTTATGCTATCATCAATGTTTGTCCTATTTATTCTGCATGTACCTATGCTAGTGAATGGTGCAAACCCATGGTTAGGGAGTACTCATCATACTTTTTTTTCCCTCCTATGAATTCTCACGACAATTCTATTATCCTCCCATTTACCCATGGAATCACTATCTCTCATAACCTTACACCTGGTCTCATCATACTTATGCTTCCATAGTTCTCACTGATCGACTTCCATGTAAAACTACCAATTCAATACTAATGCATACCCTTCCATTTTCCTGTCGATCACACTGCTTGTGCACGAGAGAGTTTAGCCTTTCATGGGGAAGTTCTCAAGTCTAGAATCAACTATAAGTTTCTTAATTTTTATATTAAATTGATTGAGATACCTTTCACACGGTTCCCTTAGGAAGTTGAACTATGCTTCCTTCTATATACTTGTATGTAGAGACAATGTATTCTAAGATGTAGCCATTGAGCACTCCCTTCCACCATATGTCCACCACACATGTCTAAGTAGCTTTCAACTTTGTTAAGGCTGTCTGCCACTTTATTGACTAAAGAGTCTTCCATTCATAATTTATTGAATGGTCTGTGCATATAACAAAAGCCAAGCATGTAAGTGAATGAATAATTATATAAAGAATGTTTCCTATAGAGAATCATATAAGTTTTACTCTACCCATGTGTAGTGTAGAAACTCCTAGTTTAAGATACTGAAGTACAAAATTCTCTTCTACGGTACCAACCTGGTACTCGACATTTTCCAAAGATAGTTGTTCGAGCATATTTTGACCATCGTGTTAACAAGTAAAAAGGGTTCCATCAATAGAACCAAAATGTTGGGGATATTTTTATCCTTAGTTCTACATGACTAAGTACTAGTCACGTGCCTAGAGGAAGGAAGAAGCCAACATGCTAGAGCATCGTTATATCATGTGAATGACCTCACGCAAGCACTTGAGGCATGTATCCTAGATTGGTTCTCATTGGTTCTATCATGCGATGGTGGATAGACAAATGTTAATTATACACTTGAGTTAACACATTTAATCATTTTTACTACAAACATCATTCTAGAGTTAGCTATTTGATGCATTCATAGAGTGCATGTACTTATCTAGTATCACAAACTTAGAATTAACACAAATGAGATTTAAACACATCAAGATTTGTAGACAAGGTATTAGTTCTATTGATCTCATTTGACATGTTTATAAAGGTACTTCATTTAATACATAATCTCTCCAAATCTCTATCTTGACAACAATAACACATTTACAACCAACAACACTTTATAATAAAATATAAGGGGTATTTATACACAAGCAAAACACTTCTCAGGTTGCATCATTAAATACATTATAGATGATAAGTCAACGACTGTTTCATAAAAATAAGTCATGGTGAGACATTATAATTAAGTTATTTTTGATTTGGGCCTAACATTACCTATATACTCTCTCTATGATAGATATTTGATTTCATGCTTATCTTCTCTCGTGGACTGGTGCTATATTCTCATTTGAGTAATCTCTGATTCTTACATGAACTACTTTATAATTGCCTCCACTTTTCGTGCCCTTGTCCTAGTCTTGCACTTTTCTGAGTCCAGCATCTTATGTTCCTCATTATCTATTTCCTTATCTTTCACAACTTGATATTTCATGCCAAGGTCTTCCACGCTATTTTTCCATGCCTCTCCTGCGTCGTTCTCTCCTATGCCAAGGTCCTTGGTGTTACTCTCATGCCCTTGCATCTTTGTGCCATGGCTCCAAAATACTTAGAATATATTAATACAAAATTTGGGGTCCAACATTCCACAATGTCAATTAGCGGGAGATGTGATTAAACATTGTGTTGAATATTCTACACTATTTATTCCACCACTTCACATACTGATGTGATTGGATTTTGGTAGATGTACTTATGAGCATCTCAAACTCCCACAACCTCATGATCCATGAGAATGTCTCTGTATTGAATAGACTTGCACACATCAACATCCATTTGTGTCTTTGTTGTTTAGCTTGATAGTATTGCATGCGGCTTTTGGACCTTGGCTATGCTGTCACTATTCTCCTTCAAAGCCTCTAGATCTAGTTTAATAGCTGGCATGAGATTTTTTGAGCTTATGTCTCAGCTATGTTGGCCACCTTATGATACTCTTCATGTAGTTAAAATATGGCATCGACCTCATTTTGGAGTCTGCACACTTGTGCCTTCACTTACTCCTACCTTTGAATAGATGCTTAATTTTGTGCAAGTTTAGTGATCAACTTTGTGAACTATAAAGGCTCATAAATGACTTGGATACAACTACTTATTAGACCAAGGCATGAAATGTGTCTTCTATTATTTTTTGGCATTTATGATGTTATTATTGAGCTGATCATTCTCCTACTTGAGATTGATGGTTGATTAGGTGATGGAGGTGTTGAACATTATCATTGATTAATAAAGATTGTTGAGCATTGTCAGTGAGTGTTGAGCTTTGATATTTAATGTTGTCATTGATGTTAAAGGTTCTTATGAAGATGCATGGTTATTTCATTGATGTCAATTTAATATCATTAATGTCAAAGGTTCTTGGTCAAATAAGCCTTGAGGTATGTATATGAATGAGTTTTGTTGCAAGCATAATGAGTATTGTTGATGTATTAGAGCAGCG
Organism: Torreya grandis; assembly: GCA_037957365.1. Taxonomy (NCBI): domain Eukaryota; kingdom Viridiplantae; phylum Streptophyta; class Pinopsida; order Cupressales; family Taxaceae; genus Torreya; species Torreya grandis. The sequence goes on from JARHVA010001477.1 coordinate 1,759,707, forward strand.
ATGAGAGAATGTTGTTTGAATAATGTTTTGATGTCATCTTGAATGAAATATTTGAGAAGTAGCATGAATGAGTACATGTCAATTTTTTAAGAGTAAATCATATTATAATGCTTTGTCTAGACCTTGTGAGATGGTATTTGCAGGTGGCATGATGAAATGAGTAAGATTTGAAGAAGAAGCCTTGTGCTCCAAAGATTTGTGTAAACAACTCTAAATATTATCTAAATGAGCTAAAAAGATAATAATGCTCCAAATAATACTTGAAAATGTTTGAAAATGAGATAAAATGTTTGATTTTGTACATGAGGTGTTGCGAACCTTACAATTTATGATCAAAAGGTCAACTCTAAAAATCTATGTTTGTAGCTCTAAAGATGTTACAAAGATCTCAATCATGCTTTGAAGATCTATAAGTAGATATAAAGATGTTCTATTGAAGTTATGAAGAAGAGTAAGTGTATGAGACTGATTGAGAATACACAAGAGACATTGAAACATAGGAGAGTTTCAAGGTGAAGCTTACAGGGTGGCTAGAAGGTTAGATTCTAGGCCTAATAAGACTTGCAAGTCAAGACTTAGACAACAAGAAGAGAGATGGTGGCCATATGAGGTAACATGATCAATTTTCATGATATGGGTGAGTAGGTGAACATTGATAGAGGTGAGTCAAGTTTTTTTAAGTATGTGCATGAAGTTTTAGGTCATGGTTTACAAGAAAAGGCTTGAAAAGTATTTCAAGTTTTCTCAAGTGCATAGAATGAAGAGTTGTCTACCCAAGAAGGTTTTCTTAGTGTTTATTTTCACGTGAATCTTTTTAATGAGATCATAATCTATTCATGGTAGATGAGGAAGGGTTCTAGCTCAATATTACAAGCATTGTTTTCTGGAAAGAGGAGCTCAGTTTTATGAATGATCATTAAGACTGAAAGATGGTCTAAACCCTCATAAAACCCTAACATTGACCCAATGTTGAATATATTATTATGAAAAACTTATAATAGTTTGATATGATTATATAAGTGATTGGAGGTTAAATTCAACTCTCCCAAGCATCTCTAGGTGTAGTTGGTTTCCCAGGTGAGTGAGCAAACCCTATAGGAAAGTGTTTATCTTTTAGAGATATGTTGTAACAGATAGAGTTGACTGAGTCAAAGTTGATAAGTGGATGAAGATCAAAAGATGAGAATTGTCTTTTTTGTACATAAATATTTTTGGATAGGTTCCAGATATCAAGTGTGCAAAGTTGGTGATCCAAGTTGGCCAGTCGCTAATAAACCTAGTGGTGCAAATAGTAAGGAAATCAGACAGATGTGAGAACATGTTTATTGATCTATTTTCATATGAGAGTGATTAATTGAAATGCATGATGATGTTATTTAGGTCTTGAAGGATCTATCCATGATTTTTAGAAGCTTGAAAGTCTGTGTAAGAGGTTGAAACATTGAATCCAAAATGGCTTATCTGACTGAGTAGAGTCTGTGAGAGAGAAGGTCAGTAGATTGGTCTGTAAGACCAATATTTTTCTTTAGAGTTCATGATATGATTGGTTGAGGTTGCTCTAAGGATGTTATAAGATCATGTTCATGAATTAAAATACCTTGAATGTATTCAATCATGTGTCAGATGTTCATGTTTCCTTGATTGTGTTTTGAAGTCAATTAAAAATTCTAAGTGAACATCTTGTAGAGAAGTATTTGAGCATGTTTACCCTAAATTGAAGTATCAGATGAAGTTTGTGATGACCTTGAGGTCATGAGGTTTCTAAATATGTAATTTTTTTCCATGGATGTTCAGAAAAATTGAGTATATACCTCAGTTGTTCAAGATAGAATTTCTGTATATGTACAAGCTTTTTATATGTAATGTTTTGAGAAAGGGTTGAAGTGGCGATTGGACCTAAAAGGTGTTTTGGACCTAAAGTAAAATTAGATAAGATATATTGGAGTGGTGTATGATGTGTTCCTATTTGGATATGCTTCAAGAAAGACCAAAATGTAATGTGTTGTTAAGAACACCTATTAGGTCTCCATAAGCCTAAAAGAGGAGTAAGGGCTAATTGATGTATGAAAGACCTATTATATTGATTGATTAATGATTAAGGCATGTTATTTTTAATATGTAAAAACTTATTCATGACTGACCTAGATGATTTGAATATATATCTGACTAAGAAGGATATGATCAAGTGACTTTTATAAAAGCAAGGCAATTTAGGCCTATTTGGTATGCTTAGAGGATGCTAAGTGTGGGAGAGTAGAAGAGAATAAGTGAATGATATATATAATTTTAGATAAGGAGGTCATGCTGACCATCATAGAAGTGTTATGAATATTTGACATAGGTTCTTCAAATGAGGATCAAGGTTAGAAGACCTAATCAAGCCATGGAGAAGGCTAGTTGACCAAAGAAGGCTGAAGGTCAGTTTAAGAGGGACATTAGAAAGTAAAGAGCTGAAGGATTAGATCATCATTTATTTTAGTAGTAATAATATTTTTTAAAGCTGATCAAATAATCATATGGTTGAATTGGTGTTGAGTCATCTAGGGGTTGGTGCCTCTTTGCAAGTGGGTACTTACTAAAGCCTAACTGAGTTGGTGCTAAGTTAGTTGGGGTTGGTGTTCCATGTGGAGTTGGTGCTTCACTCAAGATTGATTTTTATCTTATAGGAATGTAGTCCATTTACTTCATCAATGGGTTTTCTACCCCTAAAGTATTTTTCACATATATGTTGTGTTCATGTGTTTCATGCTCTTATGATTTGATGCTTATAATTGCTAAAATGTACATACATGTTAGGATAGTTCATATATTGTTAAGTGGAATTGAATGAAATCTTTTTAAAACTAATTCACCTCCCCCTCTGTCATATTTTTTCTAACAGGAGGCATGAAAGCACTGTTGTCTTTAATTTATTTATCAAGTGGAAGTTGCACAACATCTAGAACAACATGCACTGGCATGGTTGATACAACAAGTTTCATTGTCAAAATTGAAGGTGGTGCTTGTGTATGGTGAAACTGTGACATATTAATTAAAAAGGTTGTGCCTATGGTGATTGGGGCTTGGATGTCCAACCACTAAGACACCATTATATCATCTTTTCCATTCAAACATCCCTCTTGCGAGATCACCTTTTCCAAACCAAATCTTTTGGGAGTGTCTACATGTTATGCTTGCAAGTCAACTTCCTCTGCTTACTTTGTAACAGAGCCCTAGTCTTGCTATGCCGATTCTTATGTAACTTGTCTCTATGTCCCTTGTGTTTGGCCCATGGTTGATTTAATAATTTGATCTCATTGTGCATCCTTTTACTTTTTATTTTTATCTTCTTCCTCCTTTTTCTTGTTCTCTTCCTTAGTTAGTTTCTTATTATCCTTGTCATCTTTTTAATTCTCTCCTCCTTTCTTTCTAATTCTCATCTTATTCCTTGGCCTTTGTAGTTTTGTCACTAGTAACTTTTTTTGTTGTTATTTTCTCCTTTGAAACCTTTTGTTTGGCAACCCTATCCAATACCAATTTGACCTTGAGCCACAACAAATACAATCTTCCAACTATGTCCTGCCATCACTACACCAAGTATAATCTTACCATCCAAAATCAAATGATTCCATATCCAAACAAAGTTGTGAATGGATAAAATATACTCCTCTCAGTGAACCCTTGGAAGCCATATTTTATCTACTAGCCATGATAAATATGATCCTCTATCCACACACCAAACCTTTTGATCCAAATAGACCTAAGTCCTATTGGTATAAAGGGGGTGAATATTGTCAATATCACAAAATTTAGCTGCATTCTATTAATAGATGATCCTAATTCAATAATTACATCCATGATCTAATTGACCATAGTGACATCAAAATTAGATAAGATACATCCACATCTCAGAGTCATCAGGAGGGGATATGACAAGATTTCTTTCTAAATCATGATCAAACTCATCCATTTCTAAATCAAGATCAATACAAATAACCTATCCTCGACAAACCCATCTTTGATGAGCCTCTCTATGATCATTCACCTACCTTTGAAGAGCCTATCTTTGATAATACTATCTTTAATCAACCCTTGTTTGATGATACCCTCTTAAATGAGCCCATTTTCGAAGAACCCATCATTAACCAAAATTCCATCTCTTACTCATCATACACAATCCTCCATTTATAGGAATCCCTTCATCCCAAAGCCTCCATCACCAAGAGAAAACTAAATAAGGTATTTTTGGAGCCCTCCTTTCAGCCACAATCTAAACATCCTTTTTCAACATCAAAACACCATCAAAATTAGCATCAAAGTCAACATCAACATCATACACATTAAAATTAGGACTGCATGGCATCGATTACTTGCCTCCTATTGATCAATACAACACCATATGTGATTCTTCCATGATTCTTGAGGAATATTTCACCAAAATCATTATAGGTCCTCCTAGTAGCGTCTCTAAGGATTATGCTACACTCAGTCCTTTCATAGACATCACTCATCCTTTCATTGATATTCCCCATCCTTTTTGCATCACTAATCCTTTCTAGTGGGGTTAATTTGAGTAATCCATATAGATATGAACTTGGGTTTGTTGCCAAATCTATAAGTATCTATTTCAAAAGTCTGGTAAAAGTGAATGGATGGTGTTTAGGAAAGTAGGTGAAATGTCAATAGGTGCAAAATACATGTCATCAAATCATTGCACATCAACATTGCTATCGAATCAATGTTACTTGATATCATCACTATCATGCAACTAAAACACTGCCGCATGAAAAAATGTTTTCACATGACATTGATGATATCACATGATAATGTTTTCATAAGATATAAGGTCTATTAGGATGGCCACACCATTGATCAGAATCCACATTATCATGCAACACCCACACTATTGTGCAACACCCACACTATTGTGCAACACCCATGTTGTGGTTCAATAACTATATAGTCACATGCCAATAAAGATCTTATAATTATTATAAAAAATTGGTCATTAATACAAAATTGTAAATAATTAACAATATATTAAATTATATAATATTTAACATATCTATTTAGAATTTGATACCTAGGGAGGTCTTCTAGTGGAGGCATATCTTCGATACTATTATCATTGAGTATGCATGCAAAATGGTTGTAGACTAATTATTAATAAATGTTGTAACAAAATTTTCTCATTGATGAGATGGGGGTGCATTGGTAAAGCAACTTTATTGTTATATGCACTACCCAAGTAGGCTGGTTGTGGCCATTTCTACGGTTGTGATGGTAGTGTTGATATTCGCCGGTTGTAGCCATATTGTTGGTATTGGCCAGTTGTGGCCATTGATGTAACTGGTTGTTTCTCATCAAAAACTTCATACCTATTTAAAATAAATAAATAAATGTTGTAACAAAAGTGCAAATAAATAAAAAAATAGAAAATCAAAAGTGTAGGCATATCATTGGATTCTGCCTAGGTACCTCTATTTGGCATTTCATACCCAGGTACATCTTCAAGTGGAGGCATATCTTCAATATTGTTATCAAAGGGTTATGTAAGCAAAGGTTATAGACATTAATTATTGTTTAACCCTAAAATGAATGAATAAATAATAAAAATATATAATTTAATATTTATACCTGTGTTTGCCCTCTGATTGAAATAAGATAAGAACTTGTCATATTTTTAAAATTTCCCTACCACCTTACCACTCCTAGCATAAGCTATCAAATCAAGTTTGCAAACAAATGGCATCTAAATGTAGTCTATAAAGAACTTGTTGTTGGTGCACATTGGCTAGTTACCATCGATTGACATATGGTTGCTATCGCTTTATAGTTGAACTAGAATGGTGTTGCGTAATAGCTGATTGCTATCACTTGATAACTAGTTACTATCACCCAATGGTAGATGGTGTCACCCAACAGTTGGTAACTGATTGCAATCACCCGATAATAGATGTAGTCGCATGATAGGTAGATGGAATTGCATGGTGATTTCTTGTCATCATATGATGACTACTTGCAGTTACATGGCATTTGATTACAACCATTTTATGCCTATTTATAGTCATTCAATACCTTATTACAATCACCTAGTAGCTAGCTCAAGTTGTGATTTATTGACAACTACTTGTGGTCTATAGGAAACTGGTTACAACCATTTGACACCTAGTAATGTACTTCAAAGTAGAAAGTTTTATATATAATATATAGTGGCAAATGCCCCCAAATTATTTTTATTGGTTTTAGTGATATGTGTGTGTGTGTGTGTGTGTGTGTGTGTGTGTGTGTAAGAGGAAATTTATTTTAAATAGTAGGTGAGCTGACCATTAAATTTAAATTCTACCTTAAAATTTAGGTGATCCCGCACTGTTGATTACCTCATAAAATTGCCAAATGCTGACTTCAAAAAATTGAATATTTGTGAATTAACGAAGATTTGCCACTAAAAAATTCTTGCTTTCCATTACCCTGACATTCAATATCTTGGAGCCATCAATTGGGATTGACAAAATCACATGCCATAAAACTTCCTCTATAGTGACACATTAGTTTCAAAATCCATGGGGATCTAAGATGGTATCCAATAAAAAATCATAGCAAAGGACTTGAAATCATCTCCATTCCAACAACATGTCTTAGGGAATCATAATAATCCCTTCATCATATCAAATTAAATAATTGGCAAATCAAAAATAAATGTTCCCTTGTCAAAACCTCCTTGAGGTACTAGCAGACAATCAAAACAATAAGATAAATTGAAAATCATAGTCCCATAGCAAAAACCTCTTTGAGGTACTATTAGGAAATCAAAATAAAATAAATCCAACAAATTAAGAAGAGTCTGTTGGTGAAAATATTTTTAAGGCACCGATAGATAAACAAATTAGCTTTGCATCACTTGATCAAAACATCATCAAAATAAATATCGAAACTACTCATAATTCAAAAATCATTCAAATCACAACCACTCTCAATCCTAAGGAGAAAAAAAGTCTTGGAGTCCTCTTGAGGGAATTTTCAAAAGTCTTTGAAACATCCAAAATCATGTCATGTAAAGCACAATTAGAACAACCAGAATCAACATTAGTGAGTGTGATTGTGAGTCTCAATTTCTGTTCTCCTGACAGTTTTACATCCCTCCACAATCCTATCATCCATCCAAATCCTACACACTACCATCAAATTAGATCCTTAATATAATCCTTATCATACTTTACCCTCCTGGGTGACATTGTCTTTCGTAAGGACTATGAGGACACCTTGTCGAGATGTCTAGAGGAAGCTGAATCAACAATCAACTATGATCAAAATAATGACATCAATGGAACCCGCTTTGAATGTAGTATCCTAGCAACAAAGTTATCCAGAACAAGTATTGATTGAAGATCACAAGGTGTCAGCATCATGCATCTCAAATGCCTCTAATAAATTAATATGCCATCAAACCATCAAAAAATCAAAAAAATTAAATTTGAAAATAAATAAATCATCTTCCAATGGTGAACACTAGTTTTCTAGTGCCTTGGGAAAATACCATGATGAAAACTATTTTTTGGCATCATGCATAATAATTTGTTGTTCGTAAGTACCTTGAAACTTGGGGGAAATTCCATCTATATCAAAATATTCATCTTATAACCACCCATTATCCATCCTAAACATCATATACCATCATGTTTTCTAGCCTATCGTACCCCTCATTCTTCCCATATTGACTTTATTTTAGAAACATCTTGGTGTATCCTCCAAATGACACATTGATGACTAAACATCTAGTTCTCATGACATAGTCTTTAGATATCCCTAGTCCATTCCTCATTGTCCCTCATCCCCTCAATCCATCATTTAAAATGATTTCATTGTTTCATTCACCACCTTACTCCATCTTGGTTGTTAGGCTTGGGTTTTTTCTTTGTTAGTGACCCCTTTTTTGTACATACATCATAAAAATCTAAAAAAAAATCCTAAAATCCTAAAATATAAAAAATCTAAAACATCCTAGTCATCTTATCCTATATCCTAAGAAAAACCCAAATCCTTATCCTCATCAAAATCCACATTTCTTATCCAAATCCACATCCCTTATCTAAAAAATCATTACGACTATCCTTATCCAATCAACTATCAAATCTAACTCCATGGCATATATCATTATCTGGGGGGGAAATAAAAAAAATCTAAATCAAGTCATGATTTTTTCACTCATCTTTTTAATAGGACAAATGACAAGACACTGATTGGATAAAAATTAGTACATCATATAATTCGCATGTGAATACTTGTGTATTCATTTTGTTTGTGTTGCTTGTATAGATCTTTGTCTAATCATCTACATTTATCTGTTTATTTGCATCTATTCACTTAAGTGTCTTTAATTAGGCATTTTGTGAATATTTTTATATTTTAAATCATTTGTGTAATAACATACAACATATATGTCATCTTGGTTCTTAATACCAAAGGTGCATTACAATAAATGGTACTTATACATTTTGATTTTAATCTTTTAATCTTTTGCATCAATCCAACATGCATTATAGCAATAAGTTATCATGCTCACATATATCATAGTGCATACTACCTAATACTACATCAAAACATGATTTATTATACATATGTCTCAAGACCATGATATCACAAATCCTCACTCACATCATCATAGTACATCAAATCCTCTAACCCAATTCACTCATTTATCCAAACCAATCATCTATCTACTCCTAATCACACATCTCAATCAAAATTATCTAAATCATCAACAACCTAATCCAATAATATATCTCAAATCTAATAATCTATGAAATCATCTATCTAACAACTAATACATCTAATAGTCATTACTAATGTCTCATATAACATATCTAACAATTGTCATCATCAATGATAATATTATCCAACCTTGTTTAGTCTCCTTGGGCATCCTTGGGGCATTGCCATCATTTGATCTATCATATCATCACATATCTCACTTATAAGGAGAACTAAATTGGCTTGAGGTTGATACAGACTATGTAGGCATTGCTTAATCACATGGGGTGTCTGAGGTTAGCTTGAGCATAATCATTCATAATCATTCACCATCTTTCATGATCATTCATCATTCATCAATTTCTTCAAACTAACTATCCATATCTAGGCAACATCCCCATAATTTAAGTGTGCACACATCAATTTTCCACATCCTCTATTTAATCCTATTAAATCCTTCATCAATGTGATCCATCATCATTAATCCATGCAATCGATAAAATCCTTGAGCTATGATCAATTAGTTTTTCCAACCAATCGGGATACATTTCTCCCACATCCAATCTTGTTGTCTCCTCTCCCTTACGTACATCATTGATTGAAAAACATTAAGTGCACAACTAATCATCTCAGAACATGTCATTCACAATAAACCATAAATAAATCAATCAATCTAATTGAATCTTGCATCTCTCCCTAGCTTATATCATTGCCTAGGATATATCCAAAGCTCATAGCTTTGATAGTTAATCTATCCAAAGTTTACAATTTTTCCCTTTGTTATATCATTGACTGGGATGCATATAGTGTTGTAACTTTATCTATTTCACTCCCTCACATATATTGTTTCTTGGGGCACCATCAATATATCTCACTTCCTAACATATATTGTTGCCTGGGGAGAATTAATCTATCATATCTAATATCGATCAAATTCTAGCTCATCGATTGCAAGCATCACATCAAATCGATCACATTAATTATTTCAATCATAAGAAGTGCATTAGTTGCATCCATCCCAATCCCTCTTTATTCTATCCATAAATCCCACCCCTCATTTATTTTGAGAAACCATTTGTCTTGTTCCTCCCTGCATGACCCCTTGAGGGGGCATCACCCACTCTAATTTATGTCAAATTACTCACAACACATTTTTACACTTATTTTAAATGTCACTTCTTCTTTTAGTCACAATTCCCTTTCAAAGAGGGGGAAAACATCGACATATAAATTTAACCACCCCTTCATCACTAATTCCATCACTAACTAACCTTATTCCTCATCACATTATCCCTCATGATAATTAAAATCATCTAATCAACATCCTATTTATCACTATTCAAATCCTCACAATTATGAGGGAATTTTATATTCCTTGCCGCCTACCTCCAACTACCCCCACTAACACTAATCCATATATAATCTTCATAAATTATCCTAATCATCTCTAGAACCTATTAATCTACCTTGAGCCACTCACCACCCTCCTCTAGAATCTCTAAGAAATTTTAATTCCTAACAATACCTACCCAATCCTCTCATCAATCCTCAACCATTGATCAAGAGCCTCCATGGCTCAATTATAGGCCTCCATCCATCCATGTAACTCCTATAAATTGAGATACACCCCCATGCAATACAATGAATGGAAGCTTAGGAATGAATGAATAAATCTTGTAATGCAATAGTTTTATCATCTTTTCAATAAATATAGCTATCCAATCACACCAAAGTGTTGCAAAAATCTTGAGAAATCCATAGTAATCAAACAATTAAGCATTCAAGCAATCAAGCATTTAGAGCAATCTAAAACAACAAGGAAGAGGCCTTCACATGAAAACTTGAGGTATGAATTTTGTTATTTGTTCTTCATTCATTTTGCATTTGATTTCTTTTTCTTTAGCTCTAATCGAAGGTGGTTTGTTTAGAGGGAGGAGCTTTGGCTGAAGTGTTTATGGATTTTATTCTAACCCCCTAAGCACTAACACAAGTTTACAATAGGGTATTATCTTTCTCTACTGGTTTGGTTTTTTATATTATTTAACTAATTATTCCTTTTTTTGGTAGTCTTCTCCTCTACCTCTTTTTACATCTTTATTTGTGTTTTTGTAATCTATATGACTAGATTCTCCTTAGTTATTCTTCATAGTTGAAGCTGGTATGGATGTATCTGGGTCAGAGGTTGATCTACTTATATTTCCATCTACTGCTCACTATAATCTAAGAATTCACTAGTGATTGGTACATTATATTACACAATTATTACCCAACGAATGAAATGATTGTTCTAGAAGGTTCTATCATGTTTTTTTGAAGGAATTGGGTGATGAAGTCATGCATGCACTTGGAGTGGATGGAGACATGTAAGATGGAGAGTTAGGTGCAATATATTTTCTAGATGTGATTATCTGGTGTCTATGCACTATGGCTTTGGATCACACAACTGATGGGATGAGGTGTTGCTTTTTGCGCTCCCCAGTTTTTAGGCAGGTTTCTTTGGTGGATGCCTATATTGATTGGTCCTTAGCTATTGCCATTGATATTGTGAGAGTTTCTTTCCACCCTCCCACATCAACATGAGATCATGAAACTCTTGGTGTGAGTGGTTTTATTAACAATAGATAGGATGGACTAGATGACACATCACCTTCTTCTTTGATACTTTATAGAATAAGTGGTGGTGTTGTCTCCTTTTTATTTCACTTGCACTCTTGTGGTTTATATGTGGTTGTGGTTGGTCATGTGTGCCAACCCTTGATGGTTTTGGTACTTATGACCTCAATGCTACACTAATTGAAAACAATGCTTGTATATTGTGCTTTGTCTGCTCTTCTAAAATTATGTTCACCTTGATGGGATATGAAATTAGTGGTAGGTCAACCAAAAGAATGCATGGGATTACATTTCAGATCTGCATTATGCATAAAACCTTCCATTTTTTTTTTTTTGCACCTACTCATCATAGGTAATGTTACCCACATCCTTGATCAAGACTTTGTGAAAATATTATGGTGTGACACCAAATGTATCAAAATTAATTTCGACCACAATTTTAGGCTTCCTTATATCACTCTACAATGTTGTTGTTCATCTTATTTTCTTGGATGGTTCTTGAGATGGTTATCTATGTCTTGATTGACAGTGATCAAGCCCTATATTTACAATATCCAATTTCCAAATTTTTGTGCATGCTAATAGGGTTTCCTCTTCTTATCCATTTCAAGTTTGCAAAGGCTTACTATGGCCAAAATTCATCTCCAATGTCAACTTTCTCTTGAGGGACCTCCACTAGGTGAAACATATGAGAAGTAGAAAAAATTGGTATTGGAATGACTATAATTTACTTGAGATTACATTCTCCACATTTGTTTATATTTTTTATGCCAAAAACTTTGGCTAGTTGAACACCTCTTCGAACTACACCATCTGGTGGGTGAAAGTAATAATGCCTTTAATGACTTGCTTTAACCGTTCATTGTATACTAGTATCATTTCATGATACACTCTACCAAGATGCACACATGCATTCATAAATTTTTCAATGGGGACATCTCTGGTAGACCTTGAATATATTTATTTGACCTCTTAGCAAAATGGTGGATTCATTGATTTGTATAGTTGTAATTTCTTCCCCTTGACAAAAACCTTATGGCCTGGGTGATTGATGTGGATAACCAGCTGTGGTGAGAGTCAAATGGTTCCTTTTTTGTAATGGTTGAGGAGAGTCATCATAAACTCATCATTTTCCATAATCATAGGAAGCTTAACCAATCATTTTGCATCTGACCCTCATAGTAGATGAGGGAGGGAAACAAATCCTCGTGGTACTCTTATTGATCCTTATGGTTGTTGCTCTAAAACCCATTTTGTGTTTGTATCATAATTGAATTCAAATGGTTCTAGTTCATTCCATTTATCTTGTCATAAAGACAAACCTATTCACATTTCTTCCTTCTTAGCATTGCTCAGTGCAATGACTATTAGATTAGAGACCATTATCTTTTACACATTGAGTTCCTTCTTGCGCTTGAACTTGGTAGGGAGATTTTTCATGTTCACATTCTTTTTGTAATGAAATTTTGCTTGACGTAGAGAATGCAATTTTAATTCATGATATAGCTAAATTATGATTTATTTCTGCACATCTCCTCTTTATAGAATAATTTATGTCACCTTGTGAAGATCTGTTGAGTTACTTCCCATGCTATTTCATGTCTTCCTTAACTCTATTAGTTATTGTTAACTTGACATATGGCCATTTTCATGGTTTTCCCCTCTCAATCTATTTTATTTGATGAACCATCATTTGATTTTTAAATACTTTTTCCTTTTGGACATTAATTAATTGATTAGAGTACCTACCTTTTTGAAATACACATGAAATTCTTTTTGTCTTGTTTAAAAACTACCTTTTTTATTTTTTCCACCAAGTATCTTATTTATTTATTTATTGTCTAGTTATTTGTTTTTTGATCTCACGCCATTCCCTGCCTTAATTTATTTGTGATACTTTGTCATATTCATGTCATGAACCTTATAAATCCTTTTTGTTGATTATGGTACCGGTAATTTATCTCTCTACTAATATTATTCCATTGCCGCTCTTGTGATGTCTCTCATTTTATTCTATATTATACTTTTAATGCTATGTTACGCTACCAAACATGTGAAAGGAAAAACAAATAAAATCTGACTCTAATTGTGCCATGTGCCACTTATTTATTTCTACTTGATGTGAAATTATTTGCAACAAGGATTAAGCCTAATGAAATTTATCCACCTTTAGATCTCATAACACATTGTGCCTTTCCCTATTAGATGGTGGATTATATATGGGCCCTTCTTTAGAATTTGTAACTTCCCAAGGTTCACTTTGTCACTGTTGTCATATAACAGGACCGTTTATTATGTTTTTAACACTGTGGATTGCAAGTTACGATCATGCCATGCATTTTTACTGCACTTATAAAATTCATGATTCTAGTTTTCCATCCACCTTGTCTCTTTCGTGTGATTCAATTCAAGCAACTGATTTTGTAAACTCTCTTTATCACCAAGTTATGTGATCATTGTAACTCATAAGCTAGGTACATGATACTCTGTTGGCATGATGAATTCCATTAAATAGATCAATTAAAATGGAACTACCCCATTTCATGCTTATAAATGGTGTTATATGCCAAAAATATCAATGGATGTCATCTTATTAATCATCTTTCTAGAGTTTGCAAAACTTTATGAGAATTTTATTCAGTACCTTGTTTGATGATATTGATTGGCCATTGTCTTGGGGATAATAGGTTGTGATATTTTGGTGTGATATCGTAAATTCATTTATCAAGGTTTTAATGTTATTATTTAGACAATGTGTGCCCTATCTTTTATTATATTTTGAGGGCACCCAAACCTTTTTATGATATTTTCATATAGGAACTTTGCAACATCTTTCACACCATATCTTAGAGTCACAACTGCCTCGACCCATTTTACGAAGTAGTATGTTATAGTTATTATGTATCTTGGATTGGAGTGATTATAAGTTGCAGTGATAGGCCATACAAAGTTGATCCCCCATTATTCAAATGGTCACACATTAAGAATTGGATTTAGAAGCATCTCATCCCTTTGATTTGGTTTATTGGTGCACTGAAAAATATCACAGTGCTTCAAAACTAGTGTGCATCTTAAACCACTGTATGCCACCACAACCCACTTTTTAGTATCTTATTCGTAGTCAATTCACATATGAAGTTTAATCCCACTTCCCCTTGATGGGTTTCATGTAACACCTATGGTCTCTCATGCTCCAAAGCCACTCTACGAAGGATGTCATCTTTACCCAAATTTGCTAGAAATACATTGATTATATTGAAGGGTAAGGCCCTTGAAACTAAATTCTTATTATCTCACTCTATATAGTGTTATGTAAATGCACCATGTTGCAAATTTTTTTTTATTTATTCCAACTATTCCTAAATTGTACTGACCCTGAATAAATGATCATCGAAGGATTCATCATGTAAGTCCTTTAGCTCATCACCTATTTTTATGTGGATACAATGGTCTAGAACTACATTCTACCTTTTTGTCTTCACATTGATTTTAAACTGATATTCCTAAAATATCATTAACCATATTGAAATATTACCTCACAACAATGGTTTGTTCACTAAGTATCACAATGTCTTGTGATCTGTGAAAAATCAAAAGGAGTAGCCTATAAGTAATGTCAAAATTTAATACTATGACCAAATATTATCTTTCTACTATGGTGTTTTTATTCTCAGTATTAGACAACTTGTGACTTGCAAAATGGATTGGATGTTTCAACTCTCTTTCTCCTAGTTGTGCAAATATAAGTCATGCAATTGACCTAGTTGCATCCACATGAACACAATTTTTTTCTCCAATCTGGAAAGGCCAAAATTAGAGTTATGACCAATCATTGTTTTAGTTATGTAAATTTAGTTTAGCATTTGGGGGTCTATTCAATCTTTTTGTCCTTATGCAGTAACTTCTCTAGAGGCGTTATGATGGTTGCATATCCATGGATGAACTTGCAATAATACCTAGTGTATCCCAAAAATTATTTCACCTTAGATGGATTGATTGATGACTTGAGCCCTATTATGAATGTAATTTTACCTTGATTGACCAAAATTCATTTTTTTCATACCATGTGTCCAAGTAGCACACCAAATGGTGTGACAAGTAATTATTTAGATTCAAAACAATTTGCAGTGCTCGACACCTTTCCAACATTAATTATAAGTTAGAAAAATGTTTTTTAAACAAGAAGACCACCTAGTCATCAAAATACACCTCTAGGACATCATGGATTAAGCCTTTAAACATGGTGACCGCTGATATATAAAATATACTTGGTACATTTTTAATCCAAAAGTCATTACCCTACAGGCAAATGATCCCCACTTTATTCTGAAGATCATATTTGCTTGATCCTCCATTGTGATGGTAATATGATGAATATAATGAACACATCTATACATGAATAAACTTGTACTACAATTGCTTATAACACCTCATCAATTATTGGTATAGGGAAGGGATCATTGACACAAACATCATTTAGTGTGAAATAGTACCCACACACTTTGATCTCTATTTCTTTATTTGGTTGTACCACCATGGGGCTTACCCATTATGAATTTTATATTAGATAGATGATTCAAACTTCCACCATGGGGTTAATTTATTCCTATACCTTTATCTTAATTTTAAGATTCAAATTGTAAGGTCACTTCTTGATTGGTTGTGTGCACTCCTTAAGCTTGATGTTCATTTTTGCCAATGAAGGTCCTACATCCTTGATGTCACTAAACCTTGTGGGAAAGACATATTCATAGCCTCATAGCAATTATACGACATTTTAAACTTACTACCACATCTAATAATCCATAATTGGTGTCATATTTTGTATTTTTTATACCAATGTTTTCTATCCTCTATTTTATAGGCTCCTAATAGATTTTAATCCCTTTGGCCTTCATAAAATACACAACTTATTATTGGTATGATTATTTTATGATGTTGATATTGCATAATTTATTTTATTTAGTGTTTTATATGGATCCTTGTTATTCATCACCTTCATACTCTTTTATGTCTCTAACAGTCCCATTAATTCCATGTCCTCCTCACTCTCTATTTGCATGGAGCTACTCACGCTATTCCACATTATGTTGTAAGACTTAAGAATGAACCCATTTTGTTCCCAAACATATTGACATTTCCCCCCATTCTCATGGATGCTCGTATCGACATCATCTTGGGAATTATGCTTGGTTCTAGAATCCATAACATTTAATCCCCCATAATATAAAAATATTTTCATTTTTGTAAGGCCTTGTGCACAATAGAGTTATCATCTTCGAAGACAAATGTTTGAATGAAATATTGTTGAATATGGGGCCATGTCTTGGTCTCCTTTTATGCACGGAATGCATATACCAAACATTAGGTAGAGTAATTAAGGTTACCTAGAAAATATTTAATCAATACTTTGGATCTATATGTTGTGACTTCCACATGTTGTTACATGAATGAACATGCATCTTTGCACATTGTCCTACCTGAAATTGTGGCTAATTTTCTAAGAGAGAAGGTGCAATGTGGAATCCTGCACGTAACATTTCAAATGCTTAAAGTTGAGATCATTATATCTATGAATATCCCACAAACTAGATGTGACCTCTTTCAGTGCATGATTAAGTGTGCTTACCCATGTCTTTGTGAATGGAACATGATCCTCCAATTTGTGAATGAACCATTTTATGTACTCTGTACAAAAATAGAAAGGAAACTATTGGTTTTTTATGAAAACTATTTGTATTAGTATATTTGCATCATCTCCTTGGATCCAATATATCATTTCAACATTTGAATCCCCACTAATAGATGACGCTGACCTCCATGATATTCTACCTTTGCTAATAGGTTCAATATAATATTGATCAATTGTAACCAACTAATAGATGTTCTCAAATTTTATTCGCATTGATGATAAAAAAAGGTGATTTTTACCTCATTTTAAATTTTTTTTGTGGTCTTTGAGGTATTTGGGTAGCCTGATTCCATGGTTGATCTATTCTATGGAACACTTATACATCTTGTTTAGGGTGTGATGAATAGGGAAAAATCTTGTCTTGCACTACAATTTTGGGCTCTTTATCTACCTTAAACCAACTTTATCCCTTATGTGCCTATGGATAAAATGGTTTATTAGGGATCATATATGTATTGATTTCTACTTTGTTCAGTGATATGAAGATAATAACATTATCTTGGTGTGCTTATAGCTAGCTATTCACTATGTTGATGGTCTTGTGATAATTGTAAGTCTACTTCTTTCCAATCAATGCAAAGTAGTGAGTTTCATATGTTTTCATGTTAATTACCTTGAAATATCATCACAAGCTAAGCTCAACCTCCTTTATTTACACATCCTTGAGCCTTTTAATAGGATTAACATGGGCATATTTTGCTAGACTAAAAGTTGTAAGGTTGTAGCTTAATGTTGGCCTTTTGATTACCTCCCAGATAGATCTAGGGATCATGTTCACAATGATTTTGAAGTCAAAACTAGCATTAGGTACTTCATAATATATGAGATTAATATCCATCCATACATCTATATCTAATGATTTATTCATCTTCACATACTAGACCATTCTTACTATTCGTTGTTACCCCTTATTTGCACATTTGAAAAGAGAATGAATCAAGTTAGTAATATTTTTTAAAACATATTCATTGTGTAACACACTTATCAATTTATAAAATCTATTAAATCTATTACCATCCATATGTTTAAAGCCAACACTTATCCATCGTCAACATCCTTGGTTTGTATCAACTATAATAGCTGAGTTGACTCATTCTTTAAGATCTTTTCCCTCATAGGATCTAGATATCTATCATCTCATACATTCCTAATTAGGTTTTTTGTGGGCATATTTAGAGGAGGAAGGCCTTGTTTCTTGTGTTGATTTATAGCGACAACTTGTATGAAGGCTTGCTCCTTGGGTCAAGTATTTACCATATTAATATTATGCATTATTTTATCTTTCTTCTATCTCTAGAATTAAGAACTATTTAATGTTATGTTGCATTATGACTCTATATTAATAAAAATAGGTTTCCTACTATGAATTTCAATGGAAATTTCATGTGATGTGACTCAATTCTGCATATAAATAAAAAGTGATGGGTGGTCAGTGTTGCATATTTCCTTATTCATGACCCTAGTAGTTGCCCTAATATACTCCTTTCTTCTATGGTGATCATCCTCTTGACTAATAATAATATCCCCCATACTACCTTTAAGTGGATATAGGTACCCAATTGGAATGATATTGTTGTAAAGGCCATGCCTAACCCAATTTTTTCTTGGTGATGATGGATCCCATCCTTGATAACATTGAGGTGATGGTGGTGTCTAGCCTTCTTGATGCTATAGAGAAGATGGATTCCATCCTTGTGACATTGTGGTGAGGGAGGGGCCAACCCTATTTTATGTTGTGGAAATGGTGTAACCCAACCTCTTGTGATGAAATCTTAGTGTCTTGGAATTTTGTGTTTGAATTTGGTAAAGGAGGTTACTATGTATTACTTGTAAATACATTCCTAATGATATCATATTTTAACTATTGTAAAGCTATGTAGTTCTTGTCATCATGCATGGTTGATTTGAAAAAAATGCAATATGTGTTTTGTGGATAATGTACATAATGGTGTAGTAGATGATAATTTGAGGTAGCATCATCCCATATACAACATGACTAAAAAAAACTTGCTTAATGTGAGGACACTCATTGTGATGGTGCCTTTCCTATCCATACTCGATACACATTTGGCTTCTTCCCATCTTGTATCTCATCCATTATTTATAACATGACATCCAACTTAACATCTATTTTTGTATTATTGGTGGGATACTCAATGTAGTCCTCAATTTGTTCCACCCTCACTGTATCTATTTTGGCTTCATCTTTAGTCTAAAATTATTCTTACACTATCATAAACTAAATCTTGATTTTCAGGCCTTCCATGATCCATGCATCTTTATTTATATATTAAAATTGGAAAGTCACATTATTCTTGCATCAAAGAACTTGCAATCATAATCCCACGCAGATTCTCCCAATTTTTGTCTAATTTCCTTAAGGTCCTAAATGGTCTGACTTGCACACTTATTTATTTTAAATTATCCAATTAATTTGGATTTGACCTTTTTAAATGTTAACCTAGTACCACCATTCTTAAATATAAATTCTAAAGCTCAATTAATTATCACTCCTATGAGATTGTAACTCTTGGCCTCATTTGCTTGGATGCCCTTAGCTTCCCATTTCATTTCACATATTAACAAGTATTGTATTGGGTATTTAGACCTATCATACAACTATAAAATTACAAAATCTCCAACATGGAGTGTCATTATCCCTAGAAGAGGATTACTTACCTTTGGTTTGTTGGGTGATTTCATTTATATGTGTGAACTAGTGATTCTTACAAGTATTATTGGTGTTATTGAAATAGGTACTACACTAGCTTGATTATCAATTTTTATATTGTGTCTTTAGAGAATTTATATGACTTTACCAAACCACTTTTTTGTTATTGCTAGTTCCCTATATGATTCTAAATTTCTAAATTTTGTAATTATTGTAGGTGTAGGAGATGTGTCCCTATAGAGTGAATGAACTAAACCTAGGACGTTAATAATAACCATCCTTGATCCTAGCATGGACCCTTCTTTAAATAGTGCATTATGGAATGATGACTCTTCTTATTCCAAATGCATACGTTGAAGTTGATCATTAAAACTAATGCTAACTTGCTATATTTCCTCTATGATATCCTCTACACCGGTTCTCCATTCTCTTTCCCATTCCCACTTCAGATCGATCTTTTCTTCCCGATCGATCTCTATGAACTCTTTGGTATCCTCTAGATCCCTTTAAGCTTTGGAATCAGTTTAATTTGGTGGATGTCTACTTCCTATTGTTCTCTTTAAATTTACTCAACTACTCCTACTTGCACTTAACTTCAGTCTTCCATCTTCAATGGGGTTTTGCTTACTTCATTTTTATGTTGTCATAGTACTTGCTTAAACCCAAAACATTTTTTGGTGTCTTTTTATTTCTTCATCTCCATAGGTCTTATTTTCATTCCAAGCTTCATCCAGTCTAGTCTCCTATATTATCCTATTTTTCCTTATTCTCTTAGTGGTTTAGATCCCTGTGTTACCTTGTCTAACTAATCCATATTATCTAGAATTGGAACCATAGATTTTTTGACAACCAACATATTCAGTAATACTAGAAGTCACTTCAATAAATTCCCTCTTATTCATCTTATAAAGAATTTGTATGCATTCTAAAATTTAATGTATGCCTACTCACAATATTTAGATATGTATCCTTCAATGGTGGTTCTTACCTAATTATCAATCACACACATCATTTAGTATCTATATTTTACAACTTTTACAACTTTTCTTCCTTCCACTCAAAGTATTTCACTCTGTGAGGTCAAAAACATTAATGTTCAAGCCTCAAAAACCATGTTACTAATAATGCAGACAAATCACACGAAAAAAAATTCATAAATATATTCATATATATGAGTATTAATAACTTCTTGCATTTGAATTATTATCCTAATAGACTTTTCTTCAATGAACTCTTGTATCTTTTACATAACCAACCTGAATTCTTATCCTATCAACTCTTCTTCAATAAAATATCATATCTTTTGTTTTGTCCATATTTACAGATCGCTTTAACTTAGAAACCATCTTAACATATTGGGGTCCTAGTAATGGAACCATTATTAACAATGGTCCATGGAATTCCTCATCAGGACATGATAGTGTTATAGTCTATAGGTTACAATAGAACTCACAAGATATTGAAATGTTCATACTTGGTAATCAGAAAATTAGTTAAACTATAATGCACACTTTCTTTGTTAAGATAACTTAAAGGATGTGATTAAGGATTGGGCTTCACATATATTGACATAATACACATAGAACCATAAAAAATGTAGAATCTTTGTGATTCTTAATCATAGTCAATTAAAATGAGTGCAATGAAAATTATACATTAGTTCACAAAAGAGATTGATGCACCAAGCTCAATACATTAAGATAATTCTAGTAATACTATAAGACAATAAATTTTAGTTGAATAACTAAAAACTAGCCTATTATTCTATGAGTGCTATATATTTTTAGATTCAACATGACTCTTTGGCTTCTTGAATCTTCATTTCCTATTATGTTCAATTTGAGGAAACCTTTAACCATATATTTTTATTTTTAAATTACATAAGTGTTTACAATATACAAAATATACACTTATCACATAGATAAATTACATAAAAATACTTACAAAATATCCTTTGCAATCTCTTACTAACAAGGTTTGATCCATGTAAAGAAGATGCAAATGTAAAAATTAGATCTAAAAATGTAAAATTAGAAATTAAACCTTAGGGGGAATCATTGAAGGTGTAAGCATTACAATAACGTAGGTGTTTACCAAAATGTTCTATAAATTTAGTGACATTAGGGATAATGACACTAATGTAATGAAAAATAAATAGTGATGTATGAATATCAATCTAAAAAAATGATCACATCTATTTAATGTGTTGAAATCATGAACTAACAGAACAAAGAATTACCTAAGGCAAACTATGGCAATGAGATGATAACTAAGCTTGCGATTAGACACATCTAGTTGTATTAGAATTATGCGATTGAAATAGGGATCTTTAAGTGATTCTTCAAACTTGTGTCAAGTCTAACTATCAAAATATGAAAGGTTAAATTCAACACTTTGCTAAATGTGTACAGGGAAGATTTGATAGGTTGGTGAATTTATACTTCCTATTTCCAGTGAATATGTCCTTATCTACTAGATCTTTACTCTATGTTGTTTATAATTTTAAATATTTATATTATGGTGTGTTGTCAAAATTTAGATAGTGTTGAGTAATTGTAATGTGAAAATTCCAAGAAAAATGTATTGAATTATATTCTTTTCACACCTTAACCTAACCCTTGAAAATATTAGAAAGACAAGTGGGTGTAAGTTTAACTGAGTCAAGCTACCTCTTGAAGAGTTATAGCTACATATCCTACATGATTGGAATCAAATTCAATGTAGTCCTATTGTCCATGTAAGTGTAATTTTGAGTGAGGGATTTTCCAAATCTCTCTAGTAAAATGCAATGCAATTGAAAGAACATTCATATAAACCCTCCTTTGGTACAATTTGATGATGTCACAAGACTTGAATATGATTAAAGTATCAAGGTTCAAGCTTCATCACAAATGTGGTAAAAATATTTGATCAATGTGTCTCAAACTTAAATAAAGGGCAAGGATTCACCGTTCGTTCAATCCTTAGGTGATACTTATGATATTTGATACATGACTAGGAATGATTTGTATATATAGGGATATTTAAGATAAGAATCCAAAATTCCAACCATGAAATTTATAAAAAAACTAAAATCACAACATAGGAAATCACGCCGAGTAGGAAGGACCCCAAAAATATAGAGGATGGATTTGGCAGGTCATCAAATTCACTTGGGATAATTCAATCAGGATAGATTCGATAAGTCATTAAATCTAACCTAAGATAAGTATATGCTTATAGCATAAGCAAACTACTAATAAAATGGATGACTAAGACCCAAAAGCTGAAAAAGGATAAATATGATAGAATGTTGAAGACATTTGCGGATGAAAGGTTTGAAAGAGTCTAACGTGGGCTAGAAAATGTTCAAAAATAGCCAAATATACACTAGTGTATGGAGCATGAAAAAATAGGGGAAAAACACAATGGACAAAGGTTGTGTACTAAAAGTAGGTGTCTACATTATTAAAGGGCACATCATTGACAAGAGGATCATCATTCAAAGGTGCATCATTTGCATTCATGCCATTTTCCAAAGAAATAATAATTTTGGAAACATTAGACACACTATTGGAATCCTTTTTCTTTGCAAGCCTATCTTAGATCTATCAGGGTATTTTTGAAAAAAATGGAGACTTTGTTGCCTAATTATAAAACTTATTCTAATTCAAGTTTTAAATTTACTTAATTTGTTGTCATAAATCAAACATGAATAAACACACCATACAAACACACTAGGGATAGAGGAATGTTTTATAAATTAAGATGACCTAGTGTTTGGGATCTAGCACATGAAGCATAAAAATGAGCTAAAATTTGAGATCTAGAATTGCAATAAAATTAACCTTAGTAGGAATGAAATTTAACACAATATGAGGCAAGATCTAACCCTAGGAGGTGTATGACAATGTGGGTTCAACAAAATGCATTCAGATAAATGTACATGTAATTTAATTAAGCACCACAATACATGTATAATACAACAATAATGTCTAATTAATAAATGGAATAATAATAAGCTAAATACTACATGATAGAAATGGAACATACATGTGTAAAACATTGTAGAATATCTATCATTGAAATATGAATTTAGAAACATAAATCTAGAGATAATAAGACTACAACCCATAAATTTGGACATGATCAAAGATATTTAATTGTACCATACACTTCACTCTTCAAATTAATGTCTCGACCAAATTTTTAATTTAAACAAGGTTTCAATAACTGAAACTAACTTTTAGGTTATGTTCCCCTGGTATTACCCTTCACTTCCCTGTCTTTAATTATCTCATTAGGACTCCTATGTACATGAAATATTTGATTATTTAAACCCTATATTATATTAAAATAATGTGTATTTAGGGGCATATGTTAACTCAGATGCAATTGATTTTTAAAGCCCCCATATTGGAAACAACAATGTCAAAAATTGGTAAAGTACATAAAGGAAATAACTTCAAAATGTGCACCAAAAGTGCTTCATAGCATAATGCTAGCTATAAAATAACTAAATTCATAATGTACACCAAAAGTGTTCCACAATAAAATGCTAGCTAGAAAATCATAGATGTTCTTGTGTCCCTAAATTATTTACAACACTTGTATTTTATAGATGTCAACTTCTAATGGTTAGAAACATGAAAAGTAAAGAGGGATAAGCTGCCCCATTTGTTAAAATAGGAGATGAAAAAATAATTTATGGACCATACACTTCGATCCAAATAGACTACAAGATTATAGTGTATAGTCTATAAAGTGGGATTAGAGCACGAAAAATGTGTCATAAAAGGTGATCGGGGGATGTGGAAGGTGTGCTAGACTTAAGAAGTCGGTAAGATTGCTAATATCACTCAACTTGAAACAAATTAACTACTCATAAACAACTATGCAAAGTTGACACTATCAACATAAACTAAAGTCAATGGGGCTATTTTAAGATAAGACAGTTTACTCTTCAAGTTATGTAGATATCATTTTATGTAATACACTAAGACTAGCATGGATCTCGAACCAATTTTTAATATAATTTATTTCTATAGATTTGAAGATAAAATTATAGATAAACCAATACAAGATCAACACTACTAATAGAATATTTATGCTTAAATTGATACATAAGAAATTGTACACACACAATATTACATAGTACAAAAGATTTCACTTGGGAAATATTTATGGGAAAAAACCCACCACAATAACCTCTTTAACTATTTTATTAACTTAATCATCTTACAATACAATAATGTACTTCTAAGTTTTGATTTACCCCTAATGCATGTGTGATTATATATAAGCACATCAATAGGTAACTACCTAAGTAGTTTTACAATATTTTGGGTACCAATAATGTGGGCCAATAATACAACCCATAACAGTTCCCCATAAACATAAGATTGCCCATATTATTAATATAGGTAAAAAACACCTATGAGATCACCAAAAATAAATTTGTTCATAAATAGCATTTATTGTGAGCTCTTGTCCCTAAACTCCTGATTGGGGGTGTTTATCCCCCAAATTTACTACTTGGGGTGATGTCATGGAGCCCAATTGTCATGCATGGCTATACAATACCTAAGG
Organism: Torreya grandis; assembly: GCA_037957365.1. NCBI lineage: Eukaryota > Viridiplantae > Streptophyta > Pinopsida > Cupressales > Taxaceae > Torreya > Torreya grandis. The sequence goes on from JARHVA010001477.1 coordinate 1,784,981, forward strand.
GGTGTAACAAATGCAAAGTATAGAATAAATATTCAACATTTTCCACTTGTTGAACACTTTGCATAGGGGTTCACAACTATATAATTTCAAAAATTAAGCATAGTCATGCCCATTGATCATCTACATAAATAAAACTTCTTAGTAATCATAACCTTCATAAGTTAATAAAAATTATTCTTATCTATGTCTACCTTCTCCAAAAATATCTTATTCTTCTCCACCATTTCCCAAACAAAGTGATATTGTAAATCAATGTGTTTTGTTTAAGAGTGATACTAAGGATTCTTTGCTAGACAAATTGCACTCTAATTGTCACAATCTATCCTTACAATCTTTTGAATGAACCTAACATTGGAACACAATGTTTTAAGCCAAACTAATTCCTTGTTATCATCAATAAAAACCATGTCTTCAACCTCTGTTGTGGATATAATAATGATTGCTTGTCCTTTAATCATCTACCTTACAATGCAATTGAAAAATTTGAACACATATACATTGGTATATCTACTATTATCAAGATTTATAGCCCAATTAAAACCCACAAAGCCATGTAGACTCAATGTATTGATTTCACCAAGATTTTCTTGATAGCATAACACATCATCAAATTTCATGTAAATACTTGAATATCCTCTTCACCATAGTCCAATGTTCCTTATCCAAAATTGACATAAATCTGCTCACTAATCCCATTGCATGAGTTTTATCATGTCTAGTACAAACCATCTCATTCATCAGACTTATAACAACATTAACATAGGAGACTCGAGATGCCCACAATTTATTATTGTCTTTGGATATCTTTGAGGATTGCTTCAAGCCATAAAGAGATTTTTTTAGCCCACACACCAAATCTTCCTATCCTTTTACCTTAAAACTATTTGGTTGCATCATGTAGATTTCATCCTCAATCTCATCGTGTAAAAAAAATATCTTTACATCCTTTTGTTCTATTTCAGTATCAAAATAAAAAACAATAACTAAAATAAATTTAATTGAATTTAGCTTAGAAATATGAAAAAATATTTTACCAAAATCAATTACCTCTACCTGAGAGAATCCATTTCATTTTAGGTGAGCTTTATACTTCTCAAAATTTCCTTTTGCATTATGTTTCTGCAACCAATAAGTTTTCTACCTCACAGTAATTTCATCAAGTTCCATGTATTATTTTTATCTAAAGACTCTTTTTCTTCCTCCATAGACTTTTTCCAAGACTTATTTTCATTTGAATAAAGTGCCTATTTTACAGTTTTAGGGTCTTCATAAGTAACTGATAAGATTGGGAAAAGAAATGAAGAACTAAAATTAGGAGGAATATACCTTTTTGGTATTCTTCTCACTTGATCTGATCTTATTAAAACTAGAGTTTTTGGTTCCACATATTTTATTTCCTCCTTTATTTTAAGTAAATCTTCCTCTTGCAACTCCTTTTATAGTTCATCTTTTGTAGTTGTTTCTAATTTAGACACAAAATCTCCCTATTATAGTTCAATATAAAATTTTTTAGGTTCATATTTTGATTGTCTTATTTTTGATCCCTCTTAACCTCTTTAAAGATAACATTTCAACTATAAACTATATTCTTTATTTTTGGGTTCCATAATGTATATCCTCTTACACCAATACTATATCCAATAAATATACACTTCATTGATTTTTTATCTAGTGCAGTCCTTTTTATTTTAGAATATACATATAAGCATCACAACCAAAAACCTTAAGATGTTTGAGAGAGGGTTTCTTACTAGTCCACACTTCCTGTGGAGTTTTATCAACAAGGGTTGATGTGGGGGATCTCTTGATTAGGTAACAAGCAATTGTAACTACTTCTCCCCAAATCTATCTTTCTAAGCCTGAAACACTTAGCATACTTATCATGTTATCCAACATAGGTCTATTCATTATTATGCAACTCCATACTATTGTAGTGTATATAGAGTTGTATTTTTCTTTTTTATTCCATAGTCCTTACAGAACTGCTTGAAAGTATTGGAGTAATATTCTCCACCATTATCACTTCTCAACACCTTAACTTTATTTTCTTTCTAGTTTTCAACAAGAGCCTTAAACTCATTCAAATTTTTAGAAACCTCAGATTTATGCTTGATATAGTAAACCCATGTTTTTCTCAAGTAGTCATCTATGAAAGACACATAATATCATGACTTTCTAAGAGATGGAACTTTCATAGCTTTAAACACATATATATGTAATAGATGCAAAATGCCATTTGATCTAGTAGTACCATTGAGAAAATTTACTTAAGTTTACCTCCCATATACATAATATTCATAGAAATTAAAATATAATGGACAATCATAAAAATACCTTCAAACATACCTTTAGTTTTTAGTGTGTGAAGGCCTTTATCTCCAATATGACCCATCCTTTGATGCCAGATCATTGTATTTTCTATAGGGAGTGTAAGAGTTTAATCCAGTCCATTTCTATACTTAGGAACAACTGAGCTATTATACCCATCACTGATATTGTTTGACTCAAACTTGAACAATATTCTAATGTGTTGTTGCTTGTACAACATGCCCTAATTTCTTTTGAAATCGAGGAACCTTTTTTTATTTTTTGGTTGTTCTTGTTTTTGTTCACAATTCATTAGTCTTGACACCCCCATGTTGCCTTGGAAATGCACCTTGGTTCATATGCAAAACTGAGTCCCGTAACTATTTATGTTGGATAGATCACATTCGTATGGTAAAATTTCATATTAATCACCTAGTGCCAAAATAGAGTCTTGTTCCTTTAATTTGCATTTGAATGTCTCTTTTGTTCAGTTGTTTAAAATTGTCTCCCTGCTTTGTCTAGGTGTATCCCCATTTGCATGTAGTTTATGGCCTTGAAATTGACTTTGATAGGAATATCGAGTTCCTATGAGAAATTTTATGTTTATCACTTCACCTGAAAATGTTGTCTTAACCCTCTATTTTTTGATGAAATGACCTATTCTAAACATAAAGGGAATTTGGTCTAAAATCTATTTTAAAAATCATTCATTATTTAATAAAATTGAAAATTCTTTTTTTCATAGGCATATAGGTAAAAAAAATCAAATTTGAAAGGAGTTTCTCCACCGTATGCCATATAAGCTAGAGTTGGAAAGTTTACTGGTTTTGAAAAATGATGATTTTCCCCCAAACCACCTTCTTCCTCATACTGGGTGGGGGAATTTAAAAACCATATTATTTTCAAAATTTCAAAATTATTTTTTGATGTATGTGTTTCTCCCTAATGCATACATGGTCATCCTCATTGAAGAGGTGGATGTGTGGATGTGCGCTTGCATAAATAGCAGTTGGTCAGTTGAAGGGTGGATGCATGCCCACATAGATAGCAGATGACCAACCAAGCTAGTGGACATGCAAATGACATACAACTAGTTGATCAAGTGGATAGATACTTATGCAGATCACTAATTGACAACTAGCCTCATGGATGTGCACTCACGTAGACTGTCACCATTCTGTTAGTCTTGGGACCCATGACTACACAACCATGTGGGATATTTAAATGAAATTAATTAATTATTATTTTTATTATTTTTTGGGAAAATTAATGGCATTTTTTGTTATTTCCTATTCTGGTGACTTAAATATCCCAAAAAAAAAAATTGTTTGTATCTTGTAAACTAGAGGTCCATTTTTTGAGTCATCTATGACAATGGAAAGATGATTCTGATGCAGCCTGCATGGCATAATATATTTCAAGAGAACATGCAACAAAAAAAATATTCTCATGCTTTTATAATTGATTTCATAAATCACCTTTTAAATTACTTGAAAGTTTTTTTATTCACCCATGCCAAAAAGTAACTTGTTTTATCTATTTTTTAGGTGTGAATGGATCTAAAGTGCAAGAAGCTTGTTTTTGGTGGGAAAAGTGTAAGTCAAGTTAAAATTAAAGTATTTTTTGGTTTTGGGAAGAAAAGTATTTCCCTACACTCACTAAATTTCTTATAAATAGCTAGTCTATGGCCATTTCAAAGTGTTGGCTCTTGTTGATTCTAGTTGAGGAGACATTGAACTAGACATTTTTATGCTTTTGTAGTGTAATTATTTTCCCTATTTACTTTGGCATTGTTGTTATGTTTCTATAATTTATAATTAAACAATGGTTTTTTAAACCCTAATTGTGTTATTCAAGAAAATATTTCTATTAGTTGAATTTGTGGAGTTGTTATTTCATTATCTATGTGTGTAAATGTCGGCAGTGTCATTCTTCTCCCTACTTTTTCTTCTCCTCAAGCTCTGACACTAATTATCATTATTGGTTGTATGAATACTAGCTCGACTTGAGATTAGTTTATGGTTACATTTCATCAAATGGATTAATTATGATTTCATTTCAATAGGCTTTTTTTTCTTTTCTCTTTTTCTTTTGCTCTTTTTTATTACATCGGTTAATCTAGGGTTAGATTAGTTTATCATGAAATATATGTTGAATGATAAATATTGATTGAATTTTTTCTTCATTACTATTCCATTATTGCATTATCAAATATTAATAATGTAATCAATGTTTAAAAATCAATCATGTTTCATTTTATTTAAATCTAAAATTTTGATTTTTTTGGGCAAAATTTGTATGCAACTCATTGTTATCTAAAAAATGTTTAAAACCTACACGAATGAAGTAATAAGATTTTTATATCCATCTCACCTGTCAAAGAATAAAATTTTGTTAAAATTTTCATAACCAGTAAGCCCCTTGAATTAGAACCATTCAAAATGACTAATTGTGTAAAATTAGTACACTATGACCTAGTATATATATACCTTAGGGAGACCCCTCATGAGCCTCATTCCAAGATTGATTGGATGGGATAAATACCACAAGAGCCTAGAGTTGGCGAGCTATGTCAAATGACACATCAATAGATTGGGACTAGAAGGAGGGCCTCTTTATAACACTTCAGACTTATCATTGGTTTTAAACTTGCCGCCCAACCTTCACACTTCTCCCAATCCATTGCATACTTAAAAATATATTTCAATATCTTGGTGTTATAAGGAGGTCTATTGACACAAAAAAATTAAAATTGAAAAATTTAAGGAAATTTTTTAAACTTTGACATTTTAGAAGTGTTTCCCACACTAAATTATTATAAACTTTAAGCTAGAAAATCAAAAAACTATCACTAGATCAAATTATGTTAGGGCTGAATTTAAATTTTTATAACTCACTGAACATAGAAAACTAAAAATGAACAAAGGAAAATAAAAAACAAAACACATTCAATCAACCACTAGCTCACCTACAACTATTGTAGTTCCTTTTGTTAATCTATTTACTGCTTCTCAAAATCTACCAGCGGCCCAAGCTTGGCTTGGTGGAGGTAATTATCCTACCCAAAAATCTAAAAAAGTTTTGCCCTAGGTATGTGCTTGGTGTAATCTTCACTACTGAAGAGCATATTCAAACATTTAAATACACTATTATCCGAATCTAGATTATTCATGAAGATATAACTTGTACATATTCCCATACACTTTGGAAAAATAGCTTATGGTTGGTATTTAGGGTTGCTTGATGGATCTATCACCTCTTAGAATAACTTTGAAATGGTCTTTATCAACCACTTCTGGGTGCTTATATACCCTACCATCCTTTACTATCAGTTCGTTGTAGCCCATCATGACTTAAATGAACCAATGAGCATGTTCAATGCTCATTTCCACAAGCTCTATACACAATTTAAATCTCCTTATACACAGGTAGAGGTGGCTTCCATACAAACTTACTTGAGGGCCTTATATGTTTTGATCTCCATGTTTATTTGTAAGACTCATATGACACTTGCAACTTTATCCTTGGAATATCATGAAGCAATCACCATTGAATAACAAATAATTCCACAAGGATATGAAGCTATTATATTGACAACCAGGTGCATACATTCAAATTCCTATGATTAATCAGGCTCTAATATAAAATACACTTATAATGAATCCAATCTTGAGCATCATGTATGTAATCCCAAATCTAGTGTACAATTTGATGACTATGAACTATATGCATAATGGCCATCCATATATGCCTACAAATCACATATTTACATAAAAAATAATCAACAACTCATTCCTATTACCTACAAAAACATGACTACCTTGCCTAACACTAGTGGTTATGCCACATCAAGTATCGACCAACAGGTTGTCCCATCATTTATAAACAATCAAACCCCTATAAATAATGCCCACAACCAAACACATCCTATTTCCACTGCATTTTAAAATATTATATCACCTTTGGCTAACCTACCATTACAAATGGGAAACCAACATAATGTTAGTGTGATCTTAGAAGTAACAAACTTACAATAAATAGTTCAATGGTTGATAAATGACATGGTTAATTTGCATATAAAATTGCCTTAAAATACTAACCAAAATATGAATAACCCTACACAAAACAAAAATTTCAACTTTTAGAGAACCAATATACAATGGACCATGAGGCCCAATAATGGAGGTGTGCTTAGTCCACTTGATAATGAAAATTAGAGCAATACCAATAACATTTCAAACTTAGTAATCCTGGTTGATTTAGAATTACCCACCTAGTGTAGGTTGCATAACATGGTTAATCATACTAAAATTGATTGTGTTGAGTTTATCTTAGAGTAAAAGATCTTCTAAAAGGATATGGACAACCTTAAAATAGTGTCCACACTCAATAATAAGCCAAACCAAGATGGAGTAAACCCTGGTATAGCTCTAGTCTTAGAGACTTATGAGTTCTCATTCGAGAGTGATAATGAGCCTTAAGATAATTTAGATGAGGTCCATGAATTTAAACAATTCCAAAGGGGAAACAACTACCAATTGACAAGTAAGTTCCAAAATTCATCAACTACCTCTACTCCTCCAAAAAAGACTCAAGTTTTACATGATGAAAACTTGATCAATAATTGGTTTATGTCTAAGGTACCTATAACGTCTTATCAACCCAAGAATAATGTTACACCCCCACAAATTAACAAACTGGTAGAACAAAACAAACATGGGTATAACATTGTAGATGACCTAAAAAAACTAAGGTCAATATAACAATGCTTGATTTGATCCAAATTTATAACTATAAAGACTTGTTAATTAAAAAATAATCCACTCCTAAAAAGAAGAAGCCAATAGGACAATCGATGCTCATGTTTCAATATACAAAGAAAATACTTAAACCCCTCATTTCTTCCTAATAATTCAAATTTTTAATAAAAACTTACATAATTATTTGGTGGATTTATGTATTTCCAAAAATGTGATGTCATATGTGATTTACCAAAAATTAGGTCTAACACCTATGAAGTTAAACAAAAATGTGGTTTAGTTGTACAAGTCAGAGGTCAGGGTGGTTGGTGAACTTAACCATATTCATATACAGTTGGCTTCTGATCTGAGAGTGCAATAAATTATTGATATTCAAGTAGTAGATATATTGGATGAATATGGTATGCTTCTCAATAGAGATTAGTCAAAAACATTAAATGGATATATGAAAACTAATTTCTCTCATATGTGGTTTCCATCGTGTGGCACACCTAATCAGATCTGAATGGAAATAGAGCCAAAAATGATGCACATGATCACATAATATAACAAGATGAATGAGATCCTATATGAAGAGTCTAAACTAGGGATCTACCCACTTGAGAAATAAGTATAACCTCATAAAAACCTTTCCATTAGCATGTTGACTGTGCAAGATAAATCAAAATTTGAGGAATTAGATCAACTAGATTAATAGGATTTCCTAAATGCCCCCAAGATAACTTCATATCATAGTGCTACCATTACACATGGAAGTGATAAATAGTTTTATTTGAATGAAAAACATGGATGTCAACATCTCTCATCAGCACTAGGTATGCCTAAAACAAAAATCAACAAGATCAAGCATGGCGGTCCAAGTGAAAACAATGACGTTTCAAGCCATTGGATTAAAAATGCCACCATGTTAAGTAGCCCAAGGCCTACCTCTACCACCTAAGACCAAATTAAAAGGTTATTATTAACTTAAGAATAAAGTATATGAATTTTAGAGGTTGAGAGAATTAAAGAAGAGGTTAACATTACCGTATCACTTACCTATCAGAGTCAGAAGTACACAACTCTAGATCACTTATGGATCCTAAAGTTTGATGGATATAAGTCTAAGAGTGGGTGTGGTGTTAGGTTTGAACTCATCAATTCATGAGGAAAATCATACTTGAATGCCTTTTGCCTATGATTTATTTGCATGAACAATGTGGCTAAATATTAGGCATTAGTTCATGGTCTCCAATTTGCCCTCAGGAAGAAAGTCAAGAATCACAAAGTTCTTAGTGATTTATAACTAGTGGTCAAACAAGTTAGAAGCTAATATAATTGTAATAACAAGCATCTATATAAATACTACAATCAAGTGTGGAATTTAATAGATTATTTTGATGCATTCAACATTCAGATGTTACCCCATAGAAAGAATTATACGGTGGATGCATTGGCAATAGCTATGAGTACTCTTGAACTGATTGTTGACTCCAAGTTGAGGAGATTCTCAATGGAGTTAGTCTCCACTCCTTTCATTCTTGATAATATTATGAAATATCAAGTATTCAATGTTGATCAACATATCATCGAATTCATCTTAAACATGAATGTATTCAAAACTCAAATTATGGATGAATATGATAGATAAGAGTTTGAATTGGATGAGGAAGGAGTGATCAATTTGTAAACCAATAGTATACCAAAGAGAATGGTCTCTCTTGAAAGGATATTTGATATGGATTTCCAAGGTGAAAAGGAGAAAAAGGTGTTGCCAAATGTATGCTACATGAACATTGTAATCTAGGCAATGCCAATAAATTAAAAAATGTGCTTCTAAGCACACCATGTACCCAAAATGAAAAACAAGCATTCATTGAAGCCCTAAAAGAATTTAAGGATGTTATAACATGGAATTACGAGGGAGTAAAAGTGTTTTAATCATCCATTATCATTCATACTATCCCCCTCAAGAAAAGAGTCAAACTATTTTGTCAGATGCAAAGACCCATGAATCCATTGCTAGAGCCTTTGATATTCAAGGAAGTGTAGAAATTGCTTTCAACAAGGATCATCTTCCTATTATCCACTCCACATGGGTGGCTAATATAGTTTTGGTTTGAAAAAAAATGAGAGATATGGCTTTGTGTGGACTTTTAAAACTTGAATAAAGCCTTATAAAATGATAAATACCCACTACCTTCACTAGATGAAGTATTACAGATAGTGAATGAATCTCGAATGATGTCATTTATAGATTGTTATTTAGGCTATAATTAGGTAATGGTAAAATATGAGGACCAAATAAAGATATCATTCAGAAAAAAATGGGGTACATTCACATACCAAAGGATGTCATTTGGATTAATTAATATGGGTGCTACTTTCTAATGCACAATGGACATTGCATTCAAAGATCTAATTGGAAAATATAGTCATCTACATGAATGATTTAAATGTATTTTCCAATAATTGGGAAGACCATGTGAAGGATTTAAGAATAGTATTTTAGAGGTGCAAAGACCATGGAATATCCCTAAATCCAAATAAGTGCATATTTGGGGTAATAAAGGGTAAATCACTAGGTGAAATCATCTCTAAATGAGGTATATATATAGACTCAGAAAGAGTAGAGGCAATCTTGAAAATCTCCTTACCTAGTAGTAGAAAAGAGTTGAAGTCATTCTTTGGCAAGATAAACTTTGTAAGGAAATTCATCTCGAGATTTATAGAGATAGTTTGACTATTAAACAACATGATAAATAAGGATGCTAAGATTAAATAGATTATTTAAGCACAAACACGTTTTACTTAAATCAAGCCATCGATTATAAATACATTGATGCTTATCAATCCTGATTATACACAACCCTTCTACATTTATTCATTTCCTTCAAAACACTCAAGTATTATTGTCCTAATGTAGAAGAAAGAATATGTAAGTGAGATACATTCCTCATTCATGATTTATCCACTTTAAAATGCCAAATAAGTATTCAACGATAGAAAAATAAGCTTTTGCATTGATCAAAGTGGTCAATAAGTTTAGGCATTACATTCACCACATCAAATTATTTGTCATTATTCCTAATCCAACTGTGAAAGCCATGTTAATGAAAAATAAGTTAAGAAAATGAAGAGGTAGGTGGATGACTATTCTCCAAGAGTGTGATTAGGAGCTCAAACCAATGAAAATTATAAGAGGTTAAGGTCTTTGTAAAGCAATGGCTAAAGTAGACCCACATATAGTTTGCGAGTAGTACACAATACAATATATCACAAACAATGGTTGGTATCAAAACTTGGTTTGTTATTTGTTTAAAAATGAGTGCCCAAGTCACCTAAACTCCACTTAGATAAGAGCATTATGCCTACAAATCAATAAATTCATGATCAAATTAGGTGTATTATATAGAAGAAATCATGAGAGCATATATTTGAGATGATTAAATAAAGAAGAAATAGTTGAATCACTCATTAATTTTCATGAGAAATATGGAATTAGTCATGGTTTTGGTAGTTATACATCTATCAAATACTCAGAGTAGGTTATTACTGGTCACATATTTTTAAATATTTTCATACCCACACCTGGAGCTATCATACCTATCAAGTTACTACTCATAGAGAATGTACCCTTGCCATGCCATCATAGTCAATTATTGAGGTCTGACCATTCACAAAAAGGAGATTATACTTTATGGGAACCATCAATGCTAACTCATCTATTGGACATAAATTCATTCTGATAGAAACTGACTACTGTACTCATTAGATTGAAGCTCAAGTATTCTAGAATTTCACAACTGACGTGGTGATCAACATTTTTGAGGAACACATCATTACCAAGTTTGGTATACTATTCATTTTGGTATATGATAATGGCCACACTTTCTCATCCCTTTAATTTATTAAATGGGAATACAATAACCAAGTAATTCTAAAATTCTCATCTAATTATTACCCACAAGGTAATAGGGTTTCTGAATCGACAAATAGAAATCTATTAGACATCTTGGAAAATAACCCTAGGGATTGACACAAAGTTTTGAAATTTGATTTGTGGTCTAATAGGACTAGAATTAAATATTCTCTAGGTACTTCCCTATCTCATTTAGTATATGGCCAGGATCTTATCTTCTTTGTGAACCTAAGAATTCCAATCTTGAAGTTCATGAGAGACTACCTATAAATTAATGAAAAAATTGAAACTAGACTCTTAAACCTAATAAAATTGGAAGAAACATTTGATGTAACCCTATTGCACTTTAAAAAACGCCAAGGAGTAGTCAAATGTTGGTTTGACAAACAAGATAAAGTGAAAATATTTTAGACCTCTGATTTAGTCCTTTTGTAGGACAAGGATCAAGAGAAAAAGGGACAACATAGTAAATTCTATGCCCTATGGTTGGGTCCCTACCATATCTTTGAAATTTTAGATAAGAATGCATTCTACCTAAGGTATCTAATTAGTGAGGATGTCCCTTTGCCTACCAATGAGCATTTCCTCAAACACTACTTATATAATTAAATTAGTCTGGTAATTCCTGTAAATACTTTATTTTTTATTTCTTACTTTTATTTCTTGCTTTCTTTTCTAATTTTATTAGTTTAGTTTATTTTTTTATTTTTTCTCACTTTTTGTTGTCAGTCTAGCCTCATTATTTGTCACTTTTTGGTCCATCCCATTTTTTTTGCCCTAAAGTTCCCCTATTGGTCAAATAATGAAGAACATAAGGCATGTGGGTAAGTGATGTGAATGACTTTCTGGTGTGTAAGTACTCTAAGTAGTTTCTAATATTAGATTCTATTTATGAATCAATTTCAAAATCTTAGACTATTGTATGTTTTTTAAATTTATTTATGATGAGTTAAGTTTGGATAAATTATTTGGTCAATGAAGACATTCTCTCAAAACCAAGAAAAAAAATCACATCTTAATGGTTTCTAGGTTTGTCTAGGTGAGCCTATTGCAGTGAAGATCTAAGGCAAAAAATCTATAATTATACCTTTCACTTTCCATAGTGGTCCCCAAACAAGAATTTATATTTAAGAAAAATAAGAGAAAAGAGAAAACAAGAAGAGGAAAGAAAAAAATAATTTTTGAAAAAGCAAATTCTTGGGTGATTCAGGTAACCTTTATTCGGGCCATGGATCCTGATCGGTAGTAGAGCAATGCCTTGAGTGGGATCAAAGACAACTTTTTTAGGGATATGGATGCCTGGATGGTATTATATTAATGTCTAATCAAGTGTTCTCAAAGTAGAATTCACTAGCTTGACAATGAGATCCATAGTAGTAAGTCCTTGCAAGTTCTAAGGAGTGGTAATTAATGTATTTACACATTTTGGATCAATAAGAATGTCAAATTATGGTCTATTAATTATTATCATCTTCTCATCTATCAAATCCATTAATTTTCCATGTGTATTCTTAACAAAAAATTCTAGGTTCGTAGACATGTTTCTTTCATTCTAAAATAGTCAGGAGTATTTTCTAGCAAAGTTGCCATTTGTTGTTACTTGCACAACACCCTAATTTATTTCAAAATCAAGGAACCTATTTTTGATTTTTGTTTTTTCCTATTTGCACTCACAATCATAGCTCATTGGTCTTGGCACCCCCGTGTTGATTTGGCAATGTACCTCAATTTGCATACCAAACTGAGTCTCATTGCCATTTCCATGGATAGACAATGTCTATGCGATAAAATTTCTTATTGAGAACCTAACACCAAAATGAAGTCTTGCTCCACTAATCTACATTCAAATGTCTCACTTGATTATTTGTTTACATTTGTATCCTTGCTTTGTCTAGTTGTATCCCAATTTGTGTATATTATATGGCCTTAAAATTGACTTCGGTGTGAAGATCGAGTTCCTATGAGAAAATTTCATGTTTATCACTTTACCTAAAAAATACCATCTTAACCCTCTATTTTTTGGTGGAATGACCTATTCTAAAGATAAAGGGACTTTGGTCTAAAATATATTTAATAAATCAGTCATTATTTAATTTTTCAAAAGTCAAATTGATTTTTTTCTTAGGTATATAGGTTAAAAATTAAATTTCAAAGGAGATTCTCTACCATATTCCATGTAAGCAAGAGTTGGAAATTTTAATGGTTTTGGAAAACTATGGTTTTTAACAAACCACCTTCGTAATTCCATCCCTCCCATCGGGGGGTAAAATTTCAAAACCATGGTTTTTTAACAAAGTTTGTGAAATTAATTTTTGATGTGGGTAAGTCTTTGTGTTTCTCCCTAAAATGTGCTTGATTATCCTTGTTAGACTCGTTAACACATAGATGTACACCTATGCATATGACATATGAATGGCTTTATAGGTGGATGAAAACCTACATAGATGATAAATACCTATCTAGGTGGGCGTGCACTTGTGCAGACCACCGATGACTAGCTAGCCTCATAGATGCATGCTCACATGGACTGCCATCATCTTGTCAGTTCTAGGGCCCACAAATGTGTGATCATTCGATCTATTCAAATGACATTAATTGGTTATTATTTTTATTAATTTTTGGGAAAATTAATGGCATTTTTTGGGTACTTCCTACTCTAGTGACTTAAATAGCTTGAAAAATAGTTTCGTATGTATTTTGTAAACTAGAAGTTCATTTTTTTAGCTGTTTATGACACCAAAAAGTTGATTCTAATGTAGTCCACTTGATGTGATCAATTTTAAGAGAATATGCACCAATTAAAATTTACCTATGTTTTTTTAACTAAGTTCATAAAATACATTTTAAATAACTTGAAAGTTGTTTTTATTCACCCATACCAAAAAGTAACTTGTTTTATCTATTTTGTAAGTGTGAATGGAACTCAAGTGAAATGAAATTACTTGTTGGGGAAAAAATACAACTCAAGTTCAAATTAAAGTGCTTTTTGGTTTTGGGGGATATTTTTCCCCTCCACTCATTAATTTTTTTAAAAATAGCCAGCCCATGGCCGTTTCAAAGGGCTGGATCTTGTTGATTATAGTTGAGGAGACATTGTACCAGTCACTTTTATGATATTTTAGTGTAATTAATTCCCTCTATTTGCTTTGGCACTACTGTTATGTTGTTATAACTTTTAACTAAATAGTAATTTTCTAAACCCTAACTACGTTATTTAAGTGAATAGTTCTATTAATCAAAGATATGGAGTTGTTATTCTAATATCTGTATGTGTAAATGGTGGTGGTGTCATTATTATCCTTACTTTCTCTTCTCTTTAAAATCTGACACTGATTCTCATTATTTATTGTGTAAATATTGGCCAGACATGAGATTAGTTTGTGGGTGCATTTCATCAAATAGATCGATTACGATTTCATTTCAATAAGGTTTATATTTATTTTCCTTCTTTCTTTTACTCTTTTTATTACATCGATTAATCTATCATTATATTTATTTTATCATGCAGTCTAATTTGAATGATAAATCTTGATTGTATTTTTTCTTCATTATTATTCCATTATCGTATTGTCAAATATTAATAATGTAATGGATGTTTAAAAATTAATCATACTTCCTTTTATTTAAATCTAAAACACTAATTTTTGTTTGAGCAAAATTTGTATGCAAATCATTTTTATGTAAAACACATTTAAAACCTACACAAACAAAACAACAAGGGTTTCATATCCCTCTCACCCATCAAAGACTAAAATTTCATTAAAATTTTCAAAATTGGTAGGTCCTTTGAACTGAAACTGTTCATAATGATTGATTGTGTAGAACCAATACATCATGACCTGGTAGATATAGACCTTGGAGATACCCATCATGGACCTCTTTTCAAGAGAGGCTGGTTAGGCTAACTACCTTGAGAACCTAGAATTTGTGATCCATGCCAAAAGACATGTCAACATAATGTAAACTCCTTCCAACATGGTGGCTCTATAGACCATCTTGCAACTTTTCTTATTAAATATTACCTACACACCCACATCAATCATTTTGATTATCAAAATTAGAATTGTTTATAAACTTAGAATGTGCAAAACATGTGGTGGGAAACCACATTTGAACATCAAATTAACTCTTTCATGACCTATAATTTTGTAGGTAGAGTTGTCTCCCAAGAACATATCATCTCCATTAATCTTTTCATATTCACAAAACCACGCCTTTTGAGGATTCATATGAAAAGAGGCACCCAAGTCAATTAACCATGCATCATGGCATGCATACAAGATTGATGCTTCCAGGAATAGATCTTATGAGTCTTCACTAGGGGTATTTATTTTTGCATACGGTGAATCAAAAAATGACTTACCTTTTTCAACCTTTTTAGATTTATAATATTTTTTAATTGCACCATTTTACCATAGTTCCAACATTTCCTCTTATATTTTGCTATAGTTATATTTATCTGTAGACTTTGACTATATGGACCTCTTTCTATTTCTCTCTTGTGAATGACCTCTCACAATCAAGGCATATTTTGTTTGATAATCCTCAATGGATTTCCACCTTATTTCATTTGATAATAAATCTTCTACTATATCCTCAAATTTTAAATTCGATACAATACTACTTATATCCATAATTAAATTATCCCAAGAGTCAAGTAAAGAATAAAGAAAGACAATACACTTTTATTCTCCATCCATATTAATTTAGACAAAAATTAATTGACTTATCACATTATGCAAGGCATTCAAATGTTTACTCACAAATTCTCCATTATTCGTTATCAATGAATACAACTTCATTCATAGAAATAATTTGCTCACTAGAGACTTTGTCTGATAAAAAGTCCCCAAATTTTCCCATAGTTCCTTAAATTTTTTCTCCATTGACACATTTAACAAAAAAAATCTAACAAATATAATTTGATCAAACTCTTCACCTTTGTATAGATCTTTTCCCAATATTCTACTTGAGATTCCACAACTCAAAATGTTGACCATTAAATTTTTCAATCTCTATCCTTGTACTTCCTATCATTTACTTTCACATAAATATTTTCACGTAAAGAGCTCCCACTTGTGAAATAATTTATCATAGGTAAATGAAAACCAAAGACTTCAAAAAAATAAACTAAAACATAGATATTATACCATATGAAGAGAAAATAACCAATAAACCAATATAAGAGAAGTAATACTAATAGAATCTTTATGCTTAAATTGACACAAGATAAATTACACACACACAATATTGCACAATCTAGAAGATTTCATTGGGGAAATCCTTATGAGATAAAACCTACCATAGTAACCTCATTTACTAGTGTATTAAATTAACTATTTTGCAATATAATTGATTATTTATAAGTTCTAATTTACCCTTACTGCATGTAAAAGTCTATATAGGAAATTAAATAGGTAATTACCTTAACAATATTACAATATCATGGTTACTAATTGTAATCACATAAAAGTGGTATCTAGATGTTAAGAGTGTTGCTTGAGATATCTTATTCCTAGATTATCCATATACCTATCTTAGAGCATTTATCACACTTTTCCATCTATTGTGTATACCATAGACATATTCTGTCAGCTTAAACACATTCCTAGATTCCAACCTAGTGTGCCCAACAGTCTACCAGCTGGACACTAGTACCACATTAAGAACACTAGAGCCACATGGTGCTAGTGTCCCCAACTTCGTGCTAGTTTCCCTTGCCCTAACTCTCTGAAACAAAACTATTTTCAAATGTGTGCCCCTCTTAAGGTCTACCTAAGTACATTTTATTAGCTGTACAAGCTATGGATCTCTATGAATATAAGACTATTTTATCTCTTTGGACTATAAGGAAAATAGATGCAAAAGTCTATTCAAATAAGAAACAAGTTGAGAAAAATCAAGGTAATTGATCCCTATTTTTCCCTACTTCTACATAATGCCATATATAGCTTCCCTAAGCCCAAATTTTAAAGATTTTAATTCTCAAGCACTCTCAAGGCATTCAAGACCACTATCATTCTATCATTCACTTGCACTTGTACCAAGCACTAGGCAAGAGAACTACATCAGGCTTGATCCTTCCTCAAAGTATTGGTATGTATGTAATGCTCTTCATAATAGGGTGTTGAGGATGTCTAGCCTATCCTACTAATGACCACATATTTTTAACTCATGCCATACTTTTAAGGAAGATTAAGGTTTGCACACTAAATTAGATATTCTAAGAATAATACATAGTTTCATATTTCATGTGCATAGGAACAAAACCCAGAAACACGGGCATAGGTGCTCCAAGAAAATAGGAACAATCCTACAAAGAGGACACTAGTACCATTTCAAGGACACTAAAAGAGCATGGATCTACTATCCAGGTGGGGTGCTACTGTCTAGTGGAGAATAAAACCTAGGGACCCTATTGATGACACTCAGACCTATCTAGAACCCAGTTTTTTAAACCCATATCTTTCATGATAGTCATTTTCCATATAAGTCTCTATTTGCACATATTATTTACTATTTTTAGAAAGGCAAAACAATTCAAATTCTATAAAAAATTAGTGGCTAATTATTACATATTATTTAATTCATTTAGATAACTCATCCTTATAATCTTAAATTTTGCATAGTCAAAAACCTTAAATGGTTAAATCATTTGGTGAACTCAACTTACTTCAAATATTGCTTCAAATCCTAGTTTTCATTAATTAAATTTTTTATGAAATAAATTAGGGCCACATACTTCTAATTTTATAGTTTTTTAGACAACCTAGATAATTAAATCAATTACATATTAAGATTTTAATTTATTTGAATATGATTTAAATTTTTGCAAAGAAACCCTAAATTCAAAAACTTCTAAACCTAAACACAGTTAGGGTTTGTATCCTTTTTATAAATATACTCATATCTTAATTTCAAAAATATTAGATTTTCTGTAATATTTAATTTTTGCAATCTTTCTTAGATTAAAATTCTTAAAAGGTTCAAAATATACAATACTTATTTTTCTACCTTCTAAACTACAATGGTAGAATTTAACAATAGATTTGATAAAATTGATAAGAAACAATTACAAGATTTTATGTCCAAACATATGGATATACAAGATGATTTCATCAATATTCTTCAAGAATAACTCTAAAAAATAAACAATGGTCAATCTTCAACTCCCCTAGTTAATAATGTTGTTACACCTCTAGTGGGGCCAACTCAACCAACTCTACTAGCACAACCTAAGATAGTAATTCAAAAACCATTAGTGATAGCTACACCACTTATGTCTAATTCCTCCACTCCACATTTACAATCCCTTATTCATGAAATTCATACCCTACAGTCTAAAGTGTTACATCTCAAGAAGGGAGACACTAGGCCATCACATGTCTTAGATTCTAACATTCTCTTACATACACCTTTGCCACATCACATAGCGTCAAATCCCTTGCCATCTAATTTTTTTTCACCTAAGATTACATTATATGATGGAAAGGGTGACTCAGTGTATATCTTAGAGTTTTTCACATAGCATGGTTGGACTATGTGTCCAATTATTGGCTGCTTATGAAGTTATTTACTTACAGTCTCAAGGATTATGCCTTAAAATGGTTTTATGATTTACAAAATCAATCTATCATGACATTCAATATTTTATTCGACATGTTTCTAACACACTTCTCTATCAACATCAATGATAAGATATCATATGCATAAGTAGCATAATTAAAAAAAATTTGAATGAGCCTACTACAGATTATGTCTTATGATACAAGACAATATTAGCCAAATTGACTAGCCCCATGGCAGATAGAGAGCTTCAAGACATATTTAAATAAAGTCCATTAATATCATTACACAAATTTATCTTATTCAATAGGTTTCCTACATTTACCAATTTGTGCCACACAATCAAGGAAAGAGAGGTTAAGCTCTTATCAATGGGCAAACTCAAGTACACAAATAGAACATAATCAACTATTAAGAGTTCAAACAAACCTCCATACAAGGTAAGGGCCATAGAGAACAAAAGTGATCAAAAGTACACAATTAATGTAGCTTTCGAGCCATCTCCTAGATTAGTTTTATCCACTCCTCGATGTAGAGTATTCACTAATATTCCAAAGTCATTATCATGGGTTCTATAACATATTTTGGAATATAATGCCATATCTCTCCCTCCCATTAAATAGGTTGATACAACATGGGATCCTCCAAATTATTATGATTCAAATGCATTTTATGAGTATCACATGGCATTGGGTCACACAACAAATAGATGTATTGGCCTAAAACACAAGATACAAGATCTAATTGAGGCCAATATTATTGATGTGGGCAAACCCATAAAAGCACCAAAACATTAACAAATAAAAGATAAGGAACTAAAAACATTTTAAAATGCTTTCCTAAAGCATATAATGAATGAAGCAAGGGCACATTAGGGGTTCACTATACATATCAGGCACACCCACCTCCAGCTTCATATCACATAGTTATAGAGGAGGTACATATATTGCATAACATTATTGGCATGTACCATACTATAGTGCCACCTAAAACACTTACCACATTTTTAGACAAAGAGATTGTGGATGATGACATATATTTATATGTGCTCTTTATACGAGATTAAACAGACCACCAACCTATTCAAAGTGTTATGGTTGACAATGGGTCAAGCATAAGCATGTGTAATATGACACTCTTACAACACTTGGGCTACACAAAGTGGGATATATTCCCCATAGATATAGTCACTAGTGCATTTAGAGGCCACATTCAGAGCTTTATTAGGGATATTATGCTTCCATTATAGGTTGGACTAACACACATGGCCACTTAATTCTTAGTAGTACCTAGTGTAGGTATATTTTATATATTATTAGGTAGGCCATATTTATAGCAGCTCTGAACCATCCCATTTAATACATTGATGCCTAAAGTACATACATGCTAATGAGGTGGTTAAATTTGAGGGTGTTCCATATGAGTATCCTCTACCCATCTCACAAATAGTTCTAATGTAGTTTATAGTCACACTTCCAGTACATACACCAGTTACAATTATAACACCATTACTAGATATTGCATGGTTATTAGTTACAATTGAGAGTACAAATCCTATGCATATGACATAGTGTTCAATAGATCCACTAGTGCAGGTGAGGTTTATTCCTATGATATCGACATCTACACAATCTCCCACATAGACCCTTATTAGAGAGACCCCTATGTTAGAGATATGCCACATATTTTAGGAGACCTTCTTTTACTCATTTTATGCCGAGATCAATTATATTGAGTTATAGGGGTTCTAAACATAGGGAACCTAAGTCACATATAGCTTATTATTCTAAAAAATGGGTTCCTAAGACCCCTATAGTTCACAGGGCATCAAAATCAGTACCACAACTTCACAACATCATTACACAGGTAGTTTCAAACATAGATTATAAAACATAATAGATTAAGATATCATAGTTTCCCTTTCACACAACATGCATGATCACAGTTTCCTTAATTGATATAGATCATGATGATAGCAAGTCCCCCATGAGACTCTTTTGATATTATGGTTCCTATTCTTGTACATACTTCCTTCTCTCACTCACTCTTTGTACATAGTTTATTTTCATTTGTTTATACATAGCTTAAAATAATATAACATGTAAAAATATAAAAATATTCAAATATTACTCACAAAACACAAATTTATAAATTTTTGCATTGTTATGTTTACATTTTTTTTACTTGCCAGATATTACATATGCTAGCTATCTTAGTATAGTCAGTTTTATCATACATAGAGGTTTCACTTGATCTTGTCTAGTGCTTGAAGATTACATACGGGACTTTGGTCCACTATATTGATCTAGAATTTCTATAATCTTCACACTAGGGGAATATACATTGATCCAGGTTTATTCATTTGATACATTCACCCACTCGGGGGCATCTCATACATAATTGCTATTACTAGGTTTTATCTTTACACTCTATACATTCCAATTTATGCATTGATACATCTTGATATTGATCATTGCTACTCATTTCTCATATTTTTTGTTGATTATCACTAGTTATACTTAGTATATGTACACCCTAACATTTACATAGATTTTTACTACACAGTTATACATGCTTTCACTTCTAGTTTTCCAAGTTTAGACTTGTTTGTGTTTCCTATGCTTCTTCCATTTTGAAGGCATTTGAATATGCCATTAATATTTCACTCTATGCCACTTCTATGTCTATATACCTTGGACATGTTCCCATGTCTCTTGTGTGTGCTTTCCTAATTGTATATTTGGACATTTGAATATATCCTTATATGTGGCTCTAAGCCAAGTTATTTGTTGCTTGCGTATGTGGACATTTGAACATGTCCTTGTATTTATTATATTTAATGACCTATGCCCATGTCCCTTGGATTATATCCCCTTGGACTACTTTTGCATGCCTCATGTGTTTTGTATGTATCTTCACCTTGACACTTATGTTTGCTTGTTACACACACCGATTTTCGATGCCATGAGGGACCTCATGCATCTAATTTTTCTACTTGGGTGTTATGATGGACATCGTGACCCATCCCCCTAGGTATCTATTCATATTTTTTTTTATACACATTGATTACACCTATCTTAATACCCTTGTGTAAGTCTATATTACAACATACATCTCACATTACCTACTTATGTTAAGATTTATTTACATTATGATGTTATGTTTGCACATTGTATTGAAATATTATGTAGTTATTATATATATGCTTTGACTAACACATTTTATAGAGCTACTTCTTTTGAGGATAGTTCTTACATAGGTTCCACAACCACCCTCAAAAAAGGGGGTATTCATAGGGGTTTGTCATATGGATCAGGATCCTACATTGTTATTCAAAAATTATTTTTAGCACATAGGCTCAGTTTCATCAATTAAACACAGGCCAAACATTAAAAAAATGACTCAAAAATTAGTTCAAACTACCCAAATTTTAGACTAGATAGACATTAGCACCTATATTGGGACACTATCACCATATACATGGTGTTACTATTTAGTATCCCTAACTTTAGGAAAATCTATATTATCTAGAGTAGTACACTAGGTATAATATATATTTGTATAGGTACAATCATAGGTTTTATAGTTATATTTAGATTTTACTTAGATACACTCATTTCAGCTCAGATTCATATCATTTGCTTAGATTTAGGGGCATCATATGTGGCATGATCACTCTCACATTCAGTTTAGATACACAAATATAGTTATTACATACTCAATTTAGAATCAATATACTTAGATATCAGATTATGGGCATGTGCATAGCACATATGTTTCATATGCTCAATTACACACAAGTTGATTAGATGGAATGATAAAGTCCATGTAATTATCTACATTATATACACTTGTTATCATATTCTAAGTTGTCACTAGTTTCATGCTTTACTCTATCTACAATGGTTGGAATTCTTGAGCGGTCTAGAGATGCCTAATGTACCTGAGTGGTCATAGAGCTGATATACATAATTATATATACCCAATTAGATAGTTTCAATAATTTTCATAGTTTAATTTTAAATGCATCTACTTTACATGGGTGGGCAATGATGGAGTCATAGCCTACTTGAGTTCTTGAGCCACCCACATGAGAGGGTTAAACACACTTGCATCTTATCTAAGTTATTCATAGATCATGATCCACCAAGAAAGGGTGGACAATGATGGAGTCAAAACTAGATTTATTTATTGAGCCACCCACATATGAGGATTAAACAAGTTGTCAGATCAGTCCAATCTATTTAATAATTTGATAACTATGTACACTCACACACACATGTTATCACATGGTTCATGCATTGGTTCATGTACCTAATAAGGTGTATTCATTCTTTTCATCTTTCCTATCTCTTTACTCAATTACTTTATTTAACATAGTCTTTTGCTTTTAATAATCTCTTGAGTAATGACTAATTTTTACATGTTTCATTGTAGGTCATTAGTTTTGATCATGTTTCACATACGCAAACCCAAATTTACATAATCATACTCAACTACATGGGCTTCACTTTCTAGGTAAGTCTAGGTACATTTCTTTTTCCTTTATACTAGCTATTTTGCTTTGCTGCATTTCTAGCATAATGAGAAGGAAAATGTAATCACCTAAAAGTGGTATTTGGATGCTAAGAGTGTTGCTTGAGATAGCCTATTTCTAACTTATCCATAAACTTATCTTGGAGCCTTTATCACACTTTTACAGCCATTGTGTAGACTATAGGCATCTTCTATCAGTGCAAACACAATCCTAGAACAACATTCCTAGATCCTAACCTATTGTGCTCAATAGTCTTCTAGTTGGACACTAGTGCCACATTAAGGATACTAGATCCACATGGCACTAGTGTCCCCAACTTGGTGCTAGTATCCCTTGCCCTAAATCTACTGAATGGATATATTTTCAAACTTGTGCCCCTCTTAATGTCAGCCTAAGTAAATTTTATTATCCACACAAGCTACAGATATTTATAAATATAAGACTATTTGAACTATTTACACTAGATGGAAAATAGATGTAAAAGCCTATTCAAATAAGAAATAAGTTGAGAAAAATCAAGGTAATTGATCTTTATTCTACCCTACTTCTACATACTACTATCTATAGCTACGCTAAACCCATATTTTAAAGATTTAAAATCTCAAGCACTCTCAAGGTATTCAAGACCACTATCATTCGAGCATTCACTTGTACTTGCACCAAACACTATGTAGGAAAATTACATAAGGTTTGATCCCTCCTCAAAGTATTAGTATGTAAGAAAATCTCTTCATAGTAGGGTGTTGAGGATGTCCAAACTATCCTACTAGCAGACACACATTTTTAGATTATGCCAAACTTATAATAAGGATTAGGGTTTGGACACTAAACCAGATATTCTAGGCATAATACAAATTTCTAGATTTCCTACATGTAAGAATAGAACCTAAAAATATAGGCACATGTATTCCCATAAAATAGGAATAGTTCTACAAAGAGGACACTAGCACAATTTTGAGGACATAAGAGTAACACAACATTACTATCTAGGTGGGTTACTACTATCTAGTGAAGAATCATACCCAAATACCCTATTGATGACATTCAAACATATCCAAAACCTAGTTTTTAAAACCCATATCTTTCATGATGATCATTTTCTAGATAAGTCTCTATTTGCACATATTATTTATTATTTTTAAAAAGGCAAAACAAGTCAAAATATATAACAAATCATTGGTTAATTATTACATATTATTAATTTCATTTAGACAACTCAACCTTTTAATTTAACTTAGGTTTTACAGAGTCAGAAACCCTAAAATTTAAATAACTAATAAATAGGTAATGATGAATCCCATAGATTAGCAAGGAAAAAAATCCCAATAGATACAATTCTCATAATTTCATGAAAAAATAATATTTATTGATTATTTTTATATGAACATAACAATTACATAAAAGTTTTAAAATACACCTCAACTCAAAATTGGAGTTGACATACAAAATTTTAAAAATCTAAAAAATAACTGACCTTGTTATTTTTAGTAAGTTTTATGTTAAAGTTTAAATAGGCTTAAAAATATCCATTTATCATCTAAATACTAAAATTAAACTAATAGACAAAATTAAACTCAAGTTCATATCTAGCTACAAAAATAACTTATCTTAAAAAATAGAATAATCTCAAAAAATATATTAAAAAGTTTTTTCAAAACCTTAGATGGTCACATAGGATAGGGTTATGGTTGAATTAATATTTTTGAGACCTTCATTTTGGCATGAACGAGAGTTCAAACAAACTTATGGATCAAAAGGTTATGGCATCTAGAAGACAGGTCTCCACATCATTATCTTATGGTTGAAAACAACTCAGTTCCTGCGAATTACCCTGATTGTACTCCTACCATTTATTCTTGTCAAAAAAAATTAGCTCCCATTCTGAAATATAAGTGTTGTCTTCATGTTGTAGTCCTTCCCATTATACCAAATAGCTTTTATAACATCTTTGTCTTGTGTTCGCTATTTTATTATCTAGAACCTGTACTATCTTTTCTTTCTTCTTCTTTGGTACCTATTGTTTCCAATCCACTTCATCATCTTCTTCCCCTTCAATATCTTCTCCATGAAAATCATATAAATTTGAAACATTAAATACTAGAGAGATATCAAAATTCTATGGTAAACTCACCTTATAAACATTTTTCATTGATTTTCTTCACAATTTTGTACAACCCAATTTTATTATACTTCAACTTGTATATTCCTTTGAGAAATATTTCTTTTCTCAATTAAACCATCATAAAATCTCATTATTCAAATATCTTTGACCTTCTTGTTACATCTGTTACTACTTTATACTTTTCATTAATTGCCTATAGTTTTAATCTTACTTCTTATTACAACTATTGAATTGATCAGTAAATGCTTCTATATCATCACTAACTCATTATGAAATTGATAAATACACCAAATATAAAATATAAATAGGGTTTTTTCCATAAATAATATGAAAAGGTGATTTTATTGTTGATCTATTCATTGAATTATTATATGAAAACTTAGCTTCTGGCAAAGCTAAGTCCAATTATTTGGGCTTCTCTCAAACTATGCATCGTAACAAGATTTCCAAGCTCTTCTTTACTACTTATGTTTTTCCATTTGTTTATGGTTGGAATGCACTAATACATTGTAGTTTAGTTCTCAATTTCTTCCATAGATTCCTCAAAAAATGACTTATAAATTTTATGTCTCTATCTAATGTAATAGTTTTTGGAACACCATGCAATCTCACTACATCCTTATAAAACAACTATGCTATTCTAGATGTATCATTGGTTTTCTTACATGTATTATAATGAATAATATTAGAAAACTTGTCTACAACAACAAGTATTGAATCATTACCTCTCTGTATGTTTATCAACCACAACACAAAGTTTGTAATCAAATCTATATTTGGTTCTCTGGGAACTTATAATAGTATGTACATCCATGTATCTTATGTATGACCTTTGGCTACCTGACATATCCTACATCTTGAAACATATCTTGTCACATCTCTCTTCATATTTCAAAAAAAGTACTTATCCTCCACCAAATATATTGTCTTATTCTTACAAAATGTCTACCCAAACCACCACTGTATAATTATCTTATAAAATTGTCTTTTAGAGATCCAACTGGAATACATAATTATTTTTTGTTGATGAGATAACCATCATATATAAGGTACTCATTCATAAATATAAATTGTCTCACATTTTAATGGATTCATGCATTGCTCAAATAGCTTGCCAAAATAAGATTAATACCATGTAATTTTTTAATAACTTCAAATCTAACTACTTCACTCACCATAGTAGTTAAAAACACCACTCACCTACTCAAAGCATTAGCTACCTATTCTATTTGCCTGATTTATATTTCAAAACAAAAGTATATTCTTGTAAGAAAGACACCTATTTTGCATGTATACTTTTTAACTTCTTTTGAGTGTTTACATACTTCAAGGCATCATGGTTTGTAATATAATAAAATCCTTAGGCATCAGGTAATGCTTCCAATGTCTTAAAGCTTGTACAATGACATGAAAATCAACATCACATGTAAAATACTTATTTCTTACCTCATTCAATTTCTCACAATAGTAGTTAACAACACCACTCACCTACTCAAAGCATTAGCTACCTAATTATGTTTTCCTAATTTATATTTCAAAACAAAAGTATATTTTTATAAGAAAGAAACCTATTTTTCATGTATACTATTTAACTTATTTTGAGTGTTTACATACTTCAAGGCATCATGGTCTATAATATAATAAACTCCTTAGGCATCAGGTAATGCCCCCAATGTCTTAAAACTCAGTATCACATGTAAAATACTTCTTTCTTACCTCATCAATTTCTCACCATGGTAGTTAACAACACCACTTACCTACTCAAAGCATTAGCTACCTAATTATGTTTTCCTAATTATATTTCAGAACAAAAGTATATTCTTGTAAGAAAGACACCTATTTTGCATGCATACTATTTAACTTCTTTTGAGTGTTTACATACTTCAAGGCATCATGGTCTGTAACATAATAAACTCCTTAGGTATTAGGTAATTCCCCCAATGTATTAAAGCTTGTACAATGACATGAAACTCAACATCACATGTAAAATACTTATTTTTTCTTTAAATAGACCTTAACTTAAAATTGGAGTTGACATAAAATTTGAAAAATCTAAAAAAAACTCACCTTGTTATTTTTAGTAACTACTATTTTTAGTAAGTTTTACATGCAAGTTTAAATAGGCTTAAAAATATCCATTTATCATATAAACACTAAAATTAAACTAAGAGACAAAATTAAACTCAAGTACATATCCAGT
Organism: Torreya grandis; assembly: GCA_037957365.1. NCBI lineage: Eukaryota > Viridiplantae > Streptophyta > Pinopsida > Cupressales > Taxaceae > Torreya > Torreya grandis. Next base: position 1,812,374 of record JARHVA010001477.1, read on the forward strand.
TACAAAAATAACTTATCTTTAAAAATAGAAAAATCTCAAAAAATATATTAAATAGTTTTTTTAAAACCTTAAATGGTCACATAGAATAGGGTTATGGTTGAATTAAAAATTTCAAGACCTTAATTTTGGCATGAACTAGATTTCAAACAGACTTATGGATAAAAAGCTATGGCATCCTGAAGATAGGTTCCAACATAATTATATTATGGTTGAAAACAACTCAGTTCTTGTGAGTTACCCTAATTATACTCCTACCATTTATTCTTGTCAAAAAAAATTAGCTCCCATTATAAAATATAAGTGTTGTCTTCATGTTTTAGTTCTTCCCACTATACCAAATACCTTTTATAACATCTTTGTCTTGTGTTCGCTATTTTATTATCTAGAACTTATACTATCTTTTCTTTCTTCTTCTTTGGTACCTGTTGTTTTCAATCCACTTCTTCATCTTCTTCCCCTTAACTATCTTCTCCATGAAAATCATATAAATTTGAAACATTAAATACTGGAGAGATATCAAAATTCTATGGTAAACTCACCTTATAAACATTGTCATTGATTTTCTTCACAATTCTGCATAACCCAATTTTATTATACTTCAACTTATATGTTCCTTTGAGAAATATTTCTTTTCTCAATTAAACCATCACAAAATCTCCTTCAAATATATTTGACCTTCTTGTTATATCTGCTACTACTTTATAATTTTCATTAATTTCCTATAGTTTTATTCTTACTTCTTACTACAACTATTGAATTGATCAGTAAATGCTTCTATATCATCACTAACTCATTATGAAATTGATGACTACACCAAATATAAAATATCCATAGGGTTTCCACCATAAACAATATGAAAAGTGTATTTTTTTGTTGATCTATTCATTGAACTATTATATGTAAACTTAGCTTATGGCAAAGCTAAGTCCCATTGTTTGGGCTTCTTTCAAACTCTACATCTTAATAAAATTTCCAAGCTCTTCTTTACTACTTATGTTTTTTCATTTGTTTGTGGTTGGTATGCACTACAAAATTGTATTTTAGTTCCTAATTTCTTCCATAGAGTCCTCAAAAAATGACTTATAAATTTTATGTCTCTATCTAATGTAATAGTTTTTGGAACACCATGCAATCTCACTACATCCTTATAAAACAACTATGCTATTCTAGAGGCATCATTGGTTTTATTACAAGTAGTAAAATGAATAATCTTAGAAAACATGTCTACAATAACAAAAATTGAATCATTACCTCTCTATATGTTTATCAACCATAGCACATAGTTTGTAATCAAATCTATCTTTGTTTCTCTTGGAACTTCTAATAGCATGTACATCCATGTATCTTATGCATGAACTTTGGCTACCTGACATATCCTACATCTTGAAACATATCTTTCCACATCTCTCTTAATATTTCAAAAAAAAGTACTTATCCTCCACCAAATATATTATCTTATTCTTACAAAATGTCTACCCAAACCATCACTGTACAATTCTCTTATAATATTGTCTCTTAGAGACCCAACTGGAATACATAATTATTTTTTGTTGACAAGATAACCATCATATATAAGGTACTCATTCATAAATATAACTTGTCTCACATGTTAATGGATTCATGCATTGCTCAACTAGCTTTCCAAAATTAGGATCAATATCATGTAATTCTTTAACAAATTAAAATCTAATTACTTCACTCACCATAGTAGTTAACAACACCACTCACCTAATCAAAGCATTAGCTACCTAATTATTTTTTCCTAATTTATATTTCAAAAAAAAAGTATATTCTTGTAAGAAAGACACCTATTTTGCATGTATACTATTTAAATTCTTTTGAGTGTTTACATAATTCAAGGCATCATGGTCTATAATATAATAAACTTCTTAGGCATCATTTAATGCCCCCAATGTCTTAAAGCTTGTACAATGACATGAAACTCAACATCACATGTAAAATACTTATTTCTTACCTCATTCAATTTATCATAGAAATATGTTTTTGCCCTTCCTTATTGACTCAATATAACACCAATTCCCACATGTGAAGCATCAAAATCTACCTCAAACACTTTGTTAAATTATGGTAATATTAAAATAGGTTTTTATATAATCTTCTTCTTCAATAATTGAAAGCTTTCTGTTGTTGCCTTTGTCCACATAAATTCTTTTCCTCTCATGCAAAAATTTAGTAGTATTATTTATGTAAAAAGTTGTTAAACCATGAAAAATTATTAAAATTTGTGATTCTCTTTGGAATATGGCACTCAACAATTGACTTTACCTTTTCTTAATCCATTATTACACCATTTGTTGAAAAATACAAACCAAGAAAATACCAAACTATTCTACATAAACTTGCGCTTCTTTAGATTTACATAAATATTATCCTTCATTAAAAATTCTAATACCATTCTCAAATGCCTTAAGTGCTCTTCTTTATTCTTACTAAATATCAAAATGTCATCAAAATAAACTACTTGAAATCTACCAATGTAATCTCATAGCATTGTGTTCATCACCCTCATAAATGTGTTGGGTGAATTAGATAATTCGAATGGCACCACCATCCACTCATATAAGCCATCCCTAGTATTAAATTTTGTTTTCCATTTGTTTCCTTCACAAATTTGAATTTGATAGTATCCACTTTTTAGATCAATCTTAGTATAGTGTATTTTTCTCACAAGCACATCCATCATATCATTTAAACAAGGTATAGAAAGTCTGTATTTGATAGTTATTTTATTGATTATTCTACTATCCACACACATTCTATATTTTCCATCTTTATTTGGATTTATAAATGCTAGTGTTCCACATGGACTCATGCTCTCCCTTATTAAACTATTTCTCACCAATTCATTAACTTGTTTATTTAATTCTACATGTTTTGTTAGACTCATCCTATAAGTCACTTGATTGGGTAGAGTTGATCTTGGAATCAAAACAATATGATGTTGAATGTCTATCTTTTGGTGGTAAACTATCTGGTAGTTCATCATGTATATATCTGCATATTCTTTCAACATTTTTACTACTTTTATTGATATTTGCACCACTTCTATGTCTTCTTTCTTTGTTATTAATGCATAACAACAACCTGTCATCTTCATGTCTTTGATTAATTATTTTATGGACATCATGTTTTCTACCTACCCTTATTTTTTAATATGTAATAAAAATATCTTTGTACCTAATTTATAAAAAAAAGTATATGTATTCTTTACTCCATCATGAATTGTCTTTCTATCATATTACCATGGCATACAACACATGGCATGCATCTATTGGAATAACATCACACCATATCTTATCTTTATAAGTTTTATATAGAAAACTTGATTATATACATTTTATCTATTCTAGCTACATTCCCTTTATTAAAACATGAAATTTAATAAGGATAAAGATGTTTTTCACATTGCAAACTTAGTTTCTCTACCATTTTTCAAAAACTATTTATACTTAGATATGAATCACTACCTTCTTTATTCTACACCTATTCATTCCTTGGAGCTATCATTATTTTCCTCATCATGATATTTTCCCTTATGTTTGTTGTTTCAACTTTTGTATTTTATTTTTCTATTTCAGTCTCCACCAAATTTACTCTTGGTTGATCCTATTGCCTCATTTCTTATTCATGATAGTGTGGACACTCAAATGCTTTGTGTCCTTATTCTCCACATCTATAACAAACATAAGGTCTACATGGAACATTCCATCCTCTACCACCGCCATAGCCTCCACCTCTTTAAAATCTTCTTCCTCTTTGTTGATATTGAAACCCTTATCTATTATCCTTGTCTTTATGTACCATGAGGTGATCCTCCTTCAGTGGAATTAAACTCACCTCGCCCCCTTATTGGAGGTGATTTTCATATTTTTAGCCTAATTGATCTTCTAAAAGTCTACATATTTTAATTTTTTTCTACCTTCAAAGCTAATTGATAGGCCTCTTCCATGCAAAGTATTCTATACATGCTCAATTCATCTTGAATAGAAATCTTCAAACCATTTATATACCTTGTGGTCATTTATTTTTATGTTTTATCATGATCCACTTGTATGGAATTTTTTTAAAACTCATATGTATATTCTTGTATACTATGATCTTTTTGCCTTAAATTCTAAAATCTTTTGTATAGGGTTTGTGTATAATCTACAAGAAGAAATTTATCCCTCATCTTCTTTTCCATCTTGCTCTAAGTGATGATCTTTTCTTTATCCTTTCTCTATCTCTATTTATGTAAGTGATCCCACCAAATAGTTGCATGACCCTTCAATTTTGTGCATGAAAACTTTACTTTCTTGTCTTCTCATAGAATTTTCCATTATAATTTTTTTCATATTATTTCACAAGTCTATCAACTCCTCTAGTTTTAAACTACCTTTGTACTCTAAAACTTCAACCTTAATTATTTTATTCTTTCCCTCTAAATCCCAAACCATAATTTATTTCATTGATGGTGTATTTTATTTTTCTTCCTCATTTTGATGAACTTATTCTTTAAAATTTGTTTCCTCTCCCTCTCACTATTAGGTTGTGGAGCTAAAAGCTTCACTGATGCAAACAAAGGATGAGGTTGCAGAGAGGTTACTGAGTGTCACAGACACTGGCGTCGGTCAGGCCAACCAATGTCGGTAGAATTAGATAGAAGAGCAACTGACATCGGTCAGATATCGGCTAGCATCGGTCACCTCCAGTTAGATAGGGACCGACGTCGATCGCCTGTGCGATTTAAACTACGAGTGTTATGGGAAGTTAGTTGACGAACCAAGTGTTTACATGTTAAGAGCTAAATTTAGACTAGAAGCTGCGGATCTAATTATTGTAATTAGGTGTCTAATTAGTGTTTGCATGAGATCTATATAATAGACTCATGGGTTGTATTGTAAGGTGTGCTAGAGAGTAAGAGAGCAAAATATAAGCTCTTTCTGTGTGTGAAGAGAGCATGGTGTGTTCCTCCTAGTGCCACAATACCAAGTGTGGGTGTTGGTTTGGAGAATCAGAGGGATTCTTCATGTATGTATGATCTTGGTCAGAAGGTGTGCATGAATACGTTAGGAGATCTACATGGTAAGTAAGATCATTGATCTGTAGGTGTATGTGTGTGCATGATCTAGGTTTGCAAGTGTGTAAAACCAAATTGATTTGTAGGTGTGCAAGATCAGGGAGGACAGCAACACAACAGGGAGCAGGATCAGGCAAGATCTACTTGGAGTATAGTGTGTACTCAGAAAGAGAGAAAAGAGGAAGGCAAGGTAGTTCCTTCCATAAGTGAGATCATTTGGGTTACAGGTTGTTGTAGTTCAAGGGAGATCTACTTGAAGTATGTTTGTGTACTTGGAGTGTGTGGAGCACTAGTGTACTAACAGTAGTGAATACTAACTAGTTGGAGGTGAACACCAACTCTGTGTTTGAGTTGTGTGTTGGAACTGTAAGAGAGAGAGCTTTGAGAAGAGAATTACTGTTCACTTGAGGTGTGGGAAGCCTCTGAGAGGTGGTGAAGAAGAAGTGGCATCTTCTTTATGGTATTCTTTTCTGGATGAGTATTAATACAAGTTGTGTATTGTCTCTCATATTCTGTGTTATTTTTGAATTCTAGTTACTTGTGTATTCTGGTTAATTTCCACATGTTAAGTTGCTTGGTAATCAATTGTGTGCTTCCATAATTCCCAACAAAGGTGGTGATAGAGTTCTTTGGTTGGGTATCTAACGAAGTGGTATCAGAGCTAAGGTTACAGGGAGCGGTTTTGTGTAAGGTTACAGGTCACTCTCAGGGGTTTCTGATTGAGTGGGAGTAGAGCAATGGCAGAAGAAAGTAAGCTAAGAATGGAGGAATTGAAAAGCACAGATGATCAATTATGGTCCTATGGAAAGAAAGAGCAGGTAAAAAGAGATTGTTGGTTGGTAGCAGATCAACATGAAGAAGCAGATGTTGTAGGTGTTGTTGCACAGGATGCTCTGGATAAAGTTGAATCTAGGATTATAGATTTTGTTGCCTCTTTCCATGTAGCCTCAGGTAGAAGAGTTGGTGAGCCTTGTCAAAGAATTGGTAAAGGGGAAGTGAAGCTAAAATTGTAAGCGACCAACACATGGGTGTTGAAGAAGGTCATGCAGGTCCCAGTATTGAAGATATGGCTAATTTCTTCAAAAAAGTTAGGTGATGAGAGATGCACAAGAACTCTCACAGTGGATGCACTTGAATTAGCTGGTGGTAAGAAAATAGGTATTCTTTATCTACTTGTTTATATTACTGATTATTCTTCTATTGTGGAGATGTGACTTTGTAGGCTTGGTCACATGAGCAAGAAGGAGATGCATGTTCTTAAGAGGAAGTCAGATGTGTTTGATAGACTTAAGAACTGGAAAGCCTTGGTGTTCTTCTTGGAGATGACGGATAAAGACCAGTGGATGGGGCTGGATACATCTGAGCAGGGTAGTTTAGACATGGGTTTTGATTCAAAGGAGCTCGCAGGTAAAAAGTCATCACTCACAGGGGAACACAGGTACTGAGGTTGGTCACGGGGAACCAGCATCGAACAGACAGGTGCTGATGTTGGTCATGTGCAAACTGAAGCCAATGATGTTGGGCAAGGTAAGACTGATGTCGGTCAGGAGGACCGACATCGGCAATAGGTAAGACTGACGTCGGTCACGAAGATCGACGTTGGCAATAGAAGACACCGACATTGGCAGAGTTGGTAGTCAAGACAGGTGCATGGAAACTAATGTCAGTCGGATGCAAACTGTGTGGTGACCGAGGTCGGTCACTGTAACAGATTTTGGGTGGACAACAAGCTGTCAAAGAGTCTCAAACACCCATATGGAGGACTGAAGGTGGTAAGTAAGCCTCAAATTCATTGTTCCTCTTCTTTATACTCGTTGCTTATTGCAGAGCAGGAAGGATCTAGGAAATAGTGGGAGCATGGCAGGAATATGATGCAGAACTAAACAAGAGATTTGGTAGGGTTTCCAGCCAAAAGAAAGCACAGAGTCAAATAGATTCCTTAGTTGAAGAATAGAGTGAATGGACACGTGAGATGGAAGGCCAGGTCATATGGTCTTGAGGAGCTACAAGACTATGGTATAGGGCTAACAGGTGGTACCAGGTGGATGACAAAGCAGGGCTTTAGTCAATGTCAGTATAACCATTATGTTTGTCTTACCAAGTGGATGATGGTCACAACATTATCCTATTATTGTATGTGGAGGATGAGCTTGGTGCAGGTTTAGACATACAAGGTTTTGCTGAGCTAAGGGTAAGATTAGTTCAGTGGCATGTCATGAGGAATTTAGAGCAGCAAAATTATTTGGCATGGGAGACATGGAAGGTCACAGGTTGATTTTGTCTCTAGTGGGAGCTGATGTGAATCAGGTGTTGGCGAGGTTCAAGATGTAGAAATAGAGCACACTAAGGGATGGACAGTTTAGTGTTCGAAATCACATGAGGTCTGGTATAGACCTGAGTTTTCCCAAGCAGTGGGAGCTGTCAGAGAGTTAGGAGCCAATTCAGAGAAGTGGATTCTTAGGTATTTGAGAGGGACCAACAGTAGGGATTCATGCTATGCAGGGTCAGGACTTCACTACATAGGTTTGTAGGTTTGGATGTGGTAGGTTACTCAAATGACAGGAGGTGCACCACAGGTTGTGTGGTGGTTGGTCTTCAAGATTTATCTTGAAGAGGGATACAAGCCAGGAAATAGATTAGATAGGGTACAGGTATAGGTACAGTGCAACTATTTATCTCCAAGTGGGAGATTGTTAGGTTATGGAGCTAAAATCTTCACTAATACAAACAAAGGAAGAGGTTGCAGAGAGGTTGCTGAGTGTCACAGACACTAGCATCGATCAGGCCAACTGATGTCAGCAGGATTAGACAGAAGAGCAACTGATATCGGTCAGATATTGGCTAGCATCAGTCACCTTTAGGCAGACGAGGACCAACGTTGGTCGCCTGTGCAGTTTAAACTACGAGTGTTACGGGTAGTTAGTTAACGAACCAAGTGTTTGCATGTCAAGAGCCAAATTTAGACTAGAAGTTATGGATCTAATTATTGTAATTAGGTGTCTAATTAGTGTTTGCATGAGATCTATATAATAGACTCGGGTTGTATTGTAAAGTGTGCTAGAGAGTAAGACAACAAAATATAAGCTTCTTTTGTGTGTGAAGAGAGCATGGTGTGTTCCTCCTAGTGCCACAGTACCAAGTGTGGGTGCTGGTTTGGAGAATCAGAGAGATTCTTCATGTATGTATGATCTTGGTCAGCAGGTGTGCATGGCTACATTAGGAGATCTGCATGGTAGATAAGATCATTAATTTGTAGGTGTATGTGCGTGCATGATCCAGGTTTGTAGGTGTGCAAAATTAGATTGATTTTCAGGTGTGTAAGATTAGGGAGGACAGCAACACAATAGGGAGTAGGATCAGGCAAGATCTACTTGGAGTACAGTGTGTACTCAGAAAGAGAGCAAAGAAAAAGGCAAGGCAATTCCTTCCATAAGTGAGATCATTTGGGTTGCAGGTTGTTGCAGTTTAGGGGAGATCTACTTGAATTATGTTTGTGTACTTGGAGTGCGTGGAACACTTGTGGAGTGCGTGGAGCACTAGTGTATTGGCAGTAGTGAATACTGACTAGTTGGAGGTGAACACCAACTCTATGTTTGAGTTGTGTGTTGGGACCGTAAGAGAGAGAGAATTGAGGAGAGAATTACTATTCACTTGAGGTGTGGGAAGCCTCTGAGAGGTGGTGAAGAAGAAGTGGCATCTTCTTTATTGTATTCTTTTCTGGATGAGTATTAATACAAGTTGTGTATTGTCTCTCATATTCTGTGTTATTTTTGAATTCTAGTTACTTGTGTATTCTGGTTAATTTCCGCATGTTAAGTTGCTTGGTAATCAATTGTGTGCTTCCATAATTCCCAATAAAGATGGTGATAGAGTTCTTTGGTTGGGTATCTAACACTCACCTTTGTCTTTGATTTGTGATAATTGTTCCACTTGCCTCTGCAGTTGTTGTAGTGTCATATTCATTTATGTAATTCCTCATTATCCTCTCATAATATTTACACCTATTATTAAATCACATAATATGTTCCAAAAATATAATTTCAAAACCAAATAAAAATTCACAAAGATATTACCTCTAAGAGTGAAAATTGCTTTGATAACATATGATGAATCCCACAAACTAGCAAAACAAAAAATCCCATTAGGAACAATACTCAGAATTCATGAAATAATAATATTGATTGATTTTTTTTAAATGAATAAAAGCATTACATTAAATTATTTAAATAAAACTCAAATTGAAATTTGAGTTAACATGCAAAATTCAAAAATCTTAAAAAATAAAAAAAATTACATTGATATTTTTAGTAGATGTTACTTTTATTAAGTTTTACATGCGAGATCGAATAGGCCCAAAAATATACACCGATCCTCTAAACACTAAAATAAAACCAATATAATAACTTCAACTCGAGTTTATATCTAATTATAAAATTAGCCTATTTCTAAAAATAGAAAAATCTTGAAAAAATATATTAAAATGTATTTTTAAACTCTTAGATGGTCACGTATGGCCTCTAAAAAGTTTTGAAAACATTCCTAAATAGATAGGGTAGGTTATGGATGAATTAAAAAAATTTATTCCTTCATTTTGGCATGAATAAGAGCTCAAAAAAACTTACAAATCAAAAGTTATGGTCTCCCAAAGATAAGTCTTCACATCATTATGGACAAAGAATACAACCTGTAATAGTTCCCCATAAAACTATGAGTCATAACACCACCCATGTTATTACTATAGGTAAAAAATACATATGGGATCACCAATTTTTTTTTTTTTCAAATATAAAACTTGAGGGATCCCACCCCCAAACCCACAATTGCGTGGCTCATCAAGCCTCTCAATTAAAGTGATACTCTAAACTCCAATTATTGTGCCTAGATATATAGTACCTAAGGATATAACACATGCAAATTATATAACAAATATCCAATAAGATTTATAATATTTAATAGCATGCATCTTCACACATGAAAGTCACATCTAAATGACTTAAAAACACACTGGTCAAATTTCACCCCCAAAAAATTAAAACTCAAATTATTTAGATTACTCTACATATGTTGTTATTTATAAAAAATATTATGTAATGAAAGTTTTTTTTTGGATAAATTAAATAAGGGACAAAAGGCCCTCACTCCACAAAACATATCGATTGATAAATTAAAATGATTCTATAGTAAAATAGTTAAAAAATAGTAAGGGACTACCACTTATAAATTATAGTGATCGACATAGTTCCACCATTTACAAAAAAACCCAAAAACTGAACATATGTCACATAAGCTATAATAGTAAATACGATCATAGAAAATAAAATGAATGGAAAAACTATCAAAAAATCTAGAAAAAGACTAGAAATGTATAGTTATAATTTAAAAATAGGCACTCCTATAGAGATATCCCTAGTCATGGGTTTGAATCTTGACTTTAATTGTGATGTGAGTTGAGGGCCCGTATCACATATCCCCAAGGTATATAGGAGGATCTCATCCTATATTAGAGTAATTAACTTTAGGTACTAGGTTGATCGGCCTCTATTCCCTTGGGTTACCAAAAAAGGGGGAGGGGGTTGGGCACACCTACTCTAAACCATAACAATAAACCACCCCATTAAAAAATTTAGAGATAAAAGTTATTAATAGTCATACCAATAGGTATAAATGTTGAAAAAAGGCCACTAATGTTTATAACATTGAAGACATTCTTTTAAATTGTTCTCATTTCCATGACTATGGTTTCAGGGTGGAAACATCGTTGAGTCAGACACATACCTTCAAGAACTATTTTTTTTAAAAGTAACTCCCTTAAATAGGGAAAACCTATGACTACTAACATTATCTATATTAGTTGGTGTAGTGGTCTTAAGAATAAATTCTGATGTTTTTCTTTTAAAAAATCTAGATAAGGTTTTTCATATATAAATAACATAATATTTTCCTAATAAATTTTAGCTCATGGGCCAGTGAGGTAAGTCTCATAAAAATCATTTGAAGGAGGTGTGACTCTAGTAGGGCCTAAACGATGATGTGAGATTTCAACAAAGAATAATTTATCATTTTTTAAGATAATAGAGAGAGTTTTCGAACCCAATTTTAGAAATACCTTCACCATTATTCTTATTATGTTTTATCTCTACTAAATTTTCATCTAATTTCCTTTCAATAACAACAAAGTTTTCATAGAACTCACTTACTAAAACAATGATGATCACCTTGGTTTTCTACTTCTAACTATTGTTAAAATTGCTACATGATGAATTATTTGGTGATATGATCATATCTCCTTTCCTCTATCTTCAAATAGAATGTTGACACATGAGGGCATCAACATTCCTAATGGAGTGATCAAGGAAGATCAAACCTTGCAACTTGTTTAAGACAGAAATGATTAGGCCTAATATATTCTTAAGTTAAATTTTAACAAAACAAGGAGTATTTATGCTACTAAATCTAATTACACATTCATTTTATGTTAAGTCAAGTCAACTTGTTGATTTATATCTTTATTCAAACTTGAAAATATAAGAAAAGATGAAAACATGGTTTCTAGACATTAAAGTTAGGTCTATAGACTGAGTTTCTTTAATAAATTTATCTATAGGTACCTTAAAACCTTGAAACAAACTTTAAAAACTTACATTTATTTTCATTCACCTATCTAAAAAGTTTCATTATATTTGGCTAGGTTGTTTTCAAGTTATGATGATTTTAATGTTTCTTGTGCTCTAAATAAGTCTTTTTTAGACCTAAATAAGTTTGTTGTCTTATTGGACCTCCTCTAGCACCACCTATGGCTACTCCTTGAAAGAGTTCACAACTCTCTTCAACCAAGATCTCTCTAATACACTATTATCAGAGCCATGAGTGCTTCAACATGCACACAGAATAAACCAATGCAATAAAACAAATTGTTATTCATAAAAATGATATTATAATACAATGGAAAACCCTTGATTAATTAGGTAAGGAGAAACAAGACTCAAGCTAAACTAGACAATTTAGGATAAATCCACAAATAAGACAAAACTAGCAAAAAAAGAAAAATCTTAGCTAGAACCTACCAAACATGAGCAATTTACTCTAACACCCCCCCAAGGGAAGCTAGGGGATAATAATAGAGGATGTATCATGAAGCCACATATCCCTATAGATGTTAATCCATCTTGTCAGAAGACATGGATGTCAAGTCATTGTAACCACCAAGTGAAAATAGGAATGGTGTTGAATACAAAGATCACTGAATATGAACATTGTACTATAAAGTACTGGGTAGAATGATGAACCCAAGTAAGTATTGATTGAATACCCTCTAACAGGATGGTGAGAAGTGATCACAAAGATTGGTGGGGATGTCACACTGGTGTCACTAGTAGGGATACCACATTGGTGTCTTTATAAGAATCACCAAGAAGATAATGGAGTCAAGTAAAAAATCCTCATATGAGTTTTGACAAACAAAGTGCTTGAATAAGATACCCATGTATAATGAAAGAATCCAAAAAACACTCAAAAAAGTGTAATATATACATATAACTCTCATAAAATGGAGAAAAGAGAGAAAACCTATAGGAAAAACTTTCCTAAAAGAAATAAAATAATAAGAGAGAGCTATAAATCTCCCAAAGATGATGCTAAAGTAGTTTGCACTCCAAGTAATCTAAAGTCACAAAGGAACTCAATTTTTATGAGTGGTTAGAATCCACTGCTTGATCACAAAAATAACTGACATTGGGCTTCACCAAAATAACTTCAATCAAGACGACTATCAGTGGTGATGAAATTATAAAAGAGTATTACATGCGCAACAAACACTCAACACCTAAAAAGTAGAATGTACACCACACCCTTCCATATTGTTGATTAGGTGGGGTGATAAAAAAGGTCTATAATACTGGTGTAAATACACTATTTGAACATCAAATAAGCTAACATTGTATGCACCAAAATAGCTCCATATAATGCTGAAAAAGATTATCAAACTATCAAAAAAGATAAGATAACACTAGGATTCACTAGAGTAGCTACACTTTAATTTATGGGAGATTGTCAACTATCAAAAAGGTGGTTTTGAAAATACAAATAATGTCTCTCAAAGAAGATGGCTCTGGTGATGATGGAAGAGATAAGAAATAAAAAAAATGAAAAGGTGTCTAGAATAGAGAAGACAAATGCATGAAGGTAGACAAGGTTGGATCATCAAATTCCCATGACACTTTATAAATCAATGCAAGTACAATATAACCCATACACAAAAAAACTATATGGAAGCAAGGAAGACACTGGGCTTCACCAAAATAGTTTTAAGTGAGGAGACTATCAACCTATCAAAAAATCCATCAAGAGAGATGCTCTAAAAATAAGGGAGTGAGGAGGTGTCCCCATAGAAGAAGGCAAGGCACTAAGAAAGGGGCCTCAATGAGACATGATACAAACTATCAATGTGTTAAATTACTAATGCATGTTATGGATTGATGAAAAAGTGTGGTAAATAGTAAAAAAATAGATCATGTATGCAAAAATACACTTGCAATGATCAGCTACCACAAAATAACAATCTATAAAGCACATGAAAAGGATGTCAGACTTAACTAAAAATGCATCTGAAATAATGCAAATTGCAATATTGGCATAAACAATACAATGTGATCTAAATCTCATGATAATAAGACATCAGCCACAACTAAAAGTACATCCAAAAATTGTAATGAGAGATCAAAATCAAAGGAGAGAAAAAGAGTTTTGTTTGCTTCTAAGGGGATCTAGCCTCCTCCCAGATCAGCCCTTACCCTCTGATCTTCGATAAATGAAATCAGAAAAATAGGTGATCAAGCAATAATTAAATAACTCTCCTTTCAATTTTAAATAATTAAATAACTCTCCTTGCAATATACTCTAACACTCCTCTAAGTGTCATTCTTTCACTTTCTTGCAAGTTTTTTTCACAACCTTATCTTCACTCTTATCAATGAAATATTTATTCTTAGGTAACCTTTAAGTATAACCAAAACTTACTTTGATACCAAAAAAATGGAGGAATTAAGGAAGATCAAACCTTGTAACTTGTTTAAAAGAGAGATGATTAGGCCTAATATCTTCTTGACTTAAATTAAAATAATTTACAAGGAGTATTTATGATACTAAAGATTCTTCCACATTCATTTTATGTTAACTCAACTCAGTATACTTATATATAGTTTTATCCAAACTTGAAAATATAAGAAAATGTGAAAACAAGGTTTCTAGACCTTAAAATTAAGCCTACAGAATAAGTTTCTTTAACAATTTTCTTTGTAGGTGTCCTCAAAATTTTAAAATAAATTTAAAACTTCACATTTACTTTCATTCAACTCTCTACAAAATCTCATTGTATTTACTTAGGTTGTTTTCAAGTTATGGTGATTTTAGTGTTTCTAATGCTCTAAATAAGCCTTCTTTTAGAATTACAGTCCATGTTTTTTGAATATCTTGAGCTGTGGGCCTAAAAAAATTATGAAACTAATTTTAAATCTTTAAAAACAAACTAACACATATCTCCATAAAATTTCATGTAATTTTAAGGGTCAGTTTTTGAGTTATGATGAATTTAGTACACTAAAACCCTATTGTCTTTGTACAAATCGAGAGCACTATTCAAGGGTAATTTGAGTTTTGAAACATGTTTTCAAATATTTCAATGGAAAATTTCTATACAGATATATCCTAATATTTTAATCAATTTATCACCTTGATAAATCATAAAAACACAATGAAAATAACTTTTTATTGGTTGTAAATACATATTTCTGAACTGTAGCAACCTGTATTATCTTTTCCAAGCCTATAACATGCAAGTATACCTTATAAATCAATGAATAATGATTTAAAATTAATAAAATACTCAATTTCACATAATATGATATTATATTTGCAACAAGAAACTCAAATAGATGTTCTTTTTATTGATTTGAGGGCAAAAACAATACACAGTCCTATTACAACCTTATTTTACAAACTTCTTTTTTATATTTCTCCCTAATCTTGGAGTATTGACCTCTTTTATTGTATTCTTTTATTATCCCATGCACCTCTATCTCTTCTCATTTTTATTTCCCCCTTTTTCACTTTAAAAACTCCTAAACTTACTCAAATTGTCTAACTAAGTAAACTCAAAGTAAAACTTAACCTTGATTGAGTTTAACATAGTTACATATGAATTAATATATTTTAACTATTTTAAAACATATTTAATACCTTCATTTACCCCACCATGAAGGATTATAACCTTTATTTTTGCTAGGAGATGATAAATACCCTTCAAAAATCCTTTATAATTTCAAAAATTTAAATAGACCATTTTGGCGAGAAAACAAGCTAAAATAGATAAATTTGGAATGCTAGTGATTTGACAACCTCCATAATCACTAAAAAATACTTACTAAACCTACTCAAATCCAAAACAAAAAATAAATAAAATGAAGTATGTCTTTTAGTACTATTCTCTTGCATTAATTCTAAAGTTTCTCTTTGTTCTCAAGCATTCCTCTCCTATAACACTCCATATGAACTCCACTACAAATTAGGATGACATATTAAACACTAATTGGATAACTAAATTCCTCACAAGTCCCTCAAAATCATATTATTTCTGATGTTTGTTCATGCCTCTCTTTCTCATCTTCTTCCTATATTTTGGAGCATTATATTTAGATTTATTTACTATTTCCCTGTTGGATTTCAACATGATGTATATTGACAACAATCTCAGCGAAAATGTAGAAAATATGGAAATGGAAATGGAAAAGGAAAGATTAAAAATAAAATAACAAATGCCATACATATTTATGTTTATAATTATCACCTCCACTTCTCCCTTGGGAGATTGAAAATAGTTCCATCATTGAATAAACTAACATGCCCATCTAGCCTCTGTATTGTAGCCTTCACACATATTTGTCATATTTAAATGGCTTTATAATACAAATTTTATTATGAATCTTTAAGGCTATATATTTGGGAACATATCCCTTGTCACATATAAGATTTACAATTTAAAATTAATTTTGTAAAACTTAAAAAATTATTAATCCTTGAGGAAATAATCAAAACCCAATTCTTTAAGATATTAGCTCCCATATCCACCAAAAATTCCATAGGGAGATTTATCTCTATATATAAATGTTTAAAGGAAATTGAATAGAAGGACATTGACAAAATTGTTTTATCAAATTTAGGAATTCAGAGAGTTTTAACCATAATTAGAAAACCTATTGAGTAAAATTAGAATGATAAAAACATGCAATAAATCACACAAACTAATTTGCAAATTGATAAATTTAGAAATATGTTAAAAATATAAAGTACCAAATAAATTCAACTTAGTTATAAATTAGATGTGCAAGATAGTAAATGCAACTATAAAATGATTATATGACTGCATGATGGTGATGTGAATTAGGAACATGGCTTTACTTGAATCTTGGATGAGGCTATTGGAATTAGACAGAGGTGAACCACATTGTTGTCCTTAGGGTGTGCTATCATATAATATATTTTTATCACTCTATGAAAGTTTGGACATATGCACCTTCACTTGTTGACCCTGTGTGTGTGATCTGATCTACATGATTTAATATGGAAGTTACTACGTGCTTTCTTTTTCACTTAGAACCCTAACTCAATAGGTCACATGGGAAAAATAAAATAAAAATGAAAAATGGGTTAATAGTTGAAGTTGTGCGTGACCTCAACATCCCCTATGTTGGGTATTGCCTGTATATTAATACTCCTAAGAGGGATCAAAATCCATGTAGTTATCTATGCTATGATGGTGTGTATGAAATATTGGTGCAATGCTAAATGTTGCTATAATTCTAGTGTGATTAAGTGTTTTAACAATTACTTGTGACCTTAGAGATGCATTGATGCAGGAGCATCTACAATAGCTTCATATTAGACATGGTTAACTATTCTTCTATAGGTTCTTGTCAAGATTGAATTCAAATACAAGCTGTGATTCCCTCCAAAATGTTGTCTTAGAGGAGGAGTAATTGTAAATGTAAATGTAAAAGGTGAAAAAGTCAAAAATGGAAGTTAGTTTGAATCTCCTATGTTGGAAGACAATCTTGGCTGTGGAGAGGATCAAGGAAATAGTTGAAATCTACCAAGTATAGGTTAAATAATCTTTCTCAATTAGTAGGTTGTTTGAGGAAAATATGTATGTTTATTTAGAGTCCAAAGTTGGACATAGGAGTTAGAAAGAAAAGAGTTTTATATGTAACGAATGTCTTGGATCAGCTAGTCAAAGAGGAAAAATAGGGAGGATCTCCTCGAGAAAAGGAAGCCGATTCAGAGGAGGATCTCCAGGAGGGAGAGAAAGAGTCAAGAAGGCCATTCAAACGGACATGGCAGATATCCACCATCGGTCCTGAATGTAAGAGGTGCAGGGTTTGAATGAAGCAAAGAACCATTGGCACTAGATCTGATGCGGCAGTTTTGTAAAAGCCAGAGGCTATTCAGGCCACATTGTCTTCTCTTCCAAATGAGGTGGTGGATTTTGTAGGTGTTATTGCATTTGCAAATGAGGATTTAGTTATAGATTGAAGAAGGAAACTAGACAAAGAAAATGAAGGTGTGGAAGTGGCTTAAAAGGTATATGATGCAGCAAGAGAACACAATGACTAAGCAACTGAGACTACTGCTGGGAGCAAGTTTCATCTACTCTCAGTAACAGGGTTGATGCTATGCTACAAATGTTAGAAAAAGAGATCGATGATGTAGATGCAAAGATTTATGACCGATGGTGACTGTTAGAGAAATTGCAGACATCTATGAACAAGGAGGTCCTGGTACAAGAGTTCTAGGAAAGGAATGGGATTGTGATAGAGATGTGAACGCGTGTCAAAGAATTCAATGAAGATAGAAACGAAAAGTGATAAAGGGTCAAGAGATAATGTCAAAGATCAGAAATGTGCACTGATAGGAGGAGATATTGGAATACTGAATGGAGTGGATTGAGAATTGAAGGAGACTATCAAAATCTTGCATGGGCAGAAGTAAGTTTCTAATGTCCTTATTTATTAAGATCTGTTCCTAGGACTGTGTAATCTAGTAGAAGGCTGAGAGTAGTAAAATGTCTATAATTTTATATTTACCAAGATAAAAGAATGAAAACTTGGTATATTTAATCCTTACGAATGCCTTGAGACGTACCTAAATTGTGAAAAGAAAGATTTCGGGTCTGCACAGTCAAATTGAATACCATCTATTATTTTCTACATAATGAAATTGTCATCATTTAAGAGTGATCGAATAAGAAAACACTAAAACAACTTGTGTTCTTGCATTACGAGGTGCCCATGTAGTTCTTGTAGTCAGGAACGTTAATACTGGTAATGCTGTTAAAGAATCTATCATTAAGGAAACTGACAATGCTAAAGTGTTGTAAAGGTGTTCTAGAGCTATGGGGTTTTTCTGTTAATTTTGTATTATTAGATAGCTTCTGGAGCTACAAATCCTTCATATAAAGTTTTGCTTGTTCAATTTGAATCCAATTCTCTTGTTAAGAGAATAGTGTAGGGAACACAGTTATATTTCTGCTATAAGTGAGATGCTAACTGAGATAGACCCATACAAGCTGATTGAAGAACAAAGCTAAGGTGACAGTGCATCAATTTTGGTATCAGAGCTTGAAGCTCTTGGGATTTGTTGAGGAAAGGTATGTATAACCTTTGACATTTGATTTGAATTTATTGTGTTGAGAAGTAAACAGGTGAAGAGGAAGGCAGCCAAGCCATTGAGGCTTAAGAGGAGAAAGAAGCCAAGGAAGACTTAGTGAAGAGCCAAGAGAAGCTCTAGAAGAAGAGCATAGTGAATGCTCAAGAGCAAGATCCAAAGCAAGGTAAGCTTGGATTTGTGATTTGTATTTGATGAAGTGTTGTATAAAGAGTTGCTACAGGATTGAGAGAAGGATCAAAAGACTAGGATGCAAAAGGCCTAGGTGAGATCAAGGAGTTTGTCAAAAGACCAGTCAAGGAGAAAAGGCTTGGGTGAGACAAGGGATCAAGATACCAAGGTGGAAAAGACTTGGGTGAAGATCTCAGAGATGGAAGTATTATTGAAGGCACTACAGAGCATCAAGGTACATGATGGCACCAAGAAGAAAGCAAGCATCAAAGGTATGAACAATTTTGTAATTGATAAAGAAATTGCTAGTTTGAAAAGAGATTTAGCTAAATTTGCAGATAGATATGAGTCTTGGATGCAGTTGAATAAACAAGCATGGGTATGGCTAATAAGGAAGAGGATGAAGTGACCAATAAATCTCTTAATGAAGAGGAGAAGAAGGCAAAAGAAGATTGCCATGAAGAGAGAAGCCTATAGAGGCAAGAAGATAAGAAGGTTGCCAAGTGAGAAGCAAGAAGAAGAGATTGTGAAAAAGGTTCTCATTGTGGAGAACAAGAGAAGAGAAGAAAGAAAAGATGAAGTGCCAGGAAGAGCACTTGAAAAGATAAGAGCGTTGGTGAAGAGAACACTCATAGGGACCTTGTGGTCTCTTATTTTTATATCTAATGTTGTCTTTGCATGGGTAATTGTAGGTATGAGCAGCCTTGTGAAGGTCAAAAGAAAGGCCTTGAAGAATGAAGAGATTGGTGCAAGAGAAGACACCAAGTGCACAAGTGAATGTACAAGAAAGAGAAGTAAGTTTGCTGTTGTTGATAAGGAAGAAGAAGAGATGCATTGGTTAATGCATAAAGGAGGTGTTGAAGAACCCATACAAGTAAGAGAAGAGGTAGAAGATGAAGCTAAATTTCATGATGACATTGAATGCCAAGAAGAGGAAAGAGAACAGCCAAGCACAAAGGAAGAGAAAGATTGCTCCATGGAAAAAGCTATCAAAGAGGTAAATGAAGTGTTAGGCCCTGATTTTGATTATTATTGTGAACATGAAGATGTTAATACACAGGTTAGAAAAGGCAAGAGGAAGATAAAATCCTCACACAAAGCAGTCAATCATGGATACATAATTCCTAAGTGGATGGTGAAGCACACAAGCAAGCAACAAGTAAGCAATAAGGCAAGTTTACCTTGTAAGATTGATTTTTCTCATATTCCTAATATGAATGTAGATGTGCAAGAAAATAAAAGGACAAACAAGGTTGGTTTTTCAGAGCATGATTACAGGATGCCTACATGGCTTGAGAAGACAAATGATAAGAAGGAGAAACAAGTATGGGTGCCTAAGAAGGCAACAAGAGAATATGTGAGTGTTGAAGCAACAACACCAAGAAGTCAATGGAAGAGGATTGAAGGTGATTTAAGCAACCAAGAGTATGAAGATGAGAAAGAAAACTTCTCAAAGAATAATGAGGTAGAACATGAGGATGCAAAGATGAAAGGTAAACAAATTGTTTGTGATGATGTTTTTGAATCCTTCAATGATCCTTTCATAAGAAATGAAAAATGGAAAGTGGCTATATGGACTAATATGCAGCAAAGAGAGAATTACAAATAGATGGATGATAAGGAGAGGAGAAAGTATGCAGCAAAGCAATGCCAAACAAGATGGCTTCAAAGAGAAGTTGAAGAGAGTAAGGAAACACAAGGTAAGGGTACTTCAATTGTATTTGATGAGTATATAGAAGAAGTTGGTTTGTATGAAGACAGCTTAAGAAAAGATGAGATAAGAGGTAAGCCTAAGTTTGATGAAGAGAATAGTGAGATAGATGAGATCTCACTAAAGGAAGAGTTGAAGATGTTGGAGGAACTGTTTGGTTATTCAAGAGAGATGAATGAAGGTACAAACCATGGTGAGAACACCATTGGTGAGAGTGAAGCAAGAAAAGAGCATACTAAAGAGGCAAGGGCAGTTTTGGCCAAAGTACAGAAAAGTGGAGGCAGCCAAGAGGCTTCATGGCCTCAATGTTTTTCTACTAAGGTTGATTTTGATGTTTTGAATGCAAGTATGGAAGATGAAAACTTTGGAGACACATATGAAGATGAAGAAGCATGGAAGTGGGAGATGACAGCTAAAAAAGAAATGAGAAGAAGAACATACC
The DNA here is from genome assembly GCA_037957365.1 of Torreya grandis. NCBI lineage: Eukaryota > Viridiplantae > Streptophyta > Pinopsida > Cupressales > Taxaceae > Torreya > Torreya grandis. The sequence goes on from JARHVA010001477.1 coordinate 1,833,491, forward strand.
AAAAAAGGAAGAAAAGCAAGAAGATGAAGGACAAAGACTATTCCAAACAAACACAAGCATTGGCATTGACAACAAGACCTTGGGATCCAGGTATACAAGTGAAGACTAAAGTGAGGAGGAAGCATGACATTTGAACTAAGGTTCAAATATTTTCTACAGGGAGAGAATGATGCAGGAGCATCTACAATAGCTTCATATTAGACATGGTTAACTATTATTCTATAGGTTCTAGTCAAGATTGAATTCAAATACAAACTGTGATTCCCTCCAAAATGTTGTCTTAGAGGAGTAATTGTAAATGTAAATGTAAAAGGTGAAAAATTCAAAAATGGAAGTTAGTTTGAATCTCCTACGTTGGAAGACAATCCTGACTATGGAGAGGGTCAAGGAAATAGTTGAAATCCGCCAAGTATAGGTTAAATAATCTTTCTCAATTAGTAGGTTCTTTGAGGAAATTATGTATGTTTGTTTAGAGTCCAAAGTTAGACATAGGAGTTAGAAAGAAAAGAGTTTTATATGTAACGAATGTCTTAGATCAACTAGTCAAAGAGGAAAAATAGGGAGGATCTCCTTGGGAAAAGGAAACCAATTCAGAGGAGGATCTCTAGGAGGGAGAGAAAGAGTCAAAAAGGCCATTCAGATGGACATGGCAGATATCCACCATCGGTCCTGAATGTAAGAGGTGCAGGGTTTGAATGAAGCAAAGAACCATTAGCGCTAGATCTGAAGCGGCAGTTTTGTAAAAGCCAGAGGCTGTTCAGGCCACATTGTCTTCTCTTCCAGATGAGTTGGTGGATTCTATAGGTGTTACTGCATTTGAAAATGAGGATTCAGTTGCAGATCGAAGAAGGAAACTAGACAAAGAAAATGAAGGTGTGGAAGTGGCTTAAAAGGTATATGATGCAGCAAGAGAACACAATGACTAAGCAGCCGAGACTACTACTAGGAACAAGTTTCATCTAATCTCAGTAACAGGGTTGATGCTATGCTACAAATGTTATAAAAAGAGATCGATGATGTTGATGCAAAGATTTGTGACCGATGGTGACTGTTAGAGAAATTACAGACATCTATAAACAAGGAGATCCTGGTACGAGAGTTCTAGGAAAGGAATGGGATTGTGATAGAGATGTGAATGCGTGTCAAAGAATTCAATGAAGATAGAAATGAAAAGTGATTAAGGGTAAAGGGATAATGTCAAAGATTAGAAATGTGCACCGATAGGAGGAGATATTGGAATATTGAATGGAGTGGATTGAGAATTAAAGGAGACTATCAAAATCTTGCATGCACATAAGAAAGTTTCTAATGTCCTTGTTTATTAAGATCTATTCCTAGGATTGTGTAATCCTATAGAAGGCTGAGAGTAGTAAAACATCTATAATTTTATATTTACCAAGATAAAAGAATGAAAACTTGGTATATTTATACCTTACGAATGCCTTGAGACGTACCTAAATTGTGAAAAGAAAGATTTCAGGTCTACACAGTCAAATTGAATACCATCTATTATTTTCTACATAATGAAATTGTCATCATTTAAGAGTGATTGAATAAGAAAACACTGAAACATATCACATTCTTGCATTACGAGGTGCCCATGTAGTTCTGGCAGTTAGGAACGTTAATACTGGTAATGCTGTTAAAGAATCTATCATTAAGGAAACTGACAATGCTAAAGTGTTGTAAAGGTGTTCTAGAGCTATGGGGTCTTTCTGTTAATCTTGAATTATTAGACAGCTTTTGGAGCTACAAATCCTTCATATAAAGTTTTGCTTGTTCAATTTGAATCCAATTCTCTTGTTAAGAGAATAGTGTAGGGAACACAGTTATATTTCTGCTATAAGTGAGATGCTGACTGAGATAGACCCATACAAGCTGATTGAAGAACGAAGCTAAGGTGACAGTGCATCATGCATTCATAATTAACTTAGGGATATGAGTGTTGTGTGGACTTTCAATTGGGAAAAATAGGTGATTTTCTCTCAATGTGTAGTTAGATATTCTAGTGTTTTTCAATCATATGAGTCATTTAATGAAAAATGGCTTGAAAATGTGGCTTTATAGTGATCATTTAGGAATTTTTTTGGATGGAATTTTTTAAACATGTGGGATGAGCCATTGGATGAATTTGAATTTGAACAACTATTAGTTATTTGGCAGGAGGATGCATCTGACAAAATCAAACACTATTAGTGAGTGAGATTGCCTTGAAAGCACAACTTTATTTAAGGAGTAAGGATAATTGAACTAGAATCATATAATAATTAGATAGTAATATTGATATATTTGTAATGAGAAATAGGTATATTTTGTGATCAATAGTTTTTGGAGGAATAGGTCATCTGTATAGCAGTGAAATAATGGTAGTCAAAAGATTGTGGAAATGTGCATGAGCTAAGTGGGTATAAGGAGTGGACACAAGTGCATTATTTTAATAATAATTATTAATTTATGTGTCTACATTTTTCTCTATTTATTATAGTAATGTAATAAAATAAAAAGTACTAGAATAAAAGGAAAAGAGTATACCTAAACTTACCTATGAAGAATAATCTTAGATTTGGGCCACACATTAAACTATACTTCATGCAAATCTGTAATAAAATATGTGTTAATCAGTTCTTACTTATGATGAAAATTTGAAAGTAAAAACAAGAAACTTATAGATCAAATAACAAGAATCATATAGACCTAATTGGGTATGTGAATCATTATGTTTTTTGGGTGTAAAATTAGTGATTATAGAGGGTAGAATCTTTGGAGATTTCTTCTTTATTGAAACACTTAGATTGCACTATACATGACCCAATTGTCATTGATATGAGAGTGTGCTTAAGAACTCAAGGTGTAATTGAATCCATAATTGCATACCCAAATTAATACAATAGCTTGGAATCCTTCTATGAATTATAATGGATCATTCTAGTGCAAAATGGGTGCAAAAAAATCAATCAACCACTACATATAAAATAAGATTCATTTTTGATGCAAAATTGACACAAAATTGATGTAAAGATAACATAATATGAGTTTGGTGTATACAACATAGATAATGCAATGATTTTCCATTCATTCATTCATGTGAACTTGGTATAAAACTGAGCAAAAAGGTGTTTATATGTCACGCACATGCCCCCAATCTGATATTTGGGTATATATAGAATATGAAACTAAGTAATATCTTGTGATTTTATAATAAAAATATTTGTACAAATTATTTCAAACACATGCCACACATGATACCCCCAATCTAAGTAAAATATGAGATAGACCTGAGTATTCATAAAAAATGATTTTGTATAGTTGTTATAAATTATTCTATAAGTGCCTTTGATTATAATGAATTTTATAAATCAAAATTTTATGCCTATTGAGACAACAAAGCATTATTTTGGACATGGATAGGCTTCACCCTTATGTAAATGGAGTGGCATTGTCTGAAACTAATTTTTGAGTAATTTCTTGATATGCAATGTAATCAACTAAGTAAAACCTATATTTTCATATTTATGTAGTGTATTATTGAAACTTAGTATCTAAGACAAGACAATGTGTATGTCCCATGTTTTGAGGTGAGTTTTGAAGCTTGCACAATAACTTAGCTAAAAAGAATAAATTTATATGAATGATGTAATATAAAAGATTGAAATTTGAAGTATTGATAATAATATTGGAGATAATGGCATCATCATAAGTAAACTAAGCAATGTAGTTGTATAAGATGCATGTAGAATCATATATACATAGTGTCATGTCTAGATATATGTTAACAATAATAAACATGAATAATTATCTTATTTAAAACTAATATAGAAAAAATTAGGGAGGATGCATGGTATCCATTATGGAAACAAAAGGCTAGGAAGATGTATAATGTCCATCATTGCATAAAAAACTAAGCAAACAAGCAAACAAGTGTCATGACCATGACACACATACAAAGAGTACACACAAAGCACATAATACATAAAATAAAATCCAAGAAGACACATACAAGGGGCATTTTCAAATGTCACTCACATGCATAGAAGCATATAATGAAGGCTTAGAGTCATAAACAATGACACATTAAAATTTCCACATTCCAAGCAACATAAATACACAAAACATGAAACAAGGAAGAAAACATGAAAATCATGCATGACTAAGCAAATTTGATCAACATTAACAACTTATATCACTAATATATTAAAAAACTTAGGTATCTAGTGTATGAAATCAGAAATACATCATGTCTATAAATCAATCCTAGCTCAGAGAAGATAGAGCACACTTACACTTCTGATTGGGCCCATTGGGGATACACTTATTAAGTGATAGCATGACCAATATGGAGATCTGCTAGACTTGATTAGGGGATCACTTATCACAACACTCATGATAGGAAGGGTTCCAAAGCCTATAGTCTAACATAATCACACAACAACCATAATGGATTCCTAAAGTTTAAAACATTCTCTTATTATAATAACAAGAAAACACAATCTAATCTAGTGCACACCAAAGCTTGTGGCACAAAGTGGGGGTTAGAAATAATAAAATAAACAACTAAACTAAACATGTATTAGAAGACATATACTCACATCAATGAATATGAAATCTTAATACATGGGATAAGAATATAAATGTATTATCTATCTACTCTTATATGGAGAAATAAAGTTAGGAATACTTATCTTTAAAGATGAATCCATCGAGCCTCAATCTCTCCCTTGGCCAAGGTGCTTTGAAAGAGATTGTTGTGGTATGTAAGGATAACCAAGATAAATCATCTATAGGATACATAAAATATCTAATCATCCAAAAGAATTCTCCATAAGACAAGATCCATATATCTAAAAAAAGTATGAAAACCTAACCTTTATTCCTCAAGTAGAATGGTCAATAAGCAAATGTTCATTTACATTTCTTCACTCTTAATTATTTTCTTATGAAATGGTGGGAAATGAACTTGTATAAATAAGTGGATCTTGCCCTAAATCCTCTCATGAATGTTGGATATACAGGATCGACCCAGTTGACCCAATGTGTTTTCAAGGACAAATCACTAGGTCTATGCTAGGTCAGTCGAAAGGTTAACAAACTAAGAGTGAAAAAATAAATCTAAATTAGATTAGGTCAACCTAGTTGACCTAGTATAGCTGACAGTTCAAAAGGGTGTTAAGTCAATAAAAGGATGAATAGAAGGAGAAAAATACTATAATATGTAGGACTGAGAAGAATAAGCTTAGGGTTAATGGTTTTAGGAGACAAGTGTGTAGATAACAAGTGGTAAAAGAAACAACAATCTTTGTAGTACTAATGGTCTACCCACCCATTTATTGGTATACTCTTAAGGCATGCACTCAAAGAGATTGAGACTCGATAGGTTCCTAAAAGATACAAAGTGTTAGTAATCAATAAAAGCTTAAAAATATTATGTGTATACATATGCCCCACTCAAAGCTCATCATGTGTCATGTAAGTGTAACATGGGATGGTGCTTTGAAATAAAAAATGATAACACATAATGTTGATGCTAAGTAAAGTAAAATAAATAGAAAATAAGATAAATGAAATGACTAAATTGAGAAACACATAACTTTAACTTACCTTAACGTCATAGATAAAGAAGTAGACTGTAAGAAGTGTGAAGGTGTTCAATGTAGAGAACACTAGATGAACCTATAGAAGCTAATGCAAAAAATAGTCAAAAATCAAAATTTTTAGAATAGAGACATATAGTAGTGGAAAATAATCTCTAATTCATCATGAATCTAAAACATTTTATGGTTTACAAAATAGATGAATAAAAACAAAGATAAAAGCAAAACAAGGAATATGCAGGATAATAATTGAAAGATATGCATTTTGAAAAGTGTTTTTTAAATAAGGTAAAAGATAATTCATTTGTTATTTTAACTTGTGAGAGAGGAGAAAAAGAGATTTGGAGAGAAAATAAGCTAGGATGGTGAGGAGATGACATGCTAGGTGAGGAAGTGCTCCAGAGGCAGTATCAAGTGCATTACAAGTATGCAACTAAGAATCTCAAACCAATTTTTAAAATTTGTATTGAATTAAGTGATTTTTAGTAATTTTGAATTTTAAGAATTTATAGATATCATAATGAGGCAAAATTAGTTTTTATGGCTATAAAATAGGAAGACAAAAAATGGGTTTGGAGGGTTTAGGCAAAAAGCAAGAAAATTGCACTTTTTCAAGAAAATGCAAGGGGTCACTAGGCAAAAAGCACTAGGTCGACCCAATCAACCCAATAGGCTAGAAATTAAGTAGAATCCATAGTGTTGACCCAGTAGGTATGGGTCAACCCTACACAATTTATAGGCTGAGGGCATATATTAGAGTTGTCAAGTGGTTCAAAAGGTCTAGAATGGAAAATCAACACTAGGGAGGGAAAAAAAAGGGGGTTGACTTAGATTTTGAGTCAATCAAGCAAAAAGATAAGAATTTTTTTGTCAAATTAAGTTGATGAAAGAGCTAAAATGATATGAAATAATGTGCAAAAGGTTGAAAGAGGGACAGAATGGCCTAAAATGACCAACTAAAGTCAAGAAGGCTAAGAGGAAGATAAAAAGAATAAAATAAAGTAATGTAGGCTTGTTTTTTCTTTAAATGTAAAAATAATGTATAAAGAATGTACTAGGATTATACATGACATGGTGGAACTGATACATATTTTTTTATTTCTTGGGTGTAGGGATGATCGATATTTTGGAGACTTGTGTATATGACATAGTTATTGGAATTGTTAGATAGGTTTTCAGATGGAGATAGAGCTAGATTAGGATCCATAGATCTAGGCAAGATAATAGAGATGTGCTAGATCCCCCTTAGTTTTGACCTATTAATTATGTTCCTTAGTTTTTGGGAATGATTGAATCACCTTCAGATAGGAGGTAGATGGGGATACATTAGAGGTGTCTATCATGCTAGAGGATGTCCATGCCATCTTGGGGCTACCTATAGTAGGAGAACATGTGACCTTATGGATACCATATAGCTTATAAGAGAGGAGAGCCTTAGCCATGTGGGATATAAACTCAAATAAAATATTAATAGGTAGGAGAGTGAGTATGTTTGATGCTTAAACATCAAATATTATGAATATATAAAAGGTTGTGATAGGCCTTATGACACAACAGGTGTTATGTCACAAGTTAGATGGCAAGGTACCACTATTTGTGGTAGCCTTGAGCAGGATGATATTAGAGGAGTGAGTTTTATATGACCTAGGCTCTATCATCTAGGTCCAACTAGTACATGATATTTATGAGATGTTAGTCAGAGGGTAGAGGACTATGGGACTGATCATATTGCTGACAACTTGGATCTATGAGAGGTTTCCTATTTATCAGTTGGTTGGGTTACCCCATGAAGTTTATGGAAGGTTACCTCAAGTGAGGAGATGGAGGGAGGACTAGGTAACATGAGTCATGTCCCATGTGTTAGTACTATAGTCAGTGAGATGTGCAGACATAGTGTGGTAGCCATACGAGTACATAATAGCTATATGGATGAGTTGGTACATAGTTGCACTAGTGATATATACGATAAAGGTAGTTGGGCATTATTTCTCAGAGAGAGCCATATTTGGTGGCATAAGTGTCATGGTAAATTGGATTAACTCATCTAGTAACATTGATATTGATGCTCAAGTAGTGGGCTTATTATGTGAAGGATCCACAAGGGAGGAGAGGATTAGGGCCACTAGTAATGAGGCTGATACTGAAGCCACATTGAGAGCAACCATGGATTGGTCAAGCATGATACGGAGTTGAGTAGGAGGATAAGGATGTGGAGGTAGAGATACCAAATGTACCACTACTATCTCCACATCAAGATGAGAAATAACCACCAATGACATGACACTGATGAAGGCAGGAGATAGAGGAGAGAATGAAGACTATTACCATCCCAAATGACCCCATATGTGAGCCAAAAAAGAGGATAGAGAGACCACTCAGATGTATGCTGAGATTGACATGAACCATGATAGTTAGGTTTGAACTAAGGAGGTGACCTATAGAGGAGGTAATAAGAGGCCACACAAATGGGGAAACTATGTGAGGCAATCATGCAGATGGTGAGACCATAGTAGTTAAGACATAGATAGGTAAAAACATGAATAATTTGTTATTTATATTTTGTTTAGAAGTAAAGATAGATATTTTAAGATATAACAGTGATCTAATATCCATATTATGTGATTTAATATGTGTAGGTGAGGATGAGGAGGAGACATGGGGGTCCCTAGTGAGGGGATCACTCTATGACATCCTAGATTAGACTCTATAGCCATACAACCCCACAATACTAGAGGATCTGAGTGTACCATCTACCCCAACTCAAGCGAGCTAGTTTATATTAGCTAGAGAGGAAACAAGGTAAATATAGGCACATAGAGAGGATTCAACCACTAAAAGTGATGGGTGTAGGGGAACTATATGCATGGCAAGCTCTGGGAGATGAGAGAACTACACATCTAACTATAGTAGTGTAGATGACATAGATACAAACCCAATTGATGGAGTCACACATATGGGAAACACACCTATAGAGATAGGTAGAGGGATTGAGAGATCTCAAATGGCCTGCTTATAGGGTACCATTTAGAGGAGTCAGACTAAGGCCTTAGCTGGTAGTGTGGCTAGGCCAAAAGATAGATAGGATGGGACCCAACCATAGAGCTAGGGCATTGTATATGGTTACATTTGTTGTATCAAATTCATGAGATATATATATATATATATATATATGATGGATCATTTTGGCATATTGTTTTTAGATGTGTATGTTGTCATTATGGGTTATTCTGATTGTTCATTATGTTTAAAGCTATGGATGCTTTAGATATATTTATTTCTAGCACATATATTTAGTTTTATTATATATGCTATAGGAAATATATGATATGTAGTTTCTTTTCTATCATTATGAAAGACACATGCATGGTTAAAAATAAATAGGCAAAAAGGACTTAGAAAAATATAATCAATCAAGAAAATGTACTACACACTATTTCAAGCTAGGAAATGTGTAATAACAAGAAATGACTAAAGATAAAAAACCAAGAAAAGGCAAAACAAGATGGTAAAAAGGGATTTATTTTAAACCAATGTGAAATATTTTTGTACCAAACTAAAATAAGTAAAATCATACTAATATTGCATTAAGAAGTATGGAAACAATGTAATAAAATAGAAGGTATGTAAAAGGGCAAAAATAGTAATAAAAATAAATAAATTAAGTCAATCAATCATACTGAATCATGTTGGGAAGTATGAAATAAAAACAAAATTACAAAAGATTGGTCTTAAATTGGTCATACTAATTCAAGCTGGGAAGTATGAAAAAATGAAGAAATAGTTAAAATCTTACATGCACTCAAAAAATGAAAAGTAAAAAGGTGAAAGAAAAATGACATAAGCATAAAACATACTAAATCAAGATGGAAATCATGTAAAATGATGTGTAACTTCATAATCGATCGAATCTTATCTCAAATTTGACATGTCTAATTTGGATGGTGACTTGGGTATTGAAAATTTTTGTGAGGAGGCTCGGGTCCTATCCATAGTCTTACACTACAACTCGATAGTAATAAATAGGAAAATTAGATAATCAAAGATATGGGTAATAAGAATAAAAAGATAGTAATTTTCAAGGATGGCTATATCCTATCCATAGTCTTACAATGCAACTCACAAATGATATCCCAAGGGGAGTGATCAGTAGATAAAATAATATTTCTCAAGAGGAAATATAAAGGATATAAGGAATGAAAAAGGGAATGTAAAAATCAAGACTTAGGCATATTATGAGAAGAATTTAGGAGGCAAGAGGCATACTAAGGACATGAGAAGACACTAAGTGACTAGTATTCATTTATATACAAAGGAAACCTGTTGCTATAGACACAAAGCTTTGTAGGAAAATACGTGTGCTACTATGATCAACTCATGAAGGTAGATTGGTACAAGAAAATTAAAATGGACCTACCTTCCCATGATGTGTTTTCCACTCTTTAGGACCCCTTACAAAGTCATTGGTCTACTACAAAGATTGGGTAATTACGTGAGAAAGTAGGTAGCACTAAAATATTTTTTTATTCTCCTCTTCTAATCTACTAGCCTATTGTACCCCAAAGGACCTCAACTCTGTCATGAGGCCAACTATAGAGTTTGAGCTTTGACTAGAAGAAGGAGATGTGCTTTTATTCACATCTTTTAGTGTGATTGGACTTTTAAGAATATTTTTTACCTTTTGATATCATTGTCTTTTGTTTAAATGATTTGGCTCTTAAATTTATTTTGAAGGCTTTTTAACATTCCTCCTCCATACATATTTGGATTGAATAATCATTAGAGAGATAGTGATACACATGAATGAGTTGTAGACTAAGGCTAAAGGAAGCTAAGTAACTAGAGATAAAGACTAACTAAGATGCATAGGCTTGATAATGAATGAGCATGTGATCTCAAGTCTCAACCATGTATATGCTTAGTTTGCAGAAAAAGGAAGAGTGGAAAAGGAGATCCAAAATGGACTGATAAAAGGAGATAATAATGAGATAGATTGTTTGTTACATGATCACATGGTAAAGGGAGATAATAACTAATGGAATCATGGTTTTTATAACCAAATCACCATGACAAATTATCTATGAAAAATAAGGATAAGAAAGCAAAATAATCATAAAGATGCAAGCAAGAGATTTTTGAAAAAAAACTCTAGGGAAAAGAAAAAGCAATGATAAAAGACAATCATATGCAAAAAATAAATGATAATATAAGCAATATATAGTATAATAAGATAAGATCATGATATAAGATAAGAATAAATTTGACATAATGTCAAATGATATAATAGAGAAAAATAAGATTGGAGCACACATTCAATCCAATATAAATGTGAAATCACCATGCATGTGCTCATAAATACTGGTAAATCTATCCACACACATTATCCAATACATCAGATAAGTCTCTATGAAGCTGTAGTCAAACTACTACTAAGGTTTTATCAATATTTAATGATTACTAGGCAAATACTTCTTTTCTGATCTCCTCAACTAAAAAATTATGAATGCTCAAAGGATCATGTTGAGGAGAAAAATTAGGGAAAGGTTGTTTAGGACAATACATGGGAATAAGATCTACTACAGAAGGAAACATCAGTGGATAAAGATCCACAAGTGAAGGACTCATGAGTGGAGAAGGATCCATAGATGAGGGAAGGTCTGCAGTTGAAGGAATCATAAGTGGAGGCATAGAAGGTGGTGAATGGACCACAGGGAAGGATAGAATGACTAGAGGAGGAACCATAGGCAAAGAAGGAGGAGCCTTCTTATTAGAATGACCTATGGGTAGAGTGGTAGAAGGTCCAGGAATGGCTATAAGGTGATCTTTGAGATGTTGTTGTAGGATATGATAATGATCAGTATGATGGGTGCCATATAGGTATCAGACAATATACCTCACCATACTTGGGAAAATATTCAAGAAGTACCTTTGAGGGAGGTATGGCTTTGACTGAAGATAGGGAAGAAGGATGCAAGGTATAAAGATATTATTACAACTTCTGACAATGGGTGAAAGAATGGTGATCTATCCCATGGAAGTAATAGGTACGCTTGTGAGTGGTTTTGGTAGAAGCACTCACAAAAGGAGGTAAAACAAGAGTGAAAGAAGCTGAAGAACACTCATCAGCCTATTTGGTGGGCAGAGGATCCATCTTAGGCAAAGGAAGTAAACCATCACCAAGGGAAGGTGGTGATGAGGAAGGAATGGAACTAGGATCAATAAAGGGAGTGATAACATTAGAAATAGGGGTAGGCTCAACAACACTAGGAACTAGAATAGGATAAACTATAGCAAAAGAAAAAAGAGGCTCAATTATAACTAGCTCTACTAAGGGAGGAACAAGATCTATAGAAGGTCTAAGGAGGGTCACACTAACCTTAGGGGTGAACTAGCTACAAGGGTCAGGGTACCTTGAAAAATGGTAAGGCTCAATCATAACATGATTCATAAGTATAGTCCTATGTGGTTCCTCAAAAATTGGAGGTGTCAACACTATTTATACCCTATGATAAATAGTAAAAAGGAAAAAATTAGGAACTATAAGTGAAGGAAAATGATGAGATGCATGAGAAGACTCAAGTAAAGAAGAATGATAATGGATAATCTCAGTATTATGGGCCTAGACAAGACCACCTAATAGTGGATCATCTAAGGAATAACCATCATTGTATTCTAGGGTATGAATATCAATGACATAGGTAGGGATAACCTTGTCATCTAATGAAGCATGGTGAATATAATGCCTAGTCTTGGTCAAGACTATGGGAATGTCATCATAAGGAGGTTTTCGAGAATGAAGTTTCAAGGAAGCAAAAAATTGTGAGATGAGATGAGGTAAGAGATCAAAATTTTTGATCTTTAAATTAATCTCATCGGGCTCATTATCATCATAATCTAAAAGGTTAGGAGGAATGTTATCAATGATCTCAAGATGTGGAGAAGTCCTCATAAGCTCAAGGAATGGAATTTGAGATGGGAGATTAGTGATCTCCACAATGGGATCCCACTCATCATAGACCATAAGAAGGTTGTTAGATAAAGGTGCGTAATGGTTAAGGAGGTCCTTGGAAGGAGGAGTTGAAGTACATTGAAATTTTTTTTGATAAAAAGAAGAAGGTTTAGAACAAGGTGGTAAATCATGTTGAGATGAAGAAGTAGTTAGTTTAAGTTGATTTTGAGAATTAGAAGAAGTGGTAGTAGAGGCTTGATTATTATTAGTATTATAAGATTATGGAAGAGTGATAGAAATAGAATGGGATGTGTTATCCAAAGGAGAATTAAAAATTGGATCATCAAAAGTGATAAGGTCTTCTTGCCCCAACTCATTTAAATGATTTGGAGAAAAATCCTAGATAACATGATATGTCTTATGGGAAGGAGGAGTGTAGATAAGTTGGGAATCAATGAAATCCATCACCCTTCACATATTAGTCATGTTAACCACTTTTTATTCAGAAGTTGGTTCAACAAGACTTTCTATGTTATTGGTGGAAGGGGTGGGTTTATCTTGATTATCTTGAATAAATTTATGATTAGGTAAAGGATCTTTATAGATAGCCAAATGAGAATGTGCTTGGTTCAAGGCTTGAGTTTTGTCATTTGATTTATAGTCCTTGAAAGTAATCTCATAGGCTTGTTGATGCTTACAAATAATATAATCATGATAGAAATTATGTCCAAGAAAAAAATCCATAGCTAAGTTACAAAGTTATCTGCAAGTCTCATGAGAATGACCCCAAATAGCATGAAACCACCAAAATTTGTTAGGATCATACCAAGATTTCATAGGATGGGTAGGGTCAAGTTTTCATGGAAGAGGCCTAGGCAAATGCTTAAGCAATTTAGCCAAGGATAGAGGTTTGTGATCATTGATGTTATTTGGTGAAGAGAAATGAGGATTAGTATATTGTTGAGAAGGAGATGGTTCCAAATAAGGGTTATGAACAATAACTTGAATATTATGAATGGTGTCAAAAGAATCAGTAACACCAACATTGGTGATATTGCAATTTTTGTTCTTAAGTAATAAATGAAGACCCACAGAAGGTTGGGGTGATTTGAATTGATGCATTAGGAAATATTATCTTTTAAATTGATTAATATCCTCCTCCAAGGTACATGGAGAGAGAGTGTGGACTTGATATTGAAGTTTAGGAAAGAGATCATTTGCAAAGAGATGAAAAATATTATCATCTACCATGTTATGTTCACATTTGTTTGACAAAGTCTTCCATCTCTTAAGAAAGGCTTAGGAAGTTTCATTCTCATGTTGTTTATAATTAATGAAATGGGCCAAAGTGTTTTCAGGAAGATCATTAGTTTCAAATTCTTGAACTAAAGCATTTACTATGTCCTCCAAACTAGAAATGGAATGGGCTCTAAATTGATTATAACAATCCAAGGCATCACTTGTGAGAGTTTTGGCTAAGAGCTTGGTAGCAGAATATGTGTTTAATTTGACCCAATCCTTGTAAATATTTCTAATTTTTTTAAGGTGAAGAGTGGGATCGGTTGACCCATTATACAAAATTATAGGTGTAATACCTCCTAGATCAATGTTGGTAATTTGAGTAGTAAGAGGTTCATTTTGTATATGCTTGATGGTTTTATTGACTAAAGGAGGTTGAGGACTGAAATTGCCTTGAGAATCTTGAAGAGGAGGAGGGGGAACATTTTGGTTATGTGTGCCCAAAGCCATTAGTTATGGATGAGATTGAAGATTCAGAATGTGGTTTTGCATTCTCATCATTTGAGTCATGTTATGTGCTTGAAAGATATTCATCTGATTAAGAGTTTTCAATAAAACTTGATGTGTTTGATTAACATTAGAAGCATTAGAATTGGTATTTGTGTTGGTATTAGTGGCTTGGGTACCACTGTTATTATTGAGATGAGTTTGAGAAAAATTGTGAGAATTTGAGGCACTAGTGGAAAAATTTGCTCGTGAAGCAAAAGATGGTTGAGAGGAAGAAGCACTAGAAGCATGATTGCCTTGGGTAGAAAATAATAAACTAGTGGAAGGATTAAGGATTGTGGACTTTATGAGAGGTACACTAGATGTATAACCTACCATGTTAGTTGAGATACTAGGCATGGAAGTAGAAGATGTTATAGAAGAAGATGTCATGGCATAAGGAGTTGAAATTAAAGGAAGAGATTGAGAACCAAAGAAAGTGATACCTCTAAATCCTGTATTGAATGTAGGATTAAGTGAATGAGGCCCTTTAGTTTGGCCACTAATCATGAGGTCATAAATGGTATAAGGATCCTTTCCTCTGTGTTGATAAAATTTGAAGATAAAGAAAAGTATTTCAGGAGTATACTCTAACTTAGTTTGGTCTTCTATTGAGAAAAGAGGATTATGATGTGAAGAGGTATGAGGAGGGTATCATAGTTCATTATGTGAGTGGTAATAAAAATGTTACCAACATCCAAAAGAGGAGCCCTATTTTATCTATGGGAGACCCTATTAGGATTGGTAAAGTTCATATTTATAGACTATGACTCAGTGTCATTACCAAACATAAAGTCCATGATGAAGGGAAAAGAAGAGAGATGAGAAAGAAAAGGTCAAAAGAGGTGACTAAAATAGTACAAGGTTGATTAGGTCAACCCAGTATAGAAATAGGGACTATAAAATTATACAAGGTCGATTGGGTCGATCTAGTACAATATACAAAAAGCAAAAAAGCTACTAGGTCAACTAGGTCAATCCAATACAACAAACATGGAATTTAAAAAGCCTAATTTAGATTGTAAAAATAAAACAAGATAAGTTTGGGAAAATGAAAAATAGTAGATACTGAAAGGAAATAAACAACCAATTGTATTAATGCTGGCCAATCTAATTGAAACACACAAAGCAAAATATTGCACTAACATTGGCTAATGCAATATTTTGTGCACACGATGGAATAAATATTAAGCAAACAAATTGAAAAGTAAAGCCAACTAATTGGTTAACCTTATTTTTAATTAGATTATTAACAATGATTTTGAATGTGATTAGAAGTTGGCTATAAACAAGGTATTAGATAGCAATTTAAGAATGGTTTTAGGTAGTTTGCGATGACAGGGATTGTAGTGGTAATGATACAAGATTGGTATTGGGGCCTACCCCCTCACTTCACACACTATAACAATAAGAGTAACTTGTTCTTAGCCAAAATATACCATTAACCATGCTTTATACTTGACTAGAGCATCAAGTTGACGTCCCCCTTAGTGATGAAATCCAAGTAGGTTAGCTTAAGGTAGACAAATATTAAGTGTTTGTTTATGTTATGTGATTTTTATGTGTGTACATAAAATAAAAATAATGAAACTAATCAATTAATTTAAAATCCCCTAATTAAACTATGTGAACTATTTTAAGCATGCAAACAACAAGAAAATAAAGTGTGAACTAATTACTAACAGATCTGAGATTAATTCTAACTTTGAAACAAGGTATAATATGGACACTATATATATAAAATATAGAACAGATTGATAGGGTTAATATTGTACTATGAAATCAAGGTTTAAAAATGAACTAGGTCAATAGTGTCAATCTAGTTATTTTAGACAACACACAGAATATAAAACTGGGTTAGTAGTGTCGATCTAGTTGACTATGCAAGGGTAGTTTTGAAGACCACAAAATGTGAAAGGAAAGATGGAAAAGAAAGAAATAGAGAGGTAGAAGGGAACTTTGTTGGATCAGAGATATAATGAAGGAATATTATTGATGAAGAACCTTGAAATATGCTTGAAAAACCTAAAAACTGGGTCGACAAAATCAATCAAGCTGTATAGGGACCTATTGTAGAGTGATGAAACTATAAGAGGTCGACTGGGTCAACCTAGAAGGTTGAGTTAGGTATTTAAAAGGTTAGAAACTTATACTAGGTTAATTGGGTTAATCTAATTACTTGTTCTTAAAAACTTTCACATAGAGAAAAATAATTGGGTCGACATAATCGATCCAATATGTCAAAATATATGATAAAAATGGCGATGAAAAAGAATGACTAAAATAATGAAAAAGTGAAAGAAATCCTTCAAGGTTTACATCCACGTCAGGTTCACTAGAATGTATGCAATTGAAAATGCATCACGTTTATAAATCAATCATGGCTCAGAGAAGATAGAGTACACCTACACTTTTGATTGGGGATACACTTGTTAATCAAGAACATGACTAATATGAAGATATGCTAGACCTGATTAGGGGATCACTTATCACAACACATCATGCTAGGAGGGGTTTCAAATCCTACAGTCTAACACAATTGCATAACAACCCTAATAGAGTCCTAAAGTTTAAAATATTCACTTATTCTAATAAAAAGAAAGCAAAATCTAATCTAGTGCATATCAAAGCTTTTAGCACAAAGTGGGGGTTAGAAACAATAAAATATACAACTAAACTAAACATGTAATAGAAGACATATAATCATGTCAATGTATACATAATCCTAATATATGGGAGAAGAATACAAATGCGTTATCTATCTACTCTTGCAAAGGAAAAATAAAGTTAGGAATACTTACCTTTGAAGACAAACCCATCAAGCCTCAATCTCTCCCTTGGCCAAGGTGTTTCACAAGAGATTGTTATGGTATGTAAGGATAACCAAGATGAATAAGCTCTAAGCTACACAACCTATCTAAGCATCCAAAATACTTCTCCACAAGATAAGATACGTATCTCCAAAGAAAGTATGGAACCCTAAGATTTATTCCTTAAGTAGAATGGTCAATAAGTAGATGTTCATTCGCACTTATTAATTATTCTCTTATAAAATGGTTGGAAATGAACTTATAATATAGGTGGATCTTTCCCTAAATCCTCCCCAGAACATCAACTATACAAGGTCAGCGCAATCGACCTAGTGTGTTTTTGGGGACAAATCACTATGTTTGTGCTAGGTCAGTCAAAAGGCTAACAAACTAAGAGAGTGAAAGAAATACCCCTAAACTATACTGGGTCAACCCAATTGACTTAGTATAACTGACAGTTCAAAAGGTTGTTAAGGCAAGAAAAAGAGGAATGGAAGGAGGAAAATACTGGAATAGGTAGGACTGAGAAGAATAAGCTTAGGGTTAATGGTTTTAGGAGACAAGTGTGTAGATGGTAAGTGTAAAAAGGAAAAAAAATATTACGAAGCATTGATGGTCTACCCACCCATTTCCTAGTGCAACCTTTAAGGTATGCACTCAGACAGATTAAGACTCGATAGGATCCTACAAGATATAAAGTGTCAGTAATTAATAAAAGTTTGAAAATATTATGTGTCTACATCTAGTACTCTAACAATGTGAAATTAAGTGAGATATAAATCACATAATGTAATGCACTAAAGTATGAACAATAATGATAGTCATATAAAAATAAAACACGTGCAAAAAAATGTTTCCAGTGAACTTGTGATATAGATAAGTTATAGAAAGTTTGTGACTAGTTTCAATCTAGAAAAGTAAAGCATGTGTTCACTAGGACAAGTCTACTAACATCAGACAAGAGTAAAGTGTGTTACTATTTGTATCAGAGTGGTTTTGTTTGTATAAAAATTTTAGGGTTGAGATAATATCATCACTTAAAACTACATCTATAAATGATATGCATGTTATGTAACTCACTCAAGTACACTTATAAATTATATTTGATATAAAACTAGATATAGAGCAGTACTACATATACTGAGAAAAAATATACTAATGCAAATGATCTAAACATAACATGCATAGGTCCTAGTTTTTAGAATTTTATAAAATATTCTATTATTTTGTTTTTTTTCAATATATGAAAACTTATGAGAATATAAAAATCAAATATCACATCCAAGGGATGAAAATAATCGAATGATGGATCTAGTAGAAGATTATTGAGTTATGAATAATGGATCTTATCAAATTTCCATAGATAATCATCATTGTAGTCATCATAGCACTCATGTTCCATAAACTTAACCATATATTTTGTATTTAAATCTTGTGCATACATATAACATGTTTTATTATTATCTAGGAAGCCTCTTATGTGGCTTTTGGATAGATCAATTTTGAACCATGGTTGTTATTTAAGAATCTATGATTATCATCAATACCATTATGAATAATAAATATTGTACTATCCTCAAATTTGAATGTAAAAAATCATTGTAACTTATCAATTATGGCTTCCATTTTGTACAATCAATGTTGATCCAACATAACACTTATCTGATTTCCTATTTGCATAACAAAGAGTAGTGTGCCCATAACTTTAGTACCACATACAACTGGTATTGTAATATATCTAATTGAATCTTGGAAATATATAGATTTTTGTAATTCATTTTTTTCATAGATGATGTGCCAAAGGAATACAAGTATGCATATATTTGGATCTATATTCTCATCTATTTCCATATGTTGTCGATGTTGATTTTCAATAAAAATCAGAATAGGCAAAGGGTTTTTTTTGGATGCTTATAATTTCTATGTATTTGACTTCAATTTGGATCTTTACTAGTGTTAGTATGGCCTCTATAATTTAAATAATCTCTTTATATTTATATTTATAAATTTTATGTTGTAGTGTTGAACAAGTATCTATAACATGTCATGTTATTCTATGAAAGTGACAAAAGGGTTTTCCCTTTTGTGTTGATAACTTATTAGTAAATTTATGCCTTACTATAGGCAAAGTAATTAATTCCCTATCAAGTAACATATGTAACATAACATGTGGTCTATCATGTGCATTGTTAGCTTGTATTATGATAATTGGTTCTATATCCATGATTTCAATATTATAGACTGAATCTGTAAATGGTGTCATGTTCATACCTACAATGCATTGATTGATATATTGTGCCTCTTATTCTTGAGTAATGCTATAATTGACATAATGTTAGTCATTGATATAACTGGGGAAGTAACACATTGTATCATATCTATTTTGTGATAAGTATCCTTACCTTTGCCAATATATTGATTAGTGTTTTTCCTTTATATGTTTTTTCATAAATTATTGCCTTCGATTCTCTCTATATTCAATTTGACCAACTAGGGTGAAATTTAAACCACCTAAATAATCATTGATGTTTATTGGTATTACATTTATATCATCATCATAACTAGCATCAAAATCATCATCAACATCCTTTATAGATATGAAGTTTGCATCCTCTAATTGATTAATAAAGGTAATTCATATTCATCCTTATCTTGGTCTACCTTTTTAAGTGAAAGTGGTGGAGTTTGAACACTCATAGACTATAGTTGTGTATTATGTGTACTAGAGTCACCAACCTCATATGTATGCATTTGATCTATAGGTATGATCTCTGGTGGTGGCACTATAGTATGTTGAGGTTTTTGTAACTATGATTGATTATCGATAGTAAATTCTATAATATTACAATATCTACATGTTTAATTATCAACAAGGCATGTATATAAATGTTATCATGTAATAATCTGACACACCAATGTAAATTATAAGGTACAACTTCTGCTACATGTATCCATAACTTACCCCATGGTAAATTATAGTACAAATAATTAGGCATGACTTGAAATCAAGTAAATAATATTTTGGGCCCCACCTTGATATAATAAGTGATAGAACCCAAATCTTGATGAGGCATATCATCGAAGCCTTTGATATTCTTATATGTATTTTGCATTGAAGCTATGTTAATACCTAGTGTCTGTAAGAAGGTAAGATTGTAAATATTCAATCATGAACCATTATCAATCAAAACCTTTTTTATTATTGTAATTTTTATTTGAAGTTGTATGAACAAGGGAATATTTTGATCAATAGTAGATTGACCAGGAAAATCCTCATTTATGTATGATATAACATCTTTGATATCCTTTACAGTATTTACAATAGATTCAAAATAAGAAAGATTTGTATCACAAGGCATAGGTGTATAATTCCATGCTTGGTATGAGATATATTTGAAAACAATAGTTTTTTGAAGTAGTTCCAACATTAAAATTTCCTCTAGTGTATTCCTTAACTCATCAACAATATCATAACTTTTAGGTTGAGTAATTGGTATTATTAGATTTGGTTGGGGAGAAGGAGGAATTTCCTAAATGGGTTCCTCCTACCTTACCTATTGGGGCATTAGACCTCATCTAGTGACAATTGCTCAAACCAAAATATCTACTATAAGCACACAGAAAATAATGAAGACATGATATGAGCTAAGATAGTTGGGAGGTATAAGGGTAGGACGAATAAAAGGAACCATCTAAGCCCTTTGACATCTAGTAATAATAGGTGTAAATTCAAACCTATCCATGCAAAAATAGGCATCACAGAAATGTTCATTATTTAGATCTTGGTTGATATTGAATTTTATCCTTTTCATCAACTTATGCATCCATGGATTTATATACAACATAAAGATTATACATATTAAAGGTAAACTAAATGTAAGTGAAACTAATAATCTTTAAACCATGAAATAATAGACATATTCAATCATTATTATCATGATTATTATGGAAATTAGAAAATTTGAAATTTAGAACCCTAACAGAGATGTTAAAGTGATAGAAAGAGAAAAACCTAGGACATATTAGGGTTTACGATATTAAAAAATAAGCTGGTTCACCAATATGTTTTATTAAATTTGGGAATTAAGAGAGTTTTAATTCTAATTAGAAAAATTGCCAAGTAAAATCAAAATTCTATAGATTGTAATAAATGACAAACTAATTTAGAACTCATTGAATTTAGAAATATGCTAAAAAGGCAAAGTACTAAAGAAATACAACTTAACTAGAAATCAGATGTGCAAGAATGTAGATATAACTATAAAATGATAGTATGATTATATGATGGCATTATGAATCAAGAATAGGGATTCACTTGAATATGGGACAAGATAATTGGAATTAGATAGAGGTGGTTCACATTATTGTCCTTAGAGTATGTCAATGTCTAATAGATTTTTAGTAGTTTGTGAAATTTTGGACATATGTACCTTCACATGTTGACCCTGTATGTACGATCAGATATTCATGATTCACTTCAAAAACCATAGTGTGCCTTCTTCTCCAATTAAAACCCTAGATTAATAGGTAATATGGGCAAAACAAAATAAAGAGGAAAAAGAGGTTAGTGGTTAAGTTTTATTTGACATCAACACTCCTTGTGTTGAGTGTTGCCAACATACTAATATTTTGAAGAGGGATCAAACTCCATATAGTTATCCCATGCTATAGTGGTGTGTGTGAAATATTGGTGCAATGCTAAATATATTTTCAATCCTCTTGTGATTAAGTGCTTCATTAATGACTTTTGATCTTGGAGATGCATTTAGACTTAGCTCAAGGATACTATGGCTATGTAGACTTTGAATTGGGGAAATAGGTGTTTTTATCTCAATGTGTAGTTAGATATTTTGGTGTTTTTTAATCATATAATCCTCTTAGTGAAAAATGGATTTAAAATGTGTTTTTTTAGTGATCATTTAGGAATTACTTCAGATGGGCTTTACTAAACATGAAAGATGACCCATTAGGCAAATTTTAATCTAAGAAACTAGAAGTTATTTGGTGGGAGGACATGGTCAGTAGATTTAGACACTACCAATGAGTGATATTTCCTAAAAGCACAACTTTGTCTGAGGAACAAGGATAACTAAGATAAAACTATAGAACACTAAGATAATAAGCTTGAGCTACTTGGAATGAGAGATAAGGACTTTTAATGATTAATAATTACTTGGAGGAATGAGTCATCCACATGAAAGTGAAGGAATATCGGTCAAAAGATCATGGAATCATGCATGAGCTATGTGGGTATGAGGAGTGGTCACAATTTTATGTGTTGACAAAGACACATCCTTATTAAACTAGGTTGTTGAGTCTAAAATTGAGTGTTCCTTTCTTATTTAATGCATCAATGATAATCATTAAGTTACCCTCCAATTATAGAGAATTAATTCCATAGTACATGACTATTTTTAGACATTTATCAAGGCCCATATTTTTTTCCATATTATTAGTACCCAAAGGGATATTGAAAGCAAAGAATATGATAACATCCCCATTTTCATCATGCAGAACAACACTTGTTCTATAGATACTATGGTTTCTATTTAAAGACCCATCAAAGTTGATCTTGAAAAAATTTACAGATGAACCCTATTTATTTTTATGAGTCATAGTTTTAGGTCAGTTACCACATCCACATAAAATTATGACTAATACATAGGAGGGATGTAAGGTAATCTAGTCTAAAATAGTAAATTGGAACCTTAATTTGCTTGAAATAGGAATAAATAGAGCAAGAAAATGACTAAAGCATGTAATAACAATGAAGTTATAAAGAATTTTGGCATTTGACACACTTGATTATAGTTATTAAAATTTGAGACTAGATATGAGATTTGTAGGTGAATGTGCTTTTCTTTGATAAATATGATTGTCAACTATCACTAGAATAGAATTGGCTCTATGACGAAAAATTATAATACATAATAGAAGGGATGCCAAATTTATACCACCTATTTTCACCAAATTTTTAACCTATTGTTGAATGTGTCCTTTGCTCTATTTCAAGTTCTATATTTTATGGGTAGGTGCACAAGCTGATGTCGAGTATGATTATGCAATTACTATGTAAAATTTATGGGAAGTATGTGTTATTTGTATTTCCTTTTGATCCTTGACCTATAATTCAAAAGTAACAATAAAATAAGTGTGTGAAAAGTTAGTTGACTCATGCTGACCCTTGAGGAGTTGTAACATATCCTATGTACTTGGACTCAAAGTCAATGTAGTTCTCTTGTGCATGTGGGTGAAGTGTAATAAAGAGAAAGCATTCATCTTGTATCCCTATGAAAATCTAATTTGACTACATGAACATTCACTTAAACCCTCTTTTAGTACAAGATGATGATGGAAAAAGACTTGAAATGATATAAATGCTTTGTACACTCAATGCGAAGGCTTCCTCATAACTATAGTGATAAATTTGATCAATTTGAAACTCAAACTTAAGCTAGGTTATCTATTTGAATCTCACTTGAATATTAGTTGGTAATTGATTTTGGATTTATTTGTATATATAGTTATGTCTAGGTCAAGACACACAAAGGTTGACCATGAAATAGTGTATCAAGTAAAATTAGATGCAAAGTGGTTTAACATTTTTGGGTTTAACTATGTAAATCATATGTTTGGTTAAGGGGTTAAGATGTTAAAATCAATCAAATAAATATGTAATAATTAAGTATTGATTTGTTATAATCATTAACTTTGTTTGAATTTTTAAAAATAGAAATAAATAGGGACTTAGCTAAAAACTAATTATCACAAATGATTTGGGTTTTGAAAGTTAACATTTAGACAGTAGTTTGTGTCATTAATAGGATTATGTTATTCATATATTCACTAGATAACAGCACCTAATTTGGATAGTAGTGCCATCAGTGTGTAGTGTCCTCAATATGGTGATAATGTCCCCTTTTCAGAACTATTCTTATTTTTTGGGAGCACCTGCACTTGTGTTTGTATGTCTTATTCCTGTATGACCAAAACCTAGAGATATGTGTTATACGTATACAACTTGATTTGATCTGCAAACCCTAATATCATTGAAAGTATGGCATAAGCAATAATTTTTTGTATTTTATTAGGATGAACTAGACATCCTCAATACCCCGTTGTGTAGAGAGTTGCATACATACCAATACTTTGAAGATGGATCAATCCTGATATAGTTCTCCCACCTAGTGCTTGATGTATGTGCAAGTGAATGTTAGAATGAGAGTGGCCTTGGATGCCTTGAATGCACTTGAGCTTTAAAATGGTTGAAAACTAGGCTT
This sequence comes from Torreya grandis, assembly GCA_037957365.1. Classification (NCBI taxonomy): domain Eukaryota; kingdom Viridiplantae; phylum Streptophyta; class Pinopsida; order Cupressales; family Taxaceae; genus Torreya; species Torreya grandis. The sequence continues at coordinate 1,857,900 of JARHVA010001477.1, forward strand.
AGGGTTGTTGTATATGGTAGTATGTATAAAATAGGGTAGAATAATGATCAAATACCTTGATTTTGCACAACTTTGTCTTTGGTTTAAATAAATTTTTGCTTCTATTTTCCATCTAGTGAATAGAGGTGGATTAGACTTGTATTTTATAGGGTTATGTTGCTTGTGTAGATAAGAAAATGAGCTTAGTGTACCTTAGGAGGGGCACACATTTGAAAAAGTTTTTTTGGGAAGAGCTAAGGCTAAGGATAGTAATGCCTAGTTGGGGACACTAGCACAATGTGGCTATAGTATCCCAAATGTGGCAATAATGTCCTCTTTACAAATTGTTAAGCAATTCAGATTAGGATTTGAGATGATAATTATGGGACTATGTTTTGATTAGTTGCAGATGACTATGGTTTGTTGAATGATTGGAAATGTAAGTATAATGCTCAAGGATAGGTCTATGGATATTCTAGGGATAGGTTAACTCAAATGACATTATTAGCATCTAATTACCACTTTTAGGTGATTACATTTCCCCCCTTTTATGCTAGTAATAAAACAAAGCAAAATGATTAGTATAAAGGAAAAATAATTGTACTTAGACTTACTTTGGAAGTGAAACTCATGTAGCAGAGTTTGAGTATGCAAATCTAGGTCTATGTATGTGGAACATGATCCAAACCAATGTCTTACAATGAAACATGAAAAAATTAGTCCTTAAGAGATGATCAAAAGCAAAAGACTAAGCTGAAATGAAATAAATGAGTAAAATTGAGTAAAAAGAGAGGAAATAATGAATACACTTTGTTGGGTATGTGAACCAATGCATGAACATAGTGACAACCTATGTGTGTGAGTGTGTATAGTGATCATATCATTGAATAACTTGAACTGATATGATGGCTTGCTCAATCCTCATATGGGTGGCTCAAGAACTCAATTCAGTTTTGACTCCATAATTTCCCACCCCTACTTGGTGGATCCTAATCTTTGTAAATAACTTGGGTAAGACTGTAAGTGTGTCTAACCCTCTCATGTAGGTGGCTCAAGAACTCAAGTAGGACATGAATTCATCATTTCCCCTATGTGAAGTAGATGCATCTATAATTGAACTATATAAAATGTTGAAAGTATTTAATTGATTATAGTTTAATTATGTATTCAACTTTACAACCACCAGGTATATTAAGCAACTTTAGACCACTCAAGAATGCCAACCACTATAGATGGAGTAAGGCATGAATCTAATGACAAACTAGAATGTGATAGCAAGTGTATACATAATAGAGAATGACATGGATTTTTCCATTCCCTGTAATCAACCTATTTGAAGCTAAGTATATGGAAACCAATGTGTCGAGTACATGCCCCTAATCTGGTATCTAAATATACTAAATTTGAATCAAGTATGTAATAGATGAACCTATGAAATTGATCTGAATGTATGAGTGATCATGTTGCACATGATGCCCCTAAATCTAAGCAACTGGTATGACTTTGAGCTTAAATGAGTGTATCTAAGCTAAATCTAAACATAACTACCAAACCTATGATTGTATCTATGTAAATATGTATTGTACTTGGTGTACTAGTTTGAATGATCCAAACTATCCTGAAGCTAGGACTACTGGACAATAGTACCCTATGGTGATAGTGTCCCATTTAGAGCACTAATGATTACCTTGTCTGACCTCTATGTGATCTAAAATGACTGGTGAGTCTATGCTCTATTTTATATCTATCCCAAGTCTAATATTTGATACTAAGCATGTGTGCTGAAATGTATATGTGAAAATCAAATTAGTAGCCTAATCTTTGTGAAAAATCCCTATGAATTCCCCCTCTTTTGAGGGTAGTTGTGAAACATGTGTAATAAATACCCTCTAAATAAGTAGCTCTATAAAATGTGTTAGATGTAACATGTGCATAATATTCCAATATAATCTAAAACATAACATCATAATGTAAATGTATTTGAGCATAAGTAGGAAATGTAAGATGTATGTTATAATCTAGCATTGCATAAGTGTGTCAATATAGATGTAATCAATGTATAATAGAAAATTTGAGTAACAACCTAGGGGTATGGGGAATGATGTCCATCAAGGATTCCAAGTAGGAAGGGTATATACATGATGTCCCTCAAAGATCAAAAACTGATGTGTGTGTGTGTGTGTGTGTGTGTGTGTGTGTGTGTAACAATTAAAAAAAAGTGTCATGGTGTATATGCATACAAGGAAGAAAACATAAAATCACATAAGGCAGGTAAAAGGTGGGCTGAGGGCACACAATACAAGGGATATGGGCACATATCACTAAATATGAGAATTAATACATACAAGGACATGTTCAAATGTTCACATACACAAGCAACAAGTAATTTGGCATAGCACCAAAAATAAGGACATGTTCAAATGTCCACATATAGAAGCAAGAAAACACACACAAGGGATATGGGCACATGTCCAAGGCATACAAACTAAGAAGTGGCATAGAAGCCAAAGAACAATGGAATATTTAAATGCCCTCAAAATGGAAGAAGCATAGGAAATATAATCAAGTCTAATATAGGAACTAGAAATGAAAGCATGTATAATTATGTAATACAAATCTATGTAGATGCAAAGATGCATATATAATGAGTCTAACTAGTGATAGTCAGCAAAAAATATGAGCAATGAGGAGAAATTATCAATATTAAGATAAATCAATGCATAATTAGAATGTATAATATGTAAAGATAAAAATTGGTTATAAAAATTATGTAGGAGATGCCCCTATGTGGGCAGATGTATCAAATATATAAACCTGAATCAATCTAAATGCCCCCAATGGGTAGATGATAGCTGGTCTAGCTCAGTGTAGTAGACCGGAGTCCTATCTAGAATTTCCAATCACTCAACAAGAATAAGTGAAGCATATGTGTATGATAAAATTGACTATACTAGGATAGCTAGCAATATACAATATCTAGCAAGTAGTAGAAATGTAAACATAACAATGCATACAATCTGTAAAATTTTGTATTTTTGAAATATATGGATGTTTTTTTCTTTTTAACATATTATGTTGTTTTTATGTTTTTTGAGTATAAGATATGTACAAGTAAATGAAAATAACTATATACAAAGAGTGAGTGAGAGAAGGAATTATGTACAAGGGTAGGAACCATACTAACCAATGAGTCTCATGCGAGACTTACCATCACCATGACTTGTGTCAAATAGGGGAACTTTGATCATGCATGCAATGTGAAAGGACAACTATGAACCCATGATTTGATGTGTTGTATAATTTTAACCTGAAGTTGCTTGAGTATTGATGCTATGATGTTGTGGCATTGATTGTGATGCCTTGTGAACTTTATAGGTCTTATGGACCCATCTAGTAGAAGTAAAATCTATAGGTGATGTAGGTGCCCTATGTTGAGAACCCCTAGACCCTAATATAACTTATCTTGGTGTAAAATGAGTAGAGGAAGGTCCTCTAGAATTTGTGACGTATCTTTGATGCAATGGTCTCTCTAGTAATGGTCTCTGAGGGAGATTATGCATGCATGTTGATACCATAGAAGTAAACCTAGCCTACTCTAAGGACTCTAATGAATATTATGATGTATGAATATGAGTTATTCTCTATATTTTAACTAATAACCATGCAATATCTAGTAGTACAACTAGAACTATAATTAGTGTTGATGTTTGAAATGTATATGGAAATTATGTTGGAACTGCCTGTGGGATGAGAACATGATACTCTTATGGGACACCCTACATCTTAACCACCTAATTAACATGTATATACTTTAGGCATTTGTGTACTATATATGGGATGGCTTGTATTTATTATAACCATGACCTACCCAATAATATATTAAATACACCTGTACTAGGTATGACTAGGAACTGAGTAGTTATGTGCTAGTCTGACCTATAATGGAAGCACAATATCCTCGATAGATCTCTAAACATGGACACTAAACCCACTAATGACTGTATCTATGGGGAATATATCCTTCTCTATGTATCCCACATGCTATAAAAGTGTCATGGTGCACATGTTTATGCTTGACTCATTGTCAGCCATAACATTGTGAATAGGATGGTGGTTTATATATGCTCATATGAAGAGTGCATGTAAATCTATCATCCATAATATCCTACTCTAAATATGTGATAAGTGGTCTAGGTGGCACTATAGTTTTATACATGGTAATAATACTATGTAGTGGATGTGTCTCCTTTGTAACTGGGTTTTAATAAGCTAGTGGTGGATGAGCATGGTATGTATAGTAAACACCTGATGTGCCTCCTGCCTCATTAGCTATATGTTTTGGTAAAGGATCTAAAAATATATTAAGTGCCTTTGACTTTGTTTATTATTTTAGTGCCTCTATGGGTGTGCCCACATCAATAATGTTAACCTTAATGAGATCTCTTATCTTGTGCTTTAGGCTAATTCATTTATTTTTCATGTGGACTGGTGCCCTATGATACTCATAGAATGCATTTGAATCATAATTATTTGAAAGAGTTCATGTTGTATCAAACCCTTTAATGGGAGGGAGAGATATGACATTGCATTCCAATATTTTTTATAGAACTCATTCTAGTGACTGGTATATTAGTGAAGACTCTACACTAAGGAGATGATAAAACCAATCTGGGAGAAGGCTCTAAAGCTGATTTGACTATGGATTTTTGATTACTTTTATTTTTTGTGGCCCTAACCTTGTATGGAGGTTTGTTTTTACTCTTAATAGTTAAATTTAATCCATTTATGTACTTGAGTTTTCCCATTGATAAGAGCTTAACCTCTCTTTTCTTAATTTCATGGCATATATTGATAAATGTGGAAATCTTCTTGAATAAGATTACTTCATGCAATACTAGTAATAGACTTTGTTTAAATGTATCTTGAAGCTCTCTATCTACCATGGGGCTAGTCAATTTTGATATTATTGTCTTGTATTATAAGACATAATCGGCTATGGGCTCATTTGAATTTTTTTTAATTGTGTTACTTGTGCATATGATATCTTATCACTGATTTTGATAGAGAAGTGTGTTAGGAACATATATGCTAAAGGATTTAATACCATGATAGATTGGTTTGGAAAATCATAGAACCACTGTACGGCATAAACCTTGAGACTACATGGAAATAGCTTCATAAGAAGCCAATCATTGGACACATAGTCCAAGCATGTTGCATGAAAGACTCTGAGGTGATGCTCTGGGTCAGCCTTTCCATCATATAATGTGAGCTTGGGTGACAGGAAACTAGATGGCAAAGGAGTTGTTTCTATGTGATGTGCCAAAGGTGTATGTAAGATAATGTTAGAATCCAAGGTATGTGATGGCTTTGTTTCTCCTTTCTCAAGAGGTAACACCTTCAATTGTAGAGAAAGAATTTGTTGCATAAGGGATTGTACATCTGGAGGAGAATAACTAGACATAAGTGGCATGGTTGTCACTGATGGTTTAATAACAAGTTCAAGTTGTGCTATCTGATTTGGTTGAGTGAGCTCCACTAAAGGTGTAATAAATGTATGCACCTTAAATTCACTCACCTACATTATTGTCACTAATATTCTTATTAGTTGACATTAATTCCACTTAATCTAATTTATTTCGTTAATTTATCCCCTTCCTAATTATTTATCTAATATCCCCCTCTCATCACTTATTCATTTACTAACCTTATTATACCACACAAATTAATTAATTTATCATAAATCCCCATTATCCTATCCTAATAGAATCTTACCTATTATTTAGATTTTTTTTATTCCTATGGCCCACCTACCCACTTACTAGCCTATCCCTAGGCTCTCTTACACCCATAGTTTATAATCACTCACCTAATCCCTATATAATCCATCCCTAAAGCCTAATTAATACCTAGGAGGATTCTAGAATTGGAGAATTCTAGAATCCCCTATATTATAACCCCTCCTCTCTAGAAGCCTCTAAATCTAAAGGCTTCCAAGGAATTTTAAATTCTTTGGATAATCATCATCTATTGATCTCTTTCCCCCAACTTTAAATCTCCACCATAGATCTTTCCCTCCTCTTTCTATTTAAACCACTCCTCTCCTCCATTGGAGCCATCTTATGAATGCATAACCAATCCATGCCAAACCAATATAAAGCATCCTTCATCAACAAGCCTTCACATGCCATAAATTTCCAATCTGAGTCTAAGGTAACATCTAATCCAAAGTCTTATTTTTCATCCATTTGATCATGATTTGGAGCATTTAGATTTAGGATCATAATGCTAGTTATAATTGTGATTTCATCTATTTGCATTTAATCCTAATGTCTCTATATTATAACTAAGTAGTTTAATATGTGGGTTTGAATTTACATAGCTAAATCCATATTGTGCTAAAAAATCCATAAAGTTACACAAATAAAAAAGTAAAAAAAAACCATTCATCCAATGGTGAAAACTAGTCTTCTGGTGCCTTGGGCAAGTACCATGATGAAAACTAATTTATAGCATCATGGTAAAATTATCCATTGTCTGAATTATACCTCAACACTTTGGGGTACAATCCAGTGATCCCATCCATCTCATATTTTTCTATCTTATCCCATCCATATCCCATGGTCTATTGTTCCTACTCATCATCTCCCATCATGTATCCTATCTTTCATTCCTTTCCCATCTTGACCTTGTAAGGAAGTAGTAGGTGTCTTGAAAAATGTCCTCAAACCATCTTAGCATATTCTACAATGAACACTCAAGCAACTATACATATGGTTCCTTCATGATGTGGTCATTGACAATCTCTAGTCCCTTCTCCCTTGGTCCTCATCCCCTTTTTTGCATCCCCCTCATCCCTTTTGTCATCTCATCCACCATTCCATCCATCCTCATCCTGGTTGTTAGGCTTGGTGTTCCCTTTGCTAGTAACCCCTTTGTATAGTGTACACACATATCCTAAAAAGCCCTAAAATTTTGAAATATGTCAAAAACCCTAAAAATCATAAAATCTAAAAAAGCTAAAAATAGTCCATTTTGTATTGTCTTATGCCTAATCCCCTAGTTGCATCCATATCCATCCACCTCATGTTTTACCATCTTCCATCTTAGAACCAAATTGGAGTGGTCATCCAACTCTCCATATATTTTTCATCCTTGGCCTAGGTATTATTAGCACACATAACCTTGTCAAAGAATTTAATATGGCACCCATCATTTCCATATCAATGCCTCTTCACACCAAGCACCCATCACATCACCTCTTTACTAGTCTGGAAGGTACTTGATTCCATCATTATCTTTATCATTGCCTCTTCATACCTAACACCCATCCAATCATTGTTTTACTAGTATGAAAGGTATTTAATCCCATCATCTCCTAGTCTCCTTGTTAGATGGAACTCTTATAGGGCCTTGTCTGTTAATAATCCTTGGTCATCACTTTTATAAAACACCTTCCTTGGCCACTTTTTGATTTTGTTTCAAGACCAAATCAATATTCAAAGGCCTTATCACATCCTCCATCCTTATATTCTCAATTAGGGGTAACATCTTAACCTAATCCTAATCATGATCACCGTATCCAAATCAAAGTCCATCCTAAGTCCCCAATCATCATCATAATTAACTTAATCGAATCACTAATCCCATCCTTAGACAAGACATTATGACATTGCATGTAGATACTTGTGTGTGTTGCTTGTCTATTGTTTGAATTATTTGTATGACTTTCCTCATGTATATATCTTGTTTACATAATGTCTTTTTTTGTCTATTAGGTAGTGAATGAGGATGATATGAGGTCATAAAATCTACAAGTTCCCTTAAGGATGCAGAGTTTGCTATTTGCCCATGCACTTTGTCACAACATCTTCTTGGTCATGCTTATATCATGGGGCAAATTTCCAAGTGCTATATCTATTAGATTGCTTATACTATTATGAGACTTATAAAAACTATGATGGCTTGATAACCTACCCTCTCATCATCTAATCATCCCTCTTCCCATCACTAATCCAATCCTCTTGACCTAATCAACTAACATCCAATATTTTATACTCATCTCATCATCTGAGTCATGTCCTTTACTCACTAACATCATCCTCTACTCACTAATCATCATCATCATCTACATCCATAAATTATCATTTATATTTGAGTCAAAACTACATTGGCCTGAGGTTTTTTCAAATAATATAGGTAGCACTTGGCCATGTTTCAATGCCCAAGGATAGCTTGGCCACTATATTTATCAACCATATTCATCCCCCCAACTTTTGATCACTTGATCATATCATTTATTCTATTTTATCCTCTTCATCATATTAATCGATTTAGATTTGAGCTACACCCATCATTTAATATTATCAAATCATCATCTCATCTTAGCCTATATCTCTCCCTTACATATATCCTTGTTTGGGATACATCTAAAGTGTGTGGCCCTTTTATCCTATCATCATGTTATGATATATTCCCCCTTAGGATGTGTCGATAATTATGACAAATTTTTCTATACCCCCTGTGCATATGTCCTTGCTAGGGATAACATCATCAATCTATAGCTCATTGCTCAAATTTGAATTCATCTTCTTCATCTTCTATTTGAAATTCAACATCCCATCCTCTTGTCCATCGATCTAATCCCACCCATCATTTCTTCTTTCAAGTGGCCATCCATCTCATTCTTCCTTATATGTCCCCTCGAGGGGATATCATATCCCCTAACATCATCTACTAACATTCATCCATGACATGGTTTTTTTTGAAATACCATTACTCCTTCCACTTTTATCTACTCACAACTCCTTTTCATAGAGGGGCAAAATGTATGCACCTAAATTTACTCTCTTACATTATTGTCATTAATATTATTATTAATCGACACTAATTTTGCTTAATCTAATTTATTCTGTTAATTTATCCCTTTCTTGATTATTTATCTAATATCCCTCTCTAATCACTTATTCATTTACTAACCTTATTCCACCCCACCAATTAATTAATTTATCCTAAATCCCTATTATCCTATCCTAATCTTATCTTACCTATTATTTGAGAATTTTTAATTCCCATGGCCCACCTACCCACCTACTAACATATCCCTAGGTTCTACACCACTAGTCCCTAATCACTCACATAATCCCTATTTAATACATACCTAAAGATTAATTAATCCCTAAGAGGATTCTATAATTTGAGGATTGTATAATCCTCTCATTTCTAACCCCTCCTCTCTAGAAGCCTCTAAATCTAGATACTTCTAAAGAATTTTAATTCTTTAGATAATCCTTAGCCATTGATCTTCTTCCCCCAACTTCAAATCTCTACAATAGATATATCCATCCTCTTTCCATTTAAACCAATCCTCTCCTCCATTGGATCCATATTATGAATGCATAACCAATCTATGCCAAACCAATCTCAATAATCCTTCATCAACAATCCTTCATCATGCCATCATAATGTCCAATTTGAGTCTATGGTAACATCTCATCCAATCTCTTATTTCTCATCTATTTGATCATGATTTAGAGCATTTAGCTTTAGGATCATAATTATAGTTTGAATTATGATTTCATCTATTTGCATTTAGTCCTAATGTCTCTAGATTATAACTAAGTAGTTTGATATTTGGGTTTGAATTTACATAGCTAAATCCATATTATGCTAAAAAATCCTACTACAATAACATCATTAACTTGGGGGGTTGAAGATTGATCATTATTTATATTTTGGATTTCCTTTTGAAGAAAGTTTATGAAATCATCTTGGATATCTTTATGTTTTGACACCAAGTCTTGTAACTAACATTTATCAGTTTCATCAAATCTATTGTTAAACTCAACCATTATAATTTGAAAGGTAGGAAAACAAGTTTTGTATATTTTGAACCTTTTAAGAATAGTAATCTATGGAATAATGCAAAATTGAAATATGGCAGAAAACTTGATATTTTTGAAATTAAAATCTAAGTATAGGTAAAAAGGATACAAACCTAAATGTGTCTAGGGTTAGGTTTCACAATCTAGGGTTTCTTTTACAACTATTTAAATTAGATATAAAATAAATTAAAACCCTAATATAAAATTGATTTTAATTAGCTAGGTTGTCTAAATAAAATCAAAAAAATTTGAAGAATTCAACTCTAAATTTATTACAAAAAATTTGGATGAATGCAAGCTCGGTTTGATGTAATATTCAAAGTAAGATGGGTTGACAAAATGATTTAACATTTTTGGGTTTAATTCTATAAATATTATATTTGGTTAAGTGGATGAGATGTCTAAATCAATCAAATTAATGATGTGTTACAGTGATTTAATTTGTTTGAATTTCTAAAAATAGAAATAAATGGGGATGAATAGGGACTTAGCTCAAAACTAATCATCGTGGATGATCTAGGTTTTGAAAGTTGAGATCTAGATAGTAGTCAGTGTCATCAATAAGATTATGTTATTCATCTACTCATTGGATAGTAGTGCCTAATTTATATAGTATTTCCTTAATATGGAACTAATGTCCCCTTTATGATATTATTCTTCTTTTCTAGGAGTACCTGCACCTGTGTCTTTATGTCTTATTCCTATGTGACTAAAACCTAGAGCTCTATGTTGTACCTAAAAATCCTAATTTGATGTACAAACCCTAATATCCTTACAAGTATGACATGAAAAATAATTGTGTGTATGTTAGTAGGATAGACTAGACATCCTCAACACCTCGTTGTGTGGAGAGTTACCTACATACTAATACTCTAAAGAGGGATCAAGCCTAATGTAATTATTCCACCTAGTGCTTGAAGTATGTGCAAGTGAATTCTAGAATGAGAGTGGCCTTGGATGATATGAATGTGATTGAGACTTTAAATGCTTTAAAATTGGGCTTAGGGCCATTGTAGATTGTAGCATGCAAAAATAGGGCAGAATAGGGATTAGATACCTTGATTTTTCATAATTTTGTCTTTAGGTTGAATAGTTTTTTGCATCTATTTTCCATCTAGTCAATAGAGGTGGATTAAACTTGTATTTATAGGGTTATGTTGCTTGTGAGGATAATAAAATTAGCTTAGGCCAACCTTAAGAGGGGTACACATTTGAAAAAATATCCATTAGGAAGAGCTAGGGCTAGTAGTGCCTAATTGGGGACACTAGTGTCATGTGACTATAGTGTCCCAAATGTGGTGCTAATGTCTTCTTTACAGACTGATAATAAATTTGGATTGGGATTTGAGATGATAGTTCTAGGATTGTGTTTTGACTAGTTGTAGGTGACTATGGTTTGTTGAATGATTGGAAATGTAAGTATAATGTTCAAGGATAGGTCTATGGATAACCTAGGGATAGGTTAGCTCTAGCGACACTCTTAACATCCAATTATGACTTTTAGGTGATTACACAAAATAAATCAATCCAAGGTGGAAAGACCAAAATGAATTTAAGGAAATGAATTTGAGGGTCATTGATTCCATATTGGAAAAAATTAGTAGTTCGTTGATTCTTTACAAGGGATAATAAATGTTCATAATGAAGATGAGCTTGCTCAAAAAGTGGATGACTGTTATCTAAAAGCTAATAATATATGAATATGAAGATATCTAGATGAAACAAGACCAAAGATAGTCAAATGTGGACTAAAATGAGTCTATAACTAGACAAATATATACAAGTAGACCAAGTGTCCTAAAACATAGAAAATACCTAATAGAAAAGGGTCTTATACCAAATTTATGCATCTACACCCTCCAAATAATATTTTTTTATTTTAACCTTATTAAAAGTAATCATGTTACCTACTTGTCTAAGGAGATTCCATTTTTGAAGAAGATATCTTTCAACTCTAGTATTTTTCTTTTTTAGCTTTGGCATTTTAAGTCTAAAAGTCCCTTGGAAAGTTCCCTCCAACTTTATCACATATCTTCCCTATGACAAGGAAATATCTATAAATATTCTATTATTCCTATCATTCTAAAGGATCCAAGTGATCAATGAAGGTGTCATTTACCAAAGAAAATAAACTTGGGTTCCACCCTTATCATCCCAACTTAACAATAAATCTTGTAAACTACTTGGGAAACTACACCTTTTATTAATTCTATTAAAATACCATGCCCAAATTTTCCTAGATATAGGATAATAAAGAAACAGTGATTTGGATACTCAAGTTATTTTTGATAAAACATATAATATGAGGGCCTATAATACCAATTATTTGAACCCCAAGTAATGGCTTTGTTTTACAAATCAATCCATAAGAAAACATTAACTTTAAGTATACTAATTGAACTCCACAACTCCACACTTTAGCTGGAGGCCAAGGGAGAGTGTCCAAGTTACCTTTTTTTTGGATAATCCTATTTAATTTAATAATCCCTTGAAGGGTGACTAGCCTATTTCATCTTATTAGGATAAAAAAAGTTGATAATGGATTGAGAATGCGGAAAAAGAAGAAGGATTGCAAAATATACAAGTAGACCAAGTGTCATAAAGCATTGAAAATATCTAATGGAAAAGGGTATTATACCAAATTTATGCATCTACACTCTCCAAATAATATTTTTTAATTTTAGCCTCATTAAAATTAATCATGTTACCTACTTGTCTAAGGAGATTCCATTTTTGAAGATGTGTTTCAACTCTAGTATTTTTCTTTTTTAGCTTTGACATTTTATGTCTAAAAGTCCCTTGGAAAGTTCCCTCCAACTTTATCACATATCTTCCCTATGACAAGGAAATACCTCTAAATATTCTATTATTCCTCTCATTCCAAAGTCTCCAAATGATCAATGAAGGTGTTATTTCCCAAATAAAACAGACTTGGGTTCCACCCTCGTCATCCCAACTTAACAATAAACCTTGCAAGCTACTTGGGAAACTACACCTTTTATTCATTTGATTAAAATACCATGCCCAAATTTTTCTAGAAATAGGATAATGAAGAAACAATGATTTGGATACTCAAGTTCTTTCTGATAACACACACAATATGAGGACCTGTAATACCAATTCTTTGAAACCTACCCCAAGTAATGGCTTTGTTTTACAAATCAATCCATAAAAAAAAATTTACTTTAAGTATACTTATCAAACTCCACAACTCCAAACTTTAGCTGGAGGCTAAGGGAGAGTGTCCAAGTTACCATTTTTTTAAGATAATCCCATTTAATTGAATATTACCCTAAAGGGTGACTAGCCTATTTCAGCTTATTAGGATAAACGAAGTTGTTAATGGATTGAGAATACAAAAAAAGAAGAAGGATTGTAAAATATACAAGTAGATCAAGTGTCCTAAAACATAGAAATTACCTAATGGAAAAGGGTCTTACACCAAATTTATGCATCTACACCCTCCAAATAATATTTTTTTAATTGTACCCTCATTAAAAGTAATCATGTTACCTACTTATCTAAGGAGATTCCATTTTTGAAGAAGATGTCTTTCAACTCTAATATTTTTCTTTTTTAGCTTTGGCATTTTAAGTTTAAAAGTCTCTTGGAAAGTTCCCTCCAAATTTATCACATATCTTCCCTATGACAAGTAAATACCTCTAAATATCCTATTATTCCTCTCATTCCAAAGGTTCCAAGTGATCAATGAAGGTGTCATTTCCCATAGAAAACAAACTTGGGTTACACTCTCATTATCCCAACTTAACAATAAATTTTATAAACTACTTGGGAAACTACACCTTTTATTCATTCTATTAAAATACCATGCCCAAACTTTCCTAAAAATAGGACAATGAAGAAACAATGATTTAGATTCTCATGTTCTTTATGATAAAACACACAATATGAGGACCTATAATACCAATTCTTTGAAACCTACCCCAAGTAATGGCTTTGATTTACAAAACAATCCATAAGAAAACATTAACTTTAAGTATACTAATCAAAATCCACAAATCTACACTTTAGCTGGAGGCCAAGGGAGAGTGTCTAAGTTACCTTTTTTTTGGATAATCCTATTTAATTAAATAATCCCCTGAAGGGTGACTAGCCTATTTCAACTTATTAGGACAAACAAAGTTGTTAATGGATTGAGAATGTAGAAAAAGAAGAAGGATTGAAATATATCAACTAAAATTCTACCAACCCCTCTTAGTTCTTTGAAAACTTTGTTAAATCCTCATCTCTCTGTATGTTCCATTGATTAACTCTCCACATTAAGGCCCTAAATATTTTTGAAGAATTTTTTAGGGCCTTGGAATTGAGGAAGGAGATAAAGAGGCCTAACAAGAAACCAAACATCCCATGTTTAACTTCCCCAAAAAGGGAATTAGCTAGAATAAATCTACATTTACAAATGAAGTTCCAAATATGATAACCTTTTATCTAATCATGATAAGTGAAAATTATAATTGGGTATATGATTGTATCTATATGCTTTGTAATCAACATTATGCCCCAATTTTCATATTTTGTTTTGAAAACCCTCCAAAGAAGTTTCCCTCCAAGGTAAAGTTAAGATAAAACATATTTTTACTTTGATTTCAGTTTACTACAATATACAACTCAAGAAAGTCACTTCCCTTTCTAGTTATTCTAGAACAACCCAAGAAAACCACTTCCATTTCTAGTATTATGGAACATTATTATCAAAAATTTCCAGTATACTTCAATCTTCCATTAAACAAAGTGACACCCAAGTATTTATTGGGAAGAATAACAATTGAAAAAAAAAAAATTCTTTTAATCCTAACCTATTTCATAAGAGTGTTGACATAAAAAAATGTCAAACTTATCTTGATTAAATCTTCCCCCCCAAACAAATTGATACTAAGACACAATTTTATCCTAGCATCCATACACTTTACCAAGCTAGCAAGATTGAAATTATCCATAAATTGCCCATGGAAAATAATATTCCCTCTTTTATATTAATCTTATTGATTTTGTTTAAAAATACAAGAAATAACTTAAAACTAATTTTCTTAAAGATTTCTCAAAATTGGTCAATAATAATCATAATGACTTAAAAAATTATAATCAATAATGCCCAATTAACTATCATAATTCTCATGTTGATTGAACTAGACTTTTAGATAAATGGTTGACCCTCATGAGCCTACGGTT
This sequence comes from Torreya grandis, assembly GCA_037957365.1. Taxonomy (NCBI): domain Eukaryota; kingdom Viridiplantae; phylum Streptophyta; class Pinopsida; order Cupressales; family Taxaceae; genus Torreya; species Torreya grandis. Next base: position 1,872,953 of record JARHVA010001477.1, read on the forward strand.
GGGTCTTCTTATCTCTCTTCTAAACAAGTCGTATTGGGTCATTCTGTCAAACAATCCACACATGATGCTGGTGTAACAAGGATTCTTGTAGATCTTGCTTAGAGACAACAATATTCTTTGGGAAAAGGAATAGGAAATGATTTTAAAAGCAATGGATGCCTTCCTAATGCGAAGATATTCCAATTGTCATTTTCAATCTTGATTATGTGGTCGATGATTTAGTTTATTTTTAGAAACTTTTCCTCATCTATAAAATTATGGGGTTTAGATTAAATCTATGGATGATAGAAGATTGGGCACATAAATCTTGGATTATTGAAGGAGACATGAAGATTACCTTGGTTACTAAAGGGTATTTTTTTGTTTCCTTTAACAATGTTTCAGATTATGTTAGAATATTTGAAGGAGGTCCTTATTTCTTCAAGCACGTTGGTCTCTTCATGAAACCTTGACATTTGGATTTTATCCATATAGAAGAAATCCCTTATAGGGTTCTAGTTTAGAACCATTTATTTGACTTACCACTAATTTTCTAGAAAGATTAATGTATGCAAGTTTTGGGCAACTCCCTAGGTACATATTTGGGCACATCATAGATTACCAGGGTGAAAAAAATATCTAACTATGTTCGAATATGTGTTGATATGGATTTAAATAATCCCTTGCCTAAGGCTCTTAATATTTAGTTGGGAGATTTTGTTTGGCATAAAACCCTTGATTATGAATTCATTCCTTTCAAGTGTAGGGAATGTCATCGGACTAGATATTTACTTTAGGACCTTCCCCAACTTAAAGTATTTGACTCTTATGAGAAAATGCCACATGAAGATAAAAAGGGTAAACAACACATTCACCAAGAAAATCAAGGGTTTATTGTTGATCCTTGTAATAGTGATGGTTTCACCATGGCCCATAGGAAAGCTAAAACTCTAGCCCCTCCAAACCTTAGAGGAACTAAAGTGGCTACTCAAAATAAGAGTAAATTTTTTATTTTGGGAGAAATCCCTTCCATATTTTAGGATGATTATAATGAAAACCAAGAGGGGATGCAATTATAATAGGGGAATGAGGTAATAATACATGATCATAAAAGTTATGGGGAACTATGAGGGGCAGTCAATGAGAAACAAACCCATATTATATAAGAACACCCACTTTTTAGGGAGTATCCAGATAAGCTAGCTACTACTATTATGGATCATCATGCTTCTTCGATGCCAAGTAAGTCCACTATAATTTCTCATAATCCTCTCTTTATTCCTAATAATTCTCAACTCCTTGAAGTTGAGGAGAATTTTTTTGCCTTTGATAAAATTGAACATGTAATTGAAACCCCTGTAATGGACTTGGATAAAGAATAAAATCATTCTATATTACATCCAAAAGATAGTTTGAATCAAAATATTCCAAAGAAAATAAGAAAAAATATCCTTCCACATGGGATTTGGGTATTAAACAGAGCCAAAATTAAAAAACAAGGGAGACATGATGCTTTCAAAATGGGTCATAAGTTTGACCATGATAAGTCTAGTCGATCAAGATAACACCTGTTGGCTTCAGGTCTTCTAAAACCAATGAATTGAGTTTACTCTTTTCTCCCTCATCCTTCTTAATCATGATTATTTATTAGAATATAAGAGGGCTTAAAAGAAGACCTAAATAGAATGCTATGAGAATAATGATTAAAGAGAGTAACCCTTTTATGGTGTTAATTCAAGAAACTAAGCTTCCCAAAGAATATGTTGAAACCTTCGATTGCAGCCTTGGTAGATATTAGGAAAGTATTGTTATTTATTCCCTTGATCTTTTATGTGGTTTGTACTCTAAATATTTTTATCTAAAAAAGTGCTTGAGTTACAATGGTTATCTCTTGTTATAAGGGATTCTCACCTATAGCAGTCTCAGTGTCCTGATCATTAACTACTATGCTCCCCAAGATATTTGAGGTAAGATTAAACTTTGGGTTGATCTACATGTTCATAGGGAAGTTTCTCCTCATAATTTTTATTGAATTATAGAAAGTGAATTCAATGTTGTGTTATCTCTTAATGAAAAAAGGGGAGGACTTCATACCCTCCCTCCAGCTAATCATCTTCTTCATAAAATTAATTAGCTTCAGCTAATGGATATTCCTCCCATTAAAGGTTCCTTCACTTGGCATAATAGGAGAATTGGGGACGAGTTAATTACAAAATGTCTAGATAGATTTTTGGTTAGTGATTTTTGGCCTTCTCAATGTCTTCAGCTTGTTTCTTTCATCCTAGACAATGTGGGTTCATATCATTGGCCAATAGCTTTGTAGTGGGAAGGATATTTTAAGCCTCAAAATTCCCCTTTTCGATTTCAAATTATATGGCTGAAATAAAATTACTTGGAAGACAATATTATACTTTGGTGGCAGTAAGGGAAACCTCATCATGGTAAAATTCAGTATGTTTTGTTATGAAAATTACATTCTGTCAAAAAAAAATCAAAGAGTGGAATTTCTCCTCTTGTGGTAATATTTTGCAAAAGAAAAGAGATATTTTATCTAAGTTGGGAAAGATCCAAGATTGTATTAAAGAACAAGGCTAAAGTAAGGATTTATCAATGCTACAATCCAAACTCTAGAATGATTTAGAAAAAAATGAGTTATAGAAGGAAATCATATGGAAATAAAAATATTGCACTAAATAGTTGTAGGTAGGAGATCAAAATTCTTCCTTTCTCCATCACTTAGTTGTGGCTCAAAAACATGTTAATGCTTTCAAGGAGATTCAAAGACATGATGGATCCATAATTAATTTTATTTAATAAATCCAATCAATGGTTGCCTCTCACTTTTGTGAATTATTCAAAGCCCCCACTGATTTATCTATTGATAATAGACATATCATTCTGAACTATATTCCTAACCTTATTTTGGCTCATGATAATTCCTTCCTCAATGGCCCTATTTCAATCGAGGAATTATCTTATGTTTTTTTTTAATGATGAAAAAAGATAAAACTCCTGGTCCAGATGGATTTATTGTTGAGTTCTTTCAAGTTTTTTGGGACATTATCAAAGATGGCACTTTGGAAGCTTGATTCAGAGGAACTGTGTACTTTAAAATAAATGATAAAGACTCTTAATAATAATTTTCTTGATCTAATTCCTAAGAAGGATCAAGTTTTGAATTTTTATAATGTTTGGCCCATAGCTATTTGTAATACTATCTATAATTTTTTTTCAAAACTATTGCTGAGAGACTTAAAATATTATTTCCCTCCATCATTTATCCTAAAAAAGAGTTTTGTTTAGGGATGCCAAATAATTGATGTTATTATTATTGTCTAAGAATCTATTCAATCTATGCATGTTAATATGAAAAGTTTTAAGTTCAAGAATCTTGATCTTTTTAAGGCTTATGATAAGAGTTTAATGGAAATTTATGATAGATATCTTAAAAGCCTTTGGTTTTGGTGATAGTCAGATACAATGGGTCATGGCTTATTGTTCCTCTCCTTCCTTTTTAGTGATTATAAATGGTTCTCCTTCAGATATTTTCATTATGAGAAAGGTCTTTTTCAAAGGGATCCTCTTCTCTTGTATCTCTTTCTCATTCTGGTAGAAGGATTGGGCAGGTTTTTACAACTTCTCAAGTGTTGTGGTTTTCTTTCTAGATTTCACAAAGTGCAAGGTATGGATCCACTTTATCATCTTTAGTTTGTAGATGACACTTGTTTTATGGGTAATTCAAATTTAGCATAAGCTTTGGATATTAGGAAAGCTCTTAAAATTTATATCACTATTTCATGTCAGATTTTAAATGATAAAAATATCAAGTTTTATTTTTCCATACTGACCATCGTCTTTAGGCTCAGATTGCTAAAATTCTTCATTTCCATATTGCCTATCCTCTTTTCAAATATTTGGGAATCCCCATTTCCCCTATTTTCTTGGGTAAAAAATATTGGGAGATTATGTTGTAATATATTTAGTGAATCATTGGATTCATAGATACCTTTCTCTGGTAGGCCGTATAGTGATTTTAAAAGTTATGATTCAAGCTCTCTCAGTCTATAGATTTATGGCTCTTACTGCCCCAAAATGCATTCTTCATGATTTGGATTAGAAGAGGAGAGAGTTTCTATTGGAATGAAATTCAAAGAAAAAAATGACATTTGGTTAATTGGGACAAAATATGTCAACCTAATGACTATGGTGGTTTAGGTTTGCAATCCTCCCTCCTTAAGACACTTGTTTCTAAATTATACTAGAGGTGGTGTGTGAAGAAACATGCTTTATGGGTAAGAATTATTAAGCTTAAGTACTTACATCTGAGGAATCATTATTTTATCCCTAGGATGTTTTCTTGATAAGTGTTGTCATTTATGTCAAGGTTGATGCCATTGATGTTAAGGTTGATGTCATTACTATCAAGGTGTATCTAGTGAAGATACATAGTGAGTGGTCTTTGAGGTATGAGCCTAGGATTGATGTGACAAGGATGCCAAGTAGAAAGAGAGAATTTAAAGGCAAATAATTTTTCTTTTGTTAGTTGGTGTCAAGGTCAATGTCATGGTTTAGGTCAACTTGATGTTTTTAGTATTGTCACAAAGAGGTTTGATGGTCAAGTGAGCATTGAAGCATGGTTATGAGGCTCTAGGTCTGCATGAGGTCTTGAGAGCATGTTGATCAAAAATAGATTTTTACAGTGGTGTGAGTGTTTTTTATGAAGAGTTATCTTGTTTTATATCATTGAGGTAAGCATGTTTGAGTACTAGTTCTCGAGTACAAGGTGTCTTGAGAGCCTAGTCATAAAAATTATAGTCATATCATGAGTATGTGCATGGTAAGCATGGAGATGTATGTGAAGAGGTATTAAATTATTTGAGGAGCATTCAAGGCATGTGAGAAAGGTGTAGAGGCATCAAAGAGAGTTTTAAGGTGAGCCTATAGGGGTAGGACCTACAGATCAAGTCTACAACTAGACTAATTTTAGACCCTGCCCGACCTAACGAGGTACCATGAGTTGTTGTCAAGGCATATGAAGGATGTATGGATGTGTTTAAGTATGAGATATGTTATATGGCATGAGATTTATATTTTGATAATGATATTGAGGTGTTGAGAGCATATAATAAGGCATGAAGGATAGTTTAAGGCCTAGTGAGGTATGATTATGGTGTAGAAAGAGAGTGTAAGCCTAATGGGGTATCAGAATTAGTTTCCAAGGAAAGTGTGAGTAGGTGAGAATTTAAAAAGGTTATTCAAGTTATTTTAATCTTAATTATGTGATTTAAGGTCAAGGTTTGAAATAAAAGGCATGAAAAGGTGCTTTGAGGTCTCTTGAGTGTACAAAATGAAGGGTTCTCAACCCGAGAAGTATTTTCTTGTGTTTGTTAGCTCGATAAACCTTTGCATGGGAAATTGAGATATTAATGGTAGATGGGGAAGAGTCCTAACTCAAAAATATAGGCATTGTTTTTTGGAATGAGGGGCTATGCTTTATGAATGATTGTTAAAAATGGAAATAAGTTTAAACCTTTCTAAAACCCTAACAAAGATCTAATGTGAAAGATCTTGTTATAAAGTGCCTAGACTGGATTGATATGATCAAGTAAACTATTGGAGGTTGTATTAAACTCTCGTAGGCACCTATAGGTGTGATTTAGTTGTTAGGTGTGTGAGTAGACCCTACAAGAAATTGCACATTTCTCAAAGAGTTTTTGTAGCAATTAAGAGTTGACCAAGTCAAAGTATGCAAATGGATGGAGGATGAAGTTTGAGACTCATGTTTCATGTCCATGAAAATTTATGGATAGGTTTTATCCCTCAAGTATGTTAAACCATCCATTTAAGTTAGCCAACCACTAATAGTCGTAATGATGGAAATAATGAGAAACCCAAACAACAGTGAGAAGATGATTATGAATGTGTTATCATGAATTAGTGATAAAATAAAGTACATGGAGATGTTTTTTAGGAATTTTAAGACATGCTCATGTTTTTTTATAAGTTTTGGAGGTTAGTTGGTTATATTGAAAAATTTGCTCACAAGTTGATCTATCTGGTTTAGATAAAACAATGAGATATAAGGTCATGAGATTGGTATGCAAGACCAATATTGCCATTTGACCATATTATATTTCTATCTTAGAATGGTCTAATGATCACACATGATAATACACATGCATTAGGAGTATTTGAAAGTGGTCATATAGGTGTTGAAGGTCAATGTAACCTTGATTGTGCTTTAAGGTAAACTGGTAGTTTTGGGTAAGCAAATTGCAATGGTGATTTTGAGGCTTTATGCCCTGAGTTGATGTATCTAATGCATATGGTATTATTGTTTATGACTTTAAAGTGGTGCTCATGCTTTTGGAAATATTGGAAGTCATTATAAAAGATTGAAATGTTGAAGCCAAAATAGCTTATTTGGTTCTGGTTTGACTGTGTGTATAAGGTCAAAAGATTGGTCTGTAAGACCAATATTTGACATCAGGCCTTATGAATTTTGTTTTGTTCAGGACTAAGTTTTGGAGTATTATGGCAGTTCTAAGTGGGATATTTTCAAAGAAATGTTTGAATCCTTTTGCCCTAAGTTGTGTAGCTTAAAATATATGGTGATGACTCTGAGGTCATGTAGTTTCTATATATATGTTTTATTTTCATGGTTGTTTAGCTAATTTGTGTTTAATCTTTAGTGGTTCAAGATAGACTTTCTGTGTATGAGAAGGCCTAATTGTTAATAGTACAAATGGTGTGATTCAAGTGGTGATTGGACTTAAAAGGTGTTATGGAACCTAGATGAGCTTAGTAGAGGTATATTTGATTGTTATATGATATGTTCCTTCCATGTGTGGTGTTTAAAAGTGTTTCAAGGAAGGTAAAGTGTAACGTGTCCTAAAGTAGATCTAATGGGATTAGGTCTCCATGAGACCTAAGATAAAATAAGGCCTAATTAAGATATGTCAAAACTAAAGGGACTTAAAGCTCATTTGATTAATGTTTATGAGATGTCCTAAGATCTATTCCATGGCTGACCTAAATAGGTTAAGGGTGTTTGGCCAACTAAGTGGAAATATGAGCAAGAGGCTTGTATAAATACAAGACAATTTTAGGCTTATTTGAGTGTGCAAGAAAGAATGCAAATGAGATATCACATTATTGAGAAGGAGGTCTTAGAGACCATAAAAATAGTGTACAAGATTTGTCATGAAGATCTAATAGTGTGTCTACATATGAAGATCAAGGTCATATGACATAATCAGTCTTGAAGAGACCTAATTGAGCGAAAAAGCCTAGAAGGTAGTTTGAGAGGGATAAGTGTGTGAAGAGATAAAGAAGTGGCCATCATCAATTGGTTAACTAATAAGGTGTTATGAAGGTGATCAAATTTTTTAGGTGGTTGAGTTGGTACTGAGTCATCTATGGGGTTGGTGCCTCCTTGCAAATTGGTGCATGCTAAAACCTATCTAGGTCGGTGCTTAGCTAGTTGGGGTTGGTGCTTCACTAGATTGTGATATTTTGACTTATAAGACTATAGTAAATTTGTAGGGATCCGTGGGTTTTCTTATCCTTGATGGTTGACCATATATATGATGTGTTGTCTTGTGTAAACTTATTTTATGCTTGTATGGTTGATTGTTTATGCATTATTTGATATATATGTTGATGTAATGATTCATGTATGCTAAGGAGGAATAAAAGGAAAGTTTTTAAGAGACTTATCCTCCTCCCACCCACCTCGCCTCTACCCTACCTTTCATTCATTTTGCTTTCAACATGCTGACCCTTGGAAAGGGGTCTCAAATATGAAAATAATGAAATTAGGAAGTAATCTTATTAAAGTTTGCCTTTGTTGGATTGTGGGAAAGGGCGACCTAACTTTTTTCTAGGAAGATGATTGGGATAAAAATAGCCCTATTTGTGTGGAATTTACTGATATTATAGAATTAAAATAAAAATGAATTGAAATAGGCTGGAGTCATGTATCTAATTTTTAGAATGTAGTCAGGCAGGATGGAGTGGAAGTTTGGAAATGAAAACCTTAGTATCTTTGGTGAGGTCAATAATTGCCTCATTTCATTAACCAATTCAATAGTATTCTTGCTTCTTGAAAAGTATCATTGGATATACTTTCAAATTTATTTAGATGGGATTTGCACAATTTTGGGTCTCACATAGTACAAACTGGTTATTATGTTCTAGGAATTTGACTCAAGAGAGTATGGTTAGTATGGTGTTAATTCCAAAATGACAAATAAAATGAAATAAACACACTAATAACATAAAATCTCTAGGCCTAAACACTAGGGAGATCTTAGTTAATGAAATCAAATGACAAACACAACTCAAAAGCAAGGAATGAACATAAGAATTCCTTCACCTTCCTTGGATGCTCTAAATGCATTTGTAGTGGTGGCCTAATCAACTTGTGCTCATGAAGTCTTCATCAAAGGAGGCTTTGATATCCCCTCTCCTCCTTGGCACCTTTGGCTTATGACTTGGCTTGGCTTGGCATCAATTTGGCATGGTAACACTAGTTGTAATGGATTCTTGAAGATATTTGTGCATTATAACTTTGCACCAAAATAGCTTAGAAATGATGTTGTGAGGTCTCTTATTTATGTATTTTTGAGAATATTTAGAATCAATCTAAATCATCCATCTTGAGATTGAGATGTGTGGTTGAGGTTTAATTTAATTTTTGAAATTAAGTTTTTAATTATCCTCATCATGACATTGGAAGAAGGGGCAATTAAGAGGCATGGAGGGCATCATGGAAGGCATTGATGAGGCATGGAGGGCATGAATCCTAATATTTGTGGCATTTATGGCCTAGAGATGTCTTCCCAAGAAATGAGATCAATTGATGATACATATATTCAATATTAATTTTTAAAAACAAGTATTCAACAAGTTTTCATGGAATTATTAATTATGCCTTGAAATGGGTTAATTAGCTCTTAAGCATGTTTAAGCACTTTGTGCACAAATTACTCAAATTGATCAGAATGCCTTGTTATTGGTCTAAAATTTAACTGGATTGGAATTGGAAAGCAATGTCAAATGTGTTAGATGTGTATTTCCATTTAGCATGTTTCCAATAAAAAATAACAAAGGCACAAGTCTTGTGCAAAAGATTTGATAGGGAAGAGCAATCCAGAGCATCCAAGTGTAAATTTGACATTTTGACTCAAAATAAAATGATCAAAGTTAGATGGCCCATAAATTGCATTGCCCCATTTAGAGATACCCTATCCAAAATTAGCACTTTAATATGTCAGTTCACATCGTTTATCATGTTTTAGTATTTTAAGGTCAAATTGTACATTTTGGGTGGAAATTGGTCAAAAGCCTAGTTGGAGATTATCGGTGGCTAGATTTAGGTGTCTATAGTTTACCACTATTTGGGAAGGCATTGTAAGCTATAAGCACAGTAGCATATTATCAAATAATTAAAATTTCATGTATACCTACAACTGGAATGATGATAAACTAACTGTATGATGCCCCTTCAAGGAAATCATTGGCACAAGTAAGTTAACAAACGGTCCCTCAATAAGAAGTGAAATGAGGGGACCAAAGAAAAGAAATATAATGGGGTAAAAACACAATGATATTAAAAAATTAGTCAAAATCATTTATAATGCAAGTGAGATGGTGTAGAATGGTTTTCCCAAAGGTGGTTATAAACATTGCACCCCAATAGTGGCAACATGGTATGATAACACAATGATTTGCCCAAAGGCAGTTATAATCATTGAGAAGATGGAGCTACCATAGTTAGAATAGAAAAAAAAGATAATAACATGCCCTTATATAGGTAGAAAAAGTAAAGTGGTGACAACACAATGATTTGCCCAAAGGCAGTTATAATCATTGAGAAATGTAGGTGAGACGTTGTGCAATGATTTGCCTATAAATGGTTATAATCATTGGACCTCGATTATAGTAAATGTGATAAAATTGGTCAAGGATGATGATGACTTAACATAGAGGGTAATGATGAATTAAAACAACCTACTAGTAGGGAGATGCTTATCTGAACTAATAAAGGTTGAAATTCTTTCATGTTTAATTAATCTATTTGGGATATAATTGGGAGTGAATCGAGACGTCGATGCTAAAGAGATGTCACCATTGCTAAATATAATTCTTGAAGCTTAAGTTTGTAGTATCACATTTTGGTAGGCATCATGGTATAACATCATTAAGACTTGGCTGAAATATGCATGAGGATTGACTCCTATAATCCAATACTCAATAGAAAACAATGCACCTATGATAAAAATCATGATGACAATGTAAACATATGAATATGGATGGATTCAAGTGTAAGTGTGGGTAAGGAATCACCCAAATAACATGCATAAATTGAATCAAGACAATAGTGCTAAAAGTAAACAAACAGGCAGACAAACAAAAAAATAAACAAACAAAGAAACACTCAAATAGAAACCCTATGAACATTGCCTCTAGAAAATAGATGACAACTTAAAAAATGAATAAAATGGGGGAATAAAATAAAAGGAAGGGGGTGGCCAAGCTATCTCCATATGTACTAGGTAAGTGGATGCTACCTACATAGTTCCATGGATGTAATATCCAATAAAAAACTTCAGGCCAAATGTAGTTCTCCCAAGGAATGGGAAGAATGTGATAACTGATGAAAACAAAAAGAATGAATGTAATAGAAGAATAGGAATGGTCTTGAAAAATGGTAAGTGCATGAGAGAAAAAATATAAAAAGGATGGCGAAACTAAATGATAAATGATTTTTTATAACTTAGTAAAAGTTCCCAAAATCCTTAAAGCAAGGAAGTGGTCAATGTTTTTGTTCTTTTCTAATGATTTTTCAAATGTTTTTGGAATTGTTTTAGAGTGTCTCAACTCAATCAAGAATGATGAGACACTAAATGGTTCAAGCTCATAAAAAGATGAAAGAGTCTAACTAAGGTTTCTCACAAAATGGTGAGAGCATTACTTAAATTTCTCACAAAATGGTGAGAGCATTCACACTAAGGTTGTTTTCAAAATGATGAGAGTGTGGTTTAGGTTGCTTGTAAAATGGTGAGAGCATTCACACTAAAGTTACTCATAAAATGGTGAGAGCATGGCTTAAGCTGCTCAAAAAATGGTGAGAGCATTCATACTAAGGTTGTTCACAAAATGGTGAGAGCATGGCTTAGGTTACTCACAACATGGTGGGAGCATTTAAACTAAGGTTACTCACAACATGGTGGGAGTATTTATACTAAGGTTACTCACAAAATAATGAGAACATGGATTAGGTTTCTCATAAAATAGTGAGAGAATTTAAACTAAAGTTACTCATAAAATGAAGAGAGTGTGGCTTAGGTTGATCACAAAATGGTGAGAGCGTGGCTTAGGTTACTTGCAAAATGGTGAGAGCATTTAAAATAAGGTTGCTTGAAAAATAGTGAGAGTGTGGCTTAGGTTGCTCAAAAAATGGTGAGAGTGTGGGGAAAAAATGTGACTAAGTTGACCTCAATAAGTATTGAGCACTACCTACATAGTCCCAGAGTAGGACCTCAAGTCACTATAGTTCCACCTTTATAGTGGACGAATTTGACGAGTGTAGCAGTCAATTCAAACAAAACAAGCATAGTTGGTAAAAAGGCATAGTACAACATAGAAAGTGGCAAGTTAGTATGTCAAGGCTTAATGTTCCCATTAGTTTATCCATAGATGGTTATAACTAGAGCACAACATCATAGATCAAAGGTATTAATTTGCCCAAAGGCATTTATAATTAGTAGAAAGACCGATGGTAAGAAAAGAATAACAAACAAAGGATGCAATTATCGAAACTTCTATCACACTATCCCAAATATGATCTCTATCTGAAGTTCTTAATCTAACTAATGAAATTGATCAGATACCTTGATGCTAAAAATGTGTCATGAATGGTAAAAACTAAGGTCAAATAGGCTAGGCTTTAGGACACAATGGGCAAATAGATCAAAAGTAGAAAGTGGATATTGTAAAGAGGATAGATAAGGATGGTATTATGTACAAAAAATAATAGTGATAAAATGACATAAATGAAACAATATTTACAGATAATACACCTTAGTGCTCAAGCATAGTACCACTTGAGATGAATAATACTCATCAGCTCTGGAAGTTTATCTCCATCTAGTGTGGCAAGTCTATATGCTCTTGATCCATAATCTATAGTAATGATGAAACGACCTATCCAATTTGGTTTGAACTTCCCTTTATGTTTCTTCTCAACCATGGTATTCTTTTAGTTTTCTTTAAGGAAAAGATCACCAAATTTATATGCTCTATACTTAACATGCTGATTATAGTGGCCTTTGAGTCAGTTCTGATATGCTTGAAGATTATTGAGCATGACTGTACATTTTTCATCTAGTAGGTTTAACTCTTGTAGGTGAGCTACTCAATAGTCATGATCATCCAAGACATGCTTGAAGGAGATGCGTAGTGAAGGCGATTCAACCTCAATGGGAAGGATGGCTTCAATACCATAAACAAGTGAATATAGAGTGGCTCTTGTAGGGGTACAATGATTGGTATGGTATGCCCAAAGGGTAGGTAATATCTAGAGGTACCAATCATGACTGACATCATTAATAATCTTCTTAATAATATTGACAATGGTTTTGTTGGATGCCTCAGCTTGGCCATTACCTTGAGGGTAATATGCTGTAGAAAAATGTTGTGTGATGTTATATTTAGTACATAACTGGTCTACATATTTATTCTTGAATGATCCTTTATTATCAGATATAATGTTAGAAGAGATATCATAGTGGCAGATGAGATGGTTGAAGATGAATTTAGAAATTTGCTTTCTAGTCACGTAAGTGAGGGGTATAGCTTCAACCCACTTAGTGAAATATTTGTTGGTGGTAAGGATATGTTTATGGCCTTTAGATGAAGTGGGGTTAATCTTCCCAATGAGGTCAAGTCCCCATGTAGAAAATGGCCATGGTGTCAACATTAGTTTTAAAATTTTTGTTGGGGCATGAATCAAATTAGTATGCCATTGATATTTGTCACACTTTTTTACATATACAGTGGCATCTACATCTATTATGGGCCAATAGTAACCAATACATAAGAGATTTTTGGATAGAACTACTTTGCTAGAATGGGCTCCACATACTCCTTCGTGAACTTCTCTCAATGCTAATGTAGACTCTACCAAATTTAAACAATGAAGCAGAGTTCCATTAAAATTGTGATAGTAAAGGGTGGATCCAAGTAGAGTATAACAAGCAGAATGATGAATAAAGGCTTTGGTTTGTTTTTGAGAGAGATTAGGTGGTATAACTTGGTCATGAAGGTAGTTATAAAGGTCTGAGTACCATATAGAATTAGGACCAACAATATCAAAAATTATGGCAATGGTTGAAGGTTCATGAGTTGGTGCTAACAAAATCTCAATGAGGAAATGATACTCTTTAGCTTTATCTATTTGTCAAATTAGAGAGCCAATAGTAGCCATGGCATCTGCAATTATATTACTATCCCTTGGTATGTGCTCAAATTGAATGTTGGAAATTTGTTGTTTAAGAGTGTTGACCATGACTTTATATAGAACTGGCTTGTCATCTTTGGTCTGAAAATGATCTATAACCTGATTGATGATTAATTGAGAATCACCATAAACATGGAGGAGAGATATATTTCATTGCATTGCTTGTTGAAGTCCTGCAACAATTACTTCATACTTGGCCATGTTTCTTGTACAAGGAAAGCCGATTCTAAATGATTTAGGGATTAGATCCTCTTATGGTGTAATAAAACATAGGCCTATCCCCGATCCATGTGCAGTAAATGAACCATAAAAATATAGCTTCCAGGGTTGCTCCTTAAGGGGTGTGCAAATGATGGTCATTATGGATTCATTAAGAAATTGAAATGTGAGTGACTGTGTGTCTATGAGAGGTGCTTCAACAAGTTGATCTACAATAAATTGTCCCTTGATTGCCTTTTGATTGACATACTCTATGTCAAACTCACTAAGAAGCATAATTTATTTAGCCATTCTACCTTGCAAAGTTGTTTTAGATAGTAGATACTTGAGTGGATCTACTTTTGAAATGACCATGGTTTTATTATTCAACATGTAATGGTGCAATTTTTGAGCTACAAAAACCATGGCTAGACAAGATTTTTCAACAGGTGCATAGTTATGTTCATAAGTAACAAGGGTATGGCTTAGGTAGTATACAACTTGCTCCTTTCCATTGTTATCATGTTGAGCCAAGAGTGCCCCTAGGGCATGATCGATCACTGATAGGTATAACAAGAATGACTTTCTTGGCATAGGAGGTAATAAAATAGGTGGATTAATAAGATAGTCTTTGAGCTGTTGAAAATCTATTTGACAGTGATCATCCCAGTGAAATGTAATTCCTTTCTTCAAAAGGTGTGTGAATGGATGGTACTTGTCTACTAACTAAGAGATGAAGCATTAGATTGACTAGATCTTACCCTAAAAACTATAAAGTTACTTTAAATTGGTTAGTGGTAGCATCTTGGTTATAGCATGGACTTTAGCCAGATCAACTTCAATACCTCTATGAGACACAATGAAGCCAAGTAATTTACCTAAAGTTACACCAAACACACATTTCTTTAGATTGAGTCTGACTTTGTACTCTCTTAGTCTTTCAAATATCTTATGCAAAATTGTTGGATGGTTGACCCTGGTTTTAGATTTTCTTAATATATTATCGACATAATCTTCAACAATATCATGCATCATATCATGAAATATAATAGTCATGGCCCTTTGATATGTGGCACCAACATTATTAAGGTCAAATGGCATCACCTGATAAGAAAATTTCCCCATGGAGTGGTGAACGCCATTTTATGTTAGTCTTCTGGTGTGATTCTGATCTGGTTGTATCTTGAAAAGCCATCCATAATGGAAAGCATTTCATAACCGGTCATGGAGTCGATGATCATATTGATATTAGGCAAGGGAAAATCATATTTAGGATAAGCTTTGTTGATATCTCAAAAATTAGTATAAATTCTAATCCCTTCAAGCTTTTTGCTAATATGTACCACATTAGAGATCCATTCTAAATAGTCAATGGATCAAATACATCCTGCTTCTAAGAGTTTTTTTAACTCTTTCTTTACCAATAAAATAATGTGAGGATGCATCTTACGTAGCTTTTGTTTTACTAGTTTAGCATTAATATTAACCACAAGGTGGTGCAGAACCAAGGTGGGGTCTAATCTTGACATGTCAAAATAGGCCCATGCAAAGATATCTATAAATTCTCTCAATAGAGCTATAAAGATGTCATGTTCCTCTTCAGTTAGGGACATGCTTAATTTTATCCATTTTAGATCTGATGGAGTCCTGATGTTTGCTTCTATTATATCTTCAACTAGAAGGGTCGAACCATCTTCTAGGATAGTAGGCAATGACTTGAACTGTTGGATTATGTTAGGGTCCTCCATTAGGACTTGCTTTTTAACTTCTCCTAGGCATGATGAATCTGAGTCCCCTAGTGGGAGATCTAGCCATGTGAAAAAAATAGTTAGAAAATTTTGAAGAATTTGATCAAATACTTGTTGTTTCTCAAAGCTAAACTTAGATCCACAAGCAAGTTCATCGTTGGTGGTCTTCTAATCTAAATTTGAATAAGAATGAACACCACTGTCTAATGATGCCTGGAATAGGTTTTCACCACTATACTGGCCTTTATCTTTACTTTTTCTCTGGTCAGAAAACACCTCAAAGAGGTTTTCACTTTGGGGCCTCAATGTTTTACTTATTTGTTTTTGGCTAAGGGTGTTGACTTGCTCTCTAAAATAGGCTGTAGGATCCAATGTGATTAAGAATCTTGATTTGTCATCTGCCAATAGAATGTTGTCTCTAGGGCCTAAGAAATCACAAAATGCCTCATCATTCTAGAACTCATCAATCAGTAGATTAGATTCTTGTTGGTCCCAATCTATCAGTTGGGGATAGTATAATGATAATGGGTTATGATTAATGGCCAGGGTAAGGGTATAAATGGCATTATTATCAAACATGTTGGTTTTAGCTAGGTTATCAAAGGTGAGGCTATGATCAGACTCTGCTTCACTATCGATATCATCATCACTAGTCACTAGTGATAGAGTTTGAATAAGATATATGGGGTCACCCCTAGGCAGTTTAAATCTAAGTCCATACGGTCTTTCATACTTAGTCATAGAAATTGGTTCAATGGTTCCTTGTTGATTTGGTCCAAGGCCTCTTCCTTCATAATTGTGACACTCCATGATCTTATTGGGAATATGATACTTTTCATTTTTATAACAATCATCTTGGTTATCGTTATATAACCATGCTTCATCTCCTTCAAGAGGGTCAAGTTATAGGCCAGATGCTGGTATAAATGTGACAAGTCCTTTATCTTTGTTCTTTTGTTGCCAATGCATATGTGGGGTGACTTTAGGTCACCCAAAGGTTTTCAGATTCTAAAGAAGATTGGCAATATGAAATGTATCATGGGTCACATATTTTCCTGATCTATTATTTGAAATGATGAAATGATTGGAAGCTTCAAGAGGTGACATGTGGGAAAGGGAATCTAAGGTATTAGGATCTATGCAATCATCTGGTGAAAGATCAACAAGTATATCCTTTCCTTTATCCTACTTGGAACTTGGATTCATACTATATTGATAATTATAGCTTTGAAATTTAACCTCGAGATGCTTACAGTGTTCATATAAGTGTAAATCACCTAGAATATTCGCTTCCATCCCTGAGTGGAAAGATTTGATACATTGGTGCAACATTGATGGGACTACATGAATCTCATGTAACCAAGACATGCCTAAAAGTATGTTATATGATAACTCAAGATCAAACACATGGTAAAGTGTATCATGGGTCAAAGGCCCAATGATAAATAGAAAATTAATGGTGCCTTATGACTCTCTTTCCTAATTATCATAAGCTTTAATAGTTATTTTTTCTGGCTGGAGATCTATCATTGTGTACCCAAGAAGCTTAATGAGCTTTAGAGATACTATGTTGAGGCCATATCCATTGTCTATAAGAACACGTTTCACTTTGTCCCATCTTATATAAACTTCTAAATATAATGGATTATTGTGGAGTGGGCCAAGGGAAGACATATCGCTTTGATTGAATGTGACTTGTTGGGTTGGAGCTAGGTGTCCAACCAAAGATTGAAATTTATTAGGGGATGTCACTATTAATAATGGATTGGATCAAAAACTCATTCAAGATGTTTTTATGGATTATTGCCATTTGAAGAAAATTTAAAATAGAAATTTGTGCTGGTGTCTTCTGCAATTCTTCCATAATATCAAACTTCTTGTCTTGGTCAGTAGTGAATGGTTTATTCTGAGGTTGAATGGTTGGTTGGATGACATGCAAAGTGGTGGATGGTTATAGGCTTGGGATAGTAATATTTGACATATAAGTTATGATTG
Organism: Torreya grandis; assembly: GCA_037957365.1. Classification (NCBI taxonomy): domain Eukaryota; kingdom Viridiplantae; phylum Streptophyta; class Pinopsida; order Cupressales; family Taxaceae; genus Torreya; species Torreya grandis. The sequence continues at coordinate 1,890,398 of JARHVA010001477.1, forward strand.
CATAATCAAGATTAAATACTAGACCATTATTGTTAACTGATGTTGGAAATGGTGTGGGACCAGATAAGATAAGTCTCAGTTGCCGGTGCACTTGCATGTGGTCACGTGGCAAGAATGAGTTATCGCTATAAGATCCAAAAGGGGAAGTCCTAGTTTGCTGGTTTGTCTGTATGCACTCCCAGGTCAAAGAAGGATTATCCATGTAATTTGGTTAAATATTGTTATTTAGCAATGGTCTAGGCTGATTAGTTCTTCGTATAGGATTAATGGAGATGATATTAACGCTACCCCCTACAATATGACCTACAACCTTGTTGTAGTCATGTGAAATTACATGGTAGGTTTGTTGGTTGTTACCATTCTACCTTGATTTTATCCATTGTTATATCATTGTGGGTTCTGCTACTTATTTTGTTGATTCTATTGGTTTGGCCTTTGAATCTGATACTATTGATTTTTCTATTACATTGGTCATTATTGTTGTTGTTGCTGATTATTTTGTTGTTATTGATTATTATGTTGAGGAAAAGGGTTTTGATAAATCCTCAGAGTTTGATTGGAAGTGGAAACACCATTATCTAATGTTATCTCCCTATTTTCCAACATATTCTTAATTAAATTCTTGATTTGGACACATCTTCATAGATTATGCCCATTGACCCAATGATAGTCACATAATTCATTTTCATGGTATCAATTACGATAAAGAATGCCTTGCAGATAATGCTTTGGTATAGGCCAAATAATTAGATTAGTGACAACAAGCTTTTGAAATATAGATTTAATAGGTTCTCCTAGGTCACTAAAGACATGATGTGCAAGCATGGTTCTCCTAAGAGGAGGAGTTTGTAATGGTAAAGGTTGTTATATTTGTTGTACGTGTTTTGGTTGTTATGCTTGCAGTATTGGTTGGAGAGGTTGTTGGGTAGGAGTAAACTAAAAATATGGTGCAGATGATGTATGCACAATTTGGACATGATGAGATTTGGTTATTATATTTCCCACAACATTCCTACTGTATTTGAATTGTTTTGGTCTTTCTTTGTTATTAGCCTGTGCCAGTTGTGTTGCTTGCACTTGAACAAGATGTTACTTTTGGCTATTTCCCTGATTGGTTGAATTAAGCTTGATGACTCCTTTATTGATGAGCATTTGCTTGATCAACAAACCTTTATCAATGATCTCTTTGAACGTATGTACACATTATAATTCCAGATGGTAATATCTCACTATGCAAATTTTTAGTAAACACATCGACTAATTGTTTATCTAGTAAACTATGGGTGAAACAGCTTGAAAGGGCTCTTCATCATTGTAAATAACTTACAAAACTCTCCCCAAATTTTTGTTTTGCTTGTGTCAGGTCCACTAATAAAATCTCATGCTTGATATTATAGGAAAAGTGCTACACAAACTTATCAGAAAGATCATCAAAATCCATTACTAAATTCTTGGGCAACTTTAAAAACCATTCCAAGGTTTGTCCCACCAAGCTCCTTGGAAACAACAATAAAAGGTATATGTCTCTATATATCATTGGCTGCCATGTAATAAAGAATTGAGTCAAATGGGCCTTAGGGTTACCTTTCCCTTTGTATTTGTCAAATTTGAGTGGTTCATATCTTGGAGGAAATGGTATCTACAAATACTCTATGTTGAATGGATAGGAACAAATGTCATCTAATTTGAATTTTTAGTCTGTTTCCTCACCTAAATAGTAGTAATTGCATCCTTCATCTATTACAATTCTTGGGATAAGAAACTAGAAGGGATATTGGTTTGAGGGAGAAAATTAGTTTGGGTAGACAGTTGGGAGGTCACAAGTGGGACATTTTGACCCAAATATGATGGAGATACCTATTGGAGTATATTGGTTTGGTTGAGGAATGGACCAATAAGATGCATATATGGATTATGATGTATATGAAATTGTATATTTGGATGCATGATACTTTGGTTTGGGTTAGTGATAGAGGTTTGAATTGAAAGATTTTGTGGTTGGGATGGAGGGATATAACTATATTGTGCCTATTGTGGTTAAAAGGGGACATGTCACCGACTAATCAAACCTTGTTGTTGAATGGGAACTTGTGGACCAAGACACTATCTCTAAATTTATGGCACATTTTGAATGAACGGTAGTCTAGTAGGTACTTGAGAAACATGAGGACCTCATTTTTGCATGAATCCATATGGAAAAGTGAAAATAGGTTTTAGATTTGGTATCTATCATTGACCAATATTTACATGTTGTTGACTAGTCATTGCTTGGTTTTGAATTAGCATATTAGTCTGTGACTGAAGAGGTATGTTTGTCATTACCTAGTGAGGTGAAACATTAGTTGTCCATAATTTAGGTAGCAATGTATTCATCTTTAGTTATGTTGATACACTTAATTATGTCTATTTTTGTGGAACACTACTTGCTACTTGTTGAGAAGGAGTAGGATTCATCACATTTTGTCATTGAGGTGTGAAATTAGATGTTGTTTGATTACCTAATATTATAAGTTGTACACTTGATGAAGTAGTTGGTTGAGGTTGGGGTGTAGAAACTCTTATTTCTTGGTATGATGATCTGATCATGAGATTAACTATAGGCACATTGTTGTTGGCTAGTTGTTTGTGCATTAGTACCACTTTAATCAAGATTAGACATTGTTTGCACATTGTCCACTACGTTTGACTCACTATTAAGTGTAGAGGTTGGAAACACTTCTTCAATAATGGGCATATGCATCAAGTTATCTAGAGAAGTGGTTTGTACAAATAGGTCAGAACTTGGATTCTCTTGTCTAGTTAACTCTTTCAACACTCCTTTTGAAGGTACTAGGTCAATGAGAGGTTTACTTACCATGTTCATCTGATTGAAATCATGTGTTAGACTTAGGTAGGTTTAATATGCTATTTGTATTTGGTTAAAGTCATCGTCCATGATGTTTTTTCCTTGATTGGATATATTAGGGTCTTGATACGTTGTTTGAACTAGAGCCATATGATTTCTAGAATAACACTGTTGATCGTAAATGATATTGTGGGGCACTCTTACTAGACTTGGTAAATTTTCATGGGGGAAGTCTACTAGAAAATTGGCCCCTACGTCTATGGCTTTAACCAAAATCTCATCTTTGTTCTCTAACAAATGTCGTTCAAACAAAAATAAATCATACGTAGAAGCTGTATTAGTAGAATATGATTGTTGAAGAATTGGCTCATCCATTATGGGTATTGTAGCTTGATATTGTGTGGTTTGTTCTTGGTACTACTTTGAATAAGGTAGTGTTTTAACTAGGTAATTAACCAATGGATCTTGGCTTTGTGCCCCTGATTGAGTATTATACGAAGGATAAGAATCTATCTCATAAGCAATATTATCCGTATAGGGGTCTTGCACCATTTCTTCCTATGCAACTACATTAATAATCCCTAGATTGTACATGAGTCCACTATGAGTATAGGAATACATGTTGGGATCCATAGTCAATGCTTTGTGATAAAAGGTCAAAGATTTTTACAAACTCTAAAAAAAGACAGAATCTAAAACAAATGATGCCTTCAACTTGGTCTAGATTTGTCAAAAGGATCAAAAGGTTTATGCAAAAATTTGTGAGGAAACAAGCTAGTATAAAATATCTAACATTTCACTGTTCACACAAAGATAAGCAAGTAAATGGACTAAAAATCAGAATGCCAAACTTTAAGGTTGAAGTGTTTTAAATTAGTCTAATCTAGGAATTTAAAAGTTGTTAGGTCTTTTGGCCAAACACAATGTCAAAAGCTAGGCTCAAATAAGACATGTGCTAGGAATCTTGGACAAACGACGTCAAAAGCTAGACTTTGAAAATAGATGAAAGTTTTAACCTAATGGATTTGAAACACTTCTAACAAACACTAAGCATTTGATTCTTGGTCATGAACTTGATCAACTAGATATAAGGTATGAAACAAAAGGTACTTTTAGCAATAGTTTATTTTCTCATAAATAATGGTATAAAACTTTGTTCTTTTGACATACAAGCTACACAAAGGTAAACAATATAACTATGTTTTAGACAAAGGATCAAAAGTACACTTGGATTGGTTTGAAAATGTAGGAACAAATTTGGAATTATATGTAAGAGGGTTTATGAAATAATATTTGAAATGTTTTAGGCAGTGTAATGACGCTATACAACCCAAAAGGTGTGACAAAAAAGTTTGTTTCAAAGACTCTCTAAGGCAAAGACATTTTTCCATAATTTTGACAGCATAACACTACCTTTCTTGACTCAAAATGTTGTGGTGTATAGACTCAAAGTGCAAGTGTTTAACACAAAATGGCTTAAATCTATCAAGTGATGACAATGATTATGAGTCTTAAATGACCTTCAACCCAAATTGGAAATTAAACCTAAGTTCCCTCATGTTTAATTCAAATGGAAAACCCACTTAACACTAGAAAGGTGTAATTGTGAATTTAGATTATAAGTGAAAGACTTAAACAACTTTGGTAAATGTCTAGACTCAATCGGGCAACATAACTGTGCCAAAGTGGATGATATGACTCTCAAGCTTTTGATGAACTTTGAACAAGGCAAATTAATGATCTCACGTGGGCAACATAATGCCTCTTTGTTCAAAGGAAAATGACAACCATGTGTTTGGTTTGGATTAGTTGTTTACACCAAGTTTTGACTCTAAACAAGAATTTAATCTAGGACAAGACCAACTAATTAATCAATCTTAGATCCTAAACTAACAAGGTTGCTTGGTATTGTTGGAATCCATCAATATACATCATTTGGAGTATTTTAAGTGTTCATCCAAAAGTAAATGTGCATTATATAGTAGGGTTTTTACACCCTCCCTTCTCTCAAATGACAGTACTACGACATGGACCTTGAGGTGCATCTTACACTAATAATAATTTCATGACAAATATAAATTTATCTAAGATCTTACAAGTTTCTGAACGATCTAGGGGAATCAATTACACAATGACTTTCATGCCAAACAATGTTAAAGAAAAGCATGAATTTTGGGTCCATATCACTTGGCTTGTTGCAAAAAGGTCTAGTCTTTTTTCAACCACTACATCCTACTGTTCGCTTAGTGTAGTATGATGTCCAAAGTGACACTACATCCCGTGTGTAACTCCAAAAGAGCCAAATGAAGTTAATGTCAGAAAATAAAACCCTGGGTTAAAGCTTCCCTAAAGAACTTGTGAGAGGTGATGAAGTCCTCCTCGCAAGCCAAGATGCATAAAAATAAATAAAGCATGAAAGTAGAAAGAATTTAGGGTCCTTTTCAAGATCACTTAAATTTTGATGAGTTTTTGGGGAGTACTTTAGATGACTTTTTTTTTAAGCCTTGGACTAGGCTACTTGCAATAGGAATGGTGCTTTTGATTCCAAGGGTTCCCTTTAGGGGACAAATGGATTAGCATACATGCAACATTCCTATTTTTGCCAAAAACAAATTTGATTAAACAACTCTTGCAAACAAGAATTGAAAAATGTGTTCAATTTTAAGCTCAAAATGAAATATTTGGTGGTGTTCATTTGACTCCTTGGTCCTAGTTATAAACTTTGAAAATATTCACCAAAAACATCTAAATCCTTTGTTAAACACCCAAAACAAGTTTCCTAATTGATTTTTAAGCATGAAAAGGTGATTTAAACATGTTTTGAGCAAATATCAAGCTTGGTCTTGTAGCAAAATTGTTAGCATGTCCTTTAGCTTTGAAGCTCTTTTTGGTTTGAAACAATAAACTTTGGAAAAATAGCTCTTAGGTCTATGTTTTTAGAAAAACACAGTGAACGACATCGATTATTACCACTAACGTTAGTTACTTTGGCTAACTGAGATCTAACTGATGTCATTTTTGCTAACTAATGTTGGTTAAGATATGTAACCGATGTCGATCTTACTTGCCGATGTCGATTACTATGTAAAACTGTGGCAAATAAAGAATGACAAAATAAAGTTAGAAAACCAATTTGTAAGAGTTTTAAGGGCTCAAATACATATTTTAGAGTTGCAAAATGATCTCCTTTAAGTGTGAGATGCATCTATTCCCACCAGACATGTCATTATGTGCTATAGGAATTTGATTCAAGAGAGGATGATTAGTATGGTGTTAGTTCTAAAATGACAAATAAAATGAACTAAACACACTAATAACATAACATCTCTAGGCCTAGACACTAGAGAGAGCTTAGTTAACAAAAGAAAATGATAAACACAACTAAAAATGAAGGAATAAACACATTTTTTTTCACCTTTCTTAGATGCTCCAAATGCCTTTGTAGTGGTGGCTGGCTTGGTTTGTGCTCATGAAGTCTTCATCAAAGGAGGCTTGGCTATCTCCTCTTCTCCTTGGCACCTTTAGCTTGTGGCTTGGCTTGGCTTGGCATAAATTTGGCATGGTAACACTAGTTGCAATGGCTTCTTGAAGATATTTGTGCATTATAACTTTGCACCAAAATAGCTTAGAAATGATGTTGTGAGGCCTCTTATTTATAGATTTTTGAGAATGTCTAGAATCAACCTGAACCATCCATCTTGAGATTAAGATGTGTGGTTGAGGGTTAATTCAATTTTTAAAATTAAGTTTGTAATTATCCTCATCATAAAATTGGAAGAAGGGGCAATTAAGAGGCATGGGGGGCATCATAAAAGGCATTGATGAGGCATGGAGGGCATGAATCTTGATATTTATGGCATTTATGGCCTACGGATGTCTTCCCAAGAAATGAGGTCACTTGATGATGTAGATATTCAATATTCATTTCTAAAAAAAAGTATTCAATAAGTTTCCATAGAATTATTAGTTATGCCTTGATTTGGGTTAATTAGCTCTTAAGCATGTTTAAACACTTTGTGCACCAATTACTCAAATTGATCAGAATGCCTTATTATTGGTCTAAAATTTGAATGGATTAGAATTGGAAAATAATTTCAAATGCATTAGATGCGTATTCCCATTTAAGATGTTGCCAACAACAAATAACAAAGGCACCAGTCTTGTACAAAAAATTTGATAGGGAAGAACAATCCAGAGTATCTAGGTGCAAATTTGGCATTTTGACTCGAAATGAACTGATCAAATTTAGCTAGCCCATAAATTGCATTGCCCCATTTAGGGATACCCTAGCCAAAATTGGCACTTGAACATGTCAGTTTCACATCATTTAGTGTGTTTTAGTATTTTTAGGCCAACTTGTACATTTTGGGTGGAAATTGGTCAAAACCCTGGTTGGAGGTTATCAGTGGCCGAATTCAGGTGTCTACAGTTATAAAACTATTTTGGCCAAAAACATGGAATTTAAGAATTCTAAGCTTTGTAATCGAGTTTGGCACCCAAAATGTTGGCCTAATGTGAATGATTTCATGTGGCTTGTAGCTCTAGACAAATTTATTCATCATGATAATCTTTAGAAAAGAGGGGCTTTTGGTCAAAATAGATGTATCATATGTCTTCAAGATAAGGAGTCTGGAAGACATTTTTTTTTAGATTTCCCCTTAGTTACTTTTCTTCATGATTTATGGTGTGATTTGATGGGAAATTTTTGGAAAAATTATGACTCTATCCAAGATTTTCTTGTGAATCAGATACAACCTTATTTGAAGCTAAAAGTCCTCAATTTGTTGTACAATATTAGTCTGGGTTTACTCTATTAGAATATTTGGTGGGAATGAAATCAAAGGATTTTCAATGGTACAACCAGTTATATAAGTCAAGTTTGGGTTAGAATACTGGCCAATTTAATATCAACTTATAAAGTTCGGTTTCAAAATTTTCAAGTTTGGGGTAGAATAATGGCCAATTTAAAAGAAACTTGTAAAGTCTAGGTTCAAAATTTTCAAGTGAGTTTTTGGAGGGAATTCAGAGTCTTAATGAGACTTGGCATCTTTGGGGCATATCCATCTTCTGCCTCTTTCAATAGTCCTCAACACCATCAACCCATTAAATGGGTTTGTCCTCCTCCTCGCTTGGTTAAAATTAATGTTGATGGAGTTTTGAAAGACAATCTTGGAAACACTGGTATAGGAGGTGTATATCATTATCATCATGACAATGTTAAGTTTTGGTTTGCTGCTAATCTTGATGTTGCTTCTAATAAGTATGCTGAGGCTATGCCCATTTGCCAAACTTTTCTAATATTCAAGTCAAAGCACCTTATTGACATTATTTTGGAATCCGATTCTAAAATTTTGGTTGATCATTTCAACAAAAAATCTTTCCCTCAATTCTAATAGTGACAATGAAATGAATGTAAGAAAGACATTGACATCCTCATTCAAGGTTTTAAGGATGTTTAATGGAACCATACTAAAAGGGATGGAAATTAGGTTGCTCACCTTTTAGCCAAATCAACCTCTGATTGGCATAACATCAAACTTGATACTAGAGTTAATCAATAAAAACATATTTGATATTTAAATAAAACTTTTAATAAATTCGTACTTTTAATTCTAACTTAATTACTTCTAGGAACTTTTGATTTCCATTTATTTTTCTTTGATATAATTTTTAGGGGAACAAATACTTATACCCATATGGGAGGTCTTCTTCCTAAATTGATTGTCTATATTCAATCCTTCATGATTTTCTTGTTTTCCAATATGATATTGTTTTAATATATTTTTTTAGATTTTATTTTAAAAAACTCTTATTGTAATTCTCACTAAAATTATTGGTAATTCAATAATTTTAACACTGTTATGACTTTAGGTGTGGAGATAAAATAGTTTAGAATCAATTTTTGAAGTAATTAAAGTTTTTAATTTAATTAAAATTATATGAGAGTAAAATTAAAGCTACCATGTTGAAATGTGACATCGGTCTTCCCGTGGCCCAACTCATCGAGGGCCATTCAATTATTATTTAGAAAAAAATTAATATCAAAAAACCGCAGGAATGATGAAAGAGGCTTGGTGTATTGGTGAGGTTCAAGTAGTTTGTACTCATCAACCCAAGTTCCATTCCCATTGAATACATGAGGACTCTTTCAAAAAGTGGCCATGTGGACACCTTGAGGTAGGGGTCACACTTCTCCTTGTGGACCACGTGGAACACAGCAGGGCATTTTGGATGTAAATCATTCGGTAGACATTACAGACCCATGCCCACCCACATGTCCCACTTTGAGAAGGTGCTCCCCCATTACTCTGGTTCATAGCTCCGATATATCAAAAGTGATTATTCCAACATTTTTTACCTAGTAGGTCCCATGTTCAAGTCTCCCTTGCCATTGGTAGTTGACTCTTCAAGTGGCATTACTCCCCACGGGTCTTCAAAGGTTCCCCTATAAAAAATAGTCAAAAAAGAACCGCTTACCAATATTATGACGAAAGAGGATCTGAAACTGTGTTTCATATTTTGTCAATTGGGGAAGCTCTTTATTATCAACTATTCAACACAATATGGAAGTTAAATTTGATTATGAAATAACATGTAAAAATCATTGAATGCGGATCCTGCAAAATAAAATTGTAAGCTGCATGATACTATCATCAATTCCTTTAATTTTGTATTTTGGCTGTGTAGTGGCTGCCCAAATTCTGTTTCGTAAATTGTCACTTTTACCTAAATGGAAGGGCAATCTGTACATGCTCCAATAATTGGTAGGAGAAATGCATTGCTTAATTGGAGAGCCGTAGCGCCTGAGCGTGATTGGGAGAATTTTTTCAAAAGGTCACTGCATCAACGTACATGTGTGATTTCCATATGTTATTTACATACTATCTAGGCTCAGGGTCTCTTTTCTTCACATTTGTTGTTTTTGCTTAGGGTTAGGGTTTCTACCCACATTTTAGGGTTAAGGTTGTTTCTCTAAATTTTTTAACACTACCAAGGGTCAAAGATTGTCTAGACTTTTTTAAACGTGCTTTGTGTTCTCGTTAGGGTTAAGGTTTTGTTCAACCTTCATAAATATTGTTTACTCTGCATAGATTTTCATTGTTTAGGGTTAGGGTTTTTTAAATATATTAAATAATATCAGTTCATAGTAGGGATTATTTTGAACTTTTATGTACTCGGCCATCTTACATAATACCTAGCTGTAGGGTTTTCCTCCATGCTATTAAAAGTCCTTAGTTTATGTTTTTGACTAGGGTTGGGCTTTTATGTTTTTGGCTAGGTTTCACATGTTTTATATGATACTTAGGTTTAGGGTTTGGCTAAAGTAGGTTTTATTTTTGGCTAGGGTAAGTTTTTATTTTTGGCTAGGCTTGGACTTTTGCACTAAACAAAATTATATAATACCTAAGTTCAAGGTTTTCTTCCATGCTATTGAATCTCCTTAGGTTTATGTTTTTGGCTAGGGTTGGGGCTTTTATGCACTCAGCGAATGTCACAACATATAAAAAGGGTTGTAGTCCTATTGCAGTGGATCACACCTTGAAGAATATTATTGGAAAAAAATACAACATCAAGAATTGATTCATAGTGGACCCTTTGTAAGGACAAATTTTGCAGAACGGATACCTCTTAGTTCTTTGCCGGTGAGATGGAACGACAATCCTTCAATCCAAAAAAATGGCCTCAAGATAATGATAATCCTTCAATCCAAAAAAAAGGCCTCAAGATAATGATTCTATTCACTTACTTTGTAAATGTTGCCTAAGATTAGGGTTGTTTTTCTTTATTTTAATATTTGCTAATGTAAGTGTTCTTATCCCTTTTTATTATAGTGTAGGTTTGGGGTTATCTTCACATTTATGTTTGCCTTTTTTAAATGGTCTAGGGTTTAGTCTTTTAGTAGTTCTTTCTAAATCGGTTAAGTCTTCGGTTCTTCTTCATATATCCATTAGGTTCTATGCTCTCATTTTTATAAATAGTTCCAAGGGTTACTCTACACTCCACAGTGTTTCTAAATGTTGCATGGGTCTCTCCAATTGTTTTAATGTCGACATTGCATGGGCTATGTTGCTTATCTACACGGTTTTTTTAAAAAATTGCCTAGAGTCTAGAATATAACTACTTATTCTTGCTACATAAGGTGAGAGTTTCCTTGGTTAGAATATCTCTAACTATTCTTTACTACTACATAGGGCGAGCGTTTCCTCCCTGGGGATAGGGATTTTCTCAACATGTTTTGATGCTCCTAGCGTTTCTGTAAAAATCCTTTGTTTTTTTGCTAAGGGTATCTCTCCACTTTTTTTTAATTATTTCCAAGCTTTTTTTATTACTATATAACATTTCTCTTCACATTTTTTAATTACTGCGCATTATTTTTATTATTGCCTAGGGTTAGAGTCTCTCATCTCTATGGTTTAAATACTGCCCAGGGTTAGGCTCCCCCCACTTTTTTTAACAAAACATATGCTTAGGTTTATAATTTCTCATTTAAAGTGCCTACATGGTTAGTTTTTTTTTTAAACAATTTCTCGAATTCAGGGTTTCTCTTTATGTCTCTTAACTTAGGTAGGTTAGGGGATTTCTCTTTATGTATCTTAACCTAGGTTGGTTAGTGTTTATTTTTTATTTTAATACAATGTGTTGTTAGGATTTATATGCTCAATTTTAAAATTTGCATAATGTTTCTATCTTTCCACTTATTTCCATGCCACCTTGAACTTTGCATAGTGTTCTATCTATCCACCTATTTTCATGCCACCTATTGTTACAGTTTTCTCTATTTTGAACAATGCCTAGTATCTACACTTCTAATATTACCTACGCTATTTCTCTCCACTTTTTTATATATTCCTTATTTCAAGGGTTTTCATGCAAGTTTCTAATAGATCTAAGAGTTAAGGTTCTTCCATTTGTTAAAAAATACTATGTAGTGTTAAGTTTTATATCAATTTTTTTTACACTTTCCTAAGGGCAAGGGGTCTCTCCACATTTTGTGATACTATCTATATCTTCTTTTTCTAACTCTATTTGTGGTTCGGGTTTTTGTCAACATTTTTAATATTGCTTAGGGTTTATGTCCACAATATTACAAGATCCCACATTGCATTGAGTGTGTAATAATCACACATTGATATGAATTATGGGTGGCACATTGTATTGGGTGTGTAATTTAATGATCCCACATTAGATTGGGTGTGTAATAATCCCACATTAATATCAATTATGGGTTGTACATTGCATTGGGTGTTTAAGAATCTCACTTTGATATCTTTTATGAGTCCCACATTGTGTAGACATTTAAATCTGGCCATCGATAACTTTCAATTAGGGTTTTGATCAATTTCCATCAAAATTGCATAATTTGGTCTAAAAACATTAAAACGCATTAAATGATGTGAAACTGACATATTCAAGTGCCAATTTTGGTCAGGGTATCACTAAATAGGGTAATGTAATTTATGGACTAGCTAACTTTGATCAAATCATTCCAAGTCAAAATGTTAATTTTGCCCCTGGGTGCTCTAGATTTCTCTTTCCTATCAAATCTTTTGCACAAGACACGTGCCGTGGTTATTTATTGTCAGTGCCAAGTCAAAATGTTAATTTTGCCCTTGGGTGCTCTAGATTGCTCTTTCCTATCAGATCTTTTGCACAAAACACGTGCCTTGGTTATTTGTTGTCAATAGCATCTTAAATGAGATAATGGTTCCAATGCATCTGACATGGACTTCTAATTCCAATCCAGTCAAATTTTGAACCAATAATAAGGCATTTTGATCGATTTAAGTCATTTGTGCACAAAATTCTTAATCATGCTTAAGAGCTAATTAAACCAAATTAGAGCTTAATTAAGAATTCCATGGAAACTTGTTGAATAATTTATTTTAAAAATAAATATTGAATATCTGCATCATCAGGTGACCTCATTTCTTGGAAAGACATCCCTAGACCATAAATATCAAGATTCATGCCTCACATGCTTCATCAAAGCCCTCCATGCCTCTTAATTGCTCATCTAACCCAAATATTGATGAATCTTTTTCTCAATTTTAATTGCATAATTGGATTAATCTTTAGCCATACATCTTAACCTTGAGATGGACGGTTTAGGTTGATTCTGATCAATTTTAAAAATCTATAAATAGGAGGCCTCACTACATTTCTAAGCTATTTTGGTGCAAAGTTATTATGCTCAAATATCTTCAAAAGTCTTGCTAATGCAAAGTTATAATGCAGGATTGGTTCTGAAAGCTTCATGAAACTAGTGTTATTATGTCAAATTGATTTCAAGCCAAGCAAAACCACAAGCCAAAGGTGTCAAGGAGAGATAGAGGTAGCCAAGCTTCTTTTGTGAATATTTCATGAGCACAAGCCAAGCAAGCCACTACAACAAGTATTTTGGAGCATCCAAAGAAGGTAAAAGAAAATTTCTATTGCATTTTAGTTGTGTGTTTTATTGAGTTTGTTAACTAAGCTCTCCCTAGTGTCTAGGTCGAGAGATGTTATGTTAGTTAGTATGTTTCTTTCATTTTGTTTTGATTTTGGAACTAACACCATACTAACCATAATCTCTTGAGTCAAATTCTTAGATCACATAATGACACGCTCGGTGGGATCAAATGCATCCCACACATGAAGATCATTTTGCAACTTTAAAATCTTTATTTGGATCATTAAAACTCTTACAAATTGATTTTATAATTTTATTTTGCCATTTTTGTTTACCATAGGTTTACATAGTAATCAATGTCGATTATTAAAACTAACATCAATTAGATAGCGTAACTGACGTCAGTTAGTAAAACCAATATCGGTTAGATAGTTATCGTCGACCACATTGGTATAACCGATGTCAGTTAGATAATTGTCATCGATTAGAAAATGTAACCGTTATCAATTATATAACTAACGTTAGTCACTGTGTTTTTCTTAAAACACAGACTCGAGAGCTTTTTTTTTAAAGTTTATTGTTTCAAATCTAAAAGAACTTCAAGGTTAAAGCATATGCTAACATTTTTGTTGCAGGTCCAAGCTTGACATTTGCTAAAAATATGTTTAGATCATCTTTTGCATGCTTAAAATAAATTAGGATCATTATTTTGGATGCTTAAAGTAATATTTAAGTGCTTACATGAGTTTTTAGCTTTAGTTTTCAAAGTTACAACTAAGATCAAGAGGTCAAATGAACACCACCTCATTTTCTATTCGGACTTAAAAATGAACTCACCTTTTCAAGTTTTTGTATTTACTTAGTTGTTTAAGTTAAATTTTTGTTTGGCAAAAAGAGGGGTGTTGCGTGTATGCTCTTCCATTTGTCTCTTTTAGAGAACCCTTGGAATCAAAAGTGCCATTCTTATTGCAGAAAGCTTAGTCCAAGGCTTAGAAAGAATGTTATTTAAAGCACTCCCCAAAAACTCATCAAAATTTGAGTGACATTGAAAATGATTCTAAAATCTCTCTTAGTTTTTTATTTTTATGTAAACTTGACTTGCAAGGGGGATGTCATTACCTCATGTGAGTTCTTTAGGGAAGCTTTGACCCAGGGTTTTATTTTTTGGTATTGACTTCACTTACTTATTTTGAGTTATGCACGAGATGTATCTGTATTTGGACATCGCACTACACTGAGTGAACAACATGATGTAGTGGTTGTAAAAAAGACTAGACCTTTTTACAACTAGTCAATGTCGTGATCACCCAATTTTTATACTCTTTTTTTGCATTGTTTGATGTGAAAGTCATTGTGAAATTGATTCCCTTAGAAACATTTGAAAGCTTGCAAGTTTAGTCAACTCCGCATTGACATACCCTTGCTAAGATTTGGATGATTATACTTAGTGTATTTCGGTCATTTTTGCTTGATATGTTTTGAGACTAAAACTTGTTTGTTTGTTCATAACCCATGTCAAAACCAATTTGTCTATACGTCACTCTTTTGTCTAAAGAGGCGTTATGCTGGTCATTTTACACCATACTTGTGCCTTAAAATTTTTGCTAAACTTGTTTGTGTGTGTGTCATTTGAGTTGCAGAAGGTAGTGTTACATTGTCCAAATTATGTCAAAACCGTTTTGCCTTTTGAGTCTTTAAAACATATCATATATCACATCATTCGCGTATGCTTACGTCATTAGGCTGTTCAAATTGTTTCAAGACTAGTTTACCTTGTATCAAAAACTATTTGTTTCAAACCATGTCATGTATACTATTTGGAACTTTGTCTGTGCTATCATGCTATCCAATCTTGTCTAACTTGTTTGGTCAAATCTTAGTTTTTATCATTGAGTTTTCAATTAGATTTATCAAATTTGGATCCACATATTGATTGATTTATATTTAAGGCTTAATTAACGGTGCTGATACACAGATATTTCTCTTTTGGGTTGCATAACTTCGGTTAATTGATTATCCAAATTTAAAAACTATTGATGGTTTGTTTGTTTAGTGCCTATCCTCATCATTATTTGAGCCTTTATTTGGGAGAACACAACCTTTTTCAAAGAGCCTTTTGTCTTATACCTTATGCCAACTGATCATGTTTATATTTGATTTGGTGTGCTGGGTTTATGTCAAAGTTATTTCCAAACTTGTTAAATTAAATCAAATCACACCATCTTTTTTTTCAAGTCTAGTCTTTGATGTCGTTTGGCCAAAAGTTCTAGCCTATGCCTGTTTGTTTGAACCTAAATTTTGACTCAGTGTTTGGACAAAAGACCTAGTAACTCAATTTGTTCATTTCCTAATTTAGACCTTGTTTGGAACACGTTGACCTAAGCCTTTGACATGCCGGTTTTTATTCAGACACTTGAATTTTTATACGTATGACATTTGACATTAGACATTTGATGTTAGGTTGTTTTATGCCAAGTCTTAACACAAATCATTTTGGAGATACAACTCCACTTTCAAACCACATTGGAGATCAGCTCCACTCCTTCGACCAAGTTGGACTATGTTTGAACCATTTGTCCTTTGAATCATTTTTCAAAGTTTGTAGAACTCTAAACCTTTGTATTTTTAGAGCTTTCATCATTTATGTGGATATATCTAGCTACACTTATAGTGGAATCATGTACAATCCAACTTATGATAGAATGGCCACATAAAATCCCATTAGGAACTCCTATAGGGAAATATTTTCTAAGGAGTTTTATTATTCTCCCTACAATACTTCATATGGGAAACACAATCAAAATCCATAAAATCCAAATCGAGACTTTGATTGACATGAAGAGGCTTGTGAGGAAGACTTTGAAGACCCAACTACATAGAATGTTGTTTGGGATACAAATCCATACTCTTTTTTCAATGATCAGTACATGGAACATAGTCAAGAACCAACTTATGAGCCAACTCACAACTGGGATGATATGGTTTATGAGGAAGACTTGGATGCTTTGACTTATGAGAGTAATCAAGGTCCACCACATCATACCATTTCTATTTCAGGACCACAATGTCGCACCATTCCCATACCAATACCTCATCTTTTGGTTTGTGTAAGCAACCAAGCTCCATAATGCCCAACCATTTCTATACCAAGACCTCATCCTTTGGTTTGTGCTAGCAATCAAACTCCACAACACCCCTTCATCATTTTAGGACCTAGTCCTTTGGCTTGTGCAAGCAATTATGCTTCACACTGCCCTATCGTTACCATCTCATGACTTTGTCTTTTAGCTCATGTGAACAATCATGCTCCTGAAGGCCTTACTATTATCCAATCATAGACCATTCCTCATCTAGTACCAATTCCATCCAAACCTCAACCCATCCAATCATTCGAACACTAAGCTGTGTTCAAAATTGGTATTTTCCAACTCATTAGAAACCAAGGCCAAGAGAACCAACCAGTCTAAAATGTTTCTATTGAATCAATCATTTGTGATAAATTAACCTATGATAAATTGCCTATTGATCCTATATCAATTGTCGAGGAGTCTCACTTTGACGATCTAGTCTTTACTGAGTCACTTCTTACTGATTATAACTGCCTTTGGGCAAATCATTACCTTGACCATATGCCTATTTTTTTAAAGCCTCTTATTGACAAGCTAGTCTCTAAAGAGTTGTCTCTTGACCTTTTTCCCATTGTAGAGGAGACTCACTTTGACAAACCAGTCTTTGTGGAGCCCATTGTGCCGTTAATTGTCCAAAACTAAATATTCAACAAGACATCATTGTAACAAAGTATTCGTCAGATGAAGAATCATAATTAGAGTTAGGTTTTATTCTTGAACCAACATCATATTTAGCATCATAATCAGAGTCAACATTGGTCTCAACATCGAATTTAGAGTCCCTTGAGTTAGAATTAGATCAAAACAAGAATATGTTCATGGTTATTACAATATTGGTTATGCGTACCTCACATATCAGTTTGAATACATTTGTGATCCTTCTACAGTTTTTGAGGATGAGTACTTCAGCTTTGACACAAGTTATCCTAATATCTTATACGAGGATTGTGCAGCTTCTCCCCATTCCATTACCATTCCATAGGCCATTACCATCAACCAAACTAGCCATATCATTGCCATTTCATCTCCCACAAGTGTTGATTGGGATCAACAGAATCACACTTTGCTGAAGTGCATCCACGGTTACATAGTAGTTAAAGCAAAGTAAGGAGGTCAAGACCACATTAATATAGTTGAAGAACACTCTCCTAGTGAAACCTTTTTAGAGGCGCTAGGATACAATCAAAGTTAGAACTCAACATCTTCTAGTAAAACTTTTTTAGAAGCGCTAGAAGACAATCAAAGTCAAAAGTCCACATTCCTTAGTGAAACTTTTTTGAAGGCACTACAAGACAATCAAGACAACTTCATTGGTGAAAACCTTTTTGAGGTACCAATAGCTGAGCACAAAAGTTATTCACTACTTCATGAAAACAAAATCAAAGATCAAATCAAAATAACTTCCTATCTACAGCCTAATCAGATGGTAGCTACTCTCAAGATCAAATAATAAAAAAATCTGGTGGTCCTATTAAGAAAAAAAGTCTTTGACCCCGCCACAACCAAAGTTATGTTGAATTTAGCATCATCAACATTAGGTGTGACTAAAAGTCCTAATCTTCATTTGTTTCCTTACCATTATACATTCCATTATCATCTGCCATTCTATTTCACAATCAAACCTACCATCCATTATTTGTCCTTATTTACCATCCATGGCTGCACTTTCCTTTGTAGAAGCTACAAAGATACCTTGTCTTGACATTTGAAAAAATTAGAATCAACGACCAACGAAGATCATAAAAGCATTCTTGACAACCTAATTTGCAGCCAGTTCTTGATAGAGTAATTATTTAGATGAAGTGTGGGATAACAATTAACATGATCGAGTATTCTATTTGTATCATTTGTTGATTAGGATGTGCATCTCCCCATCAACAAGAACAACAGAATAAAAAACCATACCCAGCCATTCACCCCATCACTTTGGGGCAACCCTCTTACCATTTTATCCCAATTATCAGTCCATCATTATCTTTAGCAAGACCATGCCATCTAACCATTCCATTCCTATCTAGACCAAACCCTATTTTTAGTCATCCTATCCAATCTTATTTTGATCTTGGTTACTTTGGTTTTTTTTGCACCTTTTGTGAGAGGATTCTGATAAAATGTCAACAATTAATCAAATCCATCTTTATAATGACAGTCTATGAAAATAGTGTGACAGTTGATTTGACAAGATATCTTTTATCCTATATCCATATTTGTTTATGTGAGCTTGATTATAATCGTATATGGGCAAATCAGTATTTTATTAGTCTTGCTATTAATTATAACCGCCTATGAGAAAATTAGTATCATTTACCTATGTCATTGTATTCTAGTTATAACCGCTTATGAACAAACTAGGGGCAACACTTATTTATCATGAATTGTCGCATCACCTTGCCATTACTATTTTCATTTGACTAGCCATTTACCATATTTGAGAACTTGTTGAGACCTGTTGGTTTTTCTCTGCCTTTTATGTGAACATAATTACTGTGACTTGAGGTCATTTTAGGACTATGTGGGTCATGTTCAATTCAGGTTGAGGTCACTTCAATCCCCCTTTTCATACACTCTCGCTATTTTGTGAGCAACATAAGCTAAATGCTCTCGTCATTTTATGAGCAGGTATCTTGTCATTCTCTAATGAGTTAAAATACTTTAAAATGCCAAAAACATTCATAACATTTCAAAAATCCAAAAATATTTGTCCTATCTAAACTGAGTCAGTTATTCTCGACCTGCCTTACTGGGGCATGGTCATTGTTAGGATGTTTTCTTTTGCTTTTGTTTTCAAGCTTTTTGTTTGTTTGTTTATTTCAGTTTGTTTGTTTATTTTTCTATTTATTTGTTTATTTGCTTGCCTGTTTGTTTGTTTTTAGCACTGTTGCCTTGACTTAGTCTATATGTATGCATTGGGTGATTCCTTGCACATATTATTCTTGAGTCTATGCATATTCATATGTCAACATTGTCATCAAGGTTTTTATCTTTGGTGCATTATTTTCAAGTGTTTATTGGATTGAGAGTTAGTCCTTACGCTTATTTTGGCTAAGTCTTCATGGTGTTTTGTCATGAAGCCTACCATCACATGCTACAACAAAAATTAGCTTCAGAAAGGTCTACAATCAATGGAGCCACACAAGTTTCTTCTTGGCACCTTGAAAAATTCTCCCATCCCACCCTTGATCAAATTAACCCATTGGCCATTCTAGTTGTATCGTTACTAATAAGGACGAGCATCTCCTCATTGGTAGGTATAATTGAATCATTTCTAATGATCAATCTTATTTCTCTATCCATCTCTTTCATCACTTTTCACCCACTCATATATAATTTGTATTCCATATTATATCCTTAAGTTATGCTTACTAATCATCCCTAACTGGGGCACAATCATCTTTAGCCAATCTAGGTCTTCTTAATGATTATAACCACCTATGGGTAAATGATTATTTTGACTTTTATTCTTGATTATAACCACTTTTGGGCAAATCAATAACCTTTTTAAATCAATGCATGTAAGCATTTTCTCATTTGGATTAATCTCAACTACGGATTAATTCCACCTTTCTTCTTATTTCTTTTCAAGGGACCGTCCATCAACAAATGTGACAGCTACTCCTTCAAGGGGGCATCATCATAGGCTTCCCAAAACCATTTAGAGCTTTGTTCTTTAACCATCATCTTCTTTTTGGAATATAGGCCATCTCTTATTATTTGAGAAGACATTGCTTTGCCTATGATTTGCAACATCTTCCCAAACAAGGGTAAACTGTAAACACCTAAGTCTGGCCACCGATAACTTCTAACCAGGGTTTTGACCAATTTCCACCCAAAATGCATAACTTGGTCTAAAAACACTAAAACATGTTAAATGATGTGAAACTAACATATTCAAGTGCCAATTTTGGCCAGGGTATCACTAAATTGGGTTATATAATTTATGAACTAGTTAATTTTGATTAGAGCATTCTGAGTTAAAATGCTAATTTTGCACTTGGGTGCTCTGAATTGCTTTTTCCTATCAAATCTTCTGCACATGGCACGTGCCTTGGTTACTTGTTGTCAGTAGCATCTTAAATGGGATAACGGTTCTAACGTATCTGACATGGGCTTCCAATTCTAATCTTGTCAAATTTTGGACCAATAACAAGACATTCTGATCAATTTGAGTAATTTATGCACAAAATGGTTAATCATGCTTAAGAGCTAATTAAACTAAATTAGAGCTTAATTAATAATTCCATGAAAACTTGTTGAATAATCTATTTTGAAAGTGAATATTGAATATTTGCATTATCAGGGGACCTCATTTCTTGAGAAGACATCTCTAGGCCATAAATGCCACAAATATCATGATTCATGCCTTCCATGTCTCATCAAAACCCTCCATACCTCTTAATTGCTCCTCTATTTCAAATATTGATGAGCTTATTTATCAATTTTAATTGCATAATTGGATTAATCTTTAGCCACATATCTCAATCTTGAGATGGACGAGGTTCAGGTTGATTCTGATTAATCTCAAAAATTTATAAATAAAAGGCCTTACTACATTTCTAAGCTATTTTGATGCAAAGTTATTATGCTCAAATATCTTCAAAAGTCTTGCTAATGCAAAGTTGTAATGCAAGATTGGTTCTAAAAGCCTCATGAAACTAGTCTTACCATGCCAAATTGATTTCAAGCCAAGCCAAGCCACAAGCCAAAGGTGCCAAGGAGAGATGGAGGTAGCCAGACTTCCTTTGATGAAGACTTCATGAGCAAACGCTGAGCAAGCCACTACAACAAGCATTTTGGAGCATCCAAAGAAGGTAAACGAAAGTTTAATTTGTATTTTAGTTGTGTGTTTTATTCATGTTTGTTAACTAAGCTCTCCCTAGTGTCTAGGCCTAGAGATGTTATGCTAGTTAGTGTGTTTCTTTCATTTTGTTTTCATTTTGGAACTAACACCATACTATCATCTCTTGAGTCAAATTCCTAGATCACACATTGCAGCTTTGGGCATATGTAATGGGATTGAGTAATAATCCTACCTTGCATTGGGCATGCGTAATATACTCGTATACATGCATTTTATGAATAATTGGATCTAGGTGAAAATGCATTACCATGTAACATATCTATTCATAAAACACTACAACTAGATCTAAATACGTGTAAACAGTAAATCAGATCCAATTGCAACAACGAATATTCTTGATGTAGTAATAAATAGCAAAGAGGATATCTATCCTTAAAATATTGCAGCTAGATCTAAATAGGTGTGAATAATAAATTAGACCTAATTGCAGTAAAATACATTCTTGATGTAGTAATAAATAACAAATGGCAGGGTGGGGGGATGGAAGGAAGAAAAATATTTGATTTGATGTGAATCTGGAGATGTAGTCAGAAATAGAAAGTAGAAAATATAGCAGAGAATAGACTTGCTTCCTAGCAGAAACCTAAATTCACTCTTCTGAAAACTTTTTGGGCAACTCTCATGCAGGTGAAATCTGATTTGATGATCATGTTTGTTAGCTTCATGGCTTCAAAAACCATGCTCACTTTTTCAAAATTCTGTGCCGATCCCTGGGAAACTGATTATATTTTCTAAAACCCTAACAAATCATGACAAACCAAAAAAAAATGGAGGATGTTTTTGGGGGCACGTGTTATCCCTCAATTATTGTTCGCTGTCTTGGCAAGGATCAAATTTGACAAGCAACACTCAATGAATGTCAGTGAACGGTGCAGTGACATATATGACTTTTAGCTTTGGAATGAATTCATGTCAAAGAAATAAAATACTTTAAATTTTGCTTGAATTCTACCTTAAATGTTTGAATTAACTTATTAAGTGTTCTTGCACTTCCACCATTGATCTCTGAAAAATAGATTTTTTGTTTTGCTCAATCATTCATTGTTCCATATGCACTGATGCACCTCTATGCTTATAGACTTCCCAAATTCAAACTAGGATCCTATTGGTGTGCAAGCCAACACAAAATAGGTGAGAAAGGCTAACAAATCAGGGACACTAGGCACAAGAGAGACGCAAAATATGGGCCACAAGGGCATGGGAGGAAAGAGAAAGAGGAGAGAGAGGGATGAGGGGAAGGGAACAGCTAGAAACATGGGAAAACATCCCAATAAGAGCGTAACATGAACTATTAATAGATAATGCATTTATACAACTAATAACTACCCTGTACCAAAATTAGTTGTCTACAACATATGTAACCTTTAGTAAACGCCAACTATACGTTTTATACCTCACAGGATGCTAATACGGCAATGTAAGTCACTGGGTTGGAATTTGACATTGATGACTATAAAATTTGGATAAAGAGTAAAAATGCCTCCGAGAAAGCATGCGGATTCATGTTTCTTCTAATATAATCTATGATCTACAACGGGTGAACTGCTCATAAGATTAAATTTTCATTCTGTTGGTCAATTGAGTTTTGTGATTTTCATTAATTTCAAACTGCCCTATTTAATTTTTTTGAGGAAAGAAGGGCTGATCTGCATGCAATTTCGTTTCGTTATGTTTTCAGTATTAAAAATGTTTGCTTGGAATTTTTACCTTTAGATTTAGATATTGTATACTGTAATATTAGGAAACAAAGGCTGGAAAAAACTAGGTTCGCTCACTCTAAACACACCTCTATTAATAAGTGTTTTAAGGCTTCTACCGTCCATAATTAGTATAAAAGGCTTCTGGAGACCTGTGATCTAATTGATCACAGGTCTCCAGAAGCCTTTTATACTAATTATGGACGGTAGAAGCCTTAAAACACTTATTAATAGAGGTGTGTTTAGAGTGAGCGAACCTAGTTTTTTCCAGCCTTTGATGGGTGTGCAAATGAAATATCTGTTAATTGCTGCAAGATTCTTATTTCAGGGAATATGAAAAAATTTAAATTGTCAAAATCTCAGATTCCTAAAAGAACTCGCAGCAGCAGAGTCAGAAGATGAATTTGATCAGGCAAGACAGATAGAAGATGAATTTTATCAGGCAAGACCAACATAAGATGAATTTTATCAGGCAAGACAAACAGAACATGAATTTGATCACGCAAGACTGCCAGAAGACGAATTTGATAAGGCAAGAGAGACAGATGTATCTCATCAGGGAAGACAGGCAGAAGGTGAATTTGACGAGGTAAGACAGAGAGAAGATGGATTTGACCAGGCACAGTTGCATACGGGCGTTTTTTCTTTGGTGGACGAGGACAAGGTTATTTCCGAGTTTTCACGTCCATTACAATGGAGTTTATTTAAAGATCTCAAGGAGAAAATGCTAGCGCAGTCAGATATTTCACTTCAACACGAAGAACCTCAGTTATCAGAAAAGACCAAGAGTGATCTCTCTTTCAAATCAAGTGCTATAGAAACAGCATAAGACAATGGAAAATCTGATGAACTTGAGGAACCCGAGATCAATTTTGATTGTATATGCATAAAACATGGTTGATTTTAATGGAAATGAAGCATGGTGGAGCAATTTGTACATGGTTACTGCCTATTTTCTGAGGGAATAAGACGGAAGTTCTTATCACTAGGTAGTTACTATGCAAATACTCTTTACACCTTCACTCTTACTATTCAGTGTAAATGATTGTCTCTTCAGTGTAAATGATTGACTTTATCTTCAATGTAAAGACAAATACCAAATTCAAAGCATTAGTGGGTTTGAATTTCTATTTTTTTGGATGGAACCCTACTTCTGCATGGATTAGGTGCATATAATGCTTCTTTGGCTTAGTGTGAAGCACTAAAAGGCATTTATTCTACCAAATTTACTCGGGGCACAAATCTGGTTTCAACATTTTTTAATGGTATCACCTGGGATTTGTATTTTGATGGATGGGAAGGCACCACCTTTTACACCATTATTCTCACTATTGGACTACAACCCACTTGATCCTACTTCTCATTTTGGCTATGACCTTAGCAATAAATTTTCATGTTTGGGCTTTGTGTTTGCGTCTTGTGTCTGGTATTTGGGTGGTTCTTCACCTTTCACTCTCATCTTATTTTTGCAAATAATCTTTACTTGGTAATTTCAATGA
Source organism: Torreya grandis (assembly GCA_037957365.1). NCBI lineage: Eukaryota > Viridiplantae > Streptophyta > Pinopsida > Cupressales > Taxaceae > Torreya > Torreya grandis. Next base: position 1,914,815 of record JARHVA010001477.1, read on the forward strand.
CATCTGATGTGGCTTGCATGGGTCTTAGCATTATCTCACCACCCCCAGCACGCCATTGTCAACCCCTTCCTCCCCTACCTCTGGGAATTTTATATTTCCTCTTTGGTTCATGATTTAAATTTTGAACTCTAATGCTGAAAATATCGAGAGTGGTTAAAGGTCAAAAGAACAACTATGAATCACACAATTGAGTTGGGGTGTACCACACAATTGAGTCGGACTATAGAAACACAATATGGAAGGCAAAAATTTAAAATAGAACACTTTTGATATCTGACCTCCAAATCCACCTACGTATGAGTTTGCCTTATTTGTTTAACATGCAGAAATATTGACAACAAATGTTGTCGAGTTTTGAGCTTAGTTGGAGATCTCTACTTTCGGTTTTTGTGGCTGGAAACTAGCAATGCCACAACGTCGGGGATGCAAAATAATGCCTATGATCACATTCTTAGTGTATGACTATGCCCAATTAGGAGATAGACTACCTATTGTAGTTGCAAAAATGTCCTTCACTATACCAAAAAAAAAAGAGAGTGTTTAAGGTGAGCTTCAAACACCTATAAAATATAAACCGCAAGTCATGTAGCCAAATCAAAAGCACTGTCAGGTGAACTTTAAAGTCTTCTACTTAATAGACCACGTTGATCGAGAAGAAGAGATGAATATGTGGTAGAGGATTTAGTAGTTAGTCACAAAATGCTATGCCTCCACTTACAAATTTGTTGCTTTCAACACATCAAGAGGGGAAAATTATGTCTATGACTAAGACCATGATGTCTATGGCCACCTAGATAAGAGTTTTTGCTATTGGTTTGACATGCAAATTTTTTGATAACAAATAATGTCAAGTTTCAAACCACAACTGAAGATCTATATTCCTAGGTCTTTGTGGCTGAAAACTAGTAGGGTCCCCATATCGGGGTTGCTGAATAACACCTAGGAACACGTTCTTGGCCTCTGACTATGCCTAGTTGGGAGATGGTTACCCGTTTTGGTTTCAAGAATGTCCTTTATACCAAAAAATGTAGTTTTAGCCAAATTTCAAACCCCCATAAAACATAAACCATGTCATTTATTCAATCCAAAAGAACTGCCAGGTGCATGTCAAAGTTTTCTACTTACACCCTAAAGCATGTCAACCTGAAAGGAGATAAGGATCTATGGTAGATGATATAATAATCAGTCCTAAAATGTTTTTTTTATGCAATCAAAAGACAAGTTTGTTGCCTTCAATAGACATTTCTACTTCTAGGACCTCCACTTGAAAATTTGTCACTTCCAACATGTGGGACAGGAAAATCGAGTTTGTGACAAGGGCACAATCTTTGAATTCACTGAGATATGAGTTTTCCCAACTGATCCTGCATGCAAAAACATTGACAACAAATGTTGTCTAGTTTCGAGGCTCAATTGGACATATCTACTTCTGAATCATCATGGTTTTAACCTAGTAACAAAACTACATTAGGGATGTTGAATAATGCCTAGGACCACGTTCTTGGCAACCAACTACACTTGGTTGGGGGATGGGCTACCTGTTATGACTTTAGGAATGTCTGTCTCTATACCAAAAAAATGTTTCTAGGTGAACTTAAAACACTTGTAAAACAAAACCTGTAAGTCATCTAGTCAAACTGAAAGAACCATTGAGCTCTGTCAAGCCCTCTTCTTACACCTCAGAGCATGTTGATCAAGAATAAGAGACAGATTTATGGTAGAGGATTTAGTAATCAATCCTAAAATATTATTTTTATGTAGTTAAATGACAAGTGTATTTTCTCCAAGAGACATCTATGTTTAGGAAACCACCACTTGTAAATCCATCACTTCCAACATTTTGTAATAGGCAAATAATATATTTGACTAGGACTAAGACCTCTAAATCCACCAAATATGAGTTTTCCTTATTGCATTTCCATGAAAAAACACTAATAAAAATGTCTTAACAAATAGTGACACTAAGAGTAAATGCCACTATGAAATGGTAAACCATTGCATAAAAGAAAGATCTAAGATAAATACAATAAACTTTAGTAATCGAAGTTCCCCAATATGCAAAAATTGAGAATTAAAAGCTTGAACAATGGATAATTAAAAGACCAAATAAATAAAAGAGATTGGTAGAGAGAGATGAGTGACTGAAACAGACACACTTGACTTTTGTAATTGCTTTCTATGATTGGAAATAGGGTTCTGATATTGATCTGACTAAAAACTTTGGAATTGATTGCAATCTAAAAGATGACCAAATTGTGGATTCACAATTGAGACGTGTGCCAAAATTATGGACTGATTCAGGGAGGTTTTTGTTGATTGTGGTAGACTGCTATAATTATGGAAATTTAGCACTTCTAAGGTTGAAAATTTATGGGATCCTTCAGTAGAGATTGATGATTGGGATTCTATCTATGCTTCTATGAATTGTTGTATGTTGTCATCTGTAATGTCCCCATTCTAGCGACTGGGCTTACTTAGTTTCCAGCACACTTACTATTTGTAGTAAGCTAATAGGACGCAATGGAGGCCAGTTTTGATGATTGGATTTGATGCTCCTTGTTGAGAGCTTTTCGGCAAGCTATCACTTGCACCATTTGGAGTCTGGTTGCTAGTATTTTTGGGGGCCTGAAGTGCTGCAAAAAGGGTAACATGTAACCGAGATGAAAGACATTGAGTGTCACTTTAAACATTTACTTTATGAGGGACTGTTGCACATCCTTTATCCCACATTTCTTAAGTGAGTTGAGTTGCTCCTTGGAGAAAGGATAAATGGGAGTGCTTGTGGCTTCTTTGGGCATGTTGGATAAGAAGAAAGAATTGTTACACTCGCAGCTTATTTGGGCATTTGAGAACGTCCTTCTCATCTGTAGCACTCTAGACATCAATCCTTGGGATTGGTCTTTGGAGTTTGTGCTCTCAGCCACTGTAGCAGCCACGCCACTATAGTAGTTGTGCCACTGTAGCAGTTGTGCCATTGTAGCAGCCGTACCACTGTAGCAGTAAGATCACTGTAACATCTGTATGTAGCTAGGTGAGTCCATAGTTTTTTGTAGATTCTGTATTTCTGCCTACAGAGTCCGTAGTTTCTGCCTGTAGAGTCCATAGTTTCCTGCCTGCAGAGTCCGTAGATTTCTGCCTATAGAGTCCATAGTTTTCTGTAAAGTCTGTAGCTTTCTACTTGCAAAGTTTGTAGATTTTAGCCTGCAGAGTTCGTAGATTTAAGCCTACAGAGTCCATAGTTTTTAGCCTGCAGAGTCCGTAGATTTCATCATGCAAAGCCCATAGATTTCAAGCCTATGGAGTTCGTAGATCTCAGCCTGTAGAGTCCATAGATTTGGCTGCAGAGTCTGTATAAGCTTCTACAGAGTCTGTAGATTTGGCTGCAGAGCCCATAAAAGTGGCCTACAGAGTTCATAGATCTAGTATGTGGAGTCCGTAGAAAACCCAGCCTACAGAGTTCATAGTTTCGTGGGTCGAAGAACAAATGAAGCACCTCTGGCACGTGCTAGGATATCCGCTTAAATTAATGTTCATATGATTTTGAGAAGCGATTTAGTGAGTCACCACGGGACTGGCATTGTACTCATTTACTCATTTGGCAATTAATACAAATACATTATGTTGGCTATTTTAGCTGTGTGTATCTATGCTTGCAATTCTATATTTATGTTACATGCATTGGTCTTTGTAAAGCATGAAAAAGAAATTCCATCAAATCTACTGGAGTCATAAAGACCCCCTGTTGGGTTAGCTTTGGGTGCAACTAGGGTGCCCATTACAGTGGTATCAGAGCCTGTTATTCCTACCATCCTATGAGGTTTCATGCATCCCACACATCAGTACTTCTTGAGGAGAAACTAGACAAACCCAGACTTACAAGTTTTTTCAAAAATTGAGGAGGAGGGTGAGCCCTTTTCAGCACTAGCCATGGGTGATCGAGATGGGGAAGGGGGAGAACCCAGCACCAAGATGATGCTCAGTGATCTTGCCAAGGGGCAAAGGGAGCTACAGACCACATTGCAGCAAATGGCTCTAGCAATTACACAATACCTAACTAGAGCAGATCAAGGCAACAATGCCAACCAGGGTAATAATGCTAATTAGGTAGGTGGACTGGGTAATGGAGGTGCTGGTTATTTTGGAGGAGTTACTATATGCTAAGGAATCAAAGTGCAAGTTCAGCATGACCAAGTTGCTCTACCTTGGCCATATTATCAGTGCTGAAGGAGTTCGGGTGGATCTAGAAAAGATCAAGGCAGTTGTTGATTGGCCCACTCCAACCAGCCTTACACAACTCAAAGGATTTTTTGGATTATGTGGTTTTTATAGGAGATTTGTGAAGGGATTTTCACAGACTGTAGCACCATTAACAAACCTCACCAAGAAGGGTGCTTTTGTATGGATAGAGGCAGTGCAATAGTGTTTTGAACATTTCAAGCGAGTGATGTCTTCATGTTCGGTTCTAGGTCTACCCAACTTCATGAAGCCTTTTGAGCTTCATTGTGATGCATCGGGTGATGGGGTTGGATTAGTATTGATGCAAGAGAAGCACCCCATTGCTTTTGAGAGTAGGAATCTATGAGGGGTGGATAGGAGCTATTCTATTTATGATTGGGAGATGTTAGCCATCATGCATGCCTTGGCCAAATTTTGATCCTACTTGGTTGGAGAGAAGTTTGTGATCAAGATAGATCACAACAACATAAAGTATTTCATGGGTCAGTGAGACTTGAATGATAGGCATCAGAATTGGGTCACTAAATTACAAGCTTATGACTTTGACATTGAATTTGTCAAAGGAAAGAAGAATGTAGTAGATGATGCCTTATCCAAAAGACCTCACATTTGTGCTCTTGCAGAGATTTCAGGAGACTGGCAGGCTAAGATTATAGCAGAATATGATGGAGATGCTTGGGCATTAGGACTAGTTTCAGGCACTATACAGGGTGATCGCTATGAGGTGATAGATGGGTTGATCAAGTTTCAGGACATAATTTATTTAATTCTGTCATCACCCTTAAGAGAGATGATACTGAGGGCATTTCATGATGCACCTATATTCAAGCATCTGGGGGTCTTAAAGACCTACAAGTAGATTCGAGAGTGGTTCTCATGGAGAGGACTCAAGGACGATGTTCAGAGGCATGCCAGGGAGTGTGTAGTTTGTCAATAGAATAAGGAAGAGCACACATTTCCTGCTGGTTTACTACATCCCTTACCCATTCCAGACTAGAAGTAGGAAAGCATTTCTATGGACTTCATCACTGGCCTACCCCGAGTGCAGGGAAGAGATTGCATTTATGTGGTGGTAGATAGATTGACGAAGTTTGCTCACTTCTTTGCTATTCCCTCTACTTATATAGCAACTCAGGTGGCAAATGTGTTCTTTAGGGAGGTTTTTAGGTTGCATGGGTTACCGAGATTTATTGTCAGTGACAGGGATAACAAGTTCATGAGCACATTTTTGGTGCGAGTTGTTCAGGCTATGCGGTATAAACCTTACACCTAGTATGAGCTACCATCCCCAGATAGATGGGCAGATGGAGATAGTAAATAAATGGGTGAAGGGTTATTTTCAGAACTATGTGACTGCACAACAGAAAGCCTGGGTTAAATGGTTACACATGGGGGAGTATTGTTACAATACCACACATCACATGACCATCAGGATGACTCCATTTATGGCATTGCATGGGTATGAAGCTCCAAGCTTCATGGATATGGCTTTGGGGGACAATAGAGTGCCCAAAGCTAAAGACCTATTAAAGGATAGCCAAGATATCTTGAGAGCGCTCAAAGAGAATATACAGCAGGCTCAAAATTAGTATAAGTTATATGCTGATCAACATAGGGTAGAGCGTAGTTTTGAGGTAGGGGACATGGTGTATTTGAGGCTACAACCATATAGGCAGTCATCGCTCAAGAAGAGCGGAGCAGAGAAGCTTAAGCCTAGATTTTACGGCCCCTACAGGGTGATTCAAAGAGTGGGTGAAGTCAACTATGAACTTGAGCTTTCAGAGGGAAGTCGAGTGCACAATGTATTCCATGTGTTGAGGCTTAAGAGGGCCATTGGTCAGTGTGTAGTGCCTATTACAGATTTACCCCCTTTGGATGAGGAAGGGAGGCTCATGTTAGAACCTGAGGCTATTCTGGACACTAGATAGAGGAAACTCATAAATAACATAGTGAAGGAGTATTTGGTCAGATGGAAAGACCTGCCAAAGGAGGATGTTACATGGGAAAGTGAGCAAGTTATTCAGCAGGCTGGGCTGAGATTGCTTGAGGACAAGCAATTTCAAGGGGGGCGGACTGTAATGTCCCCATTCTAGTGGCTGGGCTTACTTAGTTTATAGCACACTTACTATTTGTATTAAGCTAATAGGACACAATGGAGGCCAGTTTTGATGATTGGATTTGATGCTCCTTGCTGAGAGCTTTCCAACAAGCTATCACTTGCACCATTTAGAGTCTGGTTGCTAGTATTTTTGGGGGCCTAAAGTGCTGCAAAAAGGGTAATGTTTAACCCAGCTGAAAGACATTGAGTGTCACTTTAAACATTTAATTTATGAGGGACTGTTGCACATCCTTTATCCCACATTGCTCAAGTGAGTTGAGTTGCCCCTTGGAGAAATGATAAAGGGGAGTGCTTGTGGCTTCTTTGGGCATGCTGGATAAGAAGAAAGAATTGTTGCACTCGTAGCTTATTTGGGCATTTGAGAACATCCTTCTCATCTGTAGCACTCTAGACATCAATCCTTGGGATTGGTCTTTGGAGTTTGTGCTCTCAGCCACTATAGCAGCCATGCCATTGTAGCAGCTATGCCACTGTAGTAGTCATACCACTGTAGCAGTCATACCACTGTAGTAACACATCACTGTAGTAGCAAGATCACTGTAGGATCTGTATGTAGCTAGGTGAGTCTGTAGTTTTTTGCAGAGTCTATAGTTCTGCTTGCAGAGTCTATAGTTTGTGCCTACAGAGTTCGTAGATTTTTGCTTGCATAGTTCATAGTTTTGTAGAGTCCGTAGTTTATGCTTGCAAAGTCCATAGTTTCCTACCTACAGAGTCCATAGATTTTTGCCTAAAAAGTCCACAGTTTTTTGTAGAGTCTGTAGTTTCTATCTACAGAGTCCATAGTTTCCTGCTTGCAGAGTTTGTAGATTTTTGCTTGCAGAGTCTGTAGTTTTCTGTAGAGTCCGTAGCTTTCTGCCTACAGAGTTCATAGATTTTAGCCTACAGAGTCCATAGATTTAAGCCTGTAGAGTCCATAGTTTTCAGTTTGCAGAGTCCATAGATTTCAACCTGCAGAGTTCCTATATTTCAAGCCTATGGAGTTCATAGATCTCAGCCTATAGAGTCCATAGATTTGGCTGCAGAGTCTGTAGATTTGGCTACAGAGCCCGTATAAGTGGCCTATAGAGTCCATAGATCTAGTATGTGGAGTCTGTAGAAAACCTAGCCTTCAGAGTTCATAGTTCTATGGGTCAAGGAATAAATGAAGCACCTCCGGCACATGCTGGGATATCTACTTGAATTAATGTTCATACGATTCTGAGAAGGGATTTAGTGAGTCACCACGGGATTGGCATTGTACTCATTTACTCATTTTGCAATTAATACAAATACAATGTGTTGGCTATTTCAACTGTGTGTATCTATGCTTGCAATTCTATATTTATGTTACATGCATTGGTCTTTGTAAAGCACGAAAAAGCAATTTCGAAAAATCTACCGGAGTCATAAAGACCCCCTATTGGGTTAGCTTTGGGTGCAACTGGGGTGCCCATTACATCATCCTAATCATGTTTTTTTGACTTAGCCCTAATTTTTCATAGTGTTACGAGAAAAAAATAATATGTGAAAGGTTAGTAGCTCAGACCCCTCGAAGGGTTGTAGGTACATATCCCCCACACTCAGAATCAAGGCTTATAAATGTAATTCTAATGTTTTGTGAGTGATTCCAATCTAATAAGAGAAAGGACTTCATCTCCTCTCTGTAGATAATTAAATACAACTATATGCTTCACTCTGACCTTTTGGTACAAGATGTATTGACACAAGACTTAAATTGATAATGAGGGAAATCTAGGCTCACTGTGTAGACTCTTTGACAAAATGTGCAACCATCTTGATAAGACTTGATCAATATGTGTGAGAGATGACTTAAAAGAGATTTGGATGATAAAAGTGCTTAGGAAATGGTTTAGGGTACATTTGTATATATAAGGTCATCAAAGACAAATTCACATATTGGTTGACCTTAGAAATTTTGAGAATTAACAATCAAGGCATGAGAAATAAACTTAGGGTGAAAGGAGATACAAAATGTGAGTGACCAAAATCATGGACCATTATGGATGCCCTATAATCATGGAATTATGATAATGGTTATGTTTATAAAACAAATCAAAAAAAATATCAAGATATCTTGAGGATGACTTAATGTATCCAATTGTAGATAAATGAGAGGTCTAAGGTGTTTATGAAGAATTTTGAATGACAAAAGGCTCTGATGCAGGTGGAAACTATCCAAAAAGATATAAATGTACACAAATTGGCCAAGTGTCATAAAACATGACAAAGACACAATGGAAAAAGGGCCTTGTACCAAAATTGGGTGTCTACAAAATTCTCCACTTGGATTTGTATGCGTGTGTTTTGATTATTTTACGCCTAAGAAATATAAAATAATTGGAACCATGCACTAATTTAAATTACACAAATAATGATAATAAACACAATAATTTGAATTGAAGGGACTAATTGATATTACAACCACTTGACTTAGTTTTGAAAAAATGAGAAAGATGATTTACTTAGCTAATTCTAACTCTCTATCACTCATATAAGATGCAACAAGATCTAAAAATTCTTAGGATATGCTTCGTCAGGTGTTCAGGTTTGAAACAAATGTTGATAGATTGTGTAGATGTTGTAATCAAAGTTAGATGCCTTGAAATGGATAAAAATTGATCTAGCCTTACTCTCTTCTTGGTCAAATAATTGAACAAGGGTGTCATGATAGCAACCTCTACTTGTGGAAACTTGAAATCTGGATCGTATGTAAAAAAAATCAACCATTGCCAACAGATATAGGCCCAAAGTGATCTCGTATTACTATTTTTCTCCACCGATCCTTAATATAAAAAATATAAAAGTGTTTGCATGAAAAAAGTCCATTCCGCATGTGATCAATTTGTCCCTCAAAGTGATATAGAATGTCAAAATTGTTCCTCAAAGTGATATAGAATGTCAAAATTGTTCCTCAAAGTGATATAGAATGTCAAAATCTATCTTTAAATGTCATAGAATATCTCAAATGTTCCTCAAAATTATGTAAATATGTCTCAATATGCTTGATCTAGCCCTTATGAATCATAAAATCTATCATAGATTGTGAAATGTGATGTTTAACATGGTTGAATCTTTGATACACAAATATTGTATGCCCCTCTTTTGATATGAGGGATGAAGCTTGTGAATCACTCATAACAAAAGAAAGAGTTATACACATCATGTTATATATAAAACTTATAATCGTGTAAAGTACATATACGAACATGATAAGATATGTCCTTAAGATTTTTTTCTATCATTGCAAGCACATATGAAACATGTAATCTAAGGCAAGGGCAATTGTTTATTAGTAACACACAAAATATAATCATGACAATTTATTTAGAAAAAGGTGTCAATGATAATTAGATATATCAATGAAACATATAATAATAATAATAATAATAATAATAATAATAATAATAATAATAATAATAATAATAATAATAATAATAATAATAATAATAATAATAATAATAATAGATGCATGATATAAATCATAGAAAACCCAATAGAAATAGGTAGCACACAATAGAAGTATGTGTGATAGAACTCATGGCACCATGTACATAGTAATAGTCAATTAGATCCATATAAAAATATGTAAACATTCACACACACACACTTCATGATAATGAATAAGTTACAAGCACACACATCATGATCAATAAGCACACAAACATACAAGACATGACACAACATGGACACTATACAAGCATGATATGGTTATGACATGGATCATAGGTTCCTATAACACAATTGACACATGGCATGAAAATACATAGTCAATATACCCATAGAACATATAACAAGCAATATAAAACACATCAAAGATCAAGCAATGTCACAATCAACAACAAAAAGTAAACACATAGCAAGTAGTGTTAGTCCACATAATCAGTCAATGTCCTCTTTTAGTATAAAAATATACTATCCATAGGAAATAAAACTGCAAAAGGAATGGACAAGAGCAAGTAACCTATAAACAACCTAAGTAGATCAATACAATCAATGGACTAGCATAGAAATATATAACTTGAAAAATATGCCAAGATGCCACCACTATGGAAATGCCACCAATGTAGAAAGGTTTTTCTGTGGGTGTGATCAATGCCACACATTTGTATGTCCATGTCTTATATGTAACTTGTATGCCATGCATCCAACTCATGTATACTATGAAACATATGTGCATAGAAAATAGATATGTAACTCATCATGTATATGACATGACATCAACTACTATGTGTACCATCAAAACAAGTCATACATAGGTATTGGATTTTGTTTTAAATTTTTTAAATATTTTTGTACTTTTTTGAAATGTTTCCAAAATCAAGCACATAGATAATCAAGCAAGGTCAAGCGGAAAGAATGTGAAATAGAAGAATAAGAGGGTTCCAAACAATTAATAGCATGCACCAACACATAGTTTAAAACAAGTGTAATATTGAAGCAATCTTAGAAAGGTCAAGGTAAGTGATATGCCTATGTTGTATGGTAAAGGCATGTCTCAAAACAATATGTGGAAGAACTCATAATAGGTGCATGCCTCCAACAGGAAAGAGTCAATGTGAAAATATCATAAGATGTGTAAGCATATAAATTATGTGATCATGTAAGTTCAATGTGTGCCATGAAAAAATAAAGCATAGATAGTCAATATGGAGAGGTGGGCATCGAGGTGTAACATGCCTCAAATAATATGTACCGAGATTAGATTTCGATAAATAGTGTGTATGCACATGTCATCATAAGATAGCTAGTGTGAATGTCTATAATAAGACAATAAATCAAAAGGCAAGGCCCAATGAAACATAAAAATAAATCAAAGCAAAAGGCTAGAAGAATGGTTAATGTGAAAGCATATGTACATGTCCACATCAATATAGAATAATGGAGGAATGAATTAGTAAAATCAAAATAGGGTGAGTAAGAAAGCAATCAATAAAAATTTATGTACAATAAACTATGTCTGAGGCACCATATGAATATATGTTAAGAGAGCTAACCATTGATCCCATAAAGGGGATTCTCATGTGTAAGTCCTAGATTGTATATGTTTTGATCATCATTACAATTTTCATATTCATCCACTAATTGTGATGTCATTTCAATCAATATCAACTTCTGCATTTGTGTTTGGGTATGTATAACAAACCTTACCATATTTTGGAATTGGTTTATTGGATTTTATTTTCTATTCAATGCATTCATCACCATTGGTATCATATGCATGGTTAGATAGTTGTGGAGATGGAATGATAACTGGAGTAGGTTGGTTTGTATTTGCTTGCTCTTGTTGTTGATTTATTGATTTGATTTTACATGTCAAAATCCCCTAGTTTTGTTTCTTTAAAAGTAAATATATATAGGATAATTAGATATAACTAGTTGAGTACTAGTTGAATAAATGGTTTGCATGGGTTGCTCTTGTTTAGGAAGATTTTTTATAAACTCTTTTGTAAAAGATTGCACATTGCTTGTAATGGGAAATTTGTTTGTACAAAATGACCCCTCTTTTTAACTAGGTTACTTTTGCATGTGGGATGAAATAGTTTCTGAAATAGGTGATGAAATGATGCTTGAAATAATAGTTATTTATTGTATAAGAATCATTACAGTTGTTGTGATAGGTTCCTCATGCACAGGTAGCTCTTGTTTAGGAGATGAACCACCAAATGGGGTGGGTTGTCCAATATTGGAGGGTGTGATTGAAACTTGTGGTGCCTTAGTAGATGTATCTAATGTAAGGTCACCATTATTAGCAAGATCTTGCATTTTATGTTTCAAAGCACAACACCTATCCATGGAATGCTTATGGAATCTATGTTGAGCATAATAGTATTTATCCATGTGCGTAGGAAGCATGGGAGGCAATGTGATAAATATATTTTGAAGCATGTTTATGAGAATTTCACTTGGACATCATTAGATCTGCAGGTGACTTGTATCAATAAATATGTTGTAGTGCACTAATTAATGGGAAATGCCACAAAACCTTCCTTAAAATTTTATATCCATTAACACCAACATTAAAACAACATTCCTTGCACTTAGGATTAGGACACACTATAAAATTTGCATACTCTTTCTTGAATTGTTTGCAGTCATATTTTGCAAATGAAATGCCCAAGGAAGATGATATTTTTTGCATTGCCCTATATGATGTATGAATAATTTTTTCCTCAGGTAAAATAATTTCTTTAATAACTTGCATATGTAAAAGAACATTTTTTTCATATTTAATGTATCTATTAATAAGATAATTTATAAGACAAACTCATGAATTTATTAAGATAATTTGTTTCTTACTTTAGTAGTGTTGTTACACTAATGTTTGAACATCCAAATCTAACCTTCAATTCAATCATTGTTAAAGTGGCATTCACCATTGTTTTTCTAGCATACTTGGCTCTGAACAATGGATTTTTTACTAGTTTTTTCAAATTATTAATGTGAACATCCTCTACATTGAATTCTTCACCAACATCAAATGGTTATTCATTGGGACTTTCACAAGGTTCATTCATCGTATTAACACCATTGATTTTTTCATCAAGGGTGAATGTGGGTTTTTGAAGGGCCCAAACCCTTATTACAAAAATATTGAAAGAGGTGACAATGAAAAGAAAAAGGACAAAGACAAGATAGGACTACATAACAATTCAAATAAAGAACAACTGTCAAACAACCAACTAAAACACAAAGCCTTCAAAAAAGGACACAAAAATAAAAAAAAATTACACTCTTTATTTCTTGTGTTTTCTTTTCCTATTGGGATGTAACTTCTATTCTTCGAGAGATGCAAGATTAGAAAAATCATTTTTACAATTCAAGCTTCTAAGATAGTATCTTGGAGTTTCAAAATTTTTTGATTTCTCTTCTACTAACATTTTGTTGTCTCCAAGTTACTCATAATTTACTGAAAGTGATTGGTAGTGAAAATTTAGACTAATCAATACAATCTTTGGAGGACTCCTCTATTGACCCTCTATAGAAGGAAGAATCCTCTATTGACCCTATGTAACCTCGGTATGATTTTTCCTTATTATGCACTAGTTCTTGACCAAGAAAACTAAGAACACCCCCAATGTTTATCCACTCATTATTGATTTTATCTTTTGACTCTTTTTTGATGTGGCCATTTGGGAATTTCCTCTTTAATTGACATGTTTTCTAGCATCCATAACATCCAATGTTGATATTCTCATAATCAATCACTTGAATCCAAATGCCCTCAATTGAATGAAGAGGTACACTTTGTGGATTTGGGACTATCACATTAATTGAAGACCACTATTATGGATTTACTCATGTTGACTTTATGTTTCAAATTCTCTTCTATTGCACATCCATGTATATGTATTGTAAAATGGCATCCCCTATTTTTGTGAATATTCGTTCTCCCCAAAACTTTATAGGAAGAGCATAAAGATTGACCCAAATATGGATGTTGTCTATGTTTTCAGTATGGAGGCTAAATCCTTTTAACTATGGTTTAGTGATTAAACTTCTCTGTCCCATGAACTAACTAGATATATATTCCATTACATAGTTTTTAACTTCTAAACAAGAAAATGTTACAACAAAATTCTTGGGTAAGAAAATAGCTTGGAAATATTTATCAATTCATAGCTTCTTCACTTCATTTTTTACCTACTCCATATTTGGTCTTATTCCTTTGACCCTATAGATGATTGTTCAGTGCTCAAAATCATATAGATCTAGTTTAAAATCATCATATGCAATTGTGATCATTGTTGATGTAGTTGTAATGGATTTGTTCTATTTTAAGGTTGCATCCTCACCCTCCATGATGGTTGGTTCACCATTGAGCATAGTCGACATTGGTTTTGACCTATTTTATGTTGAATCTTCACAGACACTACACTAGAGAAATGCTCTAAAAAAATTCAAATCTATAATAGTATCTCCATTCACTTCCTTAAGTTTAGCATTCGCCACCCTTAGTTATCCATTTTATTGCCTTACTCAATTATCCATTTTATTACCCTAACGCCTGATAATCATTGACCTTTGCTTTAGTTTCCCCATTTGCTACCTTGATTTCCCCATCCTTTTCCCTGAGTTCTCTGTTTTGTCATGCAAAGGCCCAAGAAAGATTGACCTCTTCTGTAGTTGCTCCATTTGTTTTCCTAGTTTCTCCAAACTATCACCCCAGTTTCTCCATTGTCACTCTAATCCATCCATTCTTATCCATTTCCAAATTGAAAATTAACACCATTATTTTCATTATAATTGTCTTTTTGAATATCATCATCATAAATATGGCTAGAAGGATGAGAAAACAAAAAATTTATCATATCATCCAAAACCTACATCTTGTTTGTGTCAAACTTTTGGTTCATGTATTGCACTACCTTCAGCTTGGGATTGTGTTCTCCATGGGGTGTATATTTCAAGTTCTATTTTTTTCAACTTTTCTCTTTCATGATGACTAATTTTTCTAGGTTGCATAAGATGTTTAGGATGACACATGAGTCATATACATATATCTGGTAAAAAACCTACACAATAACATTTCCTCCAAAGGGAATAATCATCAATATATAATAATTAAATTAAACAAATGAACATAAATAATTTTTCATGATAAATTTTCAATACATTAAACATAACACAAATATTACAATAAATATCAAATATAGTGAAAACAATCATTAATTTATGAAGACTTTTCAAAAAAAATCATGAAAAATAACATTGTATATTTGCAGATATTCATTAAAAATTTCTCCTAATTTTATCTATAAATCCATTTATTTAATTCTTTATGGGATGGAGCCTAATGGCTTGAATTTATCCATGTTCCAATCTCGTGGGCTCATTAAAAAGAGATGGGAAGGCTATCGAAGAAGCTACATAATAATAATTGAGCTAAGGATTTAGGTAGATCTTTAAAATGCTCTTGAATAATTGTATAGATTTATCTAGGTTATTGTGAGAGTTGGTGACCTTTTGGCCAATTCAACTATGATCTTGATTAAATATGGATGAAAGGTGCTATGAGAGGTTAATAACACTCAATTTAGAGGCTAATAATACTAAAAGTTTTAATACTTTAGATATAAATTTATTATCAAGCAATGACAAAGTGATAATAGAGATATTTGTAATGAAGTGGGTTGAAGGATTAACATATTTTGGTTTATTCAAAAAGGGGTGAAATGAAAATGTTGAGCGAGGGGGAAAAGATCTATGTGAATAAAGTGGATCTGATGAAAGGGTGGGAACCTCAGGGTATTATGATGAAGGGAGTGAGAGGGGGAAAATTATCTTTTCAAAACTATCAAGGTAATTTATATTTTTGGGAAATCATATATTTAATGGTGGAAGGACCTAAGATGTAGATAAAGGTTTGAAGGGATTTTAAGAAGAAATTAGTAGCAAATCTAAAGGAAAATAGTTGGGCAAAAGGTGGATCATAGGTTTAATTATCATTTAGAAAAGACAAGTTTGATTGTGATAAAAATTTGGTGAGTTAGAATAAAAGGATGGTTCTGATTGAATCCTTTGAGGAAGGATTATTTTTGAAGGATGAGGGTAGTTGTATTTCATAGACTTCTAGAATATTTTTTTCTCTTAAGAGGAGGGGTATACCTCTTCTTATTCTTTGAAATCTCCCCTTTGTTTCTAAGGATGAGATGCCCATAGTAGAGGCACATTAGTATGCGCCTCTGAGAGGATTAGGTTAGCAGTTTTATGAGGAATAATAAGGTTTATTTTAGTTTGGTTTCATTATAAAAAGGTTTTTTAGTTTATTTAGTGGATGACATTGTGTTGGTAAAGGAATAACTTCAATAAATTTTTAATATTATTGTAAATTCATGAGTTTATTAGTGGATCAGGTAAAGTTGTGGACATGGTTTTACAAGGTGAGACAAGGTTTGAGGCTAAAAATGTCCATAAGGTTTCAAAATTCACTCAAATTCAATCACAAATACATTTTTTAGCTAGATATCAGGGTTAAATGGGTCCCCATCCCAAATAACATAAAAATCCAAAAGTCAAAAGTATCTTGGTTTAATGTATTATCATCAAGGCATCTGGCTAACCCAAAACAAAACAGATCAACAACTAAAATTATTTAAGATACTTTAGTTTCAAATAAACAAAATTAATAAACAAAACTCTCAAAATTACTACTATGTCACCTTCATTAATCAACCTTGATTACTCAGTGCCTTAGGAGGAGAACTACGAATGAGATGACCTTTTTATCCTACTTCTGACAACCTTCCATTCTTCTTGATTGCTCAAATTATCTGAATCCAAATTTACCACACCACCCATTTTTTCAAGTTTACCTCTACTTACTTTATTCTTACTACTCAAATCCGCGTCTCTCTTACCAAAAGACCCAACAAACTCAAAATTTGGAGAAGAGAAAACATAAGGCTCTTTATTTGATTCTAAATTCTTTTCCAAAATAGGTTCTGAAACATCTCTTGAATGCATAATAGGCTTAATTACCAAAGAAACTGTTAGATGCTCCTCTTTAGTCTCCTTCACCCATGAAGAAACTATTTTTTGCTTGGATTTTTGATAGGAAGCCAAAATATAACCAATTTGAAACTAATTTTACAATGTGAAAGGAATACCTTTAAAATCAATGGATTGAGACCAACACCTATCTTTTACTCTTAATTCAATCTTTTCTGATAAATCCTGAGAGACATCTAAACAAACGAGCATTCTAGCAAAAGTTGTCTAGGAATAATTTAGTGAAGAGGCATCAATTTCCAATAATTTTCCTAGCATTTTTCTAATAACTACAAGCCTATATTTAGTCCAAAATTAGAGTGGAAGATATGGTAGCCTCACCTAGATGCGATGAAAAAAAAGATTTTCTGTCAAAGGGTTAAATTCAAGAAACCAAGGTTTTATCAGAAGTATGTGATTTTTGAAACACTAGAATTTGGCTTGAAAAATCAAATTTTGATGAACCAAATTTTCAAAGGCCATAATAAAAAAGCCTTTGGCACATGGATATATTTCCCTATATCCATCCAACAAATGTTGCCACTAATTTGAAAGCCACTTATGCAAATTAGGGAGGGAAGGCCAAAACCTGTCAAAGTGATAGACCAAGCCCCTTTCTAAATACCAACCTTCACCCTCAACTATCTCCTCTAGAGATTTATCTTCAAAATTTACCATTAATGGTTTCTTTTCCACATTCAAAACCCTATATTGATCATAGTTGGAGAACTTAGAACCCAAGGATGCCCTAGCTACTTGAGCTTCTGACCTAGCTAGGAATGTCTGTGCGCAACCACTCTCTCCTTCCCTTCTCTCACTCCTACCGTAGATTCAAATAGTTTTATTTTACCAACTTGAATTAGAAGCTATGACTATGACTATGACTATGACCTATTACTCCCACCCTCTACTGAATAATATTTACTCTACCCTTGACCTATCTTAACTTGGTTACCATCCCCACCGCATTGTGTCATCCCATACACACCTGCCCTCTTCACAAATTCTTTGAATGCGAGAGCTCATGATATAGACATCACACATAAAAAATTTGAAAAAAGATCATGAAGTCCTCAATCACAAGTACTTGTTAATATTAGTTTAGACCCACTTTTATTTAAATTTAAATGAGCACGTAATTTGGACCTATTTCACCACCTCACTCTATCTTAAGTACTTTTATGGACCTAACACTTTCTAAGCTGTCTTACACCTACACAAATGTTCTTAATTGCTAAAATCCTCTCTAAGAATCTATGCGGACATCCCAAATCCTTAATATCAAATGTCACCCTTTAGGATAAAGTCGACTAATATGGGTCAATAGTGGTAATCAATCTTTACCCCTATGGGTAATCATGTCCTTCACCTTAGCAATAAATATTTTTAAAATTTAAACCCTCCATTATAGGTTGGTCCATATTTTTAGGATATGTAGCATGAGTTTTTCCCAATTTGAATTGCTATAAAGGCACATTTAAGTCACATATTCTATCATTTAAATATTTCAATATTAAGGCACACTTATACTATTATACATTGAGCAAAGCTTCCATATTCTTTCCAAATCCAATTCTTATCATTTGAAGCAGTCATTTACCAAGTCAAAAGCTTATTATATACAAGTCAAACAAATAATTTTTAAGTATTCAAACCATCAATAGATGCATATATGTAGAAAAATGATCACAATTGCACTAAACACTCTAAGTGAGAGAACTACGTGAGATTGATTTACCTATTTAGAGTATTAGATATGTAGGCAATGATCAATCATTACAAGGGTGATTGGGGCCAGCTTAGCTCATTACACTCATCCCTTTCTCTTTGTACATTTTTAGTTTTCCAATCTATATTAGGGTTTTAAATTTTAAGATTTCATTTACAAGTTATTCATGTACATTCAAAGGTCAAAATTTTGCACACAAGCTTTTTTCAATCAAACATAGGTGATTGTGTCCTATTTTTCCTTATTTTTAGAAAAGGACTTAATCAACCAATAGAGGACAATAATGGTATTCAATCCTATCCCCTTCTAGTCAATTTTGACCCTGAGTAGTTACAGTCACAGTCCATATTACACATGTAGGATGAGTATGAGTTGATCATTTCCAACCATATTTCAGTCATACACAATCAATTTATAGATAGAAATCAGCTAAGTCTTCTTGTGTTGTTCATAGTTAATTTTATTTCATTTATTCATGCTTCATCTATTTCAATAATTTACTTTCATTCTACTAGTTTCAAGTTATTTTACAACATTCGCTACCTTTTAAAATCATTTTATATTAATTATAGTTAATACACCAATTAATTTTCTAAATTTTGAAAAACTTGCACATTTTATTTGAGCAGTACTTAAATTTTTTTTAGGGTTTAGATAAATTCCTGAGCATCTAACTGTAAAAAAATTTTCTTTCAACATTGGATCTAATAAATGACACTAAAATAATTTGCTTTTGATCTCTGATTCAATAACTGACACTAGAAGCATGTTATTTTGACTTTAGATTTGATATACAACACTAAAAGATCTTTATTTTGACCTTAGATTTTAGGGGAACTTACTAATCTCCATACATTTTTCTTTTTCTTTTTCTAGGATATAAATTTTAACTTTTTGTTACTTTATTCTCAAATTTTAAAAGACTATATGGCTATATTAGATGGTCATTTTTCTCTTCAAGTTTTCTTAGTTTTCATTACATGTCTTCCCTTAATAAAGAACATCTTTAACAACCATGTAATAAAATGAATCAAATCTAACAAGGATCAAATAAATAATGAAAATTCTCAAGAATATTTAATTTCTTATTATAATGAGCAAAGGGCATGTGTGAATCATTTCATTATTTATCCTCTTAGACCTCAAAATTGTGATAGCTACCATCATGCTCCCATTATTTGCCCATGGCTGATAGTAGACTACAGTTCATGTTGTTAACAACCAAAGAGGTAGATCACCACATCTCCTTCCTCAACCCCATCCACCTCCCACATCTACTCTTGATGGTGTTTGTATGAATATTCAATTAGAAGTAAATAAGACTTGTGCTTGTGAAATTCTTCAAGCTCAAATATCCACTATAATAAAGTTCATAAAAGAGTTTCAAAAGTGAAATCAATATTTTAGTTCAAGAATCACATCACCTGAAAATAAGATCACATACACAAATAATCCATAGTATGTCTGTGTTAAACATATATCTACATTTCTATCTAGCTATTTTGTGCCTCAAAATATATCATCTTATGTATAGGTTCAAAAGCAACATAATTTTACAACAAATTATTCAAAAAGTATACAAGATGCTAATAAGAGTTCAAGTGAAATTCTAAGATAAATGATTTGAAATAAGCTAATCACATTACTTCCTATGCATCCTCTAAGAAAATCAAAATAATATTATGCATATCATAGAACACATGAACATCATACAAATAGTTTTTGGGCTTTAAATAACAAACTACAAAGTATCACTACTAGTGGTGATCCTATAATAGATTAATCACTCAAGAAATCTACTCACACTATGATTGCATATCCTAAGGTAGAAGTGCAAAAATAAAAAAAAATGAGAATGTATAAAAAACAAGATTACAAATGAAAGGCTTCAAAAGGAAAAATTAGAGAAAGCAAAGTTACAAAATAAACGATGAAAAAATAAGCTTACACAAATAAAAATTACAAAAGTAATAGTTTGAAAAGTAAAGGTTACAAAGGGAACAGTTGAAAAAAAAACAATTTATTAAAAAGAAAAATTGAAAAGGAATGATTGCAAAAAAAAAAAAAAAAAATTTAATAAAGG
Source organism: Torreya grandis (assembly GCA_037957365.1). NCBI lineage: Eukaryota > Viridiplantae > Streptophyta > Pinopsida > Cupressales > Taxaceae > Torreya > Torreya grandis. The sequence goes on from JARHVA010001477.1 coordinate 1,935,470, forward strand.
TTACAAAAGTTATAGTAAGAGAAGTTAAGAAAAGATCAATTACTAAAAGAGAAATTTCAAAAAGAGCAAATGCAAACACAAGCTCAAGTTAAGCAATAAAGTATCGTTAAGAAAGGGTTCCTAACAAAAGAGGTTCAAAATCAAGATGTGCCTAAAAATGTTTATGTTATAAGTGTGGTGTCAAAGGAATTAACTAAAAAGTTTTCATCATTTTTAGAGCCTTTGATTTTTAACCCCCTCATAGATATGATAAAATTTCTTGAATATGATGACACTCATAAAATTTCTTGCATAAGATAAGGAACATTTGAAGAATACTACTTAATCTCAATCATTTATTGGATCCATTGAGCTACCTTTTACACTTGGTTTAAAAAGATGTTTAGTGGTATTTAACATATGCCCTATTTTGGCCCAATATAATGTTGAATTAGGAAGATCATGGACAAGAGTTGAGGAAACATTGGTTAAAGATTATGATTATGTCACATTTAAACATAATATTGAAATGGTTAAATTTTCAAGATAAGATAAATATATAGAGCAAGAACAAACAAACACAATTATTTATTTAGTTAACATTCCAACAAATGAGCATTATACAATACATACTCAAGAGAAACAAAATATCAAGAAGATAACTCCAATATATGCAACTGGTTTTTGATATATAGATAAAAAATATGATCAGAGTGGCATATCACACTTTCAAGAAACACCTAAGAAATTAGTTATCTACCAAGACACTGACTACATTGATGATTATGATTTTGATTATGCAAAATATTGGTATGATACTTTGGATGATACATGACCTACATAGAGGCATCTCTTTGATGATATCTTTGGCTTGTAGTAACATCAAATTGATTGTACATAGCTTCTTGATTACTTCAACATGTTATTCTTCTACTTCTTACATGTGTGATTGATATGATCAATGTTCTAGCTCTTGACTCTTTGTGAATTTTTGGCCTCTTGGATCTTATTTTACTTTTTTAGATCTAAACACTCCAATATATATATATATATATATATATATATATATATATATATATATATATATATATATATATATATATATATATATATATATATATATATATAACCACAATTTTACATTTACCTTATTGTATTCATAGTCTAAGTAGATCAAACAACATTTTTCCATCATAGACAATATCGAATAGTAACAATCAATATTTACTACCATTACTATCCTGAGCTAGATGATTTTATCTTGTAGTAGTTTTGACGAAGCCAATTAACAAACTAAGCAAATAGAGCATTAGTAAATTTAATTTTTTGACATTATAATCAATTCTAGTATGCACAAAAATACTTATTTCTGAAAAATATTTATTTTATGTGCTATATTTATCATACATGTGCATTACATACCTTGACAAGTGTACATTTGATAAGAAGAGGATGTACAAACATTCCTTTGCATATATATTTTATCTTCCACATGTTTTTTAGTCACATTCACATATATAGTGGGGGCATCTTACTCATACATGGCCATGCCATCATATTCAATGTGTATTTTATATTGACACATGTTGTGAATTATTCAAATATCTTTCTTGTATTATACTTTCGAACCTATGGTTTCATCTATTATTTTATTTTGTGCTTCATATAAATTTTAAAAATGTATTAAAAACTTCAAATATTTCAAAAACTATATATATTTCTGGAAATATTCTAAATATATAAAATTAGGACTTAAGCATGATTAGACATCTAGTTTACATCATTTTCATATGTTATTTATATCATGATCGGTAGATAGATTGCTCCTTTTCTATTAAACATGTATTTCACTAGTATATATGAGTGTTATACATGATATATGAATTTCACATGGACTAAGATGTTGGAATTACCTCTACCTAGTGGCCATGCTAAATTGGGGGCATCTGATCCATAGGTTAAATATTTACAGGTGTTACCGTTCTATAAATCCTATACTATTGAGCTATATAATTTTTACAAATGTATTGCTAACATCTATATCTAACATTATATACATGGCTATGCTACTTACTAGGATATGATCACAATACTTATACATGGTGTAGACTAAATTTCTAGTGATATGATCCATTAATGCTATTGATCGTATATATTATATTAGACTTTGGTTTGTCTATTTTTTATGGCCTTTTGCCCTTGTGTGAAATTGCTTGAGCATCTATATGAGATCATTTTTGGTATATGCAAAATTTTGAACATGTCCATCACTTATGACCCTTAGCCTTGTGTGTGTGACATTTGAACATATCCATTGCTTGTGGTTCTTGACCCTTTATTTTATGTAACATTTAAATATTTTTCTTGTTTGAAACTGTTGATCAAATTTGACTTTTTAGTCAAATTGGGGCACCTATAGGTAAAGATTTGATTTTATAGGTCTATAAGGGGTGTAATATGAGTGTCATGGGGTGTATTATATGTAAATTGATTCTAATTAATTTTATATTATCCTTGGTCATTAGTTATTTTAGTCCTTTTATCATTTTAGGTTATTTTAAGGGCCAAAATTGGTGTATTTAATACTTTATACAGGTTTTTTGGGAAGAGTGAAAGTTATAAAATATGATTTCATGTACCATGTGTTCTTATAAGTCTTAAGTAATTAGAAAAACTTAAATATGGTAGGTTATGTAGAAGAAAAGATAGTTTTCTAGTGAAAAGAGAAGAAAATGGCACTTGTATAGCCTCCTTGGGAAGTGTGCCATTTAAAAAATGTTGAAATGTGACTCTTAATATTATTAAATCTCATTTAAAATCTTGAATTGATCTGTAAGTTTCATTTATTTCTCAAAATCATTTTACTCTTTTCTTGGCTTTTTAGACACACTAAAGTGACTTGCAGGTTTTTGATTGATACACACAACTCATGAGGTTTCAACTCAAATGTCTTGGGGAGGTTTTATTATAATCAGATACAGTCATATTCATATAATTATTTTGAATATTTATCAATTATGCTTTATGAACCATTGCTAAAAAGTTGACTGTGTAAATTTACTTGCTAATCTATGCACCCTATAGGTTTTGCTTTTGTTTGGGAGATTTCGTACAATCCAGCTACTAAAGTTGCTTCAAAATTATGTTTATTTCTTCCTAAAATTGTTCCCCCCCCCCTTTTTTTTTCATGTTTTATGATTTTGGATGAGCATAACTCACTTTGCAGGAGGGTATCACCATATGCAGTCTCAATCAATTTTCCTTATTAAAAACTATGTGTTTATTTTAAAAGGTCTCATTGGAATGTGGTGTGATGATTATACTAGTTTTAATATCATATTTATCACTTCCCCTTCATGTGTGATCTCATAACACTATGTTTTAGATAAGTTGCAATCTTGCTTTTATACACAATCAACTTTTTGCTCATTTCCACTTGCAGTCACTGGGTCACGTGTGTAGAGAATATTTAGCATGATTAATGAAAGTGAAATTGGAGTTTAAATATGTGTAAAACATTCTCATACTAGGGACACTAGTTATATATCTTCACCTATCAAGAAGAAGAGACTATGGCAGTCATACATAGTCATTCTCACAGTTTTGACATTAAAATGCTCATCTATAGGTGTTTGAAAAGGGAATTCTATGTTGGAATGGAGTTTTAAATTTGGCTCAATATCCTCATGATGATAAGCATACATTTTGAATTATTTGGGTAAGCTTATAACCCTTGGAAGGCTAAATGTTATGCCATTACACTAACCTTACTCACAATCTACCTACTTTAACTCATCCTCACCGACAGGAAGCCTTGGTAGAGAGTTGAAGAGTCCTGTTTTGAAGCATTGGAACATGTTGATATCTTCATAGAGGTCCTAATATTTTGAGGAGGGTTGAGCACACTCTTTTGATGTGTCAATTTTACAAATTGAAGTGTGAAACCAACTTTAAAGGGTAGTGGACTATGTTTTGGTGTCTTGTCCCTAAAATGGTAAAATAGAGGCATGAAAGGTTTTTGTAAGTACCTTAAAACATGTTTGTAGGGTGTTCCAAGGTATCCAAATAGGTGTACCATGTTTTATCTACATAGGACAAGACTTATGCTAAGTTTGAAGGGTAGAAAGCAAGTGGAAGGCAGCATTTGAAGATCCCAAAAGTTGCCTATAAAACACTGAACTCTTTCAATATTATCTATAGTCTTGAGCCTAAGGTGATTCTTCATTCCAAGGTTGCAATCCCAAAACCTTTTCCATGAATAAATGATCTTATTTGTCCCAAAATGGTAGTAATAACCTAATGATCAATATAAGGGACTCATCGACTATATTTTAAACTCCTAAGGTAACCTACATGCTTGTCTTAGTCTGAAGGAGCCACCTATAGATAGTTTTGAATTTCACAGTCCTTATAGTGAGTTAAAATGTAGAGACTACAAACTTCTAACCCCTATTTAGATAAAATTTCTTCCAAAAGGTTCTCAAAAGGCCCCTAAAGAATGCATGGTACAAGTTTTGGGAGAGAAAAGCTACTTATAGGGTCTTCTACAATCACATGAAGATGATTGTAGGTAGATAGTTAACTAAGGCAGTATGTCAAAAATATGTTTTAGGCTAGGCTCAAGGAAAATGATGAGTTGAGATCAATGTTATATGGTCATGTAAGTTTCAAGAGAGATTAGAGTGTTTGATTTTGGTCTCATTCACACCCTTAGGGACCCTTCATCTACAATAAACACCTACAAATGACTGTAGGTAAACAACGAACCACTCTTGTAGCTCTAAGTAATGTTCTAGCCCATTCAAGGTATACCTAAGCATGAATAAATGTTAGGTTACTATCAAGATTAATGGAGGGTATTTAATAACTATGAAAAAACTCAAATTGAATCTAAAAATCACCTATAAGTTTAATCTAAAACAAGGTATAGTTAGGATTTACACATACAATTTTGAGAAGTCAAGGATGGAAGGGAATATTCAGAGAGTTGTATTAGTGAATGGACATGAGACTCCTTCACTAGGACTACCAATATAAATAAAAGTTTTGACAATGAAAATCAAGTAAAAGGAGAGTCTTTAATGGAACAAACACAGTTTACTCTCTAACAACCCTTCACACAGTCCCTATGCATAAAAGCCTATTTTGGATTTTAAGGGAGTTGATAGGTTAAATGATCTATTTAGGGTCCAATATTCAGTAAAGAGGGTATAAAACACCTAAATAACACAATGAAATATTCATTTTTCATGATTAAACAAGGGGATTTCCCTTTGTTTTATCTTAGACAGAGGGCACTCCCCTTAAATGTAAACTGGTAGGTTTAGGGGAAAAGGTGACAATGAATAGATAAGGATATGTTTTAACCTTGAAGGGAAATTTAGGAGGTTATAAAAAATCTAGGGTACCTTGTAAAATTAATCACAGAGAGAATAAAATCAATAGGGTGCTTCATACTCCTAGGGTTGTAGTCAAACCAAATAGGCATGGTTATGCCTAGAGGCCAAACAATAGGTCACTTTCAATTATAGACCTAAGTTAAATTTATAATAGGAAAAATAATGTATATGGGATGAGGTTAGAGGTGTTTTATCTTGTGGAATTAAATAACTCTCATTTGGATGGTCTAAACATCAAAAGTTTTAGGCAAGCCTATTGAACAAGGTATAGGCTTAAGACCAAATGGGGAGTCATCCATCATTTTAGCATGATATGTGCATTAAAAATAATTTGTGAATGTTTATAGGGTCAAATAAGATGTGTTAAAGCTGATAAGGTGCAAATAAAACCAAGGGAAACCATTTTTGGACCTTGAAGCAACTCAGACTTGCAAGAAAGAGTAAAAAGAGCTTGATAGGTCAAGTTTCTACACTCATATATTTCATGAGGCATTGCATGGGTGAAAAAGGAGTTAGGGGGGGTTATTAGGGGTCTTGAAGGCCATATTTGTGGAATTTTTTTTGAATTTGTATGTTTGGTTTTTATGAACAATCCTTAAAAGGTCAAACAGGCCTAAAACCTTACTAAACCCTCAACCGAGACCAGTTTGGAGAAATGGAGTTGGTGATGAAATATAATGGCATATTTTGATCATGAAACCTATTTTAATTTGTATAGGACTCACCTAGGCTCCCCCAAATGATTTTGATATGTATAGAATTGTATGGATGGGGGGAAAAATAATAATTTTTTGACTATTTTGCATGTTTTGTAGGTTATAAGAGGTTTCAAGAGATGCCAATCACATGGGAGGAGAGATTGAGACTTATAAAAACTCACCATGTCAATGTAATGAATTGAAAATATTCTTAATTGTCTTAACCATGTGCTTTAACTTAGCCAGTCAAAATTGACCTATTGGACCAGCTGGGGAGAAGTGTGAAAACTTCAAGTGGATGGAGTTTTAAGGTGTACTTGATGCTTATAAGTCCATTGAGGGTCTTGAAACATGTCATTCATTTATTTTTATGGATTTTCATAATCAAATAGTATTTTTTTGGAATCCAAGTGTGCAAGGTGCATGTAAGAGCAATTTTATGGATAATAAACGTGTTAGGGTGTGGAGCTAAAAGCTTCACCTTGATGCAAACAGAAGGAGAATGCTGAGTATGCAGTCACCGATGTCGGCAGGCCACAACTGACGTCGGTCAGGGATCAATATATATCAACTGACATCGGCAGGAATCGGCCGGCGTCGGTCACCTCCAGTCAGACAGGGACTGACATCGGTCGCCTGTAGTGGTTCCAGAACTGTTGTTGACGAATAGTCAGTTAAGTGAACAGGCTGTTTGCATGATGAAGACTAGTTTGAAGTCTTGAGCCACAAGTCTAATTATTGTATGCATGAGATCTATATAATAGACTCATGGGTTGTATTGTTAAGTGAAGGACTATGTAGAACTTGGAGAGTTGTTCCCCTGGAAGAGCATGTTCTTCCAGGTATGTAAGATCAGGGTTGGTCAGTAGGGTGTTGCAGGATCATGGTGGAGATCTACATGTGATAAGTAAGATTAGGTTGGTCTACAGGGATGTGTGTATGTGAGGGTCAGAAGAGGATTGGCAGGGGAACAAGATCAAGGTGACAGCAATACATCAAGAGCAAGATCATGGTGAGATCTACTTGGAGTACCGATTCATACTCGATTGTACAGGTGTACAATGAGGTAAACAACAGCTTGTGTTAGCTGTGTGTTGTGACCTATTGAGAGAAGATTACTCAGGAGGGAAGATTACTGGGAGCCCTTGAGGATGAAGTCTCACAGAGGTGGAAGAAGAGTGTGATCTCTTTATTGTAATTTCCTTTGTAATGAGTTGAATACAATTGTGTGTTGCCTCTCATATTCTGTGTTTTTTCTCATTGATATTTATTTGTTCTTCTAGTTATTTTCACATGTTTAAGTTGCTTATACATTGGTAATCATGTGTGCTCTTAAATCTGACAAGTTGTGTCAGAGCTTTGGGGACTTCGATCCTATCAAGATGATGATGGTTCACTTTCAAAGGTTTATAAAAGACTAGGAATGAATATAATGCATGGATAGGTATGTATTATATCCTCCAATTACATTATAATCTTTTTACCTGATCCTAATTAGTTATGGGATGTTCAAACAGGTCCAAATCATGAAGGCAATTTTTTGAGCTAAAATGAGGAGTTTCTTTCTACTTTTCATGAGCTTTATAACTTGGATTGACATTTGTACCTATAGAACTTACATGGTTCATCCCATACACTCTCCAAATGTACAAGTAACTCCTTTTATCAGCTTTAAAAGTGTCCTTATGACCCTTGTACTTCTCTCTCTATCAAGTTCTATAAGAACTAGCCATTTTGGCCATTGTATTCTATGCTCCACCTGAGTATGGTGAAGCCATGCTCAAATTTATACCTTTTGATCAATATTACAACTGTTTTTTACCTCTTCCATGATTTTTATTTGTGTTTTTATTTTTTATGTTTGATTTTGCATAAGTGAAGACTATGGATTCCTTAGCATGTTTTGTCATTCTGTCATCCTATTTACAGTTGGAAAGCTTCTTATTACAAGGCATGTGAAGTGTTTTAGGAGATGTCAAGGATTGATTGAGTTATTATTTTAATTATTTAACTCATAGGCCTATTGTCTAGTCCTCCTATCTTTGCACATTCATCCATACCCTCACAATGTAGCATTGATGTGAGAAGATGAAGATTGGAGAAGTGTATATTTAGTTTGTCTTTTGATTTTAAGTGTAATATGCATATGGTTGGATGTCATCATGTTATTTTTTATATCACCTCCCTTATATTATTTTTATTTTATTTATCCTTCTCCCTTTTCACACCCAAAGTTTAGTATTAGTTACAATCCAAAATAGTACATCAAGGGAGCTATCCCTATCTAGAGATTCACCTCGTTCCTTAGGCTACCCACAAGCCTAGAGATGTTTCCATTGTGAAATTTAGATGAGGATATATTTGAATTTCTTCAAAGGATGAAAATACAAGTGACAACATTTTTTGGCATGCCCAATGGGACTCTTGGTCCAAGAAGTTGAGAGATTTTTGGTGCTGTTTCTCAATAATCAACCTTTGAAGACATCTATCAAAGCATCAATGATGATTTTAAAGATACATTAGTTGGTAAAGTAACCTAGATTATCCTTTGAATATTTTTATCAATGTATTTATTTGTGTTCTTTATTTTAATGAAGTTTCATGGTTGACTTTGGTCTTGATTTTTGTTCTTTACAAATTGGTGAGACATTGCAAGCTTTTGCTATTCTGTATCAATATGAACAAGTCCTTGGTCAATATTATCATGATTTTTACAAAATTAATATTAATTTCATCAGCCCCAATATGATCCTTGTCATCTTATTCATGAATTATATTAGTCCTATAACCAACCTCCTCGATGTTTTTCTCCTCCTAGTCAACCTAGCCACTTCTCAAGCCAACCCATTTCCACTTTCAAGAAAACACTTTTGGGTTATGAGAGGTACATGTTGGATATTAAAACACAAAGAGGATGTATTATAGAGGTTCCTAATCATTTCATTCATAAAGTGAGATAATAATTAAAGTTAGTCAAATAAGAGTGGGTACCTATTGAGAGAGCCAATTGGCAAAGGCTCACAAGTGAGATGCTTGACATGAGTGGTCTAGTTTCTTCCTATAAAGATATGGAAGGAGTTCATGAAAGGTAACCTCACCATACCTATCAACCTTCATACCCACTTCCTTAAGTTTCCTATTATTCACATATAAACCCTAATCATGAGCCAAATCCAAGGTATCAAAGGCATCCTCTTCTTAATCAGTTGGAGAAGAGAGTTGAGAGGAAAAATCTTATGTTTGAAGCTAATTTTGATAGGAAAATTGTGTTGGATAATATGAATTTTCATCATTCCATGTTAGTATCCAAAGAATTAGAGTTCAAGCCCTCATTACCCTCTCATATTGTGTCCCCACCATCTCAAAAGGAGACTCATAATCCTAACATTCTAAAATGGAATAAGATAGTGTATTCATGGGGAAAGAAAAAGAAGAAAAGTCTTGACAAAGAATGTGAAGTTGAGAAGACTCTTGATCCTATACAAACTCCTCCCATCCTTCCTCAAGAAAAGTCCTATAATCCTAATACCCTAAGCTACAGAAAGATAGTAGAGTCATGGGAAAAGGAGGATAGAAGCATTGTCAAAGAGTGTGAAGTGGAGAATGGAGTTGATCCTTTTCAAGTCCCCCCCACCCATCCTCAATAATATTTTTGTGTTACATGGTAGCACTCATGCATTCCATGTGCTCATGATGATTCCTGTGACCTTCAAGAGAGACTTTTTCAAGAGAACCTAGCCAAACAAATTGAAGATTTGGAGTCAAGGATGAAGTTTCTAAGTCAAGGTGTGATGGAAGGTTTAGACCCAAAAGAAGATTCTAAGTCTAAACACATCCTATCTCCCCTTCCTCAAGATCTTCCCAAAGATCCTCTTACTTTGCATTTTCAATTTGATTTTGAGCCTTATGTTCCACCCTAAAAAACTAGTTATTTTTGTCATCATCCCATCACCCTTTGCCTTGATGGAATTGTGGTGTGGGAACCTAAAGAAGAGAAACTAGTTGAGGAAAGTTTAGAATTCCTACTTGAAGATAATGCAACTCGGTAGCCTCATTGGGCTAGGTCACCGTATTTCAAGATGCCTAGTCTTGGCATCACCATGAAGGAGGTTGAAGATCTTGCATCCCTTAACAAACAAGATCAGATTATTGTAGCTGAAGTTCAATTTGAAATCCATCAAGAGGTCTTAAGTGATGAAGAAGAGGTAGGTACTTATGTTGAATCTCTTTGTTTGGTTGATAATGAATAATGATTTCCTTATGGCAAGGAGGAAATCTTGGAAGAAGAGCCTATCTTGATAAGATCAAGTGAAGAAGAACAAACTAAATTCATGGGTGATAAAGAAGACTTCATGAGTGATTATGAGGAAGATATTACCATAGGGACTCCCCTTGGTGAACAAATGAACAATTCATAAGCTTTTGCCTCCATATTTGAAGTGAAATGTGATATCAAGGATGGAGAACACTTTCAAGACATTCCTAAAGAAGTGGAAATCTTAGGAGAGTCTCATGAGACTAAGATAGAGGAAATAAATCTTGATGATCTAATCAAATATGAAGAAGAGGTGACTTTTTGTGTGAAGATTTTAGACTGTGTTGATGAGGAAGTATGTCTTCCTTTTTCCTAAGAGGAAGAAATGATCATTAACTTTTTCATCACTTTGTAAAATACCATGGATAGACAAAGAAAATTTATTAATAAACCTTTGTATGATTTGTTTTAATTTATTGGAGTAGGTTATACTCCTCTTCAAGGAGGCTATGATCTGGTCAAAGATGGAGAAGGCAAATTTGGTAGTCAAGTGAGTATACAAAGAAAAGGTAATCTTTCAAATCTCTCATTTCAAGAAGAATATGCATTTAATGATGATATGTTTGAAGTTATCAAGATGTGATATCATACTCTCAATCATTTGGGAGAAATGCATCAGCTCTTGAAGGATGAGACAAGCTCCTATTGGCCTCAATCTTCAAAGGAACAAGGAATCAATCTTCTTGAAGCCATGCCTACTAAGGAGATATAAATTGACCATTAAATGAAGAGTGAATAGTATTATGAAGTATGTGAAAATGTTCAAGAGGAGTATATCTACATTGGATACCTGATTAAGGATGATCTACTTGGGATCAAATCAAGTGAAGTGCTAGGAAATAGGTCTGATCTACAAAGCATTCAATCCAAAGATAAACATACGTAGCACTATGTTTCATCTCACCATGAGGATGATTCAAGAAGTTTTAATTTTTATCCTAGAAAGGAGGTATGATTAGTGGCTATTTTTTCATAATAGGTTGTTTTTTGATTCCCTTAAGTGCCTTGAGCACATGTGTGTTTGTTGTCTTGCCTTGCGTGTGTCCTTGCTTTGTGTGGTTGAGATAGTCATTAGTAGTCTTTATCTTGATCAAAGTTTTTACTCAATGGTTAAAGTTATCCTTATTTGTATAAAACTTTAGATGACTCCTAATCCTAATGGATTGATAAGGCTACTGGTCTAGTTAGTATAACAGGCATACTACCCCTATGAGTCACTAATTTGTTGACCAAATTTGACTTTTTAATCAAATTGAGGCACCTATAGGTAACAATTTATTTTATAGGTATATATGGTTGTAATATGAGTGTCATGGAGTGTATTATATGTTAATTGATTCCAATTAATGTTATACTAGCCTTGGTCATTAGTTATTTTAGTCCTTTTATCATGTTGGGTCATTTTAAGGGTTGAAATTGGTGCATCTAATGCTTTGTAAAGGTTTATTGGGAATATTGAAAGTTAAAAAATATTATTTCATACCCAATGTGTCCCTATAATTCTTAAGTAACTGAAAAAATTGAAATATGGTAGGTTATGCAGAAGAAAAGGTAGTTTTCTACTAAAAAGAGAAGGAAATGGCACTTGTATGCTTCCTTGGGAAATGTGCCATTTGGAAAAGATTGAAATATGAATATTCATATGATTAAAGCTCATTTAAATTATTTAATTAATATATAAGTGTATTCTATTTATAAAAAACATTCCACTCCTTTCTTGGCTTTTTAGACACACTAAATTGACTTGTAGGTTTTTGCTTGGTATGGACAACTCATGAGGTTTCAACTCAAATGAATTGGGGAGGTTGTATTAAACTAATATAAATTAATTTTAATATTTATAGAATTTACTTTATAAACTATTGCTAACAAGTTGACTATGCAAATCTACTTTCTAATCTATGCACCCTATAGTTTTTGCTCTTGTTTGGAAGAGTCTGCACAATACAGATGCTAAGGTTGATTATATATTATGTTTATTTATTAATCCAATGGTACCCATAATTTTTTTAAAGTTTTATGATGTTTGGATGAGCATTATAACTCACTTTCTAGGATGGTATCACCATATGCAATCTCAGTCATATTTCCTTGTTGTGAACTATGTGTTTCTTTTAAAAGGTCTCATAAGAATTTGATATGAAGTTTCTACTAGTATCATGATCATAGTGATCACTTCCCCTTCACGTTTGATCTCATAACAATATGTTTTGGATAACTTGTAGTCTTACTTCCATACATAGTCAACTTTTTACTCATTTCCACTTGTAGTCATAGGGTCACATGTGTAGAGCATATTTAGAATGATTCATGGAAGTGAAATTGGAGTCTCAAGGTGTGGAACACATTCTCATACCAGGGATACTAGTTATATATCTTCATCTGTCAAGAAGAAGATACTATGGAAATCATACACAATCACTCTCATAGTTTTGACATTAAAATGCTCATCTACAAGTGTTTGAAAGGGGAATTCCATGTTGGAATGGAGTTTTAAATCTGGTTCAATATCCTCATGATGATAAGCATGTATTTGGAGGTATTTGGTTATACTTAGACACCTTGGAAAGCTAAATGTTATGCCATTGCACTAACCCTACTCATAATCTGCCTACTTCAACTCATCCTCACCTACATGAAGCCTTGACAGAGAGTTAAAGAGTCTTGTTTTGAAGCATTGGAACATATTACAATCTTCCTTGAGGTCCCAGTATGTTGAGGAGGTCTGAGTACACTCTTTTGATGTGTTAAATTTGTAAATTGAAATGTGAAACCAACTTTAAAAGGTAGTGGACTGTGTTTTGGTCTGTTGTCCCTAAAATGGTAAAACAAAGGATTGAGAGGTTTTTATAGTTACCTCAAAACATGTTTGTATGGTTTTATAAGGTATCCAAATAGGTGGACTATGTTGTCTCTACATAAGACAAGACTTGTGCCAAGTTTGAAGGGAAGAAAGCAATTAGAAGGCATCATTTGAAGATATTAGAAGTTGCCTATAAAACACTAAACTCTTTCAATATTATCTACAGTCTTGAGCCTAAGGTGATTCTTCATTCTAAGGTTGCAATACTAAAACCTTTTCCATAAATAAATGATCTTATTTGGCCCAAAATGGTAATAATAACCTAATGATCACTAGAAGGGACTCATCTACTATATTTTAAACTCCTAAGGTAACCTACATGCTTGTCTTAGTCTAAAGTAGCCACCTACATAATGTTATGAATTTCATAGTCCTTATAGTCAGTTCAAATGTAGAGACTACAAACTTATGAAACCTGTTTAGATCACATAACTTCCAAAAGGTTCTTAGAAGGCCCCTAAAGAATGCATAGTACAAGTTTTGGGAGAGAAAATCTACTTATAGGGTCTTTTATAGTCACCTATAGATGATTTTAGGTAGATAGTTAACTGAGGTAGTTTGTTAAAAAGATGTTTTAGGCCAGGCTCAAGGAAAATCATGAGTTGAGATCAATGATAGATGGTCATGGAAGTTTCAAGAGAGATTAGAGTGTTTGGTTTTGGTCTCATTCACACCCTTAGGGACCCTTCATCTGCAATAAAAATCTACAGATGGCTATAGGTAAACATTGAACTAGTTTTGTAGCTCTAAGTGATGTTTAAGCACATTCAAGGTATACCTAATCATGAGAAAATGTTAGTTTACTATCATGATTCATGGATGGTCTTGAATCACTATAACAAAATGCTAATCACAAAATATACTAAGAGTGGGGGTTGAATTAGTATATTATATGTCTTTTTACTTCATTTGATTTCTTTTCTTTAACCACTTAATCACACATTCAAGATATGCAATAAAAATTGAAACAATAATTTGTACCATACGAGAGAGAGAGAGAGAGAGAGAGAGAGAGAGAGAGAGAGAGAGAGAGAGAGAGAGAGAGAGAGAGAGAGAGAGAGAGAGAGAGAGAGAGCATATTTTTACATCAAAACCCAATGTGAGAAAAACCATAGAGAATAATCTCAAGTATATGAATGAGTACCAACTCAAAATACAAAGTTTACAAGCACCAACCCCTTTGCCAAGCACCAACACAACAACTATGTGTGTGCACCAACCCATAGGAGCACCAACCCCTTGAAAATATTTGTGAACACCAACCCACAAGAGCACCAACCCCTTGCAAAGATTTTTGAGCACCAACCCATAGGAGCACCAACCCTCTTATGTATAAAACACAACTATCTCTCAATGTTGCTTACTCAACAATGATAGAACTATACAATATCTCCTACTTTTCTCTGTTCGAAAACAAATAAAAATCATGCACTCTCTCACATTTTACAAATGGCTTCTCAAGCTTTTATTTATATCTTTTCAAATGACCTTTGGCATTCACCCTTTGTGACGTTTCAATCCTCATGGAAAATGGTGCCAAACTTGTATGACCCTTCATATCCTTGCATTTGAAAAGTCATATGGTGACCCTTCATAAGTAAAAGTATCCATTCCTCTTTTGTATTTATCTTGGTGACTTTTCATATTCCTCGAAGTGTCCCTTCATAAAAAAATACACCATACCTCTTTTGTCTTCACATGGTGACTCTTGGAATTCCTCAAGATGACTCTTCATGAGAAAATGCATTCCATTCCTCTTTCGTCTTTTACCCCATAACTCTTTGACTTCTTCATGGGCCCTCATTTGACTTATATGCAACCAAAAATATATTCATTAATATTAAATAAATATTAACACACATTATCCAAGATATAAATATTAAAAACAACATTAAATGCAATGGGGCCTTTATCACCAATAATGCTAGACCTTTGACATCAATGCCAATATTTTCAATAATCTCCCCCTTTGTCATTGATGGCAACCTCGAACGAAAACTACCACATCCTAAAACTTTCACATACTACCATCTAAAAAACATACATTAACTCCCCCTTACTATAGCAACTTGCACCTTTTTTTGCACCTATACCTGTACCTATTATTCTCCCCCTTTGACATTAATGGTAAAGGGCCTACTTGGAGCTAACACTTAGCTCCCCCTCCACTGATGCTTAACCTCAATGGCAAAAAGTAAAATAAATTACTCCCAACTTTTCTCGTAGATACTCAAATGTGTCTTTTGGTAATGCCTTTATAAAAATATTTTCAATCTACTTTGTAGTACTGATATACACCATCTTAACCTGTTGATCTATAACCAACTCTCTCAAGAAGTGATATCTAATGGGAATATGTTTTGTTCTTAAATACATCATTGGATTCTTCAAAATATTAATAGCACTTATGTTATCACAAAAAATAGAAATAGGTTCATCATTCTTTACCTTGATATCTTCCAAAGTTTGCTTCATCCAAAGCACTTGAGTACAATAGAATACCACTATAATATATTCTACTTCAGCTGTAGAAAGTGATACTAAATTTTGCTTCTTGCTTAGCCATGATACTAAGCTATCACCAAGGAAGAAATCTCCTCCACTTTTCCTCTTTTTGTCATCCAATCACCCTACCCAATCTAAATTTGTATAAGTAACTAAAGTGAAATCTCTACCTGTGGGATACCACACTTTGTAATCTAATGTCCCCTTGATATATCTAAATACTCTCTTTACCAATTGAACATGACTATCTTTTAGAGATAACTGATATCTTAAAACCATACCTACTACATAAATGATGTCTAACCTCAATGCTGTCAAATATAAAAGACTACCAATCATAGATCTATACAAAGATTGATTTGTAATAGGTGAATCTTCATCCTTGCTCACCTTATTTCTTGTACACATTGGTGTGCCAACTGGTACACAATCCTCAAAACCAATTTTTTCAATATTTCCTTGGCATATTTACTTTGAGATATGAAAATTCCTTTATCTAACTAAAATATTTGTAATTCTAAGAAAAATGACAATTCTCCAAACACAGACATCTCAAATTCTTTTTGCATATTATCAAAAAAATATTTTGTCATATTTTTAATATTTTCTCAAAAAATGATGTTATCAACATATAACACAACAATAAATTGATTCTTACCTTTTATTTTGATGTAGAGATTACTATCAGTAAATCCTCTCTTGAAACCTTGGTCCTGTAGGTATTTATCAAGTCTTGCATACCAAGCTTTGGGAGCTTGTTTCAATCCATACAATGCTTTCTTTAATATGCATACATGGATACTAATATTTGAGAGAATAAATTCCTCAGGTTGCTCAATGTAGACCTCTTCTTCTAGATTCATGTTCATAAAGGCAGATTTGACATCTATCTAAAACACTTTGAAAATTTTAAACACTGCATATGCAATAAACGTTCTAATAGCCTCTAACCTTGCCACTAGTGTAATTTTTTTTTCAAAATCTATTCCCTCAATCTGAGCATATCCTTTACATACTATTTTTTTTTAATTTCTAGTCACTTCTCCATTTTCATTCAACTTATTTATATAAACCCATTTTGTTCCTATCACATTGTGATCTTTTAGTCTAGGCACTAATTCTCAAGTATCATTATTTTCTATCTGATTTAATTATTCATCCATAGCCTTAACCCAATGCTTATCATTCTAGCTTCTAAAAAAGTTCTAGGCTAAATTTTGGGTAACAAATAGAAATTAACTTGCTTAGATTCACTTACCGTCATTCTTCTAGTGCAAATTCTTTCAGTTATGTCCCTGATGATGTCACTTTCATTATGATTTATCTGCATATATTTAGATGGTGATTTGGTGTCCCTTTTCTCCTTCTCATCTTCATCTGATTCTTGAAAATCTTCCTCTTCAATGATTTTAGGAATGTCTACTGGATCACTGATTCTTTGTGTTCCATCTTCTTTTATCCTGACACTTACACTTTCAACAATTTTCTTGGTTCTTTTGTTATAATATTTATAAGATTTAATTTTGAAAGAATAACCAAGAAATATACCTTCATCTACTTTGGATTCAAACTTACCAAGTTTTTCATTAGTTCTCTTTATGAAGCATCTACTATTGAAAACTCTAAAATAATCAACTGTTGCTGGTTTGTCTTTCCATAGCTCATAAGGAGTCTTGTCACTATTGACTCTCAATAATGCTCTATTTTGAATATGCACTACTATAGAAACTACCTCTCTCCAATATTTATCTACTATCTTGGATTCATTTAGCATTATCCTCACCATCTCCTAAATTATTCTATTTTTCCATTCAATTACTCCATTTTGCTATGAAGTTCTGGCTGCTGAATAATGTCTCTTCATTCCATGGTCTTCACAAAACTCAATAAATTGATCTAACATGAATTCTCCTCCTTGATCTGATCTTAGAAACTTAATCTTCAAACTGGTTTCATTCTCAACTAATGCATTGAATGATTTGAAATGTTTGAAAGCTTTTGATTTTTTCTTTAAAAATATTACCCAAGTCATACATGAAAAATCATCAATAAGCAACATAAAATATTTCTCACTTTGAGTACTTTGAGTTCTCATATGTCCACATAGATCAGTGTGAACAAGCTCTAGCATCTGAGTGGTTGAGTACTCTTTTGTTTTGAAATGCCTTCTAGCCTACTTCCCATGCTGACAAGGTTCACAAAGCGTGTCAGATGGATTTATAATCTTTGGAAGATTTATGACTGCTTGCTTCTTACTGATGTTGACAAGATTGTCAAAATTTATGTGCCCCATTCTCCTGTACCATAGCCAAATTTATTCAATCTGACTCAAACAACATCTTTGACCTTTGATGTCTGATAGTATATACAAATTATTGTCTGTTCTCTGAGCATCTACAACCAACACATCTGAATCTTTTCTTCTAATTTCACAACTTTCTACATAAAACTTTAGTGTGTACCCTTGATCATACATTTGACTTACACTCAAAAGAATATGCTTAAGACCTTGTACTTAAAAAATATTTTTAGTTTTAATTCTATCATTATCCAAACTTAGTGTACCTTTTCTAGCAATTCTAACAGTAGTATTGTCTCTGAATTTTATTGTGCCACCATTGATATTATTCAAGGTTATGAACTTTATCTTGTCTCCTATCATGTGCCTCAAACATCCAATGTCAATGAACCATGACTTTTCTTCATTTCTTGCATGCAAAGCTGTCTGCACCAACATAAATTTTTTAGGTTGTTTCTTTTGCCATGAACCTGATTGAACTTTCTTCTTAATGAATGGAGCCTTGAAACTCTAGTCCTTGACTGACTCAAACACACTTCTACAGTACTGAGATATGTGTCTAAAGGTATTTCACTTGTAATATATTATGGCCTCCTCATTAAATCTTGATAGAGGAGCAAAAGAGTTGTGGCTTTTGCTTGACTATGTATGAATTTCCTTCTCCTTATTTCTGAAATTATTAGCCCTTTTTCAACATTCTATTTTTTTATGACCATATCCATTATAATAAAAATAGTAACCATAAAAATAAAAACTATTTGTGTATCTCTGACCTGATTGCCTTTTGTAGCTTTGTTCCCTCTAGCCTTCTTTGTTTGAGATGTCCTCTATATTCTTAACTTCTTCCCTTTTTATTTCTTCTTTTGTAAGAGCTTCAACACAGCGCTTTCATTTTTCCTTGTCTGTGAAAGTAGTGACCTCCTCTTTCTCTTTTTTAAATCCAATACTTGTCTTATTTGACATTGATCTTTTATTTTCTAATATCTTATTCAACATAGTAGTGTTATTCTCAAATTTTGAATCATTTTCTGCTCTATCATTGATTGCTTTATTTGTTTTCTTAAGATCTAATTTTAAAGAAGCAATTTAAATAACATACCTTTCACATTCTTTACTTACTATTTTCAACTTTCATTAGATCTTATTCATTCTTCTTGGCTTCTTCAAAGTATGCTTGTAGATCTTTAATTATTTTTTGTGACTCCTTTTTATTTTTCTTGATCTGGAGCTTTAATCTTCAATTCTTCTTTTCAAGAGATTTTAACTCTTCTAAGGCATAAATGAGTTATCCTTCCAGATTCACTTCAGCTTCATCCTATTCTTTTTGATCATCTATACTTTTTCTTGTGAAGGCATCTTCATGTATGGCCATGAATAAAATCTCTTCTTTTGAATCACTAACTCCACTATCTTCTGTTGAGCTAGGATCTTTAGAATACAAACTCTTCTTCTTGAATCCTTTCTTGAATTTACCTTTGAAATTCTTCTTATATATATACTTTCCTTCTTTATTGTCATTATTACCCTTATTTGGGAATTTAGATATAAAATGTCCAATCTTTCCACAATTAAAACATTTAAAAGGTAATTTTTCTTGTTATTTACTTGTGCCGTTTTTCGGCTTGTGAATGAAAAGAGCTCCATTGTCATCTTCATCATTGCTAGAACTATCACTTGATTCTTGAATCTTAGCCTTCTCTTTCTTTGATGTCTTGAATGTAGCTTCTTTTTTTGAGGGTTTATCTTATTCAGTCTACATCTCATATGCTGTAAGAATACCATGAAGCTCATCCATCTTTAGCTTGGCTAAATTCTTCATCTCTTCAATTGAAAAAACTTTTGCATCATATATTAATGGTAGAGATCTAAAAATTTTTTGAATCACAGTTGATTCTTCTAAATTTTCTCCAAGACCTTGAATCTAATTAACTATTTGATCAACTCGCAAAAGATAACTTGCTATATTTCTTCTTCTTCCATCTTCAAACTCTCAAACTATCTTCTAAAAGTTTGAAGCTTAGCTTGTTGAACCTTTCCATCACCTTTGTAAATATTCTCAATTTTTACCCAAGTTTCATGAGTAATTTACATTGCATAACTTTAACAAATTTTGGTTCACATAAACCACATAAAATAACATTTAAAGCTTTAGCATTATTTTCACTTACCTTATTTTCTACCGAAATAGTTACAAGTGTTTGTGGCTCTTCATATTCCTCCACTAATACTTGCCATATGTTGATTCCAAGGGCCATAAAATAATTATTCATCCTTATGCTCCAAAAAATATAATTCATCCCATCAAACAAAGGTGTCTTATTTGTAGAAAATCCTTCATGTGATCCAACCATCGTGCTTTCCTGATCTACTTACAAGCTGTAAAACTTTTTCAAAAGGAACCTGATCTGATACCAATTATTAAACATGAAATATATTGAGAGGGGGGTGAATCAGTATATTATATGTCTTTTTAATTAATCTGATTTTTTTCTTTAACCACTTAATCACACATTCAAGATATGCAATAAAACTGGAATAATAATTTGCACCACACAAGAGAGAGAGACACTAGATTTTTATGTGGAAACCTAAAGTAGAAAAATATATGGAGAAAAATATCAAGTATATGAATGAGAACCAACTCAAAATACAAAGTTCATAAGCACCAACTTGCAGGAGCACCAACCCCTTTGCTGAGCACTAACACAACTATTTGTGAGTACCAACCCATAAGAGCACCAACCCCTCTTGTGTATAAAACACAACTATATATCAATGTTGCTTACTCAACAAATGATAAATCTCTATAATATATCTTGGTTTTCTCTCTTTAAAAACAAATACAAACCATGCACTCTCTTGCATTTTATAAATGGCTTCTCAAGCCTTTATTTATAGCTTTCCAAATGACCTTTGGCATTCACCCTTTGTGACCCTTAAATATTCATGAAAAATGGTGCCAAACTTGCATGACCCTTTATATCCTTGCATTTGAAAATTCATATGGTGACTCTTCATAAGTAAAAGTGTCTTTTCCTCTTTTGTCTTTATCTTGGTGACTTTTTATATTCCTCAAAGTGTCCTTTCATAGAAAAATGTGCCATACCTCTTTTATCTTCACATGGTGACTCTTGGAATTCCTCAAGATAAATATTCATGAAAAAATTCATCTCATTCCTCTTTCGTATTTTACCCCATGACTCTTTGACTTCTCCATGGGCCATCTTTTAACTTATATGCAACCAAAAATATATTCATTAATACTAAATAAATATTAACACACATTAGCCAAGATATGAATATTAAAAGCACCATTAAATAAAATGGGGAATTTATCACCAATAATGCTAGACCTTTGAAATCAATGAAAATATTTCCAACACAAAACTCAAATTGAAGCTAAAAGGCACCTACAATTTTAATCCCAAACAAGGTACAGTAAGGATTTACACATACAATTTTGAGAAGTTAAGGATGGAACAAAATATTTGGATAGTTGAAGTGGTGAATGGACATGAGAATCATTCACCATGAATACCAATGATTATATAATTTTTGATAATGTAAATCAAGCAAAAAGAGATTCTCTAATGGAACAAACACAGTCTACTCTCTAACAACCCTTCACACAGTCCCTATGCATAGAAGCCTGTTTTGGATTTTAAGGGAGTTGATAGGTCAAATTGCCTATTTAGGGGCCCATATTTGGTAAAAATGGTATCCATAACCTTAATAAACCTATAAAATATTCATTTTTCATGATAAAATAGAGGGAGTGGCCTCTATTTTATCTTAGATAGAGGGCACTCCCCTTAAATGTAAACTAGCACATTTTGGGGAAAAGGTGACAATGAATAGATAAGGAGATGTTTGAACCTTGAAGGGAAATGTAAAAGGTTATAAAAAATTTATGGAAACATTAAAAATAAATCATAGAAAGATGAACCTCAATAGGGTGTTTCATACTCCTAGAGTTGCAGTCAAACCTAATAGGCATGGTTATGCCTAGCAGCCAAAAAATAGAACACTTTTAATTATAGACCTAAGTGAAATTTATAATGGGAAAAATAATGTCTATGGGATGTGGTTATATGTTTTTTTATCTTTTGGAATGCAATAACTCTCAATTGGATGGTCTAAACATCAAAAGTTTTAGGTAGGCAAATTGAACAAGGTGTAGGCTTAAGATCAAATGGGGGGTCATCCATTATTTTTACATGATATGTGAATTATAAATAATTTAAGAATGTTTTTTCAGTCAAATAAGATGTATTAAATTTGATAAGTTGAAAATAAAACCAAGGGAAATGATTTTTGGACCTTGAAGTAACTTAAACTTATAGGAAAGAGGAAAGTGAGCTTGATAGGTCAAGTTTCAACACTCATATCTTTCATGAGGCATTGAATGGGTACCAAAGGAGTTAGGGAAGGTTATTAAGGGTCTTGAAGTCCATATTTGTGGAATTATTTTTCATTTTGGATATCTTGTTTTTATGAACAATCCTTAAGAGGTCAAACACGCCTAAAACCCTACTAAACCCTCAACCAAGACCAGTTTGGAGGAATGGAGTTGGTGATGAAATATAATGGAATATTTTTCTCATGAAACCTATTTTAATTTGTAGAGGATCACCTAGGATCCCCCACATAATTTTTATCTGTATGAACTTGTACAAATGGGGGCAAAAATAGGGGTTTTTAGACTATTTTGCATGTTTTTCAAGTTTTAAGAGGTTTCAAGAGATGCCAATCACATGAGAGAGAATTTTTAGACTTAAAATAACTATCCATGTAAATTTAATGCCTTGAAAATATTATTGTCTCAACCAGGTGCTTCAACTCAGCCAATCAAAACTGGCCTTATGGACAAGCTAGGGAGAAGTGTGAAAACTTCAAGTGGATGTATTTTTAAGGTATCCCTAATGATTATAAGGATATGGAGGGAATTGAAACATGTAATTCACTAATTTTTATGATAAAATGGTATCTTTTTGGAAGCCTAGTGTGTAGGGTGCATGGAAGAGCATGTTTCTGGACAACAGATGATGATGGTTTACTCTCAAATGTTTTCAGAGGACTAGGCATGAAATGAATGCATGAAGAGGCATTTTTGATAGCCTAACCTTCCATTACAATCATTGGAACTGCTCATAAGCATTTATAGGAATTTAAAATAGGTCCAAATCATGAAGGTGGTTATGGGACATCCACCAAACTTGTCTAGTATTTTATTTCTAAAAATAAAATCCTATAACAAACCCTGTTACACCTCTCTACCTTTTTTGCCTCATCTCTATGTATAATATTTAACCCTTATTTTTTCACACTCATACATCTTAACCATAGATAAATACATTTTAGAGTAAAAATTCCTAAACATAACCTTTACCATTAGATCTAGAAACCTTTAATTAATGGCCTAGATTGACTATAAATAACAAATTTACAAGGTAATTTTAATAAATTTTTTCTCCAGGGCATGTGACCCTCAGACCTAGGGGTTCCCCCCTTGAAATCCCCCATGCCATTAGGGATACAAAAGAATAGGATCCAAACTCGACTGAAATAACATCAAAATTTTAACCTCTGATCCTGGAAGATAATCAAGCTCCACATCTAACAGGTTGGATGTCATCATGTTATTTGGTGTATCACCTCTATTATATTAGTTTGATTTTAGTTATCCTTATCCATTTTCACCCCCCAATTTTAGTAGTAGTTACAATCCCAAGTGGTACATCAAAGGAGCTAGCCCTATCTAGAGATTTACCTCATTCCTTAGGCTGCCCATAAGCCTAGAGGTGATTCCATTGTGCCACTTGGATGAGGAGAGATTTGCATATCTTTAAAGGGTAAAAATAAAAGTGACAATATAAACATTATTAATGTTCTTTGTGTGTGGCCTTTGACATCTTTTTTGTGACATATTCATGTTCTTTATATGCATCCCTTGGTCTTATTGAATGACATTAAACTTCTTGTGTTTGTGTGATTATTGAGATTGATGAGTGCCATGATCCATATCATTCACTAACTATTGAATATGATTATAATTTTAAAATCTACTAATATGAGATTCATTTATGTATTTATCTAGATTCCACACTTTTGGCGTTGCCTCACCTATTACTTACATGATTTGAAAAATACATATTTAACTATGATGACATACATTTTCACATTATAAATTATTAGATGATTACATATTGATACAAATTATATTATTAAATGTTATTTTGAGATAAATGACTTGTAATAGACATCCCTCACCTCAAAAGGGAGGAATTTTAGTAAGTTTTTCATACATAATATAAGCTTCTATGAGCAAAAAATTAGTTTTGGTACAAAATAAAGTTTTAAAGAAAGCAAAATGGTTCAAAATTAAGTTTATGGTAAAGATTTTAAGGCCATGTACCATGTGTATGCACTTACATTACAAGAATAAGTTAAAAATTCACACAATTTTTGGAACAATATTCAAATTGTAGTCATATAAAATGTCAAAATTGGTAAGTTGAGTGTGCTTGTGATACCCAACCCATAATTTTTTTTTGCATGTTCTCATGACCCTTCTAGACACATTTTGTTAATTTCTAGTCATCCTAAGCTTTTTAGATGGTCATTCCACCTCAACCAGATAACATTTCCCAAGCCAATCCTATCCCCATAGGTCTCACACCTATAGAATAGGAGTGCCCAACTTGGACTATAGCACTAGACTCTAGGGTGTCCTATTTTGGTGCTCTTATCCAATTGCATTTTAAGCTCTAATGGTTATTTCCTTTCAGTTCCTATCTTTCATCTTGTCAGCCTAATGTGAATACATTCAAACCATGACTAATATATCTCTATAAAATCCCATTCAAAGTTAATTTAGAAAGAGGTTGAAAAATATTATAAAACAAGCAAGAATAAAAGCAAAACCATTGAAATATTTTTTTCTATTCTTTACATATAGCCATCTAATACAGCTACAATCATATCAAAATCCTCACATAGGTCCCTAGTCAAATCAAGCACACCCAATTTAGTATTTTTGCATTTACATTTAGACTATTTCACAAAGCACATTAAGTGGAATAACTACATATGACTTGATCCCTCTTTGGAGTATTGGTACGTAGGTAGCGTACCCACACAAGGGGTGTGGATACGCATTCAATGTATATTACACACACTAACCTCCCTTTATTTCTCAAGTTTTATCAAAGCATAATGAAGTCTAGGGTTTAAATATTAAATCAGGTCTACAAGGAGTTTTGTGGACTTTTAAAAGTCAAGATTTAATAGGCAGGCTCACATAGGAACAAAAAAAAAACCCAAAAAACTTAGGTCTCTGTGAGTAGTTTGGACAACAGCAGTAGAAGAGGACAATAATGCCAAACTCTATGGCGTCTTGTTTTGGTATTCCTATCCTTTCACAAAATGAAAGATAGATCTTGATTTGTGACACTATCCCAATCTTGCAAAACCAATATCAGACCCTACAATAACTATTTCAATTCATTTTAAGCTGTCTTATTTTCTCCATATTTATTGCTATTTATAGAAAGATTAAAAATATAAATAAATTATACAAATTAGTAGTTAAATTATTGAAATATTATTTACTGATTTAGTTAACCTATAACCTTAACTAAATTAGGAATAATACACTAATATTCCCAAAAGAGTTAAATCATTTGGTGAACCTGACTTACTTCGTTCGCGCATAAAATCCCTAGGAAAAATTCCTTTTGATTTTTGATTTTTTTGATTTTTATTGAATATTTAAGTCAAAATTTTACATTTAAATTTTTAAATTTACCATAGTAATTTTAAAAATCAATTGTTTCAAACCCTAGTTGAATTTACTAGGTCCCTTTGCAAACAAAACCCTAGAAACTCTAGGAAAAATTCCTTCTATTTTTTCCAGTATTTTTTTGATTTTTCCTAAATATTTAAATCAAAATCACACATTTAACTTTGAAAAATTTCCATAGTAATTTTAAAAATCATTTTTTTTCAAACCTTAGTTACATATACTAGGTCCCTTTGTCTACTTGAGGTATCACCTTACATTTAAATTAGATTTCAAATATAAAATCAAAAATGGATTTCACTTATTTCATAACATTTCTTAAAAACAATAAGGAGTCCATAATCAGTACTCTCATGCATATTAATGATGAAGTCTACTATATATTAATGCAAATATTCAGTATTCCCTTTTCATGCTTACTTTCTATAATGAGGGATGATATTACAAAATTTATTGCAAAAAATGTTTAGATCCATTTCATTCAAAACAATGTTTACTTTTCCTTAATACAAGATTTCATTATTTATTTAACATGCTATGTCTCTATTATGTGTAATTCAATTAAGAATAAAATATTTACATACTTAGAGGATCCATTACATATTCTAACAACCATGTGTCAAGTTTCAATGTCATATCTTATGCATAAAAAAGAGTTTCCTTTTCCTCCTCTCCTCCAAGAGGGTAATAGCTACTTCCCTCTAACCAGGTCCATGTTATCACTCCTCCAAAATATGAGGTAGCCTATATTATGGTTCCTAATGCATACATTAAACCTACATCTTCTTCAAACCCTCTTCAACATATGTGCTTACATGTTCAATCGAAAGCAAGTAAGGTTTGCACTTGTCAGACTCTAAGGGATCAAATCACTAGTATGAACACATTAATTTCAGATTTAAAAATGTATAATAAACTATTAAATGAAAAGATCACAACATTGTAAAATCTTATTATAATACAAAATCCTCAAAGGCACCCTATTGACAATCATGTATATTCACCTTCACCTAATTAATGGGTTGCAAGCAATGTTACATATCAAAACAAGAAATCACAACAAAGTAACTATACAACTAGTGATTCAAAAAGCATTTAAAGATTAAATAAGAGTTCAAGTGAGGTTCTAAGGGAAATTATTAAATCTAAGTTGATCAACCTACCTCTTTTACATCCAGTGAGATGATCTAGATATTATTGTGCATATCATAGAATGTATTGGCATCACACAAAATCATGTTCATCATTAAAAAACCATATGCAATAGATAATTACTAATGAGGACCCTATACAATGTAAATCAGTCAAGCAATCCATAGTGACACAGGAACATATTCATAAAGGGCCAAATTAAAAAACAATACAAAAGTGGTTACCAAAGCATAACTCATAACAACAAAAATATCAAAACAAAAAATCAGATCAAGAAACAATACCACAAGCACATGTAAAGCATGAAAAAGATATAAATCTCCCTCTACAAAACAAGGATCAACTTTCAACATAATATGGGTTCAGTAAAAAATATCTACAATAGTTTGATTATCAAGGTCAAAGGTTAGGCAAACATGGTCAAGACATCAATACTCCTATTCTAGTAGTTGATAATGTTTGTCACCATGGTTTGGGATTTATTAAATATCTTAAGGCAAATCATTCATAGACATAATTTATCAAAGGAAAAGATCCAAATACAACAAAAGTCAACACTAGCATTCCATTGGTTCAAAATCAAGCTGATAATACATGTTATTATGATTTCCAAGATACCAATGATGAATTTGAATATTTAGAGTCATATTTGTAGCCATTCCTTCATGTTTCATAATCATGCATGATTCCTTTATTTGATATAAGACACCATGATAGGGGGTCTCTTATGAGACTCATCAGTCGGTATCTTTTACTCTCTATATTTCTTGTAGATAACTTCTTTTTAATTACTTGTACATAATTTCCTTATGATTGACTGTACATAGCTTATTTCAAAAACATTTAAATATGTCAAAATATCAAAAATAATATAACACTTCAAAATAAAAAAGACATTCCAAAATTCAAAAACTTTTCAATTCTATGCATCATCCATGTTTTACATTTCTACCACCATGCTAGACTTACATTTTGATATTCTATGTTATTATTTGTTGATTTATCTATATTACCTTGCTTCACTTGATATTTTTTGAGTGTGTGCAGTGAATTCTAGATCCTTGATTGCTTCACTCTACCCATTGAGGGGGCATCCTACTTCATACAGTCGAGAGACATCAATGTATCTACCCACTAAGGGCATATTCTATATGACTACACCATCCAGGTTATATCATTATTGCACCACACACTCTAGTTATCATGTTGATGTACATTACTTACTATCTTACATAGATTATTCTATCAACACTCACTAGTATATAACACTTATGTATTTTTCAGCATCTACATAGTCTTGTACTACATGTCTTGCATAATTTTATTTCTTACTTTGATTAGTTAGATGAAATTATATTTCTAGTATTTACATGATTTACTCTCTTGATTTATGTAGCTAGATATGATTGCATTTCCAGTGTCCTTTGCTTGTACTCTTCTATGTGCCTGTGGCCCTTGTGTCAACCTTGCTTGTTTCAATTGTATGTGTATCTGGTATTTAAACATGCCTTGTATACTTGCTTCCCAATTTGAGTGACATGTGACCATGTCCCGTATTTTCTTGGTCCCTTGGCCAATTTTGTATGCTTCTTGCTTCTTACCTTGCATGCTTGTTTACATGCTTGATTTTCAATTGTTTGCAATGCCATGATATACATCATGCATTATCCCTGATTTCTTGGATGCCATGATGGACATCATGATCCATCCCTCTTTGATAACTAACAACTAAAAACTAACAAAACTTTTAGTTTTAGTTCACTATATTGCACATGTTATTACATTATTACATTTATTTAGGCATACCCCTGTTGATTTAATAATATCCATCACAAACTATGTTATATATTGAGATAACTTATCGATTATCATTACTATATCATGTATTTTTGTGGTATAACACACTTGCAAGGATCTTTATTCTAAGGATAGTTGTTGCAAGGTCTTCATTATTACCCTCAAAGGAAGGGGCAACAAATAGAGTTTTTTATCATAGAGATATGAGAATCTAGAATAATATTCAGACTTCAAACCATGTAGAATAGACTAGATAGATAATGACAATTATAGAACAGTCTTCAGAATCAACACATGACAAGAGTGAAAACTTTGGACCATAGTGCTAGACAACAAAGTGTCCTATTTTATCACTCCTATCCAAACAAAAGAAAACTAATTTTTTTTAGAAACATATAAAAAGGTAAGACCAGCTACAATTTTGTCAGCAACAGTTTAGTTCAGAATCAACAGTTTCAATATAGTTTTTCGTAGAGAATCTAGATATAGGGGGCATCATGCATGGCATGATGGATCTCACTTCTAGTTTTAGATTAGGTAGTTAATATAAATTCTAGATTAGAATCCATGTTATAGACACTAGTGATTGGAGATAAAGTGTGCTGCATATTTACTTTCTCTTCTTTACAGTTTATGACATTACCCAGGTATTCTTAGTAGTTGCATGCCTTATTCCATCTATAGGTGGTTGGAATCATCCTGAGTGGCTTCCATATAAGCCTATTACCTAGTTTTGAAGTGGATTTCATACAATCCTAATCTCCACCTTTTTTTGAGTGGCTAAGAGTGGCCTAGTTTCCAACACACATTTGGCTATCCATGCCACATTGTCAGATTATAAAGCATTCATGGGCTTTAGGAGCCATCTCATATGACACACATTCATACCAATATTAGTTCATAGCTTCATTTCATAGGGTAATGATGGAGTCAAAGGTTTAGCTAGCCTATTTATTCATGATCCACCTACTAAGAAGGATTAGACACACATTCTAAACATCGATTAACACATGCATGATCACATAGCTTCAGTTAGTGGGTGATGATGGAGTCAAAGGGCCAATCTTTGTATTCTTGAGCCACTCTTAGGGAATTGAGCACTCAAATCTATTTATGATATTAATTTTGGTACAACACATACCCAACAACACTCATCATCACTCAACATCACAACAAGTTTTGTATTGGTTCGCATACCCGATGAGGTGTATTCATTCCTTTCTCTTCCTCTCTCTTTTACCTAACTTTTGTACAATTTTAATTTAGACATAGCATGTCTAGTAGGAACTGATCTACTCCTAATATTATTTTGTAGATTTACACTTCACAATGTGCTCTCTCTATGCATACCCAACACATAGCTTCATGAGATTCACCCTTATAGACAAGTTTAGGTACACTTTCTAATTTTCTTTTATCCTAGTATTTTGCTTCATTGCATCACTAGAATATAGGGGGGGCAAATGTAGTCACATAAAATGTCAAAATTGGTAACTTGAGTGTGGCTTGTGATACCCAACCCATAGGTCTTTCTTGCATGCTCTCATGACCCTTCTAGACACTTTTTTGCTTATTCCCAGTCATCCTAAGATTTTCAAATGATCATTCCACCTTAGCCAAGCAACATTTTCTAGGCCAATCCTATCCACCTAGGTCCTACACCTATAGGATAGGAGTGCCCAAATTAGACTATAACACTAGACCCTAGGGTGTCCTATTTCAATGCTCCTATCCAATTGCATTTTGAGCTCCAATGGTTATTTCCTTTCAGTTCCTATCTTTCATCTTGTCAGCCTAGTATTAATACATTTGACCCATGACCAATATATCTCTATAAAATCTCATTCAAATTTAATTTATAAGGAGGTTGGAAAATATTACAAAGAAAGAAAGAATACAAAAAAATCACCAAGGTAAATTTCTCTATTCTCTACATAAAGACATCTAATACAACAACAAGCATATCAAAATCCTCACACCAGTCTCTAGCCACCTCAAACACACCTAGTTTAGCATTTTTGCATCTGCATTCACCCTATTTCACAAAGCACATTAAGTGTAAGAACTACATATGGCTTGATCCTTCTTCAAATTATTGGTATATAGGCATCATACCCAGAGAAGGGGTATGGATACATGCTTAGTGCATCTAACACACACTGAACTACATATGGCTTGATCCCTATTCAAAGTATTGGTATGTAGGAAATGTACCCACATAAGGGGTATGGATACACATTTAGTGCATCTGACACACACTACCCCCCTTCTTTCTCAATTTTTATCAAAACATAATGAAGTATAGGGTTTGAAGATTAAATCAGCTCTACAAGGAGTTTTGTGGAATTTCAATAGTCAATATTTCATAGGTAGGCTCACACAAGGACAATGAACAAAACCTAGTAAACTCAAGTCTTAATGATTATTTTGGACAATAGTGGCAGAACAGGACAATGCTAGACTCTAAGGTGTCCTATTTTAGTGGTTTTATCCTTTCACAAAATGAAAGCTAGATCCTGATTTGTGACACTATCCTAGTCCTGCACAACCAATATCAAACCCTGCAATAGCTATTTCAATTTATTTTAAGATAAGTCTTATTTTCTTCATATTCATTGCTACTTATAGAAAGGTGAAAAATATAATTAAATTATATAAATAAGTATTTAAATTATTTTAATATTATTTATTGATGTAGTCAACCCAGACTCTTACTAAATTAGGAATAAGACTCTAATATTCCCAAAAAATTTAAATCAAAATTCATGCACAAGCTTCAAATATAATTTATAAATTAACATCTACATATAGTTAATTTTTTTACATTTATCACATGGGGGCATGATTTATATCCATGCCATATTTTCAATACTATTTTTCTATCTACAGTCATAGTAGAAGCATTGATGTTCTTCATATCTTTTGATTCATGCATACAAGAACTAAGTAACAAAGTGATAATTGAATCTAAAATCTATCTATAGTGGTTAATTCAGTTAAAGTACATAATACATAACTTAGAGATTTATTTACCTTCAACATTATTACCTATGAATCCATTATGGATTCTAACCTTTTCTTGTCTTGGGGTTATGAAGACCAATAACAAAAATTGAGGTTTTTGCTCCCTCAATGGGTTCTATTTTGTATAAATTTTCAATTCAAATTGGGATTGATCACCATCAATTTCCCATTTTTTAAACTAAGGAACCAATCTCTCTACATGCTTCATGGAAAGTGCCAATTCTCTAATTCTTCAAGGAAGCATTATGTTCAAGAAAATTTACAAAATTAACATTGGTTTCACACATAGAGGTGTATTCCTCCATTTTTCTAGTTTTAAAGTTTCTAAATTTTCAAAGTTCAATATTTTTAAATTTTAAATAAAAAAAATGACTACTTGATGAGATTTTCATGGTCTTATAAAGTAAATTTCCCTAACCGATTAAAGTATCTACTCAAAGGTAAAGTGTGTTGTATACACTTAGGTATATCTTTCCTTTTAATATAGAAATTTCATTTCTAAACTAAAGGGGGGGTTAGGAGAAGGGAGCAGGGAGAAGGGGCATGGGTTAGTGACTCAAATTTGGTCATAAATACTTGATAATGTTAGTTTTAGCCTAATTTTAATTTAATTTACTTGAACACTTAATTTTGACCTATTTAGCCACCTCACTCTATCCTAAGTACTTGTATGGACCTATTCCTTTTTAAATTATTGTCTTATGCCTATATAAATGTTATTAATCACTAAAAACCTCTCTCAACATCTATATAGATATATTATATCTTTAATTTCAAGGTTACCTTTTAAGACAAAATCAAACAGTATGGGTCAATAGTATCAATCTATCTCAACTCCTATGGTTTGATATTATCCTTCATCTCAATAATGACTAATTTCAAATTTAAAATATCTATTATATGTTGGTTTGCATTTTTAGCATAGGTAGCATGATATTTGATCCTTTTAGATTTCCATAAAATCACATCTAATTCACCTATTCTATCACTTGTCAATTTCACTATTGAGGCACACTTACACTATTGCACATTGAGAAAAGCTTTTCTGATCTTTCCAAATTTGATTATAATCATTTGAAGTAGTCCTTAACCAAGTCAAGCTTCTATTATATCCAAGTTAAGTAAATTATTATAAAACATTCAAGCCATCATTAGATGTATACATGTAACAAAAGGAACACAATTGCACTAAGCATTTGAAGTGGAAGAACTACATGGGGTTTATTTACCTCTTATGATTATTGGATACTAGGCAAACATTAATCATCATGGGGGAAATTAGGTTGATATCAACCCATTACACTCCTCCATTTATATTTTCAAGTTTTTATCTATTACAATCCCTATTAGGGTTTCAAATTTTAAGGAGTCATTTGTAGATTAGTCACATGCAACCAAAGGTCAAATTTCTTCACACAAGTGTGTTTCAAGAATACATAAGTGACTATGCCATAATTTTATTGATTTTTTATATAGGACAAAATTGATCAGTAGAGAATAGTAGTGACAATCGATCTTGTCCCCTTATAGTTGATCTTGACGATGAGCAGTTACAATCACAATCCCTATTGTAGATGTATGATCAACTATATCCATATTTCAATCACACGTAAACAAGCTGCATACGTAAATCAACTAAGTCTTGTTATATTTTTTATATTTAACCTTATTTCATTCATTTATGCTTCATCCATTTCATTACTTTGCTTTCATTCTGCAATTTACAAGTTATGTTACAACATGTACTAAATTTCATATCATTTTATCTTAATTAGAGTCAATACACCAATTAATTCCAAATTTTGATAAAATAGTTTCCAAAAATGGTGTAGATGGTTTTAAACTATATTTTGAAATTGGATGGAGTGTGCAGGGTTAAATTTTTGAAGTCTTATGTGAATTGTATGTTTAATAAGTGATTGCTTGGTTTAATTTTTCAAATTATGATGGCATCATTAATTTGTTTTAGATGGTTATCCTTGATGGGAAAATAAAATTGGATTTGAAAATAGGATTATTTATTGGATGGGAATATTAGATAGTAAATTTAATCTTATTGATTTGATATTTATGGTTTAGTAACACCTTTTTGAAGATAAAGGGTATAAACTGGGTCTTAGTTGGGAATGTTCACTTTGGGAAAATTTGAGTTAAGATTTAAAGTAATGTGGAATATTTTCCTTAAGATTGATTTGATAGAGAAAATTTTGTGGATGTTTTGGTTATAATTGTGTAATTAATATGGTATTGAATGAAGGTATTATGAAAAATGTCCTTTATATATGGCATTTTGTTTATCTCAACATTGAGAATGAATTTTAGTATTTGTTTCTTAAGCTTCCCTTTGTGTTCATGGCCACTTTGAATTATTCTCTCAACCTTGCATTTTTACCTACATGTAGAAGAGGATATGATATTTTGGGGCCCCATTGCTAGTAATTGTCTCAAAATTAAACTTATATAAAAATGAGATGAATAATTTCATTAAATCATTATTGGGATAATATTATTTGGCTACTGACTTTTATAATAGGGTATATTTAGAAGTTTCTTCCATTTTTATGCAATTTAATTTTATCCCTCCTAGATAAGATTCTGGGTAGAGATTTGGATTTTTTATAAATCAAATAAAATTTAAAAATTGGTTTGGATTTAGCTTTGGATTCCTTTGTTCTCCAACCTACTAAGAACCTTCAGGTGCCAAGATCAAATAAGAGGGGTCAAGTTTCTTTGTTGGCATTTAAGGATTTAGAGAAGTGTTTATTTTTTTTGATTGACTATGTGGAACAAATTTAGATATTATTTATTGATGGTGGATTCTAAGTAGATACAAATTATTATCCTTGGACTTGTCTTCCTTAAATGAGGGTCCATGTTCGATCTATTTAATTATGGATTCTTTGGATTGTATAAAGGTGTCAGATGATTATGTGGTCCACACTCTTATTCATTGGGATAAAAGAGTAGGGGAGGGATTTTTCTTCCTCTCATTCCTCAATATCAAATGTAGTTTTTTTGATGGATATGGGGTTCTAAGGTCATGGAATTTGATACTATAGTTGTTTGTATTTTGATAGTATTCATATGTTTTGATGTTTGTAAAAAATTATAGAAGAAAATTAGGTTCCTTTGTTTAATTTTTTTTCAATCATATATTCCTTGATCCTATCATGTCTTACTAAAAGTTTAGTTTGATGTAATCCTAAACATATTATTGGGTTTTTATATTGGAATTGTACTTTGGTCTATTTTTGGATTTTAGTTATTTATGATGAAGGTATTATTATGTTCTTGAAGGTCTTTGTACTTAAAAAATCTATTTTTGTTAGGCATTTTTGATATAAATATAAAGGCAAGGGACAATTTCTTCCTCTTATTTATTGATTTAAAAATCCATGTATATAACATCATAAATAAATATATGATGAAAGATAATTAATTTGAGGCCTTATTTCTATTACATTGTATTAACTTTATAGGTGGGGGAAAACTATAATTCTAATAACTAAGAAACTCTTTCCCTTCTATAAAATCCTTAATTTCCTCAACCTTTATACAATGATATAATTTCTTTGGCATGCCATTATCTTTGTCATTCCTAAACTCCATAAATTGACATTTTTATTTATTTGACATTCATCTTTTATAATTATTTATCAAACAAAATATATTATAATAAGCATATATATTACAAATATATGAATGTGTGATTGTGAATTTTATGCATTTTATACCCCCTTTAAATATTATATCTAATTATTTATACATTTGAACATAAAACAGAGTCTACCATGCTAAACTTATACTCAACCAACCTACTCTAAACACTAAATGGGTACTTAGGTCTATAGATTGGTAATATGTGAATGCCATGATCTTGACATGTTTTTGAACCCATAGTGATAGGGGTGAAAATAAAGAGACCCAAACCTGCATCAAATATTATATATTTTCATATCATATTTTATGACCCCCAAAAGCTAAAAGGCTCATACATTATAGGAAGTGGCTCTTTTATTGGTCATATGCATGAGCTCTATTTTAAAAAAATCTACATCATATAGACTTAAATATTTTCTTGAAAGTGCTAAATCAGCTAAAAAATCCTAATCATAAGCTTTGTATATTACCTATCCTTTTTGTTTCATCAATTCCTTTAATACTAGCTAAGTACTTTACACCTCCTCTTCTTCATCCAAGGTCTTGTAATAAAAAAGATGGTAATTTATATAGTTCATTTAATAAAGAACTAGACTTTAGGAATGAGGGTAATGATGATGAGTCTAAAGTAGTATCCCAATTGGGATTTACCCCAAAAAATGAATAACTCTCACCAAAACTATGGCCCCTTACCATTCCTCATCTTTGACCTCTACCTCTTCTTAGTAGTGGTAGTTGAAGTGCATCACCCTCACTGCCTTGAAACATGAAAAATATTTTTAAAAAAAGCATTATATATATAGCATGGATTTTTAAATAAAATCATACATGATGGGATAAAGAGTCATCTTTATCTAGGGTCACAAGAGGATTGTATGTAGAAGAAATTGAATGCGGATCTAGAGGAGAATTTAAGTTATAATTCCATAGAGGATACACAAAATGTACACTATCATCCAAATCAATCTACATATTTATTTCAATTTTTTTTTATCAATGTACATAATCATACATTTATATTTTAACATGAATGCAGTTATTTAGACTTCCTACAAGACTTGGGGGTTGAACTAGGATGAGGGGTTCATTGAGAACTTATCAAATCTAAATGTTTTGGCCTTTCATAGAAATAATTAGGGTCTTTACGAGCATCAATCAACATCATATATTAAAGTTTAGTTTCATCACTTATCTTCATTACACCAAGATAGTTACTCGGGTCATTGAAATAGGGGTTCACCTAAAACACTTGGATAAAGGGTGCAAGAAAAACAATACATTGGATAATATCAAGTACCAATGGTGGTTTTCCTATCTCAAAGGTAAAATCTCAAGAATATTAAAATATGAAAAAGGGATTGGTAAGGGTCATTGGATGTACATATGGACATGCTAAAAAATGTCAAGTATTAAAATTTTCATCTACCCCTACTAGAAGAAAGTGGGCCTAACATGAAATGAATTTTTATTTTTATCTGATTCAACAATGAATAATTAAAAAACATGCATT
The DNA here is from genome assembly GCA_037957365.1 of Torreya grandis. Lineage (NCBI taxonomy): Eukaryota > Viridiplantae > Streptophyta > Pinopsida > Cupressales > Taxaceae > Torreya > Torreya grandis. Next base: position 1,972,472 of record JARHVA010001477.1, read on the forward strand.
GAAATCACTTAGATGTAAATGTGTACCTAGAACATATAAGGTTTCTACAATTAAATTTTACAATTCACCATGCCCAATTTACCCTCAATTTCATGTAGAAATAATTCAATTCATCCTTAATTAACATCAAAATCCCTATTCAATAAATACTCAATCATTTCAGATACTAAAAAAAATGATGCCTTGGTTTTCTAAATTAAACCTATATTCATGTCCTCTTTCTCAATTTAACATAATATTCATTCCCTTTTTATTAATTCAACATGATATGAATACCCTATTTCTCAATTCAACACTATATGCATGCCTTCTTTCTCAATAAAACATAATATTCATCTCCTCTTTCTCAATTCATTACAATTGCTTAAAAAGATGATCGCTGATTTTCTCCATGGATATTTTTCTACCCAAATACAATAATATAGTATTGCCTTTGATTTAATAAGTGACTTTAGCAAAGATGACCTTAAGTCAAAGACCAAAGTATCTTAAATATGGTAATAAAGTCACCTTTATGGACACCCCAATGTCACCCATTAATGATGACACTTAAGTCACAATTAAAAATAACCCAAAATCACCATTAAATTCAATTCAATGTCACCTCTCAGATATCCCCCAATGTCACCATTAAAGACATATCCAATCTCAGTATAAAGGACACTGCAATGTCACTTACTAATGTCACATATGCTATAGATGCCATAAAATCACCCTCTAAATATGCCTCCCAAATTTAAGTTTTTGAATTTATGAAGGGAGTGAAAATAAACTTTAATTTAATTTAAAATTAAAGATATGTGTCAACCAATCTATCCCAGAATTACTAGTTGTTAAACTAGTTGTGTTGTAAGTGAGATTGTTGACCAAACAATGTACTGAATAATTTAAAAAATATATATATATATGATTGATAATCTTAATTACTAAATATATGAAATAAAATTAGAGATTAAAACATATAATTTTTTTTCCCAATATGAACTATTTCACCCCACCTCCTTTTGGACCATTCTTAATTAATAAACAAAACTAAAATAAGCATAATATAAGATAACTTGTATGAAAAGTTATGTCTATAAAGTGGAAACTAAAACAATAAATTTATTTTAAAACTAATAAATCTAAAAATATAATTATAAAAATAGACTCTAAGACAACTGAAATTAGACTCAATAAAATAAGGTTGACTTATTGACAAGACAAGGTCAACATGCAAGAAGCCTTCCTTAACAATTAAGGAACTCATGCAACGTAGTCAAACTAGGCACCCCAAATCCTTAGAAATATAATTAACTAAAATAAACTTAATTTTATTTAAATAAACTCTAAATAGTGTGCCCACCTCTTTATAATTATTAAATAGGTGTTTGAGCTTAGTTAAATACACACTCAGTGAACTGCACTCTAATTGATTCTTTTAGCTATTTTAAAGAAGTTACTAGAAAATGTCCAAAATTGACAAAATGATTAATACAAGATGTAATTGAATTTTTTAACCTTCATAAAAATAAAAAATAAAAAAATATCATGAGTAATCAAGAGCCCATATTGGCATCATACTCAACACAACTATAACTTTAACTTTAACTTTATTTTTCTAAAATTGACAAGAAAAACCTATATGAATTTGAAAGGTCAAAATGTTGCAGTGGTTGAAATAAAATAAGGATAAAATGAGAAACATCAAAGAAGTCAAGTTAATATGGGGAATTGATGAAGTTAAAAGTGATACCAAGTATTCAAAACAAAATTAAGGGATCTAAGAACAAAAATTGAAGTGGTATCATATTGCAATGAAGGATGTTGGGGAATATGGATTACCATGGAGAATTGAATGTATATCTATATGATGAACAAAAAAAATGTTTCAAGGTGGTTAGTGTTTTTAAAACACACCCAATATTTTTAGAAATCATGGTAACCCTTATTTTGTCTTCTAGAGTCTGGTCTTGTTTTCAATTGTAGTCCAATCAATTTTCACTTGTTTGAGCCTTAATTTAGCATGAAGGTGTTATCTAGTGAATAATCATGTCTTAAAAACCTTTTCATTATGTAGAAAAAGTCATAATGATAATTTTTTATATATAATATTTAGTCTAAAAATTGACCCTAGAGGATTTTTGGTTTTCCTTTACTAATCAAGATGGGAAGCCTGATTAGGTATGTGGAGGGTATTTTGGTATTTTAATATGAATCAGGCCTAAGAGCTTGGTTAGATATAAGGGCTTGAATTGTACCCCTCTCAATTCTAGTCATGATTTTATACCTAACTAGGTCTTTGGGGCTTCCTTTCCCCTTCCCTTTGTTAAAAGGGCCTAAAGACTTGATTAGGTCGATGACATTTCATGGCCCCCTCCCTTCATTAATTAGGACCAAAGGTGCAATGGGGACTAAAGGATTGATCAAGTCCACGAGGGCCTTATGATCCCAAACCCATATTTATCAGGAATGAAATCCCAATGGAGTCTAAGGGGGCCTCATCAACCCCTTTCTATGGAAATTAGGATCTCAAACTTGATTAAGCTTATCGAGCCCTTTTAGCCCCCACCCAATGGTCATTGGGATAAAATTACCAATGGGGTCTGTGGGGACATTCAGACCCTACCCCTTTGAAAATTGGGCCCAAAGGCCCAATTATAACCATGGGGCCTCTTGGCCCCTCTTAATTTCTAGTTAGGGTTTTGAGCTTGACTAGGTCTAGGGATCATTTAGGTAGAGCCCTAACACTAATTGACATTTGAAGCCTGATAAGGTATGCACATGATAAACTATGCAATGGATTTCTGGCCATATCTTTTGATTTGATACTCTATTTTTCATGTTGTGTATGGTTTCATCCTCTTCATAATGGCTTAGGTTATACATGGAGAAAGTGCAAGTTTCAAAGCCTATTAGTGATATAATCTTATGACTGTACTATTTGGTGCATTACACATGTAATGTGTTTAATTTATTTGGTCCCTTTTTATTTTTTCAAGAGAATAATATGATTTATTTTGATTTTTAAAAAATTAGAAGGGAAAGGAAAAGTGCAATGTTCAAGGTGGACCTTTCAACAACAAACATGTGTTTCTCATTAATGTTTTGGCATTTAGTGCCTTTGGAAAGTGTTTTCTCCATTGGAGCTTTCCCTAGTTGGGTGGATCTCATTTATTTTTTCAACTAACATTTAGAGGGAAACTTTGTATCCCTCCTTAGATTGAAAATTTATATAAGACCAATAAAAATACAATGTTAAGGGCTGGTTTATTTTTAATTAAAAGACATAATAGAAGACCAAACAATCTTTTTTTATGCATTTTCCTATTTTTTAATCTATATTTTCATGGTAGGCTATGGTGTGATGAACATATCTTTGTAATTCAACTAGTTATGATGAATCCAAATTCACGCCGAAAGGCCATGGATATTTTTATTCATTATTTGTGCATGTATATGACAATTTTTTCATATTTCTTCATAGATGAATTGTCCACAAACTTTAACATCATCTTTGTTTGTGACTGCATGTATACTGGTCAGACAAAATATTGATTTCAAATTATTTGTTTAATCAAATAGGGCAAATTTATGTTCATTGAAAAATAAACACACTTATTTCCTCTTTTCCCTTATTTTTTTTAATTTTTAATAAATCTATTGGATTAGGTTTAGAGTAGATCTAAAATTGTAATTTGAGTTTACAAGCTATAACTTGATTATAAATTTTAATCATTTTTTTTAATAAAATAGTTTATTTATGTATAAAATGAATGTGCAATGAATCAATTGTAATTTCTATGTTAAATTTGAATGTGTTGATTATTATGAGAAATTTGTTTACTTTTAATGTCCCTTGTTATGTACCTAAACACCGCATCAACACATCAACATACTTCCATTATCTCTCATTTGTTGTAGCTAACTAAAAAATTCCCCTTGAAATGAAAGAATTACACATCATCCAACTAGGTTATCCAGTATGCCTTGACCTAGTGATATATACCTTGGGGAGATTTCATATCCTTTTACAAGAGGCTGGGTGGATTTCCCATCTCACCTAAGTTGGTGTGCCAAATGACCCATCAATAGATTGGCACTAAAAGGAGGGTTGTATTTTAAATTTAACCCTTTAGAGGCATTTATTTAAATTTAGATATTATAATTATCAAAATAGAAAATAAAATAATAACCACAATGTCAAAGTCTATTGAGGGTGAATTTGACTTATTACACCTCAGAGGACAGAAAATCTAGAGCTAAAAAATGAAAATCCAAAACTAGACATATTCAATTAGCCAGTGGTTCTCCAATGACTATTGTAAATTTTGTTAACCATTTTTATTCCTCTGTAAACCTACCAATGGTTTTTTCATGGATTGGTGGAGGTAAATGCCCTCTGAACATCCCAAGAGTTTCCCATTATTTACCCAAAAATTCTTGATAAATTTTGCCATATGTATGTCCATGGCAGGATTCAAACTTTAGAAGAAAACATACAATCTTGTAAGGATGCCATAATTAGAACTAAACTCCAACATGAGGATGTGACCTATATATTTTTTCATTATACCTTATATGAAATGGCATATGATTGGTATCTTCGATTTCCTAATATATTAATTACCTCTTAGAATGATCTTAAAACAATTTTTGTCAATCATTTTTGATTACCTATTGATCCTATGATCATATATCATTAGTTTTTTGCTTCCCATAGAGAACTAAATGAACCCATGAGTATGTTTAACACTTGTTTCCACAAGTTTTACAAGATTGTGACAAACCCCTACACACAAACATAACTTGTTACTATTCAAACTTATTTAAGAGCTTTGTATCCAATAAATTTTATGTTTATTATGACTCTCATAACAATCACATATTTATCTTTGACATATCATGAAATCATAAATATTGAACAACAAATGTTGATAAAAATATATGGTGTTGGTCTAAGATAGCAATCTTGTCAATTTCAGACACAAAACAATTTAATCTCTTTACTCACATAGCCAAATGATTATTTATAAAATCTATGTACTTACTACAACATGGATAAAGACTTTAGAATCTTATAATATGACACCATTACATACAATGTTATTATGTAAAAACCAGGATCATATTCTCTTGATGCCTTCATAGCCTGTGGCTATAAAATTTTTTAATGCAAACAACTCATAATTTTCATCCACTGATTGACTTTTCCTTTGCTTGAATATATATATTCAAGCAAAGGAAAAGTCAATCGGTGGATGAAAATTATGAGTTGTTTGCATTCAATTTTTTTATAGCCACAGGCTATGAAGGCATCAAGAGAATATGATCCTAGTTTTTACATAATAACATTGTATGTAATGGTGTCATATTATAAGATTCTAAAGTCTTCATCCATGTTGTAGTAAGTACATAGATTTTATAAATAAATTATATTCTCTTGATGCCTTCATAGCCTGTGGCTATAAATTTTTTTAATGTAAACAACTCATAATTTTCATCCACTAGTTAACTTTTCCTTTGCTTGCATATATGTGTGTGTGTGTGTGTGTGTGTGTGTGTGTGTGTGTGTGTGTGTGTGTGTGTGTGTGTGTGTGTGTGTGTGTGTGTGTGTGTGTGTGTGTGTGTGTGTGTGTGTGTGTGTGTGTGTGTGTGTGTGTGTGTGTACCTCTTTACCCAAATGTGTCAATAATTAGACTTGGCAAAACCCCACAATATTTTCCCTTTACTTATGTATTCTTTAGTTTTGAACAAACTCACTTGACTTGATCAACTGATACATACAAATCCCTTGTTTTTGTGCATTCAGGATTAATCTTAAGTTAGACTTCTAAAATATCTATAGATCAAACTCATATATGCAAATATGCATGAAAACAATAATTATTCTTGACTATATGCCCATAAATTCTAGTTAACAAACCTAAACACATGCATAACAAAAAGTGTCATTGTCTAATAAACTTTTAACACCTATAATAGAAGCTTATCAACCATGTCTAAAATAAACAAAAACTGTGAGTCTAAGTTTTAGGAGCTTACACAATTCTTATTTTTATCTTGCAATTAAAATCTTTAATCATACAATCTTGACACTTCATTTGAATACAATCGATATAAAGTGGAAATACATGAGCTTATAGAGGCAAACCTAGAGATTCAATTCACATATGGAGACAAATGACTATTTATTCAAAATCTCAGTCAAAGATTTTGATTTGATTTATGAAACAAATCGATATGTAGTTTGACTTCATAAAATTGACCAAGTGAATGTAAATTGAAGTGGAATCTACCTGTGTATCGAACAAATGCATTCTATAATATTAAATTAAGATAGAGAAATCTAGTTCCTACTATTATATGGATCCACTATTGTCAAAACCAAGCCGTTGACTAAATTCTACAAAACATAAATTATTAGTGGAGAACTGAATATTTCTACAGGCTTTATTTTACCGATTTCTTCTGCATAATACTCAAAATGACTTCAAGGAGGAATCCAAAATCTTGAATTGTCACTACAGGTGTATAGTCAACTTAGGAGGCCATTGATACACATAAATTGTACATATATATAAGCTTGTATATTCTCTTTAGATCTATCTAAACCAATCATATGTCTTGTGGCACTTAGAACTAGTTAGATCCTATTGCTAATATGGAAATGCTCTCCACCATATTTTATGTAGAAGGATGACTCCTGATGGTCTCTAAAAATTCACATATTTTAATGTTGACTATTATGACCCAGGTAGATTTTAGAAAACATGTACTTTGATCTCTGTACCAATCCTTTTAGTATACAGATTACTATGTTCACCCTACAATCCGATTCTTAAGACTTGCCTACAAATAATTATCTCATACAAACATAAGAAATATATAAATCCTATGAGGGACATATGATATGATTTTCTACATAAAATAAATACACTCTTTCATTAATATTTACATAGAATACAATCTTTGAGTTGTTTACCTATTGCAAACCTTCTCTATAGACTTTTACTCCGAACTTTGCAGCTTTATTTTATACTTGTTCTATTACTTTTTTTGGTTTTATACCTAAATGATTCAAGTCTTATCAGGTATAAAAAGTTTTCTAATATTATATTTAGGTGGTTTAAGTTAACCAAAAACCTCTCAACTATATTTAGACTCAATCAAGATATTTGATAAGTCTTCCTTTTTTGTTGGATGAACTTGTTTATCCCTTACGGCTAGAAGTTTGACTTTATCCCTTAACACTCAAACCCTGTACAATTAAGTATTTGAATTATTCCTCTTTTTTTTTACCTTTTTACACAAATAAATACCCCTAGCTATATCTCATTCTCTAACATATATCTATCCAATATCAACCTATTGAGATGCTTCTACATAAAACCGCTAAGGTAAAAAAGAAAGATAACTCATGAATTGTTGTTTATAAGTCTTCATTGATACTTTGGTATTCAAAGAAGACATTCCTACCATGATTCTATTTGTTTCAACATTCTTCTACTTTGGTCTATCTTCTCCTGGATCCCATAGCTTACTTTCTTGGTGTAGACCTACTTCAAATAAGTTGTTCACTTTAGTAACTTGTTTATAATTCTCATTCAATGCCTTACTTTCCATAAACTCATAACTATGTACATGTATATTTGAACCACCTTTTTTTTTTCGAATTATTTCTTCATCATTATACCTTATATTTTGTTTTCCTGCTTGCCTTTGTTAAACACAATGAAAATGCATCTTTGTTTCCATGTTTTTAAATTTTTTTGATACCTGCTTTGTTTTCCCCTATCAAATGGATAATTCATTGTCCATCCAACTGCAAATGAAATCTTACCTAAATATTTACATGCTTACATTTTCATATACTTGATTTTATATTCATTCAATTTAATTTTCAAATGATAACGTATCAATTTGAAAATATATTTTACCTGCTGCTGCCAATGCTTCCACTGTACAAGTATTTTATGAAACTTGTTTCTATACAATTTTTTGACCTCTTCCATGCATATCTCCCATAAATTCTTCATTATATTTCACCTTCATCTCTATTTCTGCTTTTATCCCTCTTTTATCAAAATCTATTAGTATTCTACTTTTCATTACTACACCTGCTGTAAGGTCATAACTAATTCTTTTAGTCTTTAAGAAGGATTATTCATATTCACATAATCCATTAACAGAATTCTCCAAAAAAAAATTATACACATATGATGACCAAAAATACCATGTATAAACACATAACATATTTAACAAATTATGAAAAAAAATTACCTTGTTTCAGCCCTCTGGGATTATTTCCTTGCAACTCCCTATTTTGCATTTCTTTCTTTCCTAACTTCAATTTGTTATTTTCACCTATTTATGGACTAGGTATTTTATTCATGACTTTTTCTTCTTTTTCATCTTCTTGACTAATTGTATCAATCCATTCTTCACATGTGTTTTATTCAATAGATGCTAAGAATGCATCTATCACTTCTTCTTCATCCTTGCTTGAGCTCTTCATAACCATAACTTCTTTGATCTCTTCCTCCTAGTTTTCTTATTGTACTTTTGAAATTGATAATTCAAGATTCATTAACATTTATTTAGAATAAAATGTATCATCTCTAGCACTAAATTTTTCTTCCTCTGTACCTACATACATACATTTACATAAAAAATCAAAACTAAAACTTTGAGTCTTGATTGCCTCTCCTCTGTCTTCCTTCTTGGATTGAGCTTCTAACACCTTTATCTATCCTTTCAAACCTTTAATCCTCTATTGTCTTTGCTTCCTTTCCACAACTTGATTTAGTGGACACCTTTCCTTTTTATTTATATTGTCAACTTTTTTTTTCATTCTCTTGGAGGTACTTCATCATGAGTTGTATCTTATCTATCCTTTCTCTTATCTCCTGTATTTCACTTTCACTGATTAACCCTTCCTTCACTAGGTTACTCTTTTCATTTTGGTTATCCCTTGGTAGTTTCTCCATATTTTTCTACTTTTCTATCTCTCTCTCACTTTACCTTTTGTCTCAACCAACTCTTTAGTCTCTTGACAAACTCCTCCAAGTCTCACCCAAATCTATTTCACTCTGGTCTTTTGAATTTCCTATCCATGTCTTCTCTATTGGATTTTCACTTTGAGAAACTACTTTTCTCTTCACCACTTGAGATTCCTCTGAGCTCTTATTTATACTTAAGTCTTCCCTAGCTTATTTTTCTCTTAAGCCTTAATGGCTTAAAATTTCTAGAACCACCTACTTCACAATTACCTATAAGACCTAAGACTATAACTTGTAAATTTTCATAAAATTCATATCATCTTCAATACTTCTCAAGCTTCTTTCAAGCTTCCTGTATAATAGCATACAATTTCACAAATTCAAATAATCCACAACAACATACCTTCTCCTTGTGAGCTCTTAGCTATGATTTGTGCTCTATTTCTAAGCTTTTTGTATTAGAACCTTACATAAATTACTCTATTAATATTATTATTATTGAAGTTTTCTCCTTTACCTGGCTTACATCTATGCTTTGATACCAAAATTGATAGCAATCTTATCAATTTCACGCACAAATTAATTTAATCTCTTTACTCACATAGTTGAATGATTATTTATAAAATATGTGTACTTAATACAACATGGATGAAGACTTTAGAATCTTATAATATGAAACCATTACATACAATGTTATTATTTAAAAACCATGTTTTTATTCTCTTGATGCCTTCATAGCCTATGACTATAATTTTTTTTAGTGTAAACAACTCATAATTTTCATCCACTAGTCGACTTTTCCTTTGCTTGAACATACCTCTTTACCCAAATGTGTGATTTATTTGACTCAATGAAACCCCACAATCTTTTCATTTTACCTAAGGATTCTTTAGTTTTGGACAAGATCGCTTGACTTGATCAACTAATGCATATAAATCCCTTATTTTTGTGTGTTCAAGATTAATCTTAATTCAGACTTCTATAATATCTGTAGATCAAACTCATACATGCAAATATGCATGCAAATAATAATTATTCCTCATTATATGGCCAAAAATTCTAATTAACAAACTTGAACACATGCATAATAGAAAATTTCATTGTCTAATAAACTTATAACACTTGCAATAGAAGCTTGTCAACCATGTTTGAGATAAACAAAAATCGTGAGTCTAAATTCCAAGAGCTTACACAATTCTTGTTTTTATCTTACAATTCAAATATTTAGTCATAAAATCTTGACACCTCATTCAAATACATTCGATACAAAGTGGAAATGCATGACCTTATAAAGGCAAACCTAGAGATTTGATTCACATATAGAGATAAATGACTATTTATTCAAAATCTCAGTTAAAGATTTTGATTTGATTTGAGAAGGAGATCGTTATGGAGTTTGCCTTCATAGAATTGACCAAATGAATGTAAATTAAAGTGGATTGTGCCTACACATTGAATAAATTCATTCTATAATATTAAATTAAGATAGAGAAATATAGTTCCTACTATTATATGGATCCATTATTGTCAAAACCAAGCTATTGAATTAATTCTAAAAACCACAAATTATTGGTGGAGAATTGAAGATTTGTACAGGCTTTATTCTACCAATTTTTTTTGCATAATACTCAAAATGACTTCAAGGAGGAATCCACAATCTCTAATTGTCACTACAGGGCTATATTCAACTTAGGAGGATGTTGATATACATAAATTAGACATATATATATAAGATTGTAGATTCTATTTGGATCTACATAAACCAATCAAATGTCTTGTGGCAGTTAGAACTGGTTAGATCCTATTACCAATATGAAAATGCTCTCCATTTTATTTTATCTATAAGGATGACTCCTGATGGCCTCTCAAAATGTTCAGATTTTAATGTTGATTATTATGACCTAGGTGGATTTTAGAAAACATGTATTTTGATCTCTGTATCAATCCTCTTAGTATGAAAATTATTGTGTTCGCCCTACAATCCGATTCTTAAGACTTACCTACACACAATTATCTCATACAAAAATAATAAATATATAAATCCTATGAGGGACATATGATAGGATTTTGTCCATCAAAATAAATACACACTTTCATTAATAGTTACATAAAATACAATCTTTGAGTTTTTTTCCTATTGTAGACCTTCTCTATAGACTTTTACTCCAAACTCTACAACTTTATTTTATACTTGTTCTATTATATTTTTTGTTTTTCTACTTGAATGATTCAAGTCTTATCAGGTATAAAATGTGTTCTAATATTAATTTTAGGTGGTTTAAGTTAACGAAAAATCTCTCAACTATATTTAGACTTAATTAAGATACTTGATTAGTCTTCCTTCTTTGTTGGATGAATTTATTTATCCCTTACAGCTAGAAGTTTGACTTTATCCCTTAACACTCAAACTCTATACAATTAAGTATTTGAATTCTTCCTCTTTTTTTTTATTACCTTTTTACACAAATAAATATTTGAATTTAAATTTTTTCAAAAAAACAAATGCCCTTGGCTATATCTCATTCTCTAACATATATCTATCTAATATCAACCTATTGAGATGCTTCTACATCAAACCACTAGGGTAAAAAAGAAAGATAACTCATGAATTGTTGTTTATGAGTCTTCATTCATACTTTGGTCTTCAAAAAAGATGTTCCTATCATTCTTCTCTTTGTTTTAACATTATTCTACTTTGGTTTATCTTCTCTTGGATCCCATGGCTTACTTGCTTGGTATAAACCTACTTCAAATAAGCCATTTACTTTAGTAACTTGTTTATAATTCTCATTCAATGCCTTACTTTCCATAAACTCATAGTTGTGTACATGTATATCTAAACCACATTTTGTTTTTATTTTGAATTATTTCTTCATCATTATACCTTGTATTTTATTTTCCTACTTACCTTTGTCAAACACAATGAAAATATATCTTTGTTTCCATGTTTTTTAAAAAAATTGATGGTTGCTTTGTTTTCCCTTGTCATATGGATAGTTTATTGTCCATCCAACTGCAACTACAATCTTACCTAAATATTTCCATTCTTGCATTTTCATATACTTGATTCTATATTTATTTAATTTAATTTTCAAATGATAATATATCAGTTTGAAAAAATATTTTACTTGCTGCTGCCATTGCTACCAATGCTACCACTTTACAAGTATTTTATGAAACTAGTTTCTCTACAACTTTTCTTGACCTCTTCCATGCATAAATCCAATCAATTCTTCATTATATTTCACCTTCATCTCTATTTCTACTTCTATCCCTCTTTTATTAAAATCTATAAGTAATCTACTTTTTATTACTACACCTGCTACAAGGTCATAACTAATTCTTTTTATCTTTAAGAAGGCTTGTTCATACTCACATACTCCATTAATACAATTTTTCACATATTTGTTATACATATATGATGACCAAAAATACCATGTCAAAACACATAACATATTTACCAAATGATGAACAAAAATACCTTGTTTGAGCCTTATGGGATTGCCTCCTTGTAACTCCTTATTTTTCATTTCTTTCTTTCCTGACTTCAAGTTATTGTCTTCAATTATTTGTGGATTGGGTATTGTATTCATGAATTTTTATTTATTTTTATCTTCTTGACTACTTGTATCAAGCCATTCCTCACATGTGTCATCTTCAATAGATGCTAAGAATGCATCTATTACTTCTTCTTCATCCCTGCTTAAACTCTTCACAACCATAACTTCTTTAATCTCTTCATCTAGTTCTTCTTGCTACACTTTTGAAGTTGATAATTCAAGTTTTATTAAAATTTATTCAAAATAAAATGCATAATATCTATCACTAGCTTATTCTTCCTTTGTAATTTTAAACATACATTTACACAAAAAATTAGAACTAAAACTTTGAGTCTTGATTGCCTCTCCTCTATCTTCCTTCTTGGATTGAGCTTTTAACACCTTTATTTATCCTTTCAAAACTCTAATCCTCTATTGTATTTGCTTCCTTTCAACAACTTGCTTTATTATCTACCTTGCCTTTTTATTTATTTCTATTATCAACTTATTTTTTTCATTCTCTTCGAGGTACTCCATCATGAGTTGTACCTTCTCTATCCTTTCTCGTATCTTCAGTATTTCACTTTCACTGATTAACCCTTCCTTCACTGGGTTACTCTTTTTATTTTGGTTCTCCCTTAATATTTCCTCCATCTTTCTCTACTTTTATATCTCTCTCTCACTTCACCTTTTGTCTCAACCAAATCTTTGGTCTCTTGACAAACTCCTCTAAGTCTCACCCATATCTATTTCACTCTGGTCTTTTGACTTTCCTATCCAAGTCTTCTCTCTTAGATCTACACTTTGAGTAACTAATTTTCTCTTCACCACTTGAGCTTCCTTTGAGATCTTCTTTATACTTAAGCCTTCCCTAGCTTATTTTTATCTTAAGCCTTAATGGCTCACAACTACTAGAACCACCTTCTTCACAACTACTTGCAAGACCTTCTAAGATTGCAACTTGTAAATTTGTATAAAATTCATATCAACTTCAATACTTCTTAGGTTCTTTCAAGCTTCCTATACAATAGCATACAATTTCACAAATTCAAATAATCCACAACAATAGACCTTCTCCTTGCGAGCTCTTAGTTGTGATTTATGCTCTATTTCTGAGCTTTATGCATTAGAACCTTGCATAAATTACTCTACTAATATTCTTATTATCCAAGTTTTCTCCTTTACGTATCCTGCATCTGTGCTCTGATACCAAAATTGATAGAAATCTTATCAATTTCATGCACAAACCAATTTAATCTCTTTACTCAGACAACCAAATGATTATTTATAAAATCTTTGTACTTACTACACCATGGTTGAACACTTTAGAATCTTATAATATGACACCATTACATACAATGTTATTATGTAAAAACCATACTTCTATTCTCTCGATGCCTTCATAGCCTGTGACTATAATTTTTTTTAATGTAAACAAATAATAGTTTTCATCCACTAGTCAAATTTTCCTTTGATTTAATTTATATATATACATACCTCTTTACCCAAATGTGTCATTAATTTGACATGGTGAAACCCCATAATCATTTCCCTTTACCTATGGATTCTTTAGTTTCGAACAAGCTCTCTTGACTTTAATAACTGATGCATGTAAATCCATTATTTTTGTGTGTTCAAGATTAATCTTAAGTCAAACTTCTAAAATATCTATAGATCAAACTCATACATGCAAATAATAATTATTCTTTATTATATGCCCATAAATTCTAGTTAACAAACCTGAACACATGCATAATGAAAAGTTTTATTGTCTAATAAAATTCTAAAACCTGTAATAGAAGCCTATCAACCATGTATAAAATAAAATAAAATATGAGTCTAAGTTCCATAAGCTTACACAATTCTTGTTTTTATCTTGTAATTAAAACTTTCAATCATACAATCTTGACACCTCATTTGAATACAATAGATGTAAAATGGAAATACATGAACTTATAGAGGCAAAATTGGAGATTTAATTCACATATGGAGACAAATGACTATTTAGTCAAAATATCAGTTAAAGATTTTGATTTTATTTGTGAATTTGATTGATATGGAGTTTGCCTTCATAGAATTGACTAAGTGAATATAAATTGAAGTGGAGTCTACCTGCACATTGTGTTGGTTAGATATTTTGTAGGCTAGCAAAATTACCTAGGTAGTCATGGGATTAAATCCACTTCATTTAACAATGAGGCTCCCATATGATTATGTTTATCTACTCTAACTATTCACACTTCAGGTTTTTACAACTTATACTAATTATTCACAGGATTTACACAAGTTATCTTATTTTTGGGTATAACTTTAATCACAAAGTTCATGAACCACAACAAAGTGATTTTGAAGAAAGTAAGTAGCTGATTTAGAAATTATGAAAATAAGTTATTAGAATTTGGAGAACTAAAATAAACTCAAATCTATGAGAAAGAAAAAATTGTACTTCACAAAAACTAGTTTTGCAAAGCTTATTGTATCTATACAAACCGATAAACATATAAGATATGATAATTATTTTCAACAAATGATTAAGAAAAATTTGAACTCATATTCATATTTAAAGATAATAGAAAGTTTACCATTTTGATCTTCATATAATGCACCAAATGATCTCCTTAGATGCAAAGTTCCTCAAAAATCAACTTTCTTCTTATTCACTTTAAACCAAGTTCATACAAAAACATACAAAAATCTAAACACAAATTTTTAGATTGCTCAAATGTTTTTATACAATAGTTACAATTGATTTCCAAAAATTACGCTTTTTTATCACGTAGGACTTCACCCATACTTATACTATTTTAGATATAAAAAAAAATAGGAGACAACTCCTTGAATTCCCCATGTGCTATGTTAAATTCTAAAAATTATTGAAAGATGTCCTTCTTGAATTTCTCCTGTGTGACATGCAATGGTTGATGACATGTAACATTGATTGTTTTCACTATTTGGATCAAATATAACTTCCTTGCATATTGTGCACAACTCACTTAAGTAATTTGTTTTTACAAAATGACTTCAAGTAATGGTGTCTAGCCAAGTTACTTGAGTCTTACATTTTACAAAGCAACTTAATTTTACAAGTAACTTCTTTGAGTGACATTAATTATAAATTAATTACTTAAAACAAAATTACTTCAAATAAATTTATGAAGAAAATAAAAGAAAATAGAATAAATTAAGAAGATAATCAATAGAAATCATTCTAATTCATGAATTTGTCTTTTGTGCCTTTCCGTATACTTGATGTGTTGAGACATAATAAACTAAATGGATACATCATTTGACTTGGCAATTGATTTCCATTCTATTTCAAGTCTCAATAGTTCCCTTTCCAACTTCTTACAATATCCTTTCACCTTCCCAATATTGGGTTCCAACCTTTTGACATGTTGTTGACTTTTTATTAACTCCTTTATTGATTTTGCGGTGAATGAAGTCATGGAATTTTCAACTACTTTCTTGAATTGCTGATGTAATTGCTCATGTGTATTTGACATTTATTTACACCTAAACATTAGTAAAATATAAGATATAATCCTTGAGATCTACTTTTATGTTGTGAGCATCTTATTCTAGAGTCTTCATTTCTTCAAGCATTGCTCCAAAAATGTGCATGCAAAAAGATATGATGTGTTCTTCTTATTTTGCTTTTGTAATTGATCCCTCTGGAATAATATTTTCTTCAATCAAAATATTTTCACTTAAATCTTTTATTCATTGAAGGCTTTGTTATTGCAACTCAGATATTCCATTTTCACTTTCAATCTCTTTCATCACTATTTTTAGCTATGCCAACTTATTCTCAATATTAACTAAAGTGCCTGGGACCTCAAGAAACCATTTATATGTAGTTTGTAACATTTTATTTATCCATTCATTAATTTCTTTACTCTTATCACTAGTTTTCTCTACCTCAGTTATTGTTTACTGATCAATCATATCTCTAAAAGTAATGGTTGCTGAGGAGTAGATCTTGCCACTTTAGCAATTATTTCACACAACTTAGAAATTTGTTCCTTTAACTTGGATTTATCAGCCTTCTCTTTATCAAGCTTCTAAAAGAGAGTATTGATAAGGGTCTATGTGTCCTATTTCAGGCCCTCTATAGTGACTTCCCTAAGGGATACTTTTGTAATTGATAAGTCTTCTTTTGTGATTTCACCTTTATGCTTACCTTATGGAGGAATTGATATTTTTACAAATTTTTGACTTGAAGGCTCAATTATCAGCTTTGAAGCCACTCTAGCACTCTTGGTATTTTCACCCTTATGATCAAGCTTTTCAAAATATGTAAGTCTATCTCCTCTAAGTTAATTTATTATTTTGACTTAGGAGCTATTTGCAATGTCAACCATGAAGAGAAATATGTACCAGTGGAAGTGGTTGAATGTATTACTGTATGTTGTTGATTATCTCTCACCACTATCTCTTGAGAAGGGATTTCTTCTGCATCTAGAATACCTTAAAAAAAATTGTTAACTATTTTTTCATATTTCTCTTTATCTTTCTCTACCTCTTTCTCTTCCCTAGTGGTTTTGCTCTTATATTCAATTGTTACCTTTTACTATGATACCTCCTGAGATGAGATCACTTATACAATAGTTACTTGCTCTAGTTCTTTTTGGGTAGAAATAAGAGGAATGGTGGGTTGATCATCAAAAGGAGGTGGAGGAGAACTAATAGGTGGAGAAGATGGGGGTGGAGGAGGAAGAATATCAGTCTCCTTTTGAAAAAGTTTCTTAGGAGGTTTGAAGCTAGGAGTTTTTAGAGGTGACATGAGTGTGGATAGATCTACATCTTTTACTACTAGTTGTATGTTTTTTATCAGTAATGAAGATGAAGATGTGATGGGTTTGATATAAATAGGAGTGGTTAAAATAGGAGTGGTAGAATTAGGAGTGGTAAAAGAGATGAGAGGAGATATAAGGGTAACTAGTTGAACTAGCTCTTTTTATTTTACTAAAGAATATGTATCATCAACATTATTCTTGAGTTTTAACTTCTTCTTGGGCTCTTGACTACTTTCTCCTTGCATTACTTTCTTATTATGACTTATTTGACCAGTTTATGTCATTATCAGCTCCTTCATGTAGTATCCTTTACTAAGAATCCATGTTAAAGTCATAGCAAGAACCACTAAAGTTATCTCAGTAATAGTCTTTAATTGATTCTTCTTTTAGTCTATTTTTAGGAGTGGAACATTATCTCCTCCCATTGCATGATAAGAATCATGAATTACTTATTCATCATCTTCCATGTCTTCAAGAATGGTAGCCAAATCAAAAGAGTGAATTTATTGCATAGTCATCCTATTATTGTCTCTTCTTCTCACTTCAAACTCATCTCTATAATCAATCTAAAAGTCCTCTAGTGTAGGGATATGCATATACTCAAGAGAAATTGTGTTTTGTGCTATGCCTCTATAATCAAAATTTTATCTAGCCTCAAAATGTGATTGATTGTAGTTATGATACATCTATGTTTATACATTTTTGGCCTTATAAATACTTTCACAATGATAGTGGCCAATAACAAAAGGAAAACCAACTAAAGAGCGATGTACTTTTGACTAAAGATCATGTAATTCCACCAATTACCTACACAACTCCATAAATATCTATTTATCACTATGATAACTTGGAAATTTTACTGGTGTCCCTTTGAAACCACCAACTCTAATATATGTGAAATTGAATAATTAAATAAAAATGCAACCAAAATGGGAAACTGCCTCTCAAGTTGCATCAGATACTCTCTTGGCCTTTAAAGCAATTTTCAATTTACAAATTAATTCATAAAAGAATGCATCATTTACCCTCTTATAATGCTTGAACTATTCAGAAAGAGTCAATTGAGGGTAATACTCATAGATGGGCTCTATTGCCAACATCCTTTTTATAGTTAGCCTTGAAAAGGCTCCATTAGATGCTTAAAAACATACTAAAGATGAAGTCATGAGTCTGCAATACATTACTCGACTACTGATCAATGTTGTCACTTATCATTCTTGACCATTCAATCATAGAAGAACACCTATTGACATCAATAGACTTTACATAAGCATACATCTAGGTAGAAAATTTCTTGGAATTTTTCTCTTCATTGATTCTATACAATAACTGGATGATATCATCCACTTCTTGGACCAAATTAGACCTTACTATTTACTTTAGAAACCTTGAGGGCTATTTGGTTTCTTCATACAAGGATTATTCATTATCTTGATTTAACCGATAGTCTTATTCTCCCATTGATTTTTATCTTTTTCCATTGATACATTGAGTACTTTAGATCTTACTAGGATCTTTAAATAATAGTCAAAATACTAAACATCTAATCTAATCACCACATTTAATATAGTATCTTTAACTGTCCTAGTGAGAAAATCATAATATTTATCACATTCTAGGATAAATTTAAGAAGTTGGATAGAGCTTGGGAAATCTATAGCTTGCAAGATTCCACTATTTGTCATTGCTTACATGAGTGGTGTTTTGGCTGTAGCTTTAGACCTTTCCAATAAATTATTTATGTAAATGTGTCCCATGTTAGTGTAACTAATTTTAGATAGTTTGGATGCAATAAAAGACTTAATGGGATATCCCTTGTATTCATACTTCATCTTTGCTTCCTTTGAGTTCTCAACTTTTTTTGCTTTTTTTTCCCTCTCCTACTTGGCCCTAGAACTTCTTCAAGTGATTTCTCAAGACTTCTTTAATCAAAGTTACATATTATTCTACTCTTGATATTTTTTGTAACTAACACTTGAAATACTTGGTAAATGCTCTTAAAAACTCAATAATTGTTCCTACTCGACTACAAATGGGTTGAGAAGAATTTACTCCAAAATCACTCTAGAAACTCAAATGATGTAGCTTGAAATTCGTAGGGGCAACATCTACATTAGAAAAATCATAAGCCCGATGGGAAATGAGGTGGAATTATATTTATGTTTTTATATTAACCCATGTGTTAATAATAACTAAGTGACACGTGTAAGGAAAGCCACATAAGCATTTTGATGTTTTTTAGGTTTTATGAACTGCTTTAGTTAACTTGATCTTTGAAGTTAAGTAATTCCACAATCCTAATTTGGTCTAAGATTATGAATACTTATAACTTGTGAACCTTTATTGCTTTTACTTATGACTTTAATCAAGTTAAAAAAATTCAAAACCTTGAGTTGTTATAATTAGTGCTTTATGGGTTTACGAATCTACTTTACTCAACTTTTATGAGAAGCAAAATCATTTCAAAATTTTGATTTAAAATAGACAGTGTAACTCAGGTTTACAATGACAACTTACTTCAAAGGGAATAACTAAAGTAATTTTAAGAACTTGAGTTATCCTAAAAATGAGTCCAAACACTTAGTTTTTTGAATCTCTTGGAAAGATGAACAAATGGGTTTTATGATAATGACCGAGGCAGACATTTTCTAACCTTATAGACCAATTTGAAGCAATCTTGGTAATGAAAACAATTACAATGAAAACTACTAAAGTATAAGTCTTATTCATGGGACTGAGTTTTGACAAGAATAACTAACTCACATAAGATAAAAGGCAAAAATTTCAATAGGGGAATCCCGAAATTTCCAAGTGTGAAATTTTGGGGACACTAGCTAGCTCTGATTGAGGACATCTTTATTTCCATCAAAAAGAATGAAACAAAGATGAGATTATAGTATCTCTAGTTTTGAGTCTTATCTATCGGGTATGGAGTCATGTAATAATAAATCATGAAAAACCTCAAAATAAACAAATAAAAAATAAAAACAACTATAAAAAATAAAAACCAAGGTCTTATTTATATACATACAGGTGTTACCCTACTACTCAGTTCTTATAAATCTACAAATACTACCCATTGTAAGGCAGTGACAGTTCAATTCCATCTCGATAAGCCATGATGAAACTATCTTTTCCATCAACTTTATTTATTGTGAAAGGTCTTTTCCATAGTGAATCAAATTGTCATGCATCCCTTTTGGTTTATTTTTCTTATCCCATAGTAGGACCAAGTCACCAACTTCAAACTTTCTTTCTTTAACATTTTTATCAAAATCTTCTTTGCTTTCATTTGATGATCATTTAAATGGTCAACAACTTGAGTATGAACTTCTTGTAGTTTAGATAAGAACATAATCCTCTTATCTAAGGAATATTGATAAGTTGCATTTTCAATAGCCTTAAATACTTGTAAAGTAGGTAACTCTATGGTGATGGGTATTTTAGCATCTATTCCATATAACTGAAATGGTGACATGCCAATGTCTTTCTTTGAAGTGATTCTATCAGCCCATGATGCATCAAATAGCTTCTTGTGCTAGGTACGTTTATTAGCATCCTCCAGCTTGTGATTGATTTTCATCAAGTTCTTGTTACTTGATTTAACTTGACCATTCCCTTGAGGATAGTAATTTGAAGAGTGAATTAATTCTATCTTATGTAAATAATAAAAATGAGTTAGTTTATCCAGATAAAAGATAGCTGCATTATCTGTTACTATCTTGTGAGGAACACTAAACCTCACTACAATGTTTTCCTTGATAAAATCACATACCACTTTAGAAGTGGCTTATTTGATAGGAATGGCTTATACCCACTTGCTGAAGTAATCAATGGTGGTTAAGACATAAAAATAGCCAACACTTGAAGAGGGATTCAACATGCCAATAAAATCTATGCCCCATTAGTAGAATGGTTAATTGATTATGACTAGTTTAAAAGGCAATGTTGGGAACTTTAGACATCCCAAAAAATGTTGACATGCTTGACATTTAGAAACCCAATCCGTATTATATTAGAAAAGAGTAGGCCAATAGTACCTTTCTCATAGGATTTTACGTGTTAAAACTCATACTGAAAAGTGACCTCCACATGATTTATCATGGAAATATTCTAGTAGTTTCTTTTGCTATTCTTCATCCACACAATAGAAGAAGACACCATCAGTTCCTCTTTTGTACAAACCACTATCCCAAAAGACAAAATACTTTGACTTCAACTTGATGGTCTATTTCTCCTTATGTGTAAGATAAGCTAGACATTCTCCATAGGTTAGAAAGAAATCAATATTATTGTAACATTCATCAATAAGATCAATAAAAATAACCATGGGCAAACTTTCATCTGATTCATCTTGAAGTAAAGATACCATTGTATCTATGTCATCTGACTTATTTTCTATCATTAGCTGGCATAAAACTCTTCCTCTTACTCAATTTGTTAGTTTGATATTCAAATCAAATTCTTAAACCTTAGCTACCCAGGTGCCTCTTATTAATCCTAGCTCTTGTTGTGTTAGAATAGATTTCACTAAAGTGTTAGGTACATATACTATAGTATGTGAAGACAAGATATAGTACCTAAAGGCTTTTCATATTTTGAATACAACAAAGGTGTGTTTTTCCATCTGTGTATACTTTAGTTCATAAAATTTTAATGACTGGCTCATGAAAACTATGGGAGATTCTATATCTTTGTCATTCTTTTGTATAATTAGGGCTAACATGGTATGTTTAGAAGAATAAAAATAGAGAATGAATTCCTTACTAAAGTATGGAGAAACCAACACTAGAGCTTGAGCTATGTATTTTTTAATCTTTTCAAATTCCATCGTACCTTCAACATTCCACTTGAATTCTTGCTTCTTTTTCATCATGTCAGAAATGTAGTGAGTTAACTTAGCAAACTCAGGAATGAACCTTTTGAGAAAGTTACCCTTACCAAAGAATGAATGTAATCCCTTCTTAGATGTAGGCATAGGTGACTTTGAATGGATTTCACCCTTTCTAGATCAATCTTTGTTCCTTCCTTTGAGATGATGTGACTAAGAAGCTTCCCTCCAGTCATGACAAATACTGATTTCTTAGGATTCAAGGAGATCCCATGCTTCTTGCACTGGATGAGAACCTCTTCTAAATCAGCCAAATGATTTTCTCTTTTCTTGGAAAAGATTGTCAAGTCATCAAGATATACAAATATACTCTTATTTTTTAAATATGCAAATTCTAGATCCATTACTCGTTGAAAAGTTGCTCCAACATTAATAAGCCCAAAGGGCATCTTTTGGTAGGCAAATGTCCCCCATGGTATTGTGAAATCCATCTTGTATTGATCTTATTCTATGACTTTTATTTGATTATATCTTAAAAATTAATATGGACAACATTTTTGAGCCTGTAACTACTTGCAAAGTATGATCCATAATAGGAAACATATAGTTATCTTTCAAAGAAGCTTGATTAAGATTATGGAAATCAATACAAAAATGTATTTATATGTTCTTCTTTCTTACTAGGAAAATGTTAGCTAACCATTCTGACTGATGCATGGGATAAATGATCTTAGCGTCAAGTAGATTCTATATTTCAGCAAAGATAGTACCTGAGATTATAGGGCTATGATGGTGAACCTTTTACCTAAAAGGGTTTGCCTCTATTTGAAGTAGAATGTAATGTTGTACTTATTTTGGCTGAAAGGTCTTTAGGTATTTATAAGAACAAGCAAACACATCAAATATTTCCTAATAATCTTAATGAATGTTTCTTTTCCCTCCCGGGAATAACATTTTCCAATGTTGACCATCTTGGGCTCTTCTTCAATACCCAAATTAACCTACTATACTTCTGAAGAAGAAATCTCACCATATTATTTCTTTTTATTTATAGATTGATCATGCTTATAAATAATTTATTATAAAGAAACCAATCCTTTAGGAATTTTATTTTCCTTCAATTGAATCACATCTTCATTAACATAGTGTTTAGGGTCAGTATTACCTATTATTTTTTGGCGTGGAAGTGAATTACTTCCTTCAAAATATGGTTCTTCAAAATTATCTTGTTGATCAAGGAAAGTAACTATCTGATTATCATCATTAAAGACCTACCACTGATTGACATTGTCTGCAACCTTTGGATGGAAAACCATCTCTACTCTATAGTCACCATCTTGAAAAAGTGGAGGTTGCTGATTTGACATGAGCAAAGCTACAATAACCATAAGAGAATCAAATCTAGAGTTTTGATCATGAGGAATGAAATTGATTGAAAAGGCTACAAAATCAAGTGTTGCACTTAGAACTCGATCATAATAGTGCCTCAACTTATCCTTCTTTACTTGGTATTGGCCATGAATTTGTATTACTATCAACTTAGCATCTCCTTGCACTTTTAGAAGTCTCACTCCTTTTTATTTCACTTATTATAGTCCTAAAAATAATGCATCATACTATACTATGTTGTTAGTAGTTTCAAATATAAGTTTGTAAGAGTAAATATATACCTTATTATATGGTGATATCAATACAACCCCAACACCCAAACCAAGAGAACAACAACTGCCATCAAATTCCAACATCCATATTTTCTCTTCTTCTTCTTATGTCTCTATTTCTTGTATGTCCTTACCCAATTCAAGGTAATAGACTCCATGATTTTATTCTTCAAAAACAATATGTGATCTTGGATCATCTGACTTGGAAACTATATACTTGGATTTCTTATTGGGCTCAAATTTTTGATTTACACCTTTGACTAGAATATGAGCACAAGACTAATCCATCTTGACTTTTGACCTAATATATTTACAAAATTTTCTACTCAACAACATTCTATAAGAAATAGGAATATCTACTACTGGAATTGTCATTTTAACTATTTTATCTAAAAAACTACTAGAACAACTTGAGCATCTTTGATTTGTCTAATCAAGGGAGCCTATATTTTTATTGAGTAACATATCCCTATTGACTTAGTTAGAGTGAGGCCAAGGGTATTAGATACTTTAGCTAACATGAAACTATTAGAAGTTCTAAAATCCAGGATACAATTACCCAACTTAAACCCATTGATCAAGAGGGATGCATAGAATGGCTCTATTCTTTCATATGTGAAAGCAAATGTGGGAGAGGTAGTTGTAGCATTATTTTAGAAAGAGACCTATTTGGGAGTAGGTAAGATACCTCTTGGAACATTGGATGTATTTTTTGATCCTTTACTTTGAACATAATTAACTAGTCTATTTAGTTGATCTGGATATGACCTCAAGTATTCAGTTTCTGACATTTGAAACTTAGTTTTCTTGATTTGATCAATAATGTCAAAAAAAGAGATGGACATAGATAATGTAGGATTTTTCTTTAGAAACATGAGTGACTAGCTTATGAGGTTGAGAAGAAGATGACGCATATGTATCTTTTGGAGCAAGAGAAGTGGGCAAAGGACTACCTCTTTTGAGAATGTTGACATCTGACCTAGAGTTTTCTTTCTCTTTCCCTTGTTTCTTGGAAGATTTTTCACCAACTTGCTAAACTTGTGATCTTGTAAATAATACAAAAGCATGACTATGATCCTCTTCAAGCATTTATTCATAATCACTTTTTTATTGATATTCAAGGTAGCCTATATTGGAGTCACTAGCAGGATCTACAAAATCATCCTCATCAAAAAATATTTGATCAAGATTAATAGCCATATGATCTTCTTCTTTCATTTTAACATGGTTTTTTAGAGCGTCCTCAATCACTAGTCTTTGTGGAGGTCCAACAATATGATTCTGGTTCTGATTATTGAAATTTCATGTAGGTGCATTCTCGATAGGAGCAAAATGAACACCTTGAGTAATTTGCCTTTTAACTTACAATAGGTCATTAGACAATTTCTACAACAGGGGATCTGTAGTGGTTTACAATGTAGTTGAAGCAGAAGTGTCCACCTTAGAAGTTGTCTTCTTAATATTTCTAGCCATAATAAGGTCATCTTAAACCTTTATAATGATATTTTGAGCTATTGCTAAATTAATTGTATATGCTTTATGCAACTGATAGCTAACCTATGGTAACTGAGTATTGATGAAAAATCACTTCTAATTATCACAGTGGGTTGAGCAGCTTGAGGTATTTTTTAGAGTAGTCTATTAAATTTAGAAATGAAATCCTACATGTGTTCATGTGGTTCTTATTTAAGCTAAGTCAATTGGGTAAGCAATATGCATGAGTCTTTATCAACTTTAAATCTTTCTTCAAATTAATCATGCATAGTGGCCCAATTGGTTATGGTGCTAGGAGCCAAATGATAGAACTATTTTATAGCTAAATCATGTAAGGTTTCAATGAAGATCTTGACTAACACATCTTCATGCTCAACACTAATCAGCTCATAGGATACAAAGAAAGAAATTAAGTGCTCATCTGAACTCTATTTTCCATCCCCTGTGAACTTAGGAAAGTTATTTCTTGACCCCTTAGGCAAGTCATGTAGAGGAGTTAAATTCAATAGGCCAATTGCTGCTCCCTAAGGGACAAAAATTTATTGCATCATTCTTCTTGGAATAAGGAATTGAGGATTATCAAGTTGGATTATTTTGGAAGAATTATGCTTCAATTGATTTATGAGAGTTTGCACTCATTTAATAGGCAAAAGACTTGCTTTTCTTGTTCTAGTTTAGGGAGGAAAACTAAAATTAAACTATTTTTATAGTTGAAAGAAGTCATCCATTTAGCCTTGAGATCTTATTTCCCTAGTGAAAGGTTGATTTACTAGATTGAAGTCCTTATGATTCTCTAAGGATTTGTTTAAATTACTTTAGATTTATAAACAAGGACTTGATGAATGATTACTTGACATGCAATAACTCAGGATAAGCAAAGCGTATCTAATCATAAGTACACCTTTATTTTGCATATAAATTCTTACAAGGTAGTGTAGAAAACATGAAATTTTTGATAAATGACCACTAATATATGTCTATCTTACCCTTGTCTAGACAATATAATTTATCTCTAGTTAAGTTTGTGTTCCCCAATGGAGTCACCAGAAAATGTTGGGTAGGTACTTTTGCTATCCTACAAAAATATAGCCAACACATTGAGTAAATGCATTCTATAATATTAAATTAAGATAGAGAAATCTAGTTCATACTATAATATGGAGCCACTATTGTCAAAACCAAGTCATTGTCTGAATTATACAAAACATAAATTATTGGTGGAGAATTAAAGATTTCTACAGGCTTTTTTCTATTGATTTCTTCTACATAATACTCAAAATGACTTCAAGGAGGAATCCATGATCTCAAATTAGACACACACACACACACACACACACACACACAAATCTATATATATATATATATATATATATAATCTTATAGATTCTCTTTGGATCTACATAAACCAATTAAATGTCTTGTGGTACTTAAAATTGGTTAGATCATACTACCAATATGAAAATGCTCTCCACCATATTTTATGTAGAAGGAAGAATCTTGATGGCCTCTCAAAACACATAGATTTTAATGTTGATTATTATGACCTAGATAGATTTTAGAAAACATGTACTTTGATCTCTATATCAATCTTCTTAGTATGCAAATTACTGTATTCACCTTAAAATCTAATTCTTAAGACTTCCCTACACATAATTATCTCATACAAACATAATAAATATATAAATCCTATGAGCGAAATATGATAGGATCTTATCCATAAAAATAAATTAACTCTTTCATTAATATTCACATAAAATACAATCTTTGAGTTGTTTACCTGTTGTAGACCTTCTCTACAGACTTTTACTCCAAACTCTGCAACTTTATTTTATACTTGTTCTATTATTTTTTTTGGTTTTCTACATGAATGTTTCAAGTCTTATCAGGTATAATTTTTTGTATAATATTAGTTTTAGGTGGTTTAAGTCAAACAAAAACCTCTCAACTATATTTAGACTTAATCAAGATACTTTATTAGTCTTCCTTCTTTGTTAGATGAACTTGTTTATCCCTTACAGCTATAAGTTTGAATTTATCCGTTAACACTCAAACCCTATACAATTAAGTATTTAAATTCTTTATTTTTTTTTACCTTTTTACACAAATAAATATTTGAATTTAAATTTGTGTGTAAAAACAAGTACCCCTTCTATATCTCATTATCCAACATATATTTGTGTAATATCAACCTATTGAGATGCTCCTGCATCAGTCTATTTCCTTCGTTTGGATATATAGGTGTCTATAATAAAATTCTAATGGTGAATCAAGAAATCTTGTAAAACAACCCATTGATGAATCCAATTCTAGGTGGTATGTATTCAAACCCCAATCAAGTTTTTAATCCATGTCTTTGAAACACATTCCTATGAATTGACTTATTCCTTGGAATAAGATGTTTCTTCATGCAAATAACCAAAAAATTGTTTTGGTATCCTAGAATAGCACTATCATTACTCCTGACACAAGTGGTTATGTTGGTCTAGATGGAAATCAACAGGGTATCCCAACTTTATCAAATAGTTAAATACTTGCCAATGGTATTACTAATCAAATGACATCTATTATTCCCATATTTTTGAATGTTGAAGCACCTACAATTAACACAATTTCAAAAATTTGAAATAATTATAATGCACTTGTGAACCTCAAAATACAAAATTTACAACACATATTTAAATAATTGGCAAATGACATGGTTGATTTACATATACAAGTACCTCAACATTAAAATTATTCTATGAATAACCCTCCTCAAAACATAATTTTTTATTTTCAAATGACTATTCCTCAATGGAATACCAGGACTAATAATGGAGGTGTACCCATTCCTTTGGATAAAATAAATCAAACCCATAACAATGCTGGAAATGCTTTCAATTTGGATGATTTAACATTTCCCACTTCGTGTAGACTATAAAATACACCTAAACATGTTGAAACTGTTTGTTTTAATTTAAATTGATTTCAAACATTTTCCAAAAGGAAATGGACAATATAGAGATAATACATTCACTTGAGAATAATTTGAACCAAATTGGAGGGAATTTAGGCACTACCTAAGTTTTAGAGACTTATGAATTCCTATATAAAAGTGATAATGAGCTAGAGGATAACTTCAATTAAGTTCAAGCATATAGGAAATTTTAAAATGGAAACAACTACATTTTGAGGAATAAAATAATATCACCTTTAAGAATTTGTACTCCTCCAAGTAACACTCAGGTCCTCCCTAATGAAAATGATAACAATAATGAATTTTCACCTAAAGTACATAACACATCATTGTAATCAAAGAATAATGTTGCACATCTTCAAGATGACAAATATTTCAATCAAAATAATTTTAGATACAATATTATTGAAGATCTTAAGAAAACTAAAGAAAAAATATCAATGTTTGAATTACTCCAAATATTTAATCAAAATGAGTTATTATTGAAAGCTTTATCTACTCTAAAAGAAAATAAAGCTAATGGAGTAGGTAATGCTCATGTATCCATTTATAAAGAAAAGGATGAAACTCCTAATTTTCTCTTAACAATCCAAATTTTTGGGAAAAAATTCACAATGTTTTTGTGGATTTAGGGGCTTCAAATAAGGTGATGCCTTTATCAGTTTATTAGAAGATGGGATTAACTCCTGCCAAATGAAATAGTAAGGTGGTTTAATTGGATAAATTGGAATTCAAAATGGTTATTGAATAAAATAACATTCACATATAGATGGCCTCATATCCAAGGGTGCAACACTTTATTGGCATTCAAGTAGTGGATATTTTTGATGCATATGGTATACTACTTAATAGATACTAGTCCATAACATTAAACTGATACATAACAAATAATTTATCTCACATGTGGCTCCTATGGCATGGTATGACTAATATAATCAAAATCAAAAGAGATCTTGTGATGATGCATTTGATTAAATACTACAACAATACTAACAATATCATATATGCAAAATCAAAACTCGGGATCTATATGATTAAAACTAGGATGAGAGCTTTTGAGAATTTGAGCATCAATATTTTATCCATATAATAACTATTAGGTGAAAATCAATCAATGCTAACATGGCAGTCCAGGTGAAGAAGAAGAATCAACAAGGTCTAGAGTTAAACATACCTCCATTCCATATAGTTTCACTAACACTTTAGCTACTGAAGGCAAAATCAAAATGTCATTGTCAAATGAAGAAAAAATCATATAAAACATTTATGTCAAGAGAAATAACAAGGAATTTGACATTTATATAGTACCCATATCTCAGATTCCACAAAGAACAACTAAAGATTGTTTATGGATTTTAAAGTTTGATGGTTCTAAATATAAGCAAGGTTGTGGTGTTGGAATTGAAATCATTAATTCCAGGGGAAATTAATATTTGGTTGTATTCAAGTTATAATTTTATTTGACAAATAATGCAGTTGAGTATGAAGAATTAGTCCATGGACTTTAATTTGATCATAATAATAAGTTTAAGTCCCTGTGGGTGGAATATTTGGTATGTTGTGATAAATATGAGTTTCAAAACAATGTAGGAGATGAAAACTCTCTCCTCTATTATGAGCAAAGGTTCCATTTATTGAAAGAAATAAAGACAAATCTATTTATATATAATATTTATAAGTTGAATGGGGGGAATTGTAGTAAATACATTCAATTGAAAATAAAAATGACAAGAAGGAAGGTGAAGAGTTATGTGTAGATAAATAAACACAAAATTTATCCACTTTCCTAATGAGAAAACTAGAAGAGAATTAGATACTTTAAGAGATCAAACATAATTAGTGCTTGGAATAATGAGATATGCATCAACATAATAAAAATGCATACCCATTAAAGGAAAAAAGACACAAATTTTTGGCATTTCCTTGGTTCAGGATAAAAGAACGAGCATAAAGTTTTCCTCTTTTTTATTTTCAAGATTCATAAATTGTAGACATCAAAAAGCCTTTTTTCAATTTCTAATTATTATATTTATAACAAAGGGAATGAGATAACCCTTCACATTCCAAAAAATTAATCTTGGTATTTTATTTTTCATCTTATTATATTATATTATGAATTTGATTTTATAAAAGGGAAAATACTGATTTTCCTGAAATAGATGCCTAGACAAAAATAGAATGGAGTTCTATAGACCTTACTAAGAATTTTTTTGTGAGATAAAGTAGTTTTGGATGGATCAAAAATACTTGAATCTTTCTTGACTTGTTCTTTGTCACTTTTAGCCTTAAATATCTATAATACTTTAACTACCTTGAGGGCTTCATTAATTTTTGGGACCACCAGATGTCAGCAACATGTGAAACATATTTGGGAGATGAATGCCAAGGTGCATGGGGATTTAGACAATTCTTCCATTTGAGTGTTATCATTGAAGACTTGTTGAAGTTACCCACATTGAGAAGATTTTCCTTGACCACTTTCTAGATTTGGGATTTCAATTCATCCACAATATGTGTAGTAGTCCCATCTTCTTTACACAAGCTGAAATGAATTTCATCTAAATTGGTGGAGATCACCTTGCACTTTTCTTTGCACATGTCTCTATTTTCTTTTAGCTCCTCGATGGATTTATTAAAGACCTCCATTCTTTGAAGTATACATTTTGCCCATTTATAAGAAGTATCATCTTATTATTTGACTTGTTCACAGAGCTACTCCTAAGTCAATTCATCTTGATCTAACATTTTGATTATTATTTTAGTGGTCTCCCAGAGGTTATGAATTTTTATTTCCCATGTTTCCTCTATTAGTGATATCTTCTTAAGAGTGTAATAATTCACTGTCATTTATTCCATGTCCTTATCGACATTAGGTTCAATGATCTCCATGAACTATATGCATAAGGGATCAAATACCAACCTAGAAATTGATTTCACTTTCTTTGGATTTGGGGTCTTCAAAAGATTAACTACAACATCAAAATATAGAATTTCTACCTCAACCACTCTTTTTCTTTCCTTTAACAATGGTTTCTATCCATTGGAATGAAAGATCACTAGAGGAAATAGTTTAAAACTCAAAAGAAGAGGGAGTCGACTACTTTGGAGAGTATTTTTTAAGAGGAGGAGATATTTGTGGAGATCCAGATGGATAGTGTGGAATTTATCCCTTCTCCATTTTTGACATCTATTTTGCTTCTCCCTTCATAGAGGCCAAGTATTATTGTGTAGTATCAAGGATGAACATGTTAGGATCAACAACAGATTTTATTAGAGAATGTAGCTTAAAAAATTTCTTAGCCTATTTATTTTGACCTATTACTAGGTTTTCTTCACATGGTTTTCTTAGCTTCTTCTTTGGATAAAGATATTCATCTCCACCATCTTCAAAAATAGATGAGATAGATGTCTCAATTATGAAATCAGTACTACTTTTGTAAGTAGGTATGGTGTATTATTTTAGAGGGGCTGAAGCCTTTACTCTCTTTGAACCTCCTACTATTACTCCTACTAGTTTATTTTCTAGCCATTTATTTGTGTGAGCCAATACTCTATGATTCCTCCATTAGAGATAAATAGGTTCTCTGATTGACTAGTATATAATTGGCAAGGGTACAACATCAATTATATTTGTATATTTAGGATCAATGAGATCTACCTTATCAATAATCATTCCTTATAACAGTCTTTCATCTATGAATGATCTTATTTTCTCAAGACTTATTCAATTCCAATCCCTTTGAATTACCTCAAATTCATTTGTGTGGTCAACCCAGTAGTCTTCAAGATGAGGTTTGTTATTGTAGCTATGTATGATGCCAAGATTGTGCTGTACATATCCTTTAGTATCAAATGATTTATTATTAGTGTATGATTGAAGAGTAATATTAGAGATGTCTAGTTTAATGTCCAGTGTATTGAATATCATCTTACAAACAAAGTGTCCTATTATAATAGGGAATGAAATACCTAGTATGTGCTTTCCTCTACAATGCTTGTGAAATGATGCCAGTTCTTTACATAGTTATTTGAGAATTATTTTATCACTTACCAACCTTAGGAACCTTAGAGAGTGTCCTTCATATCAATATACTTTTATATACAAGAATTTATGAAATTAGATGTAGTAGCTATGGTCCTAGTTGACCAAGATTGTTGCCTCAGTTGAGATTCACATTCCCCAATCTTACTCTAAACACTACATTCCTCTCATTATGATGGCATAATTGATTTTGGTGTAGTGTTTATTAATTTATTTAAACATGATTTGGGGGAAACATTTAAATACCTACATTAAAGGTGTGATGACCCCATGTTGGGAAAGTCTAGGTATACCCTCTATGAAGCCAATGAGTACACCAAATAAGATGTCATGAAAAACTATTTGGAGGTTTGAACATTCAATAACTGGTTATGTAGAGCATCATTGATCAATTCACCCTACTCTATGAAATGGTTCCCATGACAAATGATGTTTATAGATATGAACATCAAATGGTGAAAATTCTTGGTGTCTTCATTACCTACTATTCTGTTCAATAGGGTTATCATGCTTAAAAGTTATTCCCTAAAATCTACCCTATATAGGTTTTTTGGAACCTTAAAGGGCCTTTCCTTTTCTAATCAACTGATAATTTTTTATTGTGGTTAAAATTTTGGTAGGGTGTTTTTCTACTTGATTAACATTGATACTGATGTATTCATCATTAAGCAGGATCCTCATTATCATGCCCATGGATACTTCATCTACCTTTTCCATGAACTCTCCAAATTTCATATTGATTTTTCTTATTTTAGGATCATAGTATTTTACATAGGAAAATGCCATCTTTAAACATTACAATAAAGTGGGGAATGTAATTAATTATGGTAAGCCATTTTTTGAGAGGTGTTTAAAAAGAAATGTTAGGCTCTCAGTGTTCAATCTCTTGTGGAAGTTTACCAAATACACATGCCTAATTTAGGAATCAAAGATCTTATGGATATCATAGTCCAAAACCAACAATGGTATGTACCCCATGTACTTGTACTTCTTGCTAGCTTATAAATTTATAAATGCTATTTATCAATCAAGGGAAAGGATATCCAATATGGGGGTAAGAAATACTGAATTGGTTGGATGAAATACAAAGTAGTGGAAAAATTTAACTCTATAAGTGTAGGGTAAAAACTCTCAAAATTAAATTCTAGAGAGGGGTGAACCAAGAGGGAGGATAATAGCAATGTAGGAGTGATAATGGTGTTTTCAATATTTCTCATTTTTTTTGGCAAAGCTTTACTTAAAAGAGAATATAGGGCATAGAAAAAACATAATCACTAAAATGAAATGAGTAAAAATGAGGCTTTAGGGAAATATATAACCTCTCATAAGAAACACCACATGATAAGCAACATGGTCGTGCCTGCATGTGTGTGCATCTAAGGAGGATGATAGGGTCATCCATCATGTCCTTGTGACCCATGTAGACATGCAGGCATGGATACCTAGGTATCCACATCCACATGATTGAAAATCCATGAGGGCTCAAACGTCATCCATCATATCCTTATAGCATGCACATATGTGAGGGCATGAGCACCATCCATCATGTCCCAATGTGAAGGCATGATTACTATGGTAGTCACATATCTACACCTTCACATCCATAGAGGATGGGTTAGCTGGCCATGTTTTCCACATGGGCATGAACATGAGTTGGCAAAGGAAAATTTTATAAGTAAACCATTTTAAAAATTTTCAATTTTTTGCTTTTTGGCACATGGATTTTAATGTTGTTTCAACCTTCTAGGCAAAATTTGACATTTCAATTTTAGTGAACAATAATTGACTTAGGCTAGGGATGTGATCTCATAAGGATACATAAATAAAACTCTCAAAATTTAGGGTTTTAACAAACCATTACCTTATCTATTTATAGACACCTCAAAACTACACAACAATGGTTTTTGATGTCATCTTGAAGTATGGACCCTTACCAATTTTTCATCTAGTGGAATACCTACTCTGTTAATAATATTCTACAACTTCATAATGTTAAATACCCCCTCTTTAAATTCATCACTTAAATCATGACCTTTTTACCCATTTTCTCATGGCCCCTCGACCATCATTGGTTAGGGTAACCATCGACGGTTGACCCTAACCATCGATGGTTGGGGTCACCCAAACTTGCCTTAAGCATTTTAAAGAATTTATAACTTTGCTCAAGATTAGTATCTTAAAAAAAGGAAACTTAATTTAAAACCAACTTTTAAGAGATGAACAAAAATAGGCAAATTGATCCCCTCCCAACTTAGCAGCTTTTCCTTAGGCTTCTCTCTCCTTACTTAGTAGTTTTATGCTATAAATATAGGGTTCTTGAGAGAGTTATAGATAAAAAAAAATTGCATCTAGATTCTCTTATCCTCTTTGTGTAGGCATCCAAGACCATGAAGCTCTATCCATATTACTTTTGAAGGTAGGAGTATTGTTATGCTGTTCAACTTTCTTCAAATTTCAACTATCATTCACTTGACATATTATAGGTATCTTTCCTTTATTTTTGGTGTTTTCAACCTTTATCACAATTTATTGTCTTTATATATTCACTTGCACACTTATACATACCCTCAAAACTCCCATTTCACCCTCTACCCATTAGTCATAAATTGTTGACCCCATTTTTGTACCTTACCCAACTCTACATAGGTAATCGTAGCTAGTTGCTCTAATCGTCATTGGTTACAACAACCATCATCAGTTACATAACCATCATTGGTCAGGCCAACTATCATTAGTTACCCTAACCACCAATAGTCACTATCATAAAAAATAATTGATTTCCATTTTGGACCCTTTTGACACCCCACCAGATCCTCTTTTAGTTTTTAATCTATTTGTAGACTCTGTTCTAATTTTTTGGACCTAAATTTGGTTCATAGGTACGCCATTTATTTTATTACATAATTTTATCTCATTTGAATTCAAGTATATTTCTTATATGATTTTTGACTTAATTATCTTAAAAGTGGATTGACAACCTCCTAGAAAGCCTTGAGCTTCTCGGATCTAGCATACACTAGGCAATCCACTCAACCAACCATCTAACAAATCCTTTTCTAGTTTGATTATGATTTGCAGGTAATCCTCCCTAACTAAAGAAGAGTTCCCACATTCATCTGGATCAATGTACACATTCTACTAGGTATTTATCTACACACCCTAATACTCACTTTCTTTTATCTACTTTCAAAACTAAGAAATAAAGGAAATAAATTAAAACATTTTGGCATGCCTGGTGGGACCCTAGTTCCTTTTCTTAATTGTTTTCTCATTGAATGAAATCATTTATTTTTGGGCTTAAAAATCAACCACTTACATTCATTGATTGCTTTCTAATTTTATTTCACGTAGTAATCTTATCATAACATTCACACTTGTTATCACATACAAAACCAAACCACAAAATAATTTACATATCATTACAATACTTGAGACAAGGACTGACTGGGATTTCATCACTTGAAGGTAACCTTACCCTCTCTCAGCTATCCCACTTAGATTTCACCACCAAGGGGAGAACCAACTCAGCTTTTTGGTTGAGTATAAACTCTAGACTCTGTATATCTTGGCTAAGCACCTGACACCCTTTTCACTGTGGGATTGTAAAGTGAGGGGGTAGGCCCCAACACAAAGCCATGTATTAAAGTTCAACATAGATCTTCCTTTTAAGAAACTAAATAACCTAAAACCATCCTTAGACTTCCTCTTTAGTACCCATTTTGCAAACTAACCTCCCTTATCACACTCTTTAGGGCATGAGCCAAAAGTGATTTAAAAGTAATCCTAAGGTTAAAACACACTTTTTGGTGTATGTATTGATTGATTTGAAGTTATTTTGGGTTTTATCTCTAGTTGAGGTGTGAGTGTCACAATAACATTCCTTGTTTTTTAATATGGTTTTAAGTAGACAACAAGTGAGAAATTAAAATAACCAACCACCACCTTCTTCTTCATCTATAGATTATACCTCAGATGTTGACAAATATCCTCATGCTTCACCTCACCATTCTCCTCCACCACCATCTCCTTCCAGAATCCTAATCATATCTAAAGGAGATCTAGACTTTACTACCTTTTTTAATAATAATCTAGTTACTTTATAACATTACCTCAACACCTTGCCTCACTGTACCTCCCATACTTCAATTCCTTCTTTTGATCCTTATCTTGGCATGCCATCCCACCTTATGGTAGGAACCAATTCAACCCAACCATTGACTCAAGCCTCTTCTAATATCCCATTCACCCAAACTCAAACCAACCTTCCCCCTCCCAACCAAACACCTCCTGTCACACCCCATGTGGGTTCAACCTTACCATTAGTCACCTACACCCCATCTACTATGGTATTATCTTCCACTCTAGCTGATATCTTCCCTTTCATCACAACCAATCCCTTGACCATGGTTCCAATTCAAAATCTAGTGCTCTCCATACCTCAAATCCTTCCTCCAATCAGCACTAGGGTAACTACCCAAACTCAACCTTCCTAACTTCCTCTTACCTCAACCATACCACCACATTATTTCCTCAACAAGTGATGATGACAACTTACCATTATTTACCTAATCCACAAGGTTACATATCACCCTCCATCCAACCTTTCATACCAAGTAGTTCTTATGTACCACCATCTCAACTCCTTGGCACCACTTATCAGTATATGACTTATTCAGTACTATATGCTACCTATTCACACATTACCAGAAGCCACCCTCAACAAAATGTACCTCTTAATTATGAGGCTTCTCAACCCCTATTGGATCTAATCAAAATAATCATGTATAAAATGACTAGTTTGGAGTCATCCATCTCCATCTTAACCAATCTTTTATCTTATATGACCAAATTTATAATGAGCCTATCCACCCCTCTATGCCCATCCATGCTTATCCTTATCAATGGGAATTACCCCAATTTTCTAAATTCCAAGGTAAAGAGGATCCTTAGCAGCACCTAAGATCTTTCTATCATGATTTTTACTTGATCACTTATAATTATGATCTCCTTATCTGAACCTTTCCCATGTCATTATCTAGGGCCACCCTTGATAGGTATAGTGCCCTTCCCACTCATTCCATCTTTCTTTCTCTCAATTGGCACAAATCTTTTTAGAACACTTTTAAGTAAACATATCTAAAAAGGTTTCCATTACCGACTTATACTCCATCAAACAATTTGAAGATGAATCCATTATTGATTTTGTTTCTAGATGGAGGGCTTCATTAACCAACTCACTTTCCCATTACCCCAACCTAAGTTAATCAAATTATTCTCATAGGGGTGTGTTAAACACATTGATCCAACTCTCTAAGTCCAAACCTTTAGGACCTTTGATGAAGCATTCACTATGGCCTAAAAATTGGAAAACCATTATATTGATGAAGGGAAGTTAAAGATTTGAATTAAAAATTCTAGTTTCAAATCCACTGAGTCATCCTCCACAAAAACCACAAACCCAACTAGTTCTAAAGAAAAAACATCAACACACTCAGTTGTTCTCAAAACAACACCTCCTCCAACTGTCAACCAAACACCTCAAACCAATAATCCTTTCAATCACCAAAACCATACCCAAAACTAGGTTCCTTCAAAACCATTTACCCCAATTAGGTAATCATATTCATCAATGTTAGAAAAAATACTTAAAGCCAATCTAATCCAACTTCCATCCATCAAACCCCTCAATAATTTGATATTTCTCACCCCCTTCCTAGGTGGTACAATGAGAATGATCATTGTGATTATCATTGGGTTGTTGGACATGATACCAATAGATGCAAACCTTTAAGATCATTATCCAAGACCTAATTGATAAAGGGGAGCTTATGTTTGATAACCCAAATGTACCTTCCAACCAATCTCTTGATATTTTCCAAAAACCATTCCCAAATCATCCACCTTCAACCCAACACCATGAAGTCCAACCCAAATCCTTCAACTCACATGAGGTACATGTAATTAATGTCATCAGTAATGTGCCCACTACTAAAGAAGTCATCACCTCTATCACCCAAATAGAAGGAAACAACCCACCACCTATTCCTTAAGATGCACAAATAGAGGAAGTAACTACCCCTTCCACTTCTTTGGATGAAACTACGGTTCCATCTACCCCTCTTATGATGGAAATACCCAAGGATATAACCATTTCATCCAATCCTCCAAACCAAAAAGAAGAACCACCTACTTATTTAGACAAGCAAACCAATGAATAATATATACCAATCATTCCACTTGAAACCATTACCCTTACCGCAACAATTACAAAATTATCCATACCTTCCATGGAAACCATTTACCAAGTGACCATACCCCTACCTACCCAATCATTACCTTTAAAACCTTCCACCAAGAATAGCAACACTAAAACTGCTCCTTCTTCTTCCCCAAAAGGTTTGCACTTTGAAACTAATGATTAGGGAACAAGATCTATTTATAAACCCTTTTCTTGGTTGGTTCAATGTTTGGAATTTACCTCCCAACCTAACTTTGATAGAGAAACGTTTTGGCATTAGCTTAGACTACTTTATCAAAATAAAATTCAACCTTATACTTCACTTAAGTCTACTCTCGAGCCTATTGTTATAAATCCACCAACTACCCCTCCTAAAGTCACCACAAAACAATCTCAATTACCCCCACCTAAAATTGTCAAGTCACCCTATTCTTCTTTTATCAAGCCAATCAAGAACTTGGGAATCCTTCCCATACCCAATCTTGATAACCCTCCTTTGAGATTGGATTTAACCACATTTACGCAACCAAGACCTAATATAATTAAACCCATTAAGAAGGAAGGATTGCCTAAACCATAGCCTCGAGGAAGGACCATACTGACTCCTTTACCTTTACCCTCTATTTTGGGACCACATCCTTCCACCATCCCCATTACCTACTCTTCCTCTAAGAAACCATCTCCCCTTTATCCACCTATAACAACCTAATCCTCTAGTTCATCATCATTCTTTACCAAGATTTCTCCATCTACTTTACCATCTATTAAACCCTCATCATCTAAACCCCCAATTCCTAAACCAATTATAACTAAGCCAATTCTTTCTAAACTATCAACTAAGCTCAATCCACTGACCACACATCCTATTAAGAAGTCTTTTCCCAATAAGGTTCCTACACCAAAAATTCAAACTCCACCACCTCCAAAATATTTATCAAAATCTTATGCAACTATTTTACAAAGGCTTCTGCAAGCTTCTACCATTAGCTTACCACCAATCAAGCCTTTTAACCCGACTCACCAAAAGCCAACCTAGTTCAATGAAAATCTAATTTATCTTTACCATAAGACCCCTGGGCATGATATAAAATAATTGTAAAGCCCTCCAAAATATTATTCATGGCATTTTGGAGGAGGATGATCTATTAGATGAACCTTATTTAAGCCCCTTGCCTCTTTTACCACCTATCCAATCTACCTACCAATCATCTACTTCTCAACTCCTGCCAAGGAGTGAAACAAAAGAATCAAAGCAAGAAACCAGTCTCATTATTCATACCATTCATATGGTGACTCAATCTTGACCTCAACAAAAGGATAAGGGTAAAGCCATCCAAAAAAATGAAAAGGGCAAAGCCAAGGCCACCATTCCGTGGTCTTACCCTTCAATTCCCTAACCAACCAACCAAACCCAAATAACTACACCTTCACCTTCACCCTCAAAACCACCCAAGACCAAACTATCAATTTTAGGAGCCCTTTCTTCTTCTAATGCATCTCCATTCATCCAACTATTGGTGTTAAAATAACTTCACCAAATGTCAGTCAAAATGAGTATTTATGACTTGGTTAACACATTGCCTCAACATCATCAAGCTTTAATCGAAGCATTGCATTATATAGAGGTTCAACCAGATGATCCCCAACCTCTTGCACCTTTGATTGGAGCCATCTAAG
This sequence comes from Torreya grandis, assembly GCA_037957365.1. Taxonomy (NCBI): domain Eukaryota; kingdom Viridiplantae; phylum Streptophyta; class Pinopsida; order Cupressales; family Taxaceae; genus Torreya; species Torreya grandis. Next base: position 2,012,687 of record JARHVA010001477.1, read on the forward strand.
ATGCTACCATGGTCACCTTTCAAGAATTTGAAATTCCACCTTGTCATAGTGAAGACCTTGATCCCCCTTTTTTATCATAACATCCATCAATCATACACATGCTAAAAGAGTTATGATTAATGGGGGAGTGAGTATCAATATCATCTCCTCTAATGCCTATGATCAATTTCAACTACCTAAAAACATCATGTCAAAAAGCTCAGTTGTTCTTTGGTAATTTAATGATACCTTGGCCACCACTCTGGGAATAGTTGTTCTCCACATCTATTTGGGGCCTTATACTATTCATAAATTATTTTATGTAGTAGAGGGTGAATTTCAATATAATGTGTTACTCAGTCACCCTTGGATCTATGCCATGAGGTGTATCCCTTGTATCCTTCACCGATGTGTCAAATTTGAACATGAGCGACAAGTCATTACAATCAAAGATGATCTAAGTCCCTTTGCTTCTTGTAATATAACATATCAACCTAATGATGTTCTAATTCCACCTTCACCCTCTTCATAACCAACCTATATCCAAGACACCACATCAAACCAACTCGTCAACACTTATATCTTCAACAATGATGAAGCATCCACTAGTTTAACTATCCCTTCATCTTAAATCTTGTTTGAACACCCTTTTCAATCCATGGTCTAGCGTCTTATGTTGGGGGACTATCAAATTTTAACGTTGGATGCTTTCCCTTCTCCATATGAATTTAGGAACCTTAAAAATGATCCATATTAATACCCTTGTCCCCTTTGGCCTTACCAATAATAGAACATATTTTTTCTATGCGAGACTTGATAAACCACTCCTTTCTCCCACCGCCATGCCTTAAATCCAACCATTTACTTCCAACTTTTCTTATCTCAGTAACCCAACCATTTCCCAAACATACCTTCATCGGTGTGCTTAGAAAGGGTTTGGTTTTGGCCTCTATGAACAAGGACCCCATGAACTTCCCATCATCAAAACCCAAAAACCTCATGAGTTATTTGGCCTAGGATATGTTCCCCTAGAAGAGCCCACATCACCAAAACTAGTTCTCACCATTATTAATGAACCTTTACCCTCACTAATCCCACTTTTCCAAATTGATGAACCTCTACCTTCACCAATCCCACTTTTCCAAGAACCTCTACCCTCACCAACCTAACTTTTCCAATTTGAATAACCTTTACCCTCACCAACCCCTCTTTTCCACTTTGATGAATCTCTATCCTCACCAACCCCATCTCTCTAATTTGAAGATATTGACATAATCCCACCTAATTTTTTTATCAACACCATCAGTTTGGGTCCCTTAATTATCAACAAGAAGGCCAAACCCAAATCACTCCTCGTATCCACTCTAAAATTATTACACATGACTCACCCACTATTAACACCATCCAACGTCAAGATGATAATTTTATTCTTACCTATTTGAGTGCAAGGAAATCTTCTCTTCAAAAAGCCTTCCCTCCTAAAAACCAAACATTTCTAAATGACTCAACCATAAAATTTAATCTAGGAACTCAGGAGGACAATTGTATTGTCAATATTGGCCAATCCTTAACCCTTGAGGAACAATGAGACTGTCAATATTTTCTCTGTGACCATAGCATAGCATTTTCTTGGTTTTATCAAGATATCCATGACATTGACCCTTTTTTTTCTCTTCATAACATCATTACCCATTCTAAAGTTAAGCCCATTTGGTAAAAACTTCATCATATGCACCCTTGCATAACTCTTCTTGTTAAAGAAGAACTTCAACACCTTCTATCCATTAATTTCATTCAACCCATTGACTATGCACAATGGGTCTCCAACATTCTTCTTATTACCAAACCCACTGGGGGACTCCATCTTTATGTGGATTTACATGATCTTAACCTTGCATGCCCTAAATATGACTTTACCGTACCTAACATAGACCAACTTGTTGATCTCACTACCACCCATGAAATGTTACCCTTGTGGATGGATTTTCATGATACAACCAAATCTTGATCACCCCTTAAGATCAACATAAAACATCTTTTATCACCCCATTGGGAAATTTCTATTATCATGTCATGCCCTTTGTCCTAAAGAATATGAGAGCCACTTATCAGTGGGCCATGACTTACATCTTTCATGATCTCATCCATAAAATAGTTGAGGATTATGTTGATGATCTACTCGGCAAATCTAAGCACCATAAAGATCACCTCGTTATTATCACTATCATTTTTAAAATACATCCATTATCATGTTAGGCTCAACCCAAATAAATGTATCTTTGGGGTCTTATCAAGAAAAATTTTGGGCTTTATTGTTTCCCTCCATGGAATAGAAATAGACCCCATAAATGTCTGAGCCATTCTAGAAATGGCTCCCCCTACTAGCCTAAAACAACTTCATCGCCTGCAAGGCAAACTTCAATCAATCCACTACTTTATCTCCTAGTTATCTGATCACTATCAAAATTTTCACCACCTTCTTAAAAATTATACCTCCTTTAAATGGACCAAATAATGTCAACAAGCCTTTGATGAAATCAAGGAGTATCTTCTCTCTCCACCAATCCTTATTCCTCCAAAAGAGGATCAACCTTTTTATCTATACATATCTAACACTGATCATTCCCTGGGGGCCATTCTCACTCATCATAATGACCAAAATAAGGATCAATCCATTTATTATATCAGTCACACCATCATTAACTATGAAACCTGATACACCCATCTAGAAAAACTTTGCCTTGCCTTATTTTTCATTACTTCTAAACTTCGTCACTATCTTATTAACCACAAAACTTATGTCATTACTAACACTGATCTCCTTAAGTATATAAACTCCAAGCCATATCACAACCAATGTATGGCCAAGTGCTCATGATGTTAGCTCAATTTGATCTTGAATTTCTTCTATAAAAGTCTATTAAAGGACAGGTGATTGCAGACTAATGGATGAAGCTCCACTTCTTGATAATCAAACTCCCCATCTTACCTTTCTAGATGAGTCTATATCTACCCTTTTTTTGGAAGAACCCACCTACCAAATGACTATGTATTTTGATGGCTCTAAATGTCAAAATGGTGGGGGTACTGGCATAATCCTCATTCCCCTTAATGAGGAACCTCTTCCTCTATCTTTCAAACTTGATTTTGAATGCATCAATAATATATATAAGTATGAGGCCTTGGTCATAGGTCTCTAAACTGCTCTAGCTTTGGGAATCAAAATAATTAACATCTTTGGAGACTATCAACTTCTTATAAGTCATAAGAGCCTATTAATGCAAAAATGATGTTCTTCTAAAATATAAACAACTTGTCGATAAAATATTAGCATCATTTGACCATTATATTATCCAATCAGTCCCTCACTCTACCAATAAACTTGTAGACGTGATGGATTGCATTTTACCCCAAATTCCATCTCAACCTACCGACTCTAAACTATTTGTCACCATCCATCATTTCGTCACACCATCCTACCTTAGTCCTAATCTTCCTACCATTTACCAAATAGAAACATCATCTTCAGACATTTGGTATGGTCAAATACTTAATTACCTTAATGTCGGTATCCTCCCTTCATATCTTTTTATAAATGCTCATAGATATTTCATTCAAATCACCTCTCACTACTTAATATTAGGGGGCATTCTTTATAAACAAGGATTTGATGGTATCCTCCTTCATTGCCTTTGCAGTAATACAGCTTCTCATACCATCAAAGAAGCATATGATTGCATTTATGGGGAGTACTTCAGTGGTCTAGCCATTTCTAAATGTATCCTTCACCTAGGTTACTATTGGCCCACACTCAAATAGGATTATTGTGACTATGTTAAAAAATGTGTCAAATGTCAACAACATGCTAACCTTCATCATGCACCTCCTCATGGTCTTTTTCATAATGGGGTGTTGATATTATTAGATAAATCAATCCACATTCATCAACATGACATCAATATATCATCACCACTATGGAATATTTCACCAAATGGGTAGAGGTCATCCCATTAATCTTAATCAAAGCTAAAAAAAACATTGATTTTATCAACCACCACATCATTTGTCGCTTTGGTGTTCCTCACAAAATCATCACTGATAATGGTAAATCCTTTAAAAACAAAAAGTTTTAAGAACTTTGTGACACTTTTGGTATCAACCTAAGCTTTTCTTCACCTTATCATACACAAGCCAATGGATAGACTGAGGCTTCCAACAAAACCCTCGTCAAAATGATCACTAAGGTAGTCAGTGCTTCAAGCAAGGATTGACACCTCCATATCCCATTTGCTTTATGGGCTTACCACACTAGTATTTGAACTATGGTAGGGGCTACACATTTTTCCTTGGTCTTTAACATATAGGTTGTATTACTTCTCTAATTCCAAATTCCCTCTCTTCATATTTCCTTACACGATATCATTTTTGAAGAGGATTATCATCAAGAACACCTCATACGCCTAGAGTTGTTGGATGAGCATCACGTTGCTTCCCTTAATCACATTCACATTTATCAAGAGTGTATCAAATGAGCATACAAAAAACATTTGAAAACATGAGAATTAGAAATTAGAGATATAATACTCAAGGAAAACCAACATGTCACTAACATGGAAAAGACCAAGAAGGGCAAGTTTGCTTTTAACTGGTGCTTATCACTTATCCTCTCTCAAAGGTAGGCTAGAGCCTGAACCCATCAATATGCCACATTTGTGTCTCTTTCATTTTTAAAACAAGGTTCAAATGTGCTTTCGTGTCTCACTTAAGCTCATCCCTTGGTTTATTAACCTTCTTTTCTATCTCTTTTGAGATTAATTGATTATACAGAACCATGTGATTCATCTATCATAGTAATAACCTAATCCTAAACATGAGTACCCCAACTCTACCCATAGCATAATTTTCATGGATACTTTTCATCTTTTTCATAGATGGAATCCCATGGCTAGTTATTTCTCAAAACCCCTTTCTCTAACCTTCCATGTCTAGGTCCTGATTCTACACGGGTAGACCTTTCATACCTGAATAGACTTGTCCATGCCTAATTTCAATCTAAAATATATCCATACTTTAAAAATAAATCAAAAACTACTCCCTCAAAGGACAACTACCATATCAAATTAAAAGTTTCTTAAAGTAGACTACTCCCTTGAAGGACATCTATGCCAAAATAAAATCTTAGACCACTCCCTTGAAGGATGGCTAAAACAAATATTCATTAGAATATTCCTACATTGATCAGCTTCAACAAATTATAATGCAAAAGCAATAAAGTAAAATCCAAAATTAGTATGCCACAATCAGCTCTTATATATGCTAAATGTAGACTTCCCACATTGATTAGTCTACCTACTATCTAATTAATTTGCAATCAAATTTTATATCATAAGTAGACTTCCCACACTAATCAGTCTACACATTATTATACAACATACCAATGGCATGAACTTGTCTTCTAGGGTTCTTTGGTCACCTATGGAAAAGCCAATCACTCCTCTACCCACTGGTTCACATCCCTAACTATTGCCTACATCCCCAGTGAACTTAAGGGATTATGAGCTTACTTGGCATGAAGTGGTCAAGATACTAGTTTTCTCAATAAAGCATGCTACTATGATAGGTTTGATAGGTTTGTGTTCACTAAGACATTATAACTATGGATTCATATTATTTGGCTCATGCTAGTAGAGCATTACCCCCTTTCTTATCCAAAATTTGGACGTGAACATTTCCTCTACCTATACCAACCCAAAATCCATTAATCAAGCATTACATTTTCTTAGCATTATTTGAAATGTCAACATTCACACTATCCCATAAACCTTCTCATCAACATTACTATCATGTAGAATAATAGTATCATTAATGACCAAAAATCATACTCATCATCAATCATGTAATAAATCTTAAACAAAATATAAAATCCATAATCCATAACATTACATCAAAATAAATATACACAACTACACCATAATCATCATCTATAAATCTAAAAACATCATCACTCATATTCAACACATCATCAAGACATAAGAATCCATCTCATCAAAATATAAAACTAGAAAACATCTTGATACATCTAAAACATTACACACACACACACACACACACACACACACACACACACACACACACACACACACACACACACACACACACACACACACACACACACCATCAAAATGTGTCTATACATGAAACATGCATCCCTCAAAAATACATCTCACATCTTTGGCACATAAGCTGATATTAAATTTATTAAAATACATATACATCATCATGACCCAAGAACACCTACACCATTACTACTAGCCCCATCCACACCTATCCCTAGTGGAGGCCCTATTGGCTGAGCTGTTACCATCACCCACTGACCTGGGGCTGTAATCATCACTCCACCAAGCAATACAATCTAATACTCTCCCCACCTCAGATCATTAGGACATTGTGCTAGCATAATGCCCTCATAATAACATAGCTCCTATATGGCTACTAGATATCTAGCCTAAGTAAAAAATCCTAGTGGTGCCACCACTACCCCAGCTATCTTCCATAGAGAATCTCTCTCATATGTCACCATGCCAAATAAGGTCCTTTCCTAATACCACTCTCTTAACATTGAGGTATTCTATCCCTATAAACTATCCATCTAATCCTATAAAGTGGCCATTTGACCCTCTAAAATGGTGACCTGTGCTTATGCCTGGTCTCTCTATACTATCACTCCTCCCAGTTGACCCTGAAGAGTGGCAATCTATCCCTAAAAAGTGATAATCTACCCTTGTAACACAATAATCTGGGCCTATGTTGTTGTCAACACTACTACTATCTATGGATCCCCCTACATCGATCCCTATGTTAGGTCAACATCCATCGGCCATTGATCCCCATCGCTAACACCAAAATCAATGGTTGTGTACATCCCCTAAAAATAGGTAAGATAGTCAGTTATACAACCTACATCATCCCCATCTCTTAGTGACAACTCCTCATGATCATGCTCCTCCTCTTGTGCCTATGGCTCTAGTAAATAAAACTCTACATCCTCCCTCCTATATCACATAAAATCTTGGGAAAAACCCTACACTAGCCCAAAATGATGTCACACCCACTTAAAGGGAATACTCTCCATCTCACCATCTCACCTCCTATAGGCCCATATCTATCTCTACAAAGATAAGGTGTGATACCTATACACAACCCATATTGGCAACATTTGATATGGCATCCAGATAACGTCCCTAGGAACTAAACTCTTTAAGGCACCTCTAAACTAATCAATGTCTCTTGAACCACCACCAACACTTGTCATGGCCCTATCTCTCCTCCATCAGTAAAATAAAACCATATAATTTGTTAGATAAAATTACTCTATCAGAAGGCTCAAGGGTCTTAATACCTATATGTGCTTATAGGCCTAGCAGTGAAGTACAAATCCCACACTGATGCCATAATGCCTGTACACCCTAAACCCCCATATTTATTTGTATATCTACACTAATAAAAATTGTGTCCACCCAAGAATAACTCCATCCAAAAACAACTCCACCAACACCTTCAACACACACTAGGGTATCTCCCTCCAATAGAATCTAGAAATGAATAACAAGTAATCGTTAACTACAACATGGTCAACAAATGTCTCTCTCTTAGAGCTCTCTGGTATAATGACCCAATACTGAACCTTCTAGAGTGAAATTGTACATTATCTCTATCATCTCCATATAACATCTTCATATACTCATCAATCTCATCCCCCTCTATATGGTAGATGGGATCACTATGAATGGGTAGACATGTGATATAGTGAACATCCTCTAACATGATACTCATCTCCCCTGTCAGTAACCAAAAAGTGTTAGTCATCGAATCCCATATCTCAATAAGGGCAACTATCATCATGACATCTCTAGATAAGCATTGGTAGTGGTGCACACTCCAAAACCCACTACCTCCATTTGTCTCTATTCCTCCATAGACATGACATCCTTCACCTCTATGAAAATACCAAGAACTTGATCTTGTAGTTGGATCTAATCCCATGCTTACATCAATAAGCATATCACAAATTAGGTAATTGACCTATCTCTAACACTTCCTATATATCTACCTAAAGTATTATCCAACCTACTTTTATACCAACTATAGATTCATCTATCAACTTGCCCTTTATACACTTATTATGTCTTTACACCCCTATTAATTATTCTTATACAACCTCCACCCTTTCTATCCTATGAAAACACACATTTCCCTAAACCTTCTACCCCAACCCAACCAAACTCCTACCCCAACCCAAATCCTTCTTATAGGGTAACTCAACTCCCTCACCCATCTTACCTCCAACCTAACCCAACTCTCACAAAACTACACCCTGATCTATCTCCCATCTACCCCAACTTGACCATCCTGCCCCCACCCCTCGACTATCACCATTTATCCCAAACCATCAATAGTCCCTTTGGGGTCATTTTTCTCCTTGATCGATCATCATTAGTTGGCTCTAACTATCAACAGTCACTATTAGGTGATCGTAAGTGGTGAGCCTCAACCTCTTGACCTCCTTCTAAAACCCTAAACCCCCCCACTAGCTAAAACTACTCCTTAACACCCTTACATCTATTTACGTCCCTCTCTACAACTAAATCATCTACCCCAACACACTATTTTGTACACACCCAATAAAAATAACCAAAAACCTTGGCTCTACAATTAAACACTCCCATACTTCCCAACAATTTAACCTATTTTTTATTTTTACCATTTAAATTCAATTATTGTAATTTACTATCAAATTTAAGACACCCCCTACCTTGTTTTAGGACTAGTGACACCACCTTAATTTGTACCCAACCACATGTCCACCTACACCTCTTGCATCCATCTCAACCCCACCATCACTTTCGCACACCACACTCTAAGATAACTCACCACCTTTCCACCCACTCACATGTAATTTTCTTCCAAACACTCAAACTAAATAAAACACTTCTTCTCCAAATTGTAAATGGGGACAAAATGGGCCTCATTGACCTTTTAACCATTAATTTAGGGTTTTAACCCAACCATCAATGGTTGTTTAACCATCACCAGTTAACCCTCACTATTGATGGTTACCTCACTGACATAACCATCGATGGTTAGGGTGATTGTTCTTCTTTTACCCTTATACACCTACATTTTGGCTCCTTCACCTGCAACTCTTAATGCCTCCACATGAGCTCCCGCTTACCACCCTCATACCTATCTGGGAGTTCATTTCTCCCCACCACCCTAGAACTGCATTGGCCTTGAAGTCCTTATTAGATCTATTATCTATGGGACTATGTAGGCAACATCCTCTTACCTTGCACATCAGGAGTCAGCTTGGCCAATATCTACCCAACCCAACCTTTGCCCACATTCACCTCCACATTGGCCTTTGAACAACCTATTCACATACTTTGCAATGACCTTGCTTTGGTCATCCTGATCACCTTGACCAATTTTTCCCTATTGAACTTTTGTATTACGCACCACCTTATGCGTGCCTTGACCCATTATGTTTTTATTAGGATCACTTCCTACTTTAGATACCTGAGCAAACACTAACCTTTTCTAATCACACATGACATGTGACCCAATTAGTTATGACCAACATTAGGGACTACTTACCTTATTATTTATCCTAGAATCCGATCTTATTTATACCAACATGGCAATGTTAGTCCTTGTACAATGTGCTGCCTCACAATTTGTTGCATTTTATGCACATACTTGTGTCTCACCTACCTAACCTCATCACCTTTATTCTCCCTTTTTATCAAACCTTGACCCACTTTGACCTTTGTCTCATTGCCTCCAAATTTGAGGGGGAATACCTTCTCCCTCACACACTTAAGGCAACTAGACCTAGACCTTGACCAATTTCCTATTTTTTTGAAGCTTGTTTAAAGCTACACAATAAAAAGGGGCAAAATGTAAATACCTTAAATATTTTAAAACAATAGTTTTTGATGTCATTTTGAACTATGGACCCTTAACTAATTCTTTATCTAGTGGACCACCTAGTCTACTATCAATATTTTACAAATTCATCATGTTAAATACCCCCTCCCTGAATGCATCACTTAAATCATGAACTTTTTACCCATTTCCTCATGACCCCTCAAATGTCACTGATTAGCGTAACCATCGATAGTTGACCCTAACCGTCGATGGTTGGGGTCACCCAAACTTGCCTTAAGCATTTTAAAGCATTTGTAGATATGTTTGAGATTAGTATCTTACAAAATGGAAACTTACTTTAAAACTCACTTTTAAAAGATGAATAAAAATAGGCGAATGGATCCCCTCCTAACTTAGAAACTTTCCCTCAAGCTTCCCTCTCCTTAGTAATTTTGTGCTATAAATACAAGGCTCTTGGGAGAGTTATATATTTAGAAATTTGCATCCATATTCTCTTGTTCTCTTTGTGTAGGCATCCAAGACCATGAAGCTCTATCCACATTACTTTTGAAGGCAAGAGTACTGTTATGCTACTCAACTTTATTCATATTTCAACTATCATCCACTTGAAATCATATAGGCATCTTTCCTTTATTTTTGGTGTTTTCACCCTTTATCATAATTTATTATCTTGATCTATTCACCTACACACCTGTACACACCCTCAGAACTCCCATTTCACCCTCTACTCATTATTCACAAAATGTTAACTCTATTTCTATACCTTACCCAATTCCACATAGGTAATTATAGTTGGTTTCTCTAACCATCACTAATTATAGTAAACATCTCTAGTTACATAACCATCATTAGTCAGGCCAACCATCACCGGTCACCCTGACTACTGATGGTCACTATCATAAAAAATAATAGATTGACATTTTGGATCCTTTTGATACCCTAACAGATCATCTTCTGGTTTCTAATCTATTTGCAGACTCTAATTTGATTTTTTAGACCTGATCTTGGTTCATAGGTATGCTATTTATTTTCTTACACACTTACTTTCCTATCATTTAAATATAATTATATTTCTTATATCATTTCTAACTTAATTGTCTTAAAAGTGGATTAACAACCTCCTAGAAAGACTTATGCTTCTCTAATCTAGCATACACTAGGTAATCCACTCAAGCAACCATCTAAAAAATCCTCTTCTAGTTTTCTTATGATTTTTAGGTAATCCTCCCTAACTAAAAAAGAGTTCCCACATTCATCTAGATCAACGTATGCATTCTACCATGTATTTATCTACACACCCTAATACTCACTTTATTGTATCTACTTTCAAAACTAATAAATGAAGGAAATAAATTGAAACACTATTGGGTAAAAAAGTCAACTTGAAGATAATGAAACAAGAAGGAAACCAAGGAACTCACCAAAAGAGAAAAACATGATAGAAAGGGAAACACATAACACACAATAGAAAAGGAAAACACAAGACACACGAAATTAACACCTTAAATCTTTATACAACTTCAAATACTACCTACCATATGGTTCTAGGAGTTGAGTGCCATCTTTTCATGTCAAATAGTATGTGTTTTCATCACATAAATGTCAAATTTTTAATGGTCCCATCCATAGGTAGTTAAATTTCTCATGAATTTGTTTTAGTTATCTATTTTTATCTTGGAGTAGGATTAGGTCACCAATTTGGAAATCATATTGATGGGTCTTCTAATTTAATAATTATTTGACCTTTTCTTGATGAGTTGTAATTCTATCAACTATTGTGATGCGCTCTTCCTCTATCTTTACTAGGTACATGACTCTTTTCTCCAGAGCATCTTTGAAATGCTCATCTTCAATAGGTTATGATAGCTTCAAAGATGGAAATTCCAAGGAAATAGGGATCATATCATCCCTTGTATATATAATATGAAACAAAGACATTTTGATCACTCTATTAGGTGTGATTCGATTAGCCCATAGTGTATCATATAACTTCTTATGTTAATTCCTCTAATTTTTGTCGACCAACTTATAAAAACTAAGACTGCAAATCTAAGATGATATATCTATATAAAAAACTAGTCATCTCAACAAATTAAAATTTATAAGTGTTATCCATCATAATATTCTAAGGGACACCAAACGTAGCCAAAATATTCTACTTTATGAACTTACAAATGATTTCAAAAGTGGTAGATTTTACTAGAATGGATTTCACCCACTTCATGAAATAATATATGGCTTCGACACTAGAATGAGGGTTTAGAGTCCCAATGAAATATAATCCCATTATTGAAATGGTTCCTCAATGACAACTGGTCAGAGAGGCAATGCTTCAAGCTTAGACTGACTGACAAAATATTGACAAGCCTCTTATTTTGAAACCCATTATTGTGAATATTTGATTAACATGGGCCAATAGTAATGAGCTTTCAAGATTTTGAATGTCATTACTTAATATGAGAAGTGCCATTCATAAGATTTATCATGACTTACTTTTAAAATATTCTTCTATTGTTCTTTGTTTACACATCTCAAGAAGGTGTCATCCAAAGACTTATTGAACAAGGTATTATCCCAAATCACATATCTAATTGATTTTAGTTTAATAGTTCATTTTTTTGGAACTCAGATCATCCAAAAATTCTCCATATGAGAGGAATAATGTTATGTTAGAATACCATTCTTTAAGATAATTAATGAAGACCACTAATGACAACTCTTCCTTTTCTTCCCTATGAGAATCAACACCATCAAAAATCAATTGGAAAAGGGCTTTCCCTCTTACCAAATTCATGGATTTGATATCCAAATCATATTCTTAAACCTTAGTGATCAAATTGCCTCTTTTTGATCTAATCTCTTATTGGGTGAGGATTGATTTCACTACTCAATCTAGGACCATTACAATGGTATTAGAATTCAAGATATAAAATCTATAATTCTTTACAAATTTGACCACAGTGTATGCATGTTTCTCTACTAGTGAATATTTGAGTTCATGGTATTTTAATCCATAACTCATGAAGGCAATATGGGATTTAATCCCCTCTTTATTTTTGTTCACCAAAACAATAAACAAATTATATTAATAAGATTAACAAAATTCAATGAAATATTTTTGAAAATATGGGCAAGTTAAAAATGGCGCCTTAGCAATTACTTCTTTGTTCTTATTGAATGCTTTCTTCCCATCATTTCTCTATTAGAAGGAGTTATTTACACATCATTTTAACAATGTGCTAGGTGAGCTCGATGAAATTTGTAACAAATCTTATGAGAAAATTGACCTTGCCAAAGAATGAGTGAGTGCCAAGTTTGTTGATTTAGGTAGTTATTGGATAAATTTTAATCTTTCAAAATCAATCTTGGTACCTTATTTATAAATAACATGGCCTAAGATATTTCCTTTAGTTACTACAAAGATATAATTTTTAGGATTCAAAGAGATACCATGAGGGTGACACCTTTCAAAGACCTTTATGATGTGTTCAAAATGATCTTCTCTTTTATTTGAGAATACTATGAGATCACCTAGGTAAATCAAAATGATATTATTTTTCATATATTTTAATTCCAAAATCATCACCCTTCGAAATGTTACCCCTATATTCATGAGGTCAAAAGGCATCCTTATGTAGGTCAAATCTACCCATGGGATAGTGAAAGTTATTTTAAATTGATCTTTTATATCCACTTTGATCCTAAGAGGTTGTCTAACATAGACATCATTTTAGATCTTATGATAGCCAATAGGTTTTTATCCATGACTGAAAAGGGGTAGTTATCCTTGAGTGAATTTTAGTTGAGATTATATAAATCTACATAGATTCCTACTTATCCATTATTATTACGAATAGGTATGATGTTGGCCACCCAATTTGAGTGTTGAATAGGAAAGATAATCATGAATTCTAACATATTATTAATCTTTTCATAGATAGTACTAATGATTTTTGGATTATAGTGCCTCAAATTCTATCTGAATGGATTGACACCATATTTCAATGGATTTTTGTGTTGCATTATTTTTGGTTTAAAAGACTTTAGATCAACATAACACCAAGTGAATACATATTTATATAGTTTGAAGAGAGTAATAAACCTTTTATGATCCTTCTTAGAACATCATTTTATGATATCAATATATCTCATCTCTTCTTATTCACAATATTTACCTTCTCGTATTCAGGGTATCTTATGGGGTTTTATTGAATCTTCTACTAGATGTACCTATCATGTTTTCCAATCATCTTTTATAAATAGACTATCCCTTTAGGACTATTATTTCCTTTAAACTATATGATGTTATCTTATAGTTTATTATCATTCATGTCAAGTGTTGATGAAGTATTTTCTCTTTTATTTTCTAAAGTAGAATATTCTCTATATGAAGAATAACTTCCATTAAAAAAATATTTCTAAAATTATCTTTCTATACTAAGAAAGTGATAATTTGATCATTATTATTGAATACTTTCTAATGCTTAGAGATATCTTACAGACCAGGGTAATATACCATTTTGATGACATACCAATCCATGTCAACATCTGGTAGAGGAATCATTAAATAAGTAGATACAACTAAAGAATTAAATTTGGAGTTCTATTCTCTAGGGACTAAATTTATAGATAAAACTTGGAAGGCCTCAATATAGTCCCAAACCCTATTTTTTTAATGTTTAAGTTTGTAATTTTTTACTTGATATTGAACTCATACCTATTTGATGATCAATTCTGTATCACCTTATGATTTGATATTTTGAATGCCCATCTCCTCTATTACTTGTAATCCTAGAAATAGTGCTTCATATTCTGTAGTATTATTTGTGCATTCAAACTAAATTTTGTATGAAAAAGAGAATGATTATTTATGTGGATAAATAAACAATATACCAACACCTGAACCCATTATTGCGTAAATTTTGTCAAACTCTAATTATAAATATTATTGGAGTTTCCCTCCACTAGTTTGGGAAGTTCTAAATCTTTTTCATCCATCATCATGTAAGTGCCATAATTTGTTTCCTTATATATAATGTCTATTTGGGGATCATTTGAATTTTGCATCAAGAGTTTGTCCTTTGGTTTATGGAATAATATCTCATTAAATCCTTTCATAGGAATCACTACCTATGTCCAATCTAGTTTTATTTATCCTTTGATATCTCGATAGAAAGACCTGCTCAGAAGCCTCTGATAGTTGGGAGGGATGTTTGCCACTAGTATGGTTATAATCATTCTATTTTGGGAAAAAATAGATAGATCAACCTATGTATCCTTTATTTTTATAGCTAATGAAATTTGTTTTGATTCCATGTTAAAGTAGCAACCAAATGTTTTAGTGTAGGTCAATCCCAAGGCATGTACAACTTTAATTAGCATGACAATATTTGAGGCTCTTGAATCAATTATATAGTTATCGACACCTATAAAAATAGATACATAGAATGGTTTGGGCCTTTTGTTATTTAGAGTGGTAATGGATATATTATTATACAAGTAAGAATAAAACATTATAATATGTGTTCTTTAGGGAGGGGCACTGTAATTTTCCCCTT
This sequence comes from Torreya grandis, assembly GCA_037957365.1. Classification (NCBI taxonomy): domain Eukaryota; kingdom Viridiplantae; phylum Streptophyta; class Pinopsida; order Cupressales; family Taxaceae; genus Torreya; species Torreya grandis. The sequence continues at coordinate 2,028,172 of JARHVA010001477.1, forward strand.
TGATGAATTTGATTGATCTATCCAACTACTTAGGGTTGTTCCTAAGGTATTTAGTTTTATAAATATAAACCTTAATCTTGTTCATGTGATTGATTATGTCAAAGGAAGACTTTTTTAGGTTCATCATTGAAAGTCACATGGGGAAAATTATAATTACTATACTTTCCTTGTGATTTATGCTTTGAGAAGTTTAGTAAAGGAGTACCTCTATTGAGATCAAATTTTGGGGTTGCTACAACTTTGGGAGTCTATTTCACCTTTTTCCTTTCATGTTCTTTATTCTTTTTAGAAGCTTTCATCCTCTCATTTTGAGCTTAGATTAATACTATGTATGAATGACTATTCATATACTCAACACTTTCCTCATAATCATCACATTTAGGTTTATATTTAAAATAACCCACAATGGAGTCACCATTGGGTTCCTAAAATTTAGGATCAAAGGTGACAAAAATAACTTCTTTAGGTGGTTCTTCAATAGTGTAAAGTTGTAGCATTATGTCCATTTTGGGAGAGTTCAAACCATTGTGGTTATTAGTGGCATGACAAATGCATGTGTAGTGAATGGAAGTAGGCATTGATTTAATAACAAGTGGAGGAATTGGAGCAGGAAATCTAGGATAATGTTGCCTTGATATGGAACAAAATTCCTCCTAGGTATATCCTTGTATGGAGTATTATGTGATTGAGGGATTTGTTCCTTCAAATTCAAGATATCATTTTCCAATTTCTAAATCAAAATGTCAACTAAATTATACTCTTTACTATTAAATGCATCTTTATTAATTCTCCCAGTAATGATCATGTCATCTTTAATCTTACTAGCTTACGTTTGCATGATTGCCAATGTTGTAAGGTGATTCATTCATAGAAAGAAGCTTACCTCAGGTACTTATGCATTCAGAAAGAAACATTTTTGATTTCCACCATGGGCATTGAAACAACAAGAATTTTATGCATTAACTTATTTAAATGAGATATGAAATGTCTCATAGGTTCATGGGAGTCTTTATTTATTTGAGAAAATTATGCCAAAAGAGAGAGTTCAAATTCATCAGGTTTAAATATTTCTTCAAAATTTTCTCTCATTTTTTTCCAATTTAGAATGGAAGTAGGGGTAGGTGGTGGAACCACTTTGTGGCTCCTTCAGCCAATGTTTCTATGAGTAATATTATTGATACATATTCATGTTTGACACTGAGGTTACCACTAGTAGATAAGAAAGCCTTTATGTGTTCATCAAGGTATTGTCTCTCATCACTAGTAAACTTAGGGAAATTATTTCTTGAGCCTTTTAGAAATTCATGAATTTGAGCACCCTAAGCCAATATGCCTATATGATCACCCCACAGTATAAAAACAACCATGTCAAGAATATTTGTTAATAATGGGATAAGTATATCTATGTTATCTAGGGACTATGTATACTAACCGATTGCATCTATGAATGTGCCACGTGGATAGGGATCATGGTTTTCTTTAGTTAGTATTTATCCTAAAAAATTATTAAAAAGTTATTCTATTTTTAGTTGGGCTTAGGTACATGGAATATTTATCAATAGAATATATGTTGACATACCTAGATGCCAAGTATAGACTTTGTGGTTATAACAATATAGATTTTAGGATTATATATTCCTATGGATTTTAGTAGAATGGGTTAGATAGTGTTATATAGTGCTTGATAGTATTGGGTAATATTGTATTTGGACCTTTTGAGTAGATTATAGGATCTCTAGAATGAAAGTGTAATGAGTTTTTCATAATATGAAGATTTTAAGCTTATTTAATATTTGAGGGTTAATATAATATCTCTACTCATCTTATGTGAGATATATCTTTTGTGTAATGATATTTGTTACAACATTATCTCTTATGAAATGGGTTTTGTATTCTAATTTATATTATTGAACCATTGTGAATTCGGGTGATATTACATAATAGCTTTATGAAATGACAATCTTTAGCTGTAACTATCTGCAAATTACTTTCATCTATTTAAACTCTTATTATATTAATGAATAACGAAATATATTTTCTCTATAATTTTGACAATATGTCATCATATCTTAGTTTTACCATTAAATATTTGTCAATGTAGATAGTAATAGGATTACTCAATATTGTATAAACCTCTACGATCCTAGGATAGAAGCTGAATATCAAGTACTGGTTTTCCTTTCCCACAAACTCTTCCTCAAATTTCAAGAATTATCACTATAATTAGCATGTTTGGGTGTACCCAAAAACCTCTAATAATAGTGGTGCAGTGAGTGTGTAACATACTATTGAGGATATTCTAAGATGGTTTCCTAGTTAAAGAGAAATAAATTTATGAGATATTATGGTGTGAATTACTTGGAGTGTTAACTGATTGAGTCATCTAGAACATCATTATTTTAAATCTTGTGTGACTATTGACATTACATGGTCTGAGAAGAAGATCAAATAGGTTCATAGACCCATGTGATAGGTCATTGTTTAGATTCAACCATTGAAGGGTATATTACAAAGTTCACAGTACAAGGCTACATAGAATTTAAAGGGGTAAAATATCTACTTATGAGAGGGATAAGAGGAAAATTATTATAGTGACTTCCTACAATTGTTAAGATGTTAGATATGGAGAAAGTTGTTGATGATTTAAAATTGCGCTTGTTCTAACACCAACAATGGGAAGTTTCAAGATGTGGGACTTGCGACTTGAAACAGCCTCTAGATTTTTAAGAAGCTGGTCTCTTCTTTATATCAAGTGTATACTGGGAAAGGGATAGGAATTTTAACAAAAACACAAATGAAAGAAAGAAAATCTAACTATGGCGATGTGCCTAAATGTAATTCAACCTTAATCCTGAGCACAGTGAGACTATATGTAAGATTCATTTACATTTAAGAGCAAACAAGTGCATGATCAATGTAAAAGATGGAAATAATAGAAACAGAGGCTCACAGCATAGACTGCTTTTGTAGTGATAAAAAAAATGTCAACAAAGGCACAGGGTTTAACTTCTTATTTGAATTCTCTAGTCACATAAGAGGCACAAAAACATGCATAGTTATATAAACCTTCCAACTCAAGAAAATGAAACAAAGGCAAATGAAATTACTAATCACAGCTCTAGAAAGTCTAAAACTCTTGACAACACAACCTAGACTACTTTTGCAATGACACAGAAAGTATCAACAAAGGCATAGGATTAAATCTTCTCATTAATTCTACAGTCACATAAAAGGCATAAAAACATGCACAGTTACATAAACCTTCAAACTTAAGAAGATATAACAAAGGCAAATGACATTCCTAGTCATATCTCTAGAAAGTCTAAATTCTTTACAATAATTCTCTCAAAAAATTCTCTCTGGTATCTCATCCCTTTTTGGTGGTCTCTGCACCCTTATTTATAGCCTTTGATTCACTCAAGATTGTCTGCTTGTTCTCAATCTAATGGCCCGACTGAAATCTAATCAAAATTGGAAGTATCTAACAGAAGATATTTCTCAGATTATGAAACGTTCTATCTTCTGGCAGTTTATTGGCTGAAAATAGATCGCAGGACACTCCCTTTTATTCCACGAAAGAGGACACTTAGCTAATTCCTTAAAAACCTTGTTATTACTTTAGGAGACACTGGAGGATGACACTTGTTGATTTCTACAACCTTATTGAGGACACATGGCACTCTCTACTTTACCTATACTCTTACTATATCTTTGCTCAGGAACATTCTACCTTTGACACTTGTCATAATCTATTTCTTCAAACTTTAACAGCTTAAAAGAAAGTAAGACCCATAGCCTTTCTTGCCTGAGCAACTTGAAAAGGAGCATAGGGACAGGTGGCGATTTCCACTTCCCTCAACAAAAGATTTGTGGCAATCTCTGCTTCTTTATTTGGGGTTATGTGGTGGTCTCTACTTCTTTTAGCTACCTTCTTAGAAACCTATGGAAAGTGACATGTGGTGGTCTCCACTTCTTCATTTATATCATAGAAAAAATTGGGTCCCATTTCATATTTACACAGACAGTGATACCTGGTGGCTTTCGCTTGACTTCGACACTTAACTTGAGACCCACCATAGTCTTTGCTATATCGATGAAGCAAAATGAAGATGATTTAGATCTCAACACGTGGTGGCTTCCACTCTCTTCTACTGAGATATGTGGTGTCTTCCATCACTTTTAGAAAATCAAAATTGAGACCTTCCACAATTACCACTTGGTGATTTTCGCCTGATCTTGATACTTAGCTTGTTAAAACCTTTTGCTAAAAAGAAATGAAACGCGGGTACTGATATGAAATGTGGATGCTGACACTTGGTGTGTTCCACTGAGTCACTAGGATATACATGACACGTCCCGGCCAACTCATACAAAATATGAAAGGTGCCTCGAACGATGACACTTGGCCACTTCCGCTTGATTTCAACACTTAGACAAAAATGAATCAAAAGGAAAATTTGCGCATACGCTCTGTTTCAAAACTTTGCCATCTCAGACCAAAGTATGTGGGAACAAAATTTTGTGGTGTGCAATTGAAAAATAGGATAAAACGTAGAGTAATTTTTTACTCTATAGTTATTGGTGATCCCAAGGACTTTTGAGCCTGCTAAAAAAGAAACCACAACTCCTGCTAGATCAAAATTTCAAAATTATAGCTTTAGCAATGTTGTTTGGTAGGTAGACCACTCATCATCAGATAAACCTTACTTATTCTACAATTCATTAAAGGATAAATCAAGGTTAATAATATCCTTATGTGAATTTTTTTTCAAAATTTGAACCGTAGCCTTCAATTTGAATTCGAGCTGGGAAACATGAACCAAGACAGCTTCTATTTTAGGGACTGATGAATCATCCCTTAGATCCTAGAAAATTGTCTGATCATTCTATTTGGCCAACAACAAAGGTTCAATTTCATCTACCATTAGCACGATGTTGTCATCAGGAAATGGAGAAGACCTAATTGTACTAGATCTTCAGAATGTTGTTTCATTTCATTGATTCCTTCCTTCATGACATCTAAAAGCTCTCTGCAACTGATGGCTGTGAAAATACAATTGAGAACTTTATTTACTCGCTTAGCAGTGACCATTTTATTCTCAATTCCTACCACTGACAACATTGCATCCATTGCATCATAAAGCTTTTGCAGCAACATTTCTGAGTCCATTACTCTCCCAGAGACTATAGCTAGAGTGTTTACAACTAAACTCTCCACCTTTTTGCATAATTTTTGTGCATTTAGCAGGAAGGTGAGAGAAGGCCTGAGTTGAATAATCTTTGAAGAGATTCTCTTCCACATGGATTCATATAGCTCCTTCACCAAACTTAATACTCTGACATTCCTTGGCCTATTGGCTAGCTCCAGTGTCAATTGTGCTGCTCTCTATTGCTTTGCTTGAAATTGGGCTTGTATAGCCATAGTATTATTCTATTCAGCCAACAACTTTTATTGTAATTGGGTAACTTACAACAGGTGTTCCTTGCATTTTCCTTACAATGCTACTTTTTCATGCCTTAGGGTCATCACTGCATCCTTTACCTATGTGAGCCCTACCTTTAAGGAATCATTTTGGGCCTAGACTGCCTGGTGAGTCTGAAGAGAAATAGTGTCTTACAATTATTTATTTAGATTCTCTATCTCATTGTCTTTTTTATTTATCTCTATGGTCAAACTATTACAGTTGGCCTATTCCTTGGCTAGATCAACTTCCATCTTCTGTAGCCTCCTTGATGTCTTTAAGTAGTCTTTAGTAACTATAGAAGTGGATTCAGTCAGCAACTCAATTTTGTCTTGTGGCCTGAAGAGGGACATGTCAATGGCCACTGCAATCATCGTGTAGTCTTCCGACTACATCTGCTTAGTTGGCTTTATTACATTTGGTGACAAATGAGTCACCATCAATTACTACTGAATGGGGTCAAATTGTGACTACAGATGAGGTGAAGCCAAGGATTTATTTTCCTTGATCTTCTTTTTCTCTCTTCAGGTTTCCCTTGCCTTCTTAGCAGCATCCGCTTGGGTCTGGAAGGTAGAAAGAAAGGCAATGTGCCCACCCACAAAAGGATGTCCCTATGGTAAACCATATTTAATAGCCAATTGTTGGGTATGGACAATCTAAGGGGAAGGTTTCTTGGGAATAGAGGGGGAAAAATGAGGTAATGTTAAGGCCTAAAGTGGCATAGATGGGGCAAAGTGAGAAATAGGAATGACATAAGTGGTAGGGGATGTCATCTAGCTAGATGAAATCATCATACCAACAGGAGATGAAATAGACTGAGAAGAAGAAGGAGGAATAATGCTTACCTAAGGAGCAATTATAGTACTCTATAATTGGCACTGTGGGGTGTCTATCTCCTCTTCTAAATCAAATTGAAATTGCACCCTTTTTCATTTCTTGGGTGTCTCTTCTTTTGGCTATGTTTCTTTTGCTTTCAATGATGCTTGTGGAGAACTGGGAATATATATAACTGTTGTCAATGGGGAAGCTTGTGATGGTGAAGGCACCACACTCTTCTACATTTCTATGATGCTGAGAGATTGGGGCCAAACTAATACAGTTACTACAGCTACAATTTGCTCTGAGGCTTGTGACTCTTAGCTTGACTCAGCCCTAGCTTCTTGCTCTACACTTGGTGTCGGCAAATTACTTGTCTTTGGGCTAGATATAGGGGAGAGATGGCACTCATCCCATAGTTCTTCTCATCTCTCATCTATGTCTACATTCTTGAAAGAATGGGTTGTTTGACAAATTTCCTTCCTATATTTTCAATAGGCCTTTTTTTTCTCAACATCCCAATCTTTATTCTTTAATTTCCTTCTTAAGCCATAAGTCATTATGACTTTAGGATCATAATCCCTCTATTTAACATAGAATATTTTCCAAGATCTATTTTGTGGAAGGGGTAAGTTAGTTAGCTCAACATAAAACCCAGGAGCATCTTCTCTAAGATTCTTCCTGATTTCCTAAAAGGGTGACCCTCATGTGCAATTCTAGTTGCAACCCTATGAGTCCTTATCCAAGAGGCTATGAAACCATTTGGGTCATAAACCCATTTGTCTTCTACTAGAAGGAAACCTAGGAAGGATAGTTTTTTGAGTAACACAACTTCAACATCTCTTGTTTCCAAAACCATGTTGGTTGTCATCCATGAGAGGTCATACATTTTTCTTTTCCTCTTCCCAGAGCCATAATCATTGTCTACTACTGACACCTACCTGGTGACCTCTAAGAATGCTAATCTAAGAGTCAAGATCTTAGGTAGCAACATTGGTTCCCCACAAAAACCATGGACTCTAATAATTGTATGGTGGGATCCAAAATAGAAATCACAAGGAATTGGGCAACTAGCCAAAAGGTTTGAAACACTTGGGAATAGTCTGTTCATGACTGGTTCAGGGTTGAGATGACAAAAATTAGGGGTAACAAATAGTTCCTAGAACTCATATGGGTCACTAGTCTTAGACAAAATATGTGTCTATGCAGACACAAGAATGGTTCTTTGGAGATCAAAATTGGGATCATACATATCAAGATACATATGTTGGGCAAAGAGTTTGGAGTTCTAAAACAACATGAGGTGAAACAAATAAGAAGAGTACCTAAACACTCCTTTTGATTTGAAATGGGCCAGTTGTTCCACCATTGAGAAAGTAATTTGTTCAAAAAAGTCAAGCCTATAATCTTGAGTTTTGTCAACGGTCTTCAGTCTGAAGAGGATAGCCATTTGTTCTACATAAACTACCATATCGTCTTTCATGCCAAAGATGAAAGCCATCATAGACAGTGCATCTTGGCTAGCTTGTGCGAATTGGGCTCTTATTGCAGGGAGTGTGGGCACTGTAGTGTCATCATCACTCATTTGTAATTTAGATCTCAAGAACCTTGACTGAGTATTGATGTTTACCCAAGTTCTTTGCATTTTATCAATAGTGGGAAACATAGTTGTACTATCATGATACAAGGCTAACATATCTATGATAGCTTGCAGTGTGATTTGCACCCTGAATGGACCTTGTTGAATGGTGTATGAGGGTGCATGGAATAAATCTACACATAATTCGACCAAGTTAGGGCATGGATGCACCACTGGGACAATGAATTGTGCCAGTTGTAAAGTCCATATCCTCATGAGAAATATTTCATATTGCCCTACTCTAACCTCTGTAGACACCTTTGATGTGCCCCTTCTCTAAGAGTTTTGCTACTAGCCCTCTGAAGAATTGGGTCCATGATGCCATCTGCATAATCTTTTATTTTTGCTAGCTCACTTGCTTGACCAACTTTAGGAATCCTGGTCTGTGGATAGGTCTTCAATGGTTGCACAGGAGCTAAAGAATACAACTTACTTAAAAGAAACTTATCAAGGGATTCATAATCCTAGCTCCTTGTTGTGAAGATTGTGCCCCTTCCATCTTCTATATCTTTTTTGTGATAACTGGTATGAGCTTTTGCAAAATAGAAAAACTTTCACTAAAGCAAGTTTACTAAGCACTAAAAAATGCAAGTAGCAAGATATTTTCTCGTAGATGTAGGAATGTTTGAGAACTTGTAAGCTTTAAATCTTGCTAAGAGGTATTTATTGACCTATCAAGTCTCAAAATGGCATTAAACTTAGATAACCGTTAGCAAATATTATTCAATCTTTATGGGATAGCTAGGTAGACATGTTATGCAAGTGGTAGCACAAGGTACCTTAGGGATTTCTAAAGATTTGGGAGACATCCAATGTATTGGAGAATTTTGAAAATTTTTAAAATTTTGAGCTGCTGATTACGTGTTCAAAGAACACTCATTTAAAAGAAAAGCAGGAAAACAAAAATGGGAAAATAAAGCAATGAAAAAGGGGAAACTACCTAGCTATAATACATTAACCAAGTATCTTTATCTCCCTCCTGGATCAAAAGAAGAATTTCTAAAGTCTCTTTCATGACAAGCCCGCTTATATTGCTAGATAAGTGGTTGAATTAGATATAGCTCTGGTGACTTGCTCTTTGTGTATGCTACATTGATTTGCCTGTATTTGAGTGAGTCTAAACCAAACATGCTTCCAACATACATAATCTCTTCTTGTCCTTGGAAGCTTTTCGAATGCCGGTTCTTGATACTAGCATGTCTTATCAAGAAATTAATGATTATTTTCTCATCAACAGAAGCTCATTGATATAGATCATTTATTGACTCATCTACTTCTACCTTAAATTTAGGTTCTATTGCATGATCATCCTCTTTAATAACTTCAAAATTACCAACATTTTGATAGGATAATTTTGAAAGTTTGCAATAATTTTGCACATGTAATTGAGTCTCAATGTTGTTTTGTTTGTCTGCAACCAGCTCACAGCTTCCCTGAAAAATAGTATAATCTAACCCAATGATTTCAAACAAATCATTCAAATCATGATCAAGGAAATATCCATACTCTTCCACATCATCTTGCAAAGTAAGAAGAAAATCAGAAATTATTTCTTCTTCATCAAAGATTAAGGCATACGCTTATGACTTCTCACTCGAAATGTTGAATTCATGTTGAGAGACCCGAGGATTGATAGAAAAGGTATCTTTTGACTTTTATTCCTCTAGAACATTTGGGATTTTATGATCTTCATCAAGTATAACATAAGTGCCCAGACCAATAGAATTGTAATTTCCATATGGGTCACTTTGTATCATAGCTAATAAATGATCATTTTCTTCTTCTTGATTATATCCAGTCCATTCACCTAACTCCTCAACAAAAACCCTTTCTTCTTTATTCATCATAGCATGAGCTGCCTCTAACTTTTTAGTTGGTTCATTGGTGATATGGTCCTTATATAATGGCTTAGATAATATCTTCATCTTTGAACCATATTTGGTTCTTAAGATGAGGTGAGACGAATCAAGGGACATATATCCTCTTATCTTGGTTGTAAAGTCTCTTGATAAACATAAGCCAAAAATAGGAGGTATATCTATCACTACTACATCTTGATTTACAATTATATTGGGACAAGCATATAATTGTAATTGGAGTTGTTTAATTCTCCCTATTGTTTTGACTGCTTTGCCATCTAGCTATATGACTCCTTTAGTGAGTGGTTCATACTTAATTTCTAAAGCATCAGCTATCTGCTTGGGCATTACTGTAGTACTAGCCCCTGAATCAATCATTGCATTATGCAGTAGTTTCTTACCCACTATCAAAGTTAAATAGAAGGGATCCAGTTTGGACTGGCTTACCTCTGTTGTATTATTCACTAGGGCTGTTGTTATCAGATGAACTATATCTTTGAGCTTTTCTTTTTCAACAAGTCCTTTGATAATAGTACCTTTGGGCACTGCTTGGTCTTGTAGAGCTTCTTGTAGTAGTGTCTTCTATTCAGGAATGGTCAATATATCCCATATTGATACTTGTGCTAGAGTCTTTTTCAATTGATCCACCACATTTATTGGTCCTAGAGTCTGAGTTTTTTGAAAATAAGGATATCTTGTTTTTTCTTGAATTTGTGCAGGAATCCCTTAATTCTGCACCAGCTGAGGCACTTCTTGTCTGAAAACTATGTTTCCTTGTCTTTGAAATGAAGGATTCTCCATGACTTGACTATTTATAACCTCAGGTTGTTCCACCATCCTTCTCTTTGATTTGGTGTAATAATCAGATTACACCATTGGTTTTTTGGATGTAGCTGCTTCGTTCAAGAAAATTGATTCTTCATCTTCAACCCATGAGAACAAAGCATGTTTTGGGGATATTTCTTCCTCTTGTTGCAAGGACATCCCTTGCATTTGAGCCACTAGGACTGAATTCTACATACCAAAAGAATGGTAGGCTTGATTGTCACTAGAACTTGCAAACTGACCATCCATTCTTCTTTACTCTGCTAGCTTTTGTTGTAGATTACCCATAGGACAATCTCTAGGTGTATGAGAATTATTGCAAGGGAAACACCAGGCATTAGTGTTATCCACATAGTTATTTTGCCCTAGAACAATATCCCTATTTGAATTGGGAGGAATAGTCTGTGAGGGTGTAGGGACTGCAACTAATTGGTTTGCTGGCTGAGGGTTATTTTGCCTCAGAGGACCCTAGTATTGGTTTAGCTGAGATGAAAATTTGTTTCCTTGATAGCCTTGATATGGAGGCCTAGGGAAAGTATTTTGCTATCTTTTTATATTGATCAGCTCATTAGAAAATGTCCTTAGGATATTCTTGATATCATCTAGCTCAGATGACTGAGTGGGGACAATTTCTTTAGCAGATGGTTTAGGATAGGTGTACATATATGCAGGTGGGGCTATAGATTTAGGGGCTTCTTGAGGTAATGGTAAGGAAATTTCTAGGAACATGGGCATGGGAGGCCTTGGGGGTAACTTTCTAGCATCTATTAAATTATTTTTAGCTCTAACCGCATAGTCATAAGCCTCTGGAAAATTATGTCCTCCAAGTGACTGAATCATAACAGATATATCTAAATTCAAAGCCTTAAGATAAAACACTATGGCCATACCTGGTAATGGTCTAGCTATAGTAGGGATTCTTTCCCAAGTCTTTTGAAATCTAGAATTGAAGTCAGTCATGGCTTCTTGTGGTGCCCTTTGAATGGTAATTAATTGCTGTAACAAAGAAGAATTATCACCCTTCTCTTTGAATCTTTCAAAGAAAAGATCTTCGAGTTGATCCCATGTAGAGATGGTATTTGGGGTCAGGAACTGATACCATTCTAGAGCCTTCCCTTTAAAAGAAGCTGCTAGTAGTCTTATGGCCACATTTTTTTGTGTGATAACATGTATAACACAAACATCTGATACATCTTATAGATGTTCTTCAGGGGTTTTAAAGTCTTGCCACTAAATTTGGGTAGAGATTTTAGGACATTCACTAGGATAGGGTCCTAAGTGGCTGGTGGTATTGGGAGAATTAATGGACTACCAATATTCCAACTTGCATAATTTCTTGGGGGTATAGGGGCTCCCATATTTACTATGGCCATACCTGGTAATGGTCTAGCTATAGTAGGGATTCTTTCCCAAGTCTTTTAAAATCTAGAATTGAAGTCAGTCATGGCTTCTTGTGGTGCCCTTTAAATGGTAATTAATTGCTGTAACAAAGAAGAATTATCACCCTTCTCTTTGAATCTTTCAAAGAAAAGATCTCCGAGTTGATCCCATGTAGAGATGGTATTTGGGGTCAGGAACTGATACCATTCTAGAGCCTTCCCTTTAAAAGAAGCTGCTAATAGTCTTATGGCCACATTTTTTTGTGTGATAACATGTATAACACAAACATCTGATACATCTTATAGATGTTCTTCAGGGGTTTTAAAGTCTTGCCCACTAAATTTGGGTAGAGATTTTAGGACATTCACTAGGATAGGGTCCTAAGTGGCTGGTGGTATTGGGAGAATTAATGGACTCTGGGAAAAGGGATATGAATTTTAATAGAAACACAAATGAAAGAAAGAAAAAGAGCAAACAAGTGCATGATCAATGTAAAAGATGAAAACAATAGAAACAGAGGCTCACAACATAGACTGATTTTATAGTGATACAGAAAATGTCAACAAAGGCATAGGGTTTAATCTTCGTATTTGAATTCTCTAGTCACATAAGAGGCATAGAAAAACACACAGTTATATAAACCTTCCAACTCAAGAAAATGAAACAAAGGCAAATGACATTACTAGTCATAGCTCTATAAAGTCTAAAACTCTTAAAAACACAACCTATAATACTTTTGCAATGACACAAAAAGTATCAACAAAGGCACATGATTCAATCTTCTCATTAATTCGCTAGTCACATAAGAGGCACAAAAACACATACAGTTACATAAACCTTCCAACTTAAGAAGATATAACAAAGACAAATGACATTCCTAGTCATAGCTCTAGAAAGTCTAAACTCTTTACAATAATTCTCTCAAAAATTTCTCTCTGGTATCTCATCCCTTTTTGGTGGTCTCTGCACCCTTATTTATAGCCTTCGATTCACCCTAGATTGTCTGCTTGTTCTTAATCTAATGGCCCAACTAAAATCTAACCAAAACTGGAAGTATCTAATAGAAGATATTTCTTAAATTCTAAAACATTCTATCTTTCAATAGTTCATTGGCTAAAAATAGATTGCAGGACACTCCCTTCTATTCCATGGAAGAGGACACTTAGCTAATTCCTTGAAAACCTTCTTATTACTTTAGGAGACACCAGAGGATGACACTTTTTAGGTTTCACAACCTTACTAAGGAACATGGCGCTCTCTAATTTACCTATACTCTTACTATATCTTTGCTCAAAAACATTCTATGTTTTACACCTGTCGCAATCCGTTTCTTCAAAATTTAATAGCTTAAAAGAAAATAAGACCCATAGCCTTTCTTTCCTGAGCAACTTGGAAAGGAGCATAGGGACAGGTGGTGATTTTTTATTCCCTCAACAAAAGACATGTGGAAATCTCCACTTCTTTATCTGGGGTTATGTGGTGGTCTCTGATTCTTTTAGCCACCTTCTTAGAAACCTATGGAAAGTGACACGTGGCAGTCTCTACTTCTTTGTTTATATCATAAAAACAATCGGGTCCCATTTCATATTTACATGGACAATGACAAATGGCAGCTTCTACTTGACTTCGACACTTAACTTGAGACCCACCATAGTCTTTGCTATATTGATGAAGTAAAATGAAGATGATTTTGATCTCAACACATGGTGGCTTCCACTCTCTTCTGCTAGGATACGTGGCATCTTTTGTTGCTTTTAGAAAACCAAAATTGAGATCTTTTGTGATTGCCACTTGGTGCTTTCTGCTTGATCTTGATACTTAGCTTGTTAAAACCTTTTACTAAAAAGAAATGAAATGCGGGTGCCGATATGAAACATGGATGTTGACACTTGGCACGTTCCACTGAGTCACTATGATATATGTGGCACATCCCGACCAACTCATATAAAATATGAAAGGTGCCTCAGATGATGACACTTGGCCACTTTCACTTGATTTCAACACTTAGACAAATATGAATCAAAAGGAAAATCAGTGCCTGTGCTCTGTTTCAAAACTTTGCCATCTCAGACCAAAGTATGTGGGAACAAAGTTTTGTCATGTGCAACTAAAAAATAGGATGAAACGTAGAGTAATTTTTTACTCTACAAAAGCAATGGTACCTATTCCTTTCCATATGGAGTAGTCATTTGGGTCATCATGGGGGTGTGTTTGAGATAAGGGAGAATGAATAAAAGATGAAAATATAGAGCTTGAACCTAAGTCCAGTATTGAGAATCTAGAGGAAAAGGAATAGAAAATACTTTGGAGCTAGAAAGAGAGTTATGACAACAAAAGAGATGGAATAAATAGAGTGCATTTTAGGAAGCTACAAATAGGAGTAGTAGTATTGATGATTTTTATGAAAGAAGATGACAAGGATAAGTGTGTGGTGAAGAGAGAAAGAGCAAAGAACTCGAGAAAAATAAAGATAGTACATGAGGAAGTGATGAAGATTTAGCATGGATTAAATAAGAAGGTAGTAGTATAAAAGTATAATGGATGGGTAAAATTTTGTAGTTTACAAGAAGGCTATTCCAAAAATAAAATCAAAGATTACTTTATAGTTGCAGACATAGTACAAGTTCAAGTTTTGAGAGATACATATTTAGAGGTAAGGATCATTTCCTAAAGGAACACACATCCCCCAAGCCTATTATTTTTCAAAATCATAGTAATTCCTATAAAAATTTAGATGATGACACTTGGCAAGGACGTATTCCAAAAAAAGTTCACAAAAAATTCTTAAAAGTACAAAAGGTTGTATATCGTGAAGTTGCACAAATTTTATCAAACCAAAAAAAGAACATAAAAATAGTGCTTTCTACAAAGACAAATACTCTAATTATTATGTATTCTAAGGATTTCATTACATAACTTAAAATATTAGAATAAGAGGAAGGAGATGATGGAGATATATCTACAATTACCACATCTAAAGAACTAGAGGAGACATCACAACCACCACCAGATCATGAGGTACCTTAAAATTGTAACCATCCTTGATGCCAATTGAAACAAAATAAACTATAATTCTTGTAAGAAACCCCACTATGGCTGCCCAATTGGGATCACTGACCCACCTGGTTCCTTATGATGGGTCTACAAACTCGAAGTAGTACTTACTCACTTACACTACGAAATGGAAAAATAAAGGAATCACCAATGAAGTAGTGATTAAGTGTGATTTGATTAGAGTGTTGACTGATAGAGCATTATAATTTATATTCCATAAAGGTGTTGACCAATATATATTATAAGAACTCAAAATAATGCTAATCATATAATTTAAAGCCCAAAAATACTCTACTCAAACCATACAAGATCTCAAGGAAATTAGGCAAAGAGACTTTTTTTGAATATGATCTTAAATTTTTAGATGTAATGAACAAAGCCAAGTTTTTTATGGTAGACAAGGACAAGGCTGATTGGTTTATATAGGGATTGCAACCAAAGATAAGGTTTTCTATTGTGTAAACCTAGTTCACTAATAAAGTAGAAGCTAGAATAGATGCAATCTGAGTGGAGAAGGTTAAAGATTATAGGGGAGTTTCATCCCCTATTTTTTATATAAAAAACACCTTATAAATCCTCATAAAAAATTGGAACAATAAAAAGAAGCAATGTAAAGACCTCAGTCAGATCTTTGGTGTATGGAGTGTGAAAAAGGACACCATAAGAGTGAGTACCCAAGAATAAAAATTGAGTTCTATGATATCTGTCACATAGTAGGACATGTGGCATATCAATATTATTGGCTACATTAGTATGTAAAGAACATGCATAATTTGTAATTTAACTTATTCAAATCCCATAAACATGATGAGAAGAACTATCAAGAACTATAAGAATTGAGAGAAGATGTTACCAAAAATGTATTTGTAGTAGCTACATAGAAAGCTAATATGACAATGTAGTCTATCATCACACCTAAAGTGAATAAGTCTAGCACTAATCGAGTTATTATACCTTGAACACTAGTAGTACCAGTGTGCCAACTTGTAGATGTACCTAGTTGGAATCCATCTATTTAGAACTAGATAACCCCTATATAGGCTTGGAATTTGTAGAATTATGCAGTCCTAAAGCCAAAATAATCTAACTAGGTGACATAACCAACTCAATCTTAATATGATAGATATGGGGGAAACCACCAAATGCAAGGGTGAAACCCTCAATATAATTATGTGAACTATGGACCATAATAGTTTGGTAACTAGGGTTTCCAACAAAATAGAAGAAGATACCATGGAGAAACAAGGGGAGGTTACCAAGGAGGAGCATAAGGAGGTAGAGGAAATAGACCTTGAACCCTAATTCAATGCTATCTATGTAGTGAATTCAACCATTTATAAATCAGTTACCCTATTAATCTACAACATCAATCTTACTACACTTATTATAGGGTTTCTAAACAATATGATATAGAGGACTATCTGGTGTTGGCAAATAAATGTGAGGATAAGGCTATAAGAAATGTAAATATGGTAATTTCATAACCCTAAGAGGATACATTATTATAAACTATCACTCATTGATAACACATAAATCAAGGCTTACCCCCTTTAGAATTAACACAGGACCATAGGATCAGGAAAGCACAACTAGACAAGTATCCATAGCCTACCATAGAGAAAGTGTTGATGCATGAAGCAACACAAATTTTGAAAATGATTCAAAAATAATAGACCAATAAAGATGATGTTACAGCCATAGATGCACAAATGTATGGATAAATAGTTCACATCATTTGACAAGATGGTGTTTTCACCACCTTGTTGGACTTGATGAAGCTCTTAAGTGCATTTTAAATTGAGGATATCTCATACATCAATAATTTTCTCCATAATCTACTAAAGTGTGCAAAAAAGGTCCAATAACAAGCATATTAGATGATATGTTATGTAAAATCCAAAAAATTATGAGATGTTGATTCAAGGATGGACATTTAAATAATAGGGTATAAGGTATCTAGCTTAGTGTTCAATTTTGTAGCACTATCAATATGGTCCCTCAATAAACATGGGTTTTTATTAGCTGACTTGTCTTAAGTTATAGCCTAGTTAGACTTAGTATTGAATATTATGGGTGTGTTGAATCAATTTATGAATCGGAGGATGTGAAGATCAAAGTCATAAAAGTGAGCTTACATGGTGACTTTGAAGTCATAGATGTGAATATGGATGAGATGCATTATCCTACACTCATTGGAATAAATGGGCCTATGATGGTTAGATGACCATCAATACAATAAGGAACCAATTAGAATCTCATCAGGAAGACAAGATCATAGTTATTCCTTTAAATAAGGATAGACAAAAAACATATTGTATTCCTAGAGAGCTAGATTCTCCCTATGTATGTGATGAAAATTTTTGGATGAAGGTGAATGCTGAAAATAGATGACAAGCCTTGTAAGCCATTGAATGTGACTTCCTATACAATTTTATAAGCCTACCCAAGTTACCATTATGGTTAAAGGTGTTACCTCTCAATAATGTGTTACCACATGTGGAGGTTCCACCATTATAGGTAGACGATGTATGTTTTATGTCCATAAGGTCACCAGTTTAGTTAGACATAGATTTTTTATATCAAGCTGGTCAAATAGATGAAGATTACATAAAACTAATGAGAGAAGGCATTCCACCTTGGGATAGGGATTCTTCATTAAGTGGATATTAAAAAACTCACATTCTCAAATGGATGAAGGGGTACCATGAGGTACAACCTCTACATGTGGTTTTTACAATAAAATTCCAACTACCCCACTACTTTATAATCAAGGATGTTTGTCACTTTATACTATGATTCTAATAATATGTGACTAACATTGACCAAAGAGTTAGTGTTCTAGCACATGAATTAAAGAGTATTGCTATGAACTAGTGGTTTGTATATAAGGAGGCACTGATGCAATGGGATGAAGCCTATAAAATCCTTCTAGCTTAGTTCTAATTACCAAAAGGAGTAAGGAAGGTCTGGATAATATTTTATGATGTAAATTACCTTGAGCTTCATATTTATCAATGTGTTGAGGTTTGGACTATGGAGGCTATCACTCTAAAGTATTGGGGATATATTTTCCATTACACTTTGGGTACCCTTCCCACTACTTGGTATATCCACCAGGAGTCTAGAAGGGATACAAGACATTAGGCATAAGTTTAAAGATATTTCATTTAAACCTTTATTTTTGAAGATGACAACCCTTCGACACACAAGGCATTATAGAATCTAAATGCTTTTCTATTCCATGGGAAGATTAAAGACTTAAATGGATTAACTAATTCATCATCCTCTCACAACACAACTTGTAATTTGAGTAAAGCTCTATAGACCTATAAATTAGAGAAGGACAAGTCAAAGGTATCTATTCAACCATGTCATAGAATACAAGAAGAATATGAGTGTATAAAAGATTTAGTTGAGGAGGATGATATGGATCTCATAGAATTATTTGAACTAGAATGGTAAGTTGAGACACTTCCAGGTCTAGTCACTCACAAAATCATCTAAATATTAAAGGTTTTAGCATCTTAACATTCCAAAATTGGAAGTAAAATAACTACCATGTGATTCCATTCTTAAGGAATAATAACATATTTACCTTGAACCCTTGAAGAAACATATTGAGAACATTAAGACTAAGGACATTCTAAAAATGGTACATATTGGTGATTATTGGTCACAAAAATACATATCTAAAGTATGTTAGTGTAGGCATTTTCCCATCTATTGGTTTTACCTACACATCTTTTCAGCTTACTTAGGTTAATTAATTAAGTCATTATGAGTCATTTACCTTTAAGGAGGTTCTAATTATGAATTAAGATTTTACCTTTTTGGTGACCTAATTTTACCCTATATGTACTTTCTTTTTCTTCTAAGTTGGTTAATGTAAATATTTCCTTTGTAGAATTTTCTTATTTTGGAGCTCAATCTACCTCTAGAGGAATTTGATATTACTACATACTCACTATTTAGAGATATTGACAAACTCTAACATGGTATTAGAACTTTCTTGATAGCCTTATGTATTTATCCCCTTTGATATGATCCTCCTGCATTCATCATAGCTAGTTTTGTTATTTTATGGCCACTTTTTTGACCTTAGAGGTGTGATTATTCTCTACCTTAAAACTCATGTTAAATGACCTCAAATCAAAAATCTAGTTGCATATTCTTTCTAGGTTTTTTGAGATCTCAAATGGGTCTCTCTTAATTTTTTGAGAAAGTTCATGGACTTTTTAGAAATCAAGTTTTATTCTTGCTAGTTAGACATCCATATGGACGAGTAGAAGAGCCTGTAAAACCTAAAAATATGATGACTTAAGCTATCAAACTTCACAACACTAACAACTTAAAATTAATCAGACTTCACAACCCCAACAACTTGGAAGTAATCGATAGTAAGTAATCAAACTTTTGAAACCTAAAAAATTGCTTGGAGATTTGAGTATTCGAAGGAGTCTTACTTCTCCAAGTTCTTGAGTTATAGTTGTTTGAAAATTCAAGTTATAGTTGTTTGAAAACATGAGTCACAATCATTTAGAACTCCAAGCAAGTAGTGCTTATTCATAACTTCAACTGAGTAAAACATGTTCGAAACCCCAAACAAGTAAAGCTCTTTCAGAACCTTGAGTAAGTAAAACAGTGTGAAAAGCCTAAATAAGTAAAGCAATAGTGTGAAAAGCTTGAGTAAGTAAAGGAACATAAAAAAGTAGTGTAAAAAGTTTGAATAAGTAAATAGTGTGAAAAAGCAAAATGGAAAGTTTGAGTAAGTAAAGTAATGTGAAAACCTAGAGTAAGTAAAGCAACATAGAAAGTTTGAGTAAATAAGGCAACATGGAAAAGTAGTGTGAAAAGATTGAGTAAGTAAAGCAGCATGGAAAGCATGAGTAAGTAAAGCAGTGTGGAAAGCTCATATAAGTAAAGCTATAGAGTAAAAAATACTCTACATTTCATTCTAATTTTTAGAAATGCATGATTCAGATCACTGTTCTGCATACTTTGGTTTGAGATAGAGAAAATTTTGAAATAGAGCGTGGGCTCTAATTTCTTTTTGATTCATTTTTCTCTAAGTGTTAAAATCAAGCAGAAGCTACCAAGTGTCATCATCTGAGGCACCTTTCATATTTTTTATGAGTTGGTTGGAATGTGCCACGTATCTCCTAATGACTCAGTGGAGCGTGCCAAGTGTCAGCATTTGCATTTTCATATCAGCACCCACATTTCATCTCTTTTCAAGCAAAAGATTTTAACAAGTTAAGTATTAAGATCAGGCGAAAAGTGCCAAGTGGAAATAGTGGAAGGTCTCAATTTTGATTTTCTAAAAGTGATGGAAGATGCCATGTACCCCAAAAAAGAGAGTGGAAGCCACCATGTGTCAAAATTCGAATTATCTTCATTTTGCTTCACTGATATAGCAAAGACTGTGGTGGGTCTTAAGTGTTGTTTTTTGAAGCAAGCAGAAGCCACCAGGTGTTGCTGTCCATGTAAATATGAAATGAGACCCATTTGTTTCTATGATATAAATAGATTAAAGTGGAGACTGCCACATATCATCTTCTACAAGTTTCTAAAAGGTAGATAAAAGAAGCAGAGACCACCACGTAACCCCAAATAAGTAAAGCAAAGATTGCCATGTGTCTTTTAATGAAGCAGTGGAGATCGACACCTGTCCCTATGTCACTTTTAAAGTTACTCAAGTAAGAAATGTTGTGGGTCTTATTTTATTTTAAGCTATTGAAGTTTTGAGGAAGTGGATTGTGACAAGTGTCAAAGGCAGAACAATCCTGAGCAAAGACACAAAAGAGTATAAGTTACACAGAAAGTGCCGCGTGTCTTCGATGGGTGCTGTGAAACATGACAAGTGTCATCCTCCAGTGTTTCCTAAGTAATAGGAAGATTTTCAAGGAATTGGCTAAGTTTTATCTAGAATTTAAGAGAAGGAAGCGTCTTATAATCTATTTCAGCCAATGAACTGCTAGAAGATGAAGCATTTCAGAATCTATAAGATATCTTTTGTTAGACACTTCCAGTTTGGTTAGATTTCATTTGGGCCATTATATTGGGAACAAGCAGACAATCTAAAGTGGATCCAAGGTTATAAATAAGGGTGCAAAGATCACCAGAGAGGGGAATCATCATCAGATACCAGAGAGAATTATTGTAACAAGTTAGACTTTCTAGAGCTGTGACTAAGTAATATCATTTGCTTTTGTTCTATCTTCTTAAGTTGGAAGGTTTATGTAACTATGCATGTTTTTGTGCCTCTTATGTGACCAGAGAATTAATGAGAAGATTGAATCCTATGCCTTTGTTGATATTTTTTGTGTCATTTGCAAAAGTAGTCTAGGCTGTAGACTTTCTAGAGCTATGATTAGGAATGTCATTTGCTTTTGTCTCATTTTTTTGAGTTGAAAAGTTTATATAAATATGCGTGTTTTTGTGCCTCTTATGTGATTGGAAAATTCAAATAATAAGATTGAACCCTATGCCTTTGTTGACATTTTCTATATCACTACAAAATTAATCTATGTTGTGAGCTTCTGTTTCTATTGTTTCCATCTTTTACATTGATCATGCACTTGTTTGCTCTTAAATGTAAATGAATCTTACATATAGTCTCACTTTGCTCAGGATTAAGGTCAACTTACATTTAGGCACATCACCATAGATTAGATTTTCTTTCTTGCATTTGTGTTTCTGATTAAAATTCCTCTCTTTTCCCAGTATCCATTTTTTAAAGAAGAACCAGCTTCTCTAAAATTTAGAGGTTGTTTCAAGTCGCAAGTCCCACATCTTGAAACTTTCCATTATTTTTGTTTATTACAAAGCGTAATTTTAAATCATCAATAATTTTTGGCATGCCCGATGGGACCAATATTGAAGTTTCTTTGAAGATCATATGAACCAGAGAGCTATGAGGAATCATAGTTGTGGACCAGTAACCAGATCAGAATCTGCTACAAATCTAGAAGAAGAGCCAACCAGTTTGTATCAATACCCAAAGAAAATATGGGAGCCCCTATACCTCCAAGAAATTATGCAAGCTGGAACACTGGTAGTCCCTTGATTCTTCCAATACCCCTAGCCACTTGGGACCCTATCCCAGTGAATGCTCTAAAAGCTCTGCCCAAATTCAGTGGGCAAGATTTTAAAACACCTGAGGAACATCTTCAAATTGTATCAGATGTCTGTGATATACATGTTATCACATAGAAAAATGTGGCCATAAGATTATTAGCAGCTTCTTTTAAAGGGAAGGTTCTAGAATGGTATCAGTCTTTGACCCCAAATACCATATCTATGTGGGATCAGCTCGAAGATCTTTTCTTTAAAAGATTTGAAGAGAAGGGTGATAAGTCTTCTTTGTTACAGTAATTAATTACCATTCAAAGGGCACCATAAGAAGCCATGACTGACTTCAATTCTATATTTCGAAAGACTTGGGAAAGAATCCCTGCTACAGCTAGACCATTACTAGGTATGGATATAGTATTTTATCTTAAGACTTTGAATTCAGACATATCTATTATGATTCAGTCACTTGGAGGACACAATTTGCTAGAGGCTTATGACTATGTGATCAGAGCTGAGAATAATTTGATAGATGCTAGAAAATTGCCTCCAAGGCCTCCCATGCCCATGTTCCCAAAAATTTCTTTACCATTACCTCAAGAATCCCCTAAATTTGTAGCCCCACCTGTGTCTATGTACACCTATCCTCAACCATCTACTAAAGAAATTGTCCCCACTCAGTCATTTGAGCTGGATGATATCAAGAATATCCTAAGGACATTTTCTAATGAGCTAATTAATATAAAAAGATAGCAAAATACTTTCTCTAAGCCTCCATATCAAAGCTATCAAGGAAATAGATTTTTATTTGAGCCAAACCAATATCAGGGTCCTCCAAGACAAACTAACCATCAGCTAGCAAACCAATTAGTTGCAGTCCCCACACCCTCACAGACATTCCTCCCAATTCAAATAGGGAGATTGTTCCAAGGCAAAATAACTATGTGGATGACACTAATGCCTAGTGTTTTCCTTGTAATAATGCTCATACACCTAGAGATTTTCCTATGGGTAATCTACAATAAAAGGTGGTAGAGCAAAGAAGAATGGATGGTCAGTTTGCAAGTTCCAGTGACAATCAAGCCTACTAGTCTTCTGGTATGGAGAATTTAGTCTTAATGGCTCAAATGCAAGGGATGTCTTTGAAAAAATAGGAAGAAATAGCCTTAGAATATGCTTTGTTCTCATGGGTTAAAGATGAGGAATCAATATTTTTGAATGAAGCCTCTGTTTCTATGAAACTAGTGGTGTAATCAGACTACTATACCAGATAAAAGAGAAGAATGTTGGAATAGTCTAAAGTTGCAAACAATGAAGATATGGGGAATCCTTCATTTCAATGTCGTCAACACACAACTGTTAGACAAAAAATGCTTCAGCCAATGCAGAATCAAGACATTCCTGAACAAGTTCAAGAAAAGATAAGATATCCTAATCTTCCAAGAATTCAAACTTTGGGATCAATGAATGTGGTTGATCAACTGAAGATGACCCCAGCACAAGTATCAATTTGAGACATATTAGCTATTCTTGAACAAAGGACACTATTACAAGAAGCTCTTCAAAATCAAGTAATGCCCAAATATACTGAAGGACCTATTGAGAAAAGAAAGCTCAAAGATAGCTCATTTCTAGAAAACAACCTTAGTGAAAAATGCATCAAAGGTAAGCAAATCCAAATTGGATTCCTTCTATTTTACTAAGATAGGTGACTAGACTAAGCATAATCAGGAATAAATAAATAAACAATTGTTAGCTATGATGCATAGTGACCCATATGAAAATTATAATTCTACTGGTTTGGGCACTTATGTTATTTTTGATGAGGACCATGAAATCCCAAATGTTTTAAGGGAAGAAACCCCAACTAATCAAGGATTTGAAAAAGATTAAGAAATTTGGACTTTAAATTTTGATGGGGCTAGAAGTAAAAATGGTGTTAGAGCAGGAATTTGTCTTACTACTCCAAATGGTGAGAAAATTTTAAGACTTATCCATTTTAAATTTTCTTTTACTAATAATGATTCTGAGTATGAATTTTTAGTACATGGTCTCTTATTAGCCAAGAAAAAGGGAATAAAGAATCTAATAGTAAAAGGAGATTCAGAATTAGTAGGAAAGCAAATTAGAGAAAAGGCAATAGCAAAGAATGTCAGGATGAAATCTTATAAACACAGAATTTGGGACTTAATAGAAGATTTTGAAAGTTTTAATATTGAATTAGTTCCCAAGGTTCAAAATTTTGAAGCTGATAGGATGGCACAGATTGGTTCGCAGTTTGATCAAACAACTGGCGTATTAGTTAAAAATGAGTCAGTAAAGGTTATAGTAAGGCCAAATATCCCAGATAATGAGGAGAATTGGCAAGTATTTGAGAATGATTCTCAAGTACTCTCATTCTTGCAATAATCAGGGGAATTTGTTGATCAATTGCAACTAAAGATTGAAGAGGCATATGAGGATCAAATTATACAATTAAAGAATAATAAACTTCCCAAAGGTTTAATCACTTTAGAGAGCCTTTTTGATCTAGAAGATGTAAGCGTGGAGAAGAAAAGGTTCCAAGCAAATAAATTAGATTATTCTAAAATAGAGGTGAGTGAAGGAAAAAAAATTAAAAGCTAAAAATTTTGCAAGTCAAAGAGAAAAAGAAAGGCTAATTGAATTATGCAAAAAATATGACAAAGTCATAGCCTGGAGCTATGAAGATATTCATGGATATAATAGATACATCATTCAACACACAATAGAACTGACTAAAGGATCTAAGCCTGTCAGACAAAAATAGAGGCTAGTGAATCCAAGGATTGAGCCTCTAATGGTGGATGAGTTGCAAAAAATTTTAGATTCTAAAATAATTTTTCCAATCAAACACTTAACCTGGGTATCAAATCTAGTACCAGTAAGGAAAATAAATGGTGATATAAAAATTTGTGTAGATTTTAGAGATCTAAACAAAGCATCTTTGAAGGATCACTATCCCTTGCCCTCCATGGAATAGATTCTACAAACTATGGCTAGATCAGAGAGATTCTCTTTGCTAGATGGTTTCTCTAGATACAATCAGATTTGGTTGGTTAAAGAAGACCAATACAAGACTAATTTTACCACCAAATGGGGAACATTTGCATATGCTAAGATGCCATTTGGCTTATCAAATGCTGGAGCCACTTTTCAGAGAGCTATGGTTATTACATTTGGGGAACTGATAAATAAAATCATCTTGATTTATCTTGATGATCTTACTATTTTTTCAAAGAATGTTGTCGATCATTTTGATCATTTAGAAGCTGTGTTTAAAAAATGTCAAGAATTTGGAATATCCTTGGATCCTAAGAAATTTATCTTTACTATCCCTCAAGGCAAATTATTGGGACATATAGTATCTAAAGGAGTTTTCATAGACCCAAAAAGAGTGGCAGCTATAATGAACTTACCTTTTCCAGTCAATAAGAAAGCAATTCAATCTTTCTTGTGAAAGATTAATTTCATTAGTTGGTTCATATCTGACTTTACAGGCTTAGTAAGACCAGTGACACTTTTGCTAAAAAAGACCTAATTTTCAAGTGGACTATGGAAGGAAGGCAAGCACTTGAAGAGGTTAAGAAAGCTATCTCAATAGCTCTAGTACTTAGAAACCTAGATTTTTCTAAGCCTTTTGTAATGTATGTATATGGAGGAGAGCTCAGTATTGTTGTTGTTTTAACACAAAAGGATGATAAACAAGAGGGAGAGCATCCAATAACATTTTTCTCGAGGACTCTTAGAGAATATGAAACCAGATATAACTTTGTGTAAAAACAAGCATATGCTATGGTAAAAGCTCTAAAAAAGTTTAGACATATAGTATCAGGAAGTAAAATTTTGATACTTGTATCACATCCAAGTGTCAGAGAATATATCATGGAGGGGGAAATTACTAAAAAAAGAGCAAATTGGATAACTAAGATCCTTGAATATGATGTAGAAGTCAAACCCTATAAATTAGTTAGAGGTAGGGGTTTGTGTCAATATATGACTCAAGAGCTTGAAAAGATGATACCTGAAGAGACAAATTCAGGAACAGAAGAGGAAATTGTATTGAGAATACAAGAAGTTGATCAGGAATCCTGGGTAACAAATAGAATTTGTTTTATAAAAAATGGGATTTACCTAAGAGAACTCCCTCAAAATAAGAGAAGATACTATAAGATGTAAGGAATTCATTTTGTTTTAATTGAACAGGTTCTTTTTAGAAGAAATTTTGATGGCAAATTGTTAAGATGTGTAGAAAAAGATGAGGCTAAGAAAATACTACATGAAATGCATCATGGAGTATCAGGTGGACATTTTTTTCAAAGAACACAGCTATAAAGATAAGTGAAGTAGGTTATTTTTGGCCTACTTTATTTAAAGATTGTTATCAGCTGGTTAAAAAATGCCAATCTTGTCAATATTATGTGGGGATGAGAAGGAATGCAGCAATGCCTCTTAGCCCTATAATCATGGATGAACCTTTTACTCAATGGGGTCTTGACTTCATTGGAATGATAAATCCAGTATCTAGTATGGGTCACAAATAGATCTTAACAGCCACAGATTATTTCACCAGATGGACCGAGTCAGTGCCACTCAAGGAAGAAATAGAAAATGTGATCCTAGCTTTTCTAGGGAGTATCACTACTCATTTTGGGGCACCTCACACTATAATTTTAGATAATGCTAAAGCATTTTTAGGGTCCAATGTATTTGAATTTTCATTAAAGCATGGAATATATCTGAAAACTTCTTCTAATTATTACCCTCAGGGTAATGGTTTGGCAGAATCAACTAATAAGAACCTGATTAGACTCATCAAAAGAATAAGGGCTGATCATCACAAGGAGTGGCATAAGTGCTTAATGTAGCACTGTGGGTTGATATAATTATGCCTAAACAAGTGATCAAAATGTCTCCATATGAATTAGTATATGGGAAACCTACTGTAATTCCCCTAAGGTTGGAGATTCCTACACTTCAGTTGATCAAACAAATTGAAATTGAAGAAAATGGCCCCATGTAGGTCAGACTCATAGAACTTTTAGAAGTTCAAGAAAAGAGGAATGCAGCACATGATTCATTGATAAAGCATTAAAAAATAGTTAAAGACTATTTTGATAAAAAGACTTCAAAACCCATTTTGAAACAAGTTTAATTGTTTTGAAATGGGATGCAAGAGCCGCCAAACCATGTCAACACACAAAGTTTGAAGCATTATGGACTGGCCCTTATAAAATTTGGGCATGTAAATAGCAAAATTCATTTGAACTAGAAATGATGGAAGGTGAACTTGAAGAGATTCCTGTAAATGGAATCTATTTGAAACATTTTAGTTAAAACTGTATTTTTTAGCAATTTTGGATCATGTAAGAGTTGTGGTTTCTTTTTTAGTAGGCTCAAAAGTCCTTGGGGTCACCAATAATTGTAGAGTAAAAATACTCTATGTTTCATTCTAATTTTTAGCAATGCATGATTCAAATCGTTGTTCCGCATACTTTGGTTTGAGATAGGGAAAATTTTGAAACAAAGCGCGGGCTCTAATTTCCTTTTGATTCATTTTTCTCTAAGTGTTGAAATCAAGCGAAAGCTACCAAGTGTCATCATCTGAGGCACCTTTCATATTTTCTATGAGTTGTTCAAAATGTGCCACGTATCTCTTAATGACTCAGTGGAATGTGCCAAGTGTCAGCATCCACATTTTCATATCGGCACTCGCATTTCATCTCTTTTCAAGCGAAAGGTTTTAACAAGTATTAGGATCAGGCAGAAAGTGCCAAGTGGCAATAGTGGAAGGTCTCAATTTTACTTTTATAAAAGTGATAGAAGATGCCACGTACCCTAGCAAAAGAGAGTGGAAGCCACCATGTGTCACAATCTGAATTATCTTCATTTTGCTTCACTGATATAGCAAAGACTGTGGTGGGTCTTAAGTGTTATTTTTTGAAGTGAGCAAAAGCCGCCAGGTGTCACTATCCATGTAAATATGAAATGAGACTTATTTATTTCTATGATATAAATAGTGTAAATTAGAGACCGCCACATGTCATCTTCTACAGGTTTCTAAAAGGTAGATAAAAGAAGCGAAGACCACCACATAACCCCATATAAGTAAAGTGGAGATTGCCATGTGTCTTTTAATGAAGCAGTAAAGATCGACACCTATCCCTATGTCACTTTTAAAGTTACTCAGGTAAGAAATGATGTGGGTCTTATTTTATTTTAAGTTGTTGAAGTTTTGAGGAAGCAGATTATGATAAGTGTCAAAGGCAGAATGATCCTGAACAAAGACACAAAAGAGTATAAGTTATGTGAAAAGTGCCGTGTGTCTTCGATGGGTGCTGTGAAACATGACAAGTGTCATCCTCTAGTGTTTCCTAAGTAATAGGAAGATTTTCAAAGAATTGGTTGTGTTATCTAGCGCTTAAGAGAAGGGAGCATCCTGCAATCTGTTTCAACTAATGAACTACTAGAAGATGAAGTATTTCATAATCTATAAGATATCTTCTGTTAAACACTTCTAGTTTGATTTCATTTGGGTCATTAGATTAGGAATAAGCAAAAAATCTAGAGTCGATCCAAGGCTATAAATAAGGGTGCAGAGATCACCAGAGAGGGGAATCATCATCAGATACCAGAGAAATTTTTTAGAGAGAATTATTGTAACAAGTTTAGACTTTCTAGAGTTGTGACTAAGTAATATCATTTGATTTTGTTCTATCTTCTTATGTTTGAAGGTTTATGTAACTGTGTGTGTTTTTGTGCCTCTTATGTGACTAGAGAATTAATGAGAATATTGAATCCTATGCCTTTGTTGATATTTTCTGTGTCATTTGCAAAAGTAGTCTAGGCTATAGACTTTTTAGAGCTATGATTAGGAATGTCATTTTCTTTTGTCTCATTTTCTTGAGTTGAAAAGTTTATATAACCATGTGTGTTTCTATGCCTCTTATGTGACTCGAAAATTCAAATAAGAAGATTGAACCCTATGCCTTTATTGACATTTTTTGTATCATTGCAAAAGTATTCTATGCTGTGAGCCTCTGTTTCTATTGTTTCCATCTTTTACGTTGATCATGTACTTGTTTGCTCTTAAATGTAAATGAATCTTACATATAGTCTCACTATGCTTAGGATTAAGGTCAACTTACATTTAGGCACATCGTCATAGATTAGATTTTATTTCTTGCATTTGTGTTTCTGATTAAAATTCCTATCCCTTTTCCTAGTATCCATTTATTTTAAAGAAGAACCAACTTCTCTAAAATTTGGAGGTTGTTTCAAGTCGCAAGTCCCACATCTTGAAACTTCCCATTATTGGTGTTTATTACAAAGTGCAATTTTAAATCATCAATAAAAGCAACATGGAAAGCTTGAGTAAGTAAAGCAATGTGGAAAAGTAGCATGGAAATCTTGAGTAAGTAATGCAGTATGGAAAAGTAGCGTGGAAAGCCCAAGTAAGTAAAATAATGTGGAAAGCTCAAGTAAGTAAAGTATCATGAAAAAGTAGTGTGGAAAGCTTGAGTAAGTAAATAAACATAAAAATATCAAGTAGTAAAGCAACGTGAAAATCTTGAGTAATTAAAGTAGCATGGAAAAGCAGTGTAAAAGCCTGAGTAAGTAAAGCAGTATGGAAAATTAGCATGAAAAGCTCAAGTAAGTAAAGCAGTATAAAAAAGTAGCATGGAAATCTTGAATAAGTAAAGTAGTATAGAAAAGTAGCATAGAAAGCTTGAGTAAGTAAAGTAGTGTGAAAAAGTAGTGTGGAAATCTTAAGCAAAGCAACATAAAAAGCTTGAGTAAGTAAAACAATGTAGAAAACATGAGTAAATAAAACAACATGGAAAGCTCGAGTAAGTAAATCAATGTAGAAAAAAACATGAAAATCCCAAGTAAAGTATCATGAAAAAGTAGCATGGAATGTTTGAGTAAGTAAAGCAACGTGAAAAGCTTGAGTAAGTAAAAAAATATGGAAAGCTCGAGTAAGTAAAGTAGTGTAAAAAAATAGTATTAAAAGCCTAAGTAAGTAAAGTAATGTGAAAAAGTAGCGTGGAAAGCTCGATTAAGTAAATTAGCATGGAAAGCTTGAGTAAGTAAAGCAATGTGAAAATCCTGAGTAAGTAAAGTAACATGGAAAGCTCAAGTAAGTAAAGTAGGGTGGAAAAGCAGCATGAAAAGCTTGAGTAAGTAAAATAACATGGAAACCCTGAGTAAGTAAAGTAGCATGGAAAGCTTGAGTAAGTAAAACAGTATGGAAAAGTAGTATGGAAAGCTTGAGTAAGTAAATTAGTATGAAAAAGTAGTGTGGAAAGCTTGAGTAAGTAAATTAGTATGGAAAGCCTGAGTAAGTAAAGCAGTGTCAAAAAATAACGTAGAAAGCTCGAGTAAGTAAAGTAGCATGGAAAAACATCGTGAAAAGCTTGAGTAAGTAAAGCAATTTATAAAAGTAGCATGGAAATCCCAAATAAGTAAAATAACATATAAAATACAAGTAAAGTAGTGTGAAAATCTTGAGTAAGTAAAGCAGCATGGAAAAATAATGTGAAAAGTTCAAGTAAAACAGCATAAAAAAGTAGTGTGGAAAGCTTGAGTAAGTAAAACAACATTGGAAAGTAGTGTAGAAAGATTGAGTAAGTAAATTAGCATAGAAAAATAATGTGGAAAGTCTAAGTAAGGAAAGCAATATGGATATCTTGAGTAAGTAAAGTAGCGTAGAAAACTTGAGTAAATAATGTAGTGTAGAAATCCTAAGTAAAGTAGTATGAAAAGCTTGAGTAAGTAAAGCAACATAAAAATAATAATTTGGAAAGCCTTAGTAAGCAAAATAGTGTGGAAAAACAATGTGAAAATCTTGAGTAAGTAAAGAAACATAGAAAGCTTAAGTAATTAAAGCAGCGTGGAAAGCTTGAGTAAGTAAAATAGCATGAAAATTTTGAGTAAGTAAAGTAGTGTGGAAAATCAATGTGAAAAGCTTGAGTAAGTAAAGCAACATGAAAAAATAGCATGAAAAGCTTGAGTAATTAAATTAGCATGGAAAAATAGCGTATAAAGCTTGAGTAAATAAAGCAACATGGAAAAGTAGAGTAAAAAACTTGAGTAAATAAAGCAATGTGGAAAACATGAGTAAGTAAAGTAGCATAAAAAACTTGAGTAAGTAAAGCAATGTGAAAAATTGGAGTAAGTAAAGTAGCATGAAAAATTTAAGTAAAGAAACATGAAAAGCTTGAGCAAGTAAACTAGCATAGAAAAGCAGTATAGAAATCCAAAGTAAATAAAGCAGTGTGGAAAGCTTGAATAAATAAAACAATGTGGAAATCTTGAGTAAGTAAATCAATGTGGAAAGCTCGAGTAAAAAAATTAGTATGGAAAAGTAGTGTGAAAAACTCAAGTAAGTAAAGCAATGTGGAAAGCTTGAGTAAGTAAAATAGTGTGGAAAAGTAGCATGAAGAGCCCGAGTAAGTAAAGCAGTGTAGAAAGCTCAAGTAAGTAAAGCAGTGTGAAAAAATATGTGAAAAGTTTGAGTAAGTAAAGTAGCATAAAAAAATATCATGGAAATCTCAAATAAGTAAAGTAGCGTAGAAAGCTCGAGTAAGTAAAGCAGTGTAGAAAGCTCTAGTAAGTAAAGCAATGTGAAAAAATAGTGTAGAAATCTTGAGTAAGTAAAGCAACATGAAAATCTTGAGTAAGTAAAGTAGTGTGAAAAAGTAGAGTGAAAAGCTCGAGTAAGTAAAGCAGCATGGAAAGACCAAATAAGTAAAGCAATATGGAAAAGTAGTGTAAAAAGTCTAAGTAAAGTAGCATCAAAAACTCAAGTAAGTAAAGTAGCATAAAAAGCTTGAGTAAGTATAGCAATGTGGAAAGATTGAATAAGTAAAGCAATGTGGAAATATAGAATAAGTAAAGTAGCGTGGAAATCTCAAGTAAGTAAAACAATGTGAAAATATTGAGTAAGTAAAGCAACGTAGAAAAGTAGTGTAGAAAGTTTGAGTAAGTAAAGCAATGTGAAAAGCCCAAATAAGTAAAGCAGTGTGAAAAACAATGTAGAAAGCCTGAGTAAGTAAAGTAGCATGGAAAGCCTGAGTAAGTAAAGCAATATGAAAAAGTAATATGGCAAGTCTGAGTAAGTAAAGCAGCATGGAAAAGAAGCATGAAAATCTTGAGTAAGTAAAACAATGTGGAAAGCTCGAGTAATTAAAGCAACATGGAAAATCAACATAAAAAGCTCGAGTAAGTAAAGTAGCCTAAAAAAATAGCATGGAAAGCCCAAGTAAGTAAAGCAATATGGAACCCTGAGTAAGTAAAACAACATGAAAAATTTGGATAAGTAAAGTAACGTGTAAATCCTAAGTAAAGAAGCATGAAAAAGCAACGTAAAAAGCCTATGTAAATAAAGAAGCATGAAAAAGTATTGTACAAAGCTTGAGTAAGTAAAATAGTATGTAAAAATAATGTAGAAAGCCCAAGTAAATAAAACAACATAGAAAAGTAGCGTGGAAAGCTCTCATAAGTAAAGCAAGATGGAAAAGTAGTGTGGAAAGCATAATTAAGTAAAGTAGCATGGAAAGCTTAAGTATGTAAGGCAACATGAAAAAAAAGTGTGAAAAGCTTGAGTAAATAAAATAATATAAAAAAATAGTGTAGAAAGCTTGAGTAAGTAAAGCAACATGGAAAGATCGAGTAAGTAAATGAGAATGAAAAAGTAGCATGGAAAGCCT
The DNA here is from genome assembly GCA_037957365.1 of Torreya grandis. Taxonomy (NCBI): domain Eukaryota; kingdom Viridiplantae; phylum Streptophyta; class Pinopsida; order Cupressales; family Taxaceae; genus Torreya; species Torreya grandis. Next base: position 2,061,008 of record JARHVA010001477.1, read on the forward strand.
TAGTAAGTAAAGTAGTGTGAAAAGCTTAAGCAAGTAAAGTAGTGTGAAAAAATAACATAGAAATCTTGAGTAAGTAAAGTAGCATGAAAAGCCCGAGTAAGTAAAGCAATGTAGAAAGTCTGAGTAAGTAAAGCAACATAAAAATCTTGAGTAATTAAAGTAGTGTGGAAAACTCGAGTAAGTAAAGCAGTGTGGAAAAGTAGCATAGAAAATTCAAGTAATGTAGCATGAAAAAGCATCATGGAAAGCTTGATTAAGTAAAGCAATGTGGAAAAATAATGTGGAAAGCCTGAGTAAGTAAAGCAACATGGAAAGATTGAGTAAATAAAGCAACGTGAAAAGCTTGAGTAAGTAAAGCAACATGGAAACCCTGAGTAAGTAAAGCAACATGGAAAAGCAATGTGAAAAGCTTGATAAAGTAAAGTAGCATGGAAAGCTCAGGTAAGTAAAGTAGTGTGGAAAAATAATGTAGAAAGGTCAAGTAACTAAAGCAGCATGGAAAGCCCGAGTAAGTAAATCAGAGTGGAAAAGTAGCATGAAAAACTTGAGTAAGTAAAGTAGTGTAAAAAGCTCGAGTAAGTAAAACAACATTACAAAGCAACATGAAAAGTCAAAGTAAGTAAAGTAGCATGGAAATCCTGAGTAAGTAAAACAACATGAAAATCCTAAGTGAGTAAAGCAGTGTAGAAAAGTAGTGTGGAAAGCTTAAATAATTAAAGTAGTTTAGAAAGCCCAAGTAAGTAAAGTAGAATGGAAAATCAGTGTGGAAAGCTTAAGTAAAGTAGCATGGAAAGCTTGAGTATGTAAAGCAATGTGGAAAGCCCATGAAAGTAAAATAACATGGAAAAATAGTGTAGAAAACCCAAGTAAAGCATCATGACAAGCCCGAGTAAGTAAATTAGTGTGAAAAAATAGCATAGAAACCTCGAGTAAATAAAGTAACTTGTAAAGCTAGAGTAAGTAAAGAAGTGTGTAAAAGTAGCGTGGAAAGCTTGAGTAAGTAAAGTAGCATGAAAAAGCAATGTGGAAAGCTTGAGTAAGTAAAGTAACATGGAAATACAGTGTGAAAAGTTGAAGTAAAATAGCTTGGAAAGCCTAAGTAAAGTAGCGTGGAAAGCTTGAGTAAGTAAAGCAATGTGAAAAATCAGCATGGAAAGCCCAAGTAAGTAAAATAGTGTAGAAAAATAATGTGAAAGTTTTGAGTAAGTAAGCAACATAGAAAAATAGCATGGAAAGCCTGAGTAAGTAAAGCAATGTGGAAAGCTCATGTAAGTAAAGCAGTGTGGAAAGTTTGAGTATGTAAAACAACGTGGAAAGTTTGAGTAAGTAAAATAGTGTGAAAAAGCAATGTGAAAATCCCAAGTAAAGCAGTGTGGAAAGCTTGATTAAGTAAAGTAGTTTGGAAAACCTGAGTAAGTAAAGTAGCATGAAAAAGTAGCATAGAAAACCCAAGTAAAGCAACGTGGAATAACAACATGAAAAGTTCAAGTAAGTAAAGCAACCTGGAAAAATAGCATAAAAAGCTTAAGTAGCATGGAAAAGCAACATGAAAAGCCTGAGTAAGTAAAGCAGTGTGAAAACCTTGAGTAAGTAAAGCAACATGGAAAAATAGTGTGGAAAGCTCGAGTAAGTAAAGTAGCATGGAAAAATAGTGTAGAAACCCTGAGTAAGTAAAATATAAAAAAATTGAGTAAGTAAAGCAGCATGAAAAAAGTAACATAGAAAGCCCAAGTAAGTAAAGCAATATGGAAAAGTAGCATATAAATATTGAGTAAATAAAGCAATGTGGAAAAATAACATAGAAAGCACAAGTAATTAAAGCAACTTGGAAAGCCTGAGTATGTAAACTAGCATGGAAAAACAATGTAGAAAACCTAAGTAAACAAAGCAGTGTGAAAAAGTAGCATGGAAACCCTAAGTAAGTAAAACATGGAAAGCTTGAGTAAGTAAAGTACCATAGAAAAGTAACATGGAAAGCTTGAGAAAGTAAAGTAGCATGGAAAGCTCAAGTAAGTAAAACAATATAGAAAATTAGCATTGAAAGCTCGAGTAAGTAAAACAATGTAAAAATATTGAGTAAGTAAAGTAGCATGGAAACCTTGACTAAGTAAATCAACATGGAAAAACAACATAAAAAGCCCAAGTAAAGCAATGTGGAAAATGCGAGTAAGTAAACTAGCATAGAAAGCTCAAGTAAGTAAAGCAGTGTGGAAAGTGTTGACCATTTTTGGTCCAACAGGCCAAAATCAATCCCCTTCTTTCCCTGTTGTTCTGAGCCAGTTCATTTTTTGATTTTGCACAAGTCTTGAAATTTTTATGGACTCTACAGGCCTATTTCCATGGACTCTACAAGGCTGTTTCTATAGACTCTGCAGGCCTAATTTCTATGGACTCTACATGCCTATTTCTATGGACTCTATAGGCCTATTTCTACAGACTCTGCAAGCATGATTTCTACAAACTCTATAGGCCTATTCATATGGACTCTGCAGGCCTATTTCTACAAACTCTGCAGGCATGATTTCTATGGACTCTACAAGAAAGAAACAAGTTCTCAACACTTAGGTGCAAAATGGACCATTTCAAGTGCCCTTGCCGAGGGCAGGGGAACACTTTCAAAGAGACCAAAGAAAAGGCCAAAAGGGTAAGTTTTCCTTCAAAAAAGTGAACAAGGCAAGTTGGAATTCTTGCAAAAATAAACAAAACTAAGGCAAAGGCAGGAAATGAGTTCCTTCAGACTTTTTGTCTAAAGGAATTCCTTCAGACAAAAAAGTTTGAAGGAATTCGGAGGAAGAGCCACAAAAGAAAAGCTGACCAAAAAAAACAAAGCCAAGAAGAGACAAAAGAGCCAAGCGCAGGAATGGAAAAAATAGCCCAGTTGGCAAAGGAGAGGTGAGTTATTCCAGTGGTTGACACAGTGTCCACCAAGTGGTCATCAAGGAGTGAAAATAGTAAACGGTGCACCTTATTTTCTCCACTTTGCATTTATGAGCAGAAAAACCACGTGAATATCTTAAAGGAGCAGTCTTGTTTTTAGAAAAAGAGGCACAGCCCATGCTTTCACATTAATGTTTAAATGCCAAAGTCAAACCGGTGATTACACAACATGGTTCTAGCAGGCCTCTTCTAGAAGGATGATATCAGCAATAGCGACTTCCTCTTCTTGATGCTCTCAATGCACATGGGCTAGCTTGTAAAAGGGCACCAAAGTCTTTTCCAAATGGGTGCCTTTACTTCTTCTCTTTCTATATATTGTAAACTTCTCATTTTGAGGAGGGATCTCTTAACCTGTAAGGCAAAGCTCTACCCAAAAAATATCTGGGCTTGTAAGGCAGAACTTTGCCTGATTTTTACCTTGAATCAAGACTTAGAAATTTTTTACCTCCATTTGAACTTGCACTCACGCATATGTCTATGTTTTCTTTTTGTGTTAAGTCATTTTATTTTATGCTTTCACATAATGATTCCAACATGTCTAGTGCATTGTGAAGTTTTTTCTTCTGCAAGTCTGCCAAAAGTGTCTACAGCAGGAATATAAGCACATGTGAACAAGTTGCCATAGTGTGTCTCAGAACACCTCTGATAGTTCTTCCTCCCTGTATCTCTAGAGGACCCCTAGCTCAACGATGCAAAAGAGTTTTCCATATCAAATGAAGTGTATGCCAACTTCTTCTTGGTAAAAAGCATATGTTTGAGCTAAGTAGATCAAATTTTTTGGTGTATCACCTTTTAGTTTAGGTTTAGGTTCTATTTTCAACATCCTTATCCCTTTTCAACCCCCCCTTTTTCATTTATTTGTTAGCAGTAGGAAATCCAGGACCTAAAAAATACATCAAAGGGAGCTAGCCCTTATCTAGAGACTCTCCCCCCAGTTTTTCCAGGCCCACCGGCAAGAGGGGAGTTTCCATTGTTGTGTTTGGAAGGCAGGACCTCAACCTCCTGTCGAGGGTGCAATCCACTATGTCAATAGTTTTTGGCATGCCCGATGGGACCACATTCAGACACTCAAAAAAGTTCCAAGATTGGTGCTAGTCCTGTTACAGCAGAGCGAACCACTTATACAACATATGACCTTTAATTAGGCAATTTGGGACAAGTTTTGTCCAAAGAGTTGAAGAATTTTTGGTGTGTTCTTCAACCAACCAGCGTTTGGAGGCTTTTTCATCAACACCAATGGCAACTCTGAGTTGAATCAGCTATTTAAATAGTTCTGGTGCCATCAAGAAATCTTATTTTTTGTATGTATAATCCCATTGGTAAGAATCATGGACTTTGTTTTCCTTTGTATAACTTTGATCAAGCTCAAAATGTTCATGGAATCACCCCAAATAGCTCTCCTAGTTGCCCTTCAACAATAAGGGAAGTAGCACTAGAGTTTGAGAAGCAGGTGGTGGAAATAGACAGATTAGATGAGTGGTATAAATATCAGCAAGAGCTTATGCATAAAGAGGAGTGTTTGTTTAGGCAAGCTTAGGCCTTGTAATCCATGGAGGAGGTAGCAAAATGGAAGAGTCCATTCATTCAAGGCAGTCAGTCTTGTGCACCCCCTCCTATTCTAAAGAAACCCCCTCTTATGCACCAAATCCTTTCTATCAGATAACACTTGCTCACTCTAGCTCATCTAATCCATTAATCACTCCTGCTCTTAACCCCGTGCACCTAGCCTTCAAACATCAAAGGGCATTAGAGCAACCTCTCATGGAAATGAACCTTCTCAATACCTTAGATTTCAAATCCTCCTTTGAAAGGAATACCATGAACAAGCTCATCTCTCTTGAAGCAGCTCTTCCTGTACATCAATAGACCCTTCCTAACCTTCCCCAACTTCCTCAGGTCTCTTAGTATGATCTCCAAATTTCAAGTTAGAAGAGGGAAAATCATGAACCAGTTCATGACCTTAAAGAAAACAAAGTTGTTCCCTATTCACAAAGGGAAAATTCTAATCTTAAGGTCATGAGTTGGAAGCAAACAGTGGAATCTTGGGGCAGGAAGGAGGAGGAGAAAGGTTTTGCTCAAAACATCGAAGAAGATGAAGCTGTTCCTACCCATCGTGATGATGCTTGTGACCTCCAGGAAAGGCTCTTCTAATAAGACATAGACAAGTGAATTGCAGAGTTAGAGTCTAGAGTGAGATTGCTCAGCGTATGTGTGATGAACGCAACAGTTTCCATGTCTAAACACACCCCATCTACACACCTCCAAGAGAGCTATCAGGCCACGCTTGATATAGATTAAGTGCTAGCCAAATGGAAGGAGGAGAATCATTTTATTCTAGCTCAGGGACTACCTCCTCTTCCACATGGTTTTAATCATCAGCCTTCCACTTCATCCTTTCTCAAGGAGGAACCTATTTTGTAGGAGGTGAGTGAGGAAGAGAAGATCTAATCTGTAGCTTCTCAAGAGGCTATCATGGGCAACAATGAGGAAGAAATCATCATGGATGCTCCTATTGAAGACATCATCAACAATGGAGAAGATGTAGGTCATGCATACATGCGGATGTTCCAGTAATATAAGGAGGAACGTAAGCATGGTGAACTCTCTCCCCCTTTGTTTGATGAACTTCCTTGTTGCTTCAATGAGGAGGATGACAATGCCAAGGAGTCTGAGTTGGAGGAGGATCAGGAGGATGCCTTTGAACATCTAGAAACTCTGGTCCTTGAGCAAGAAAAGGAGAGGCTGGTTCATCTTAAGGAAAGCCTTGAAGAAGAGAGCTTTGAACAAAAAGGTGATGTTTTATGGGATGAGCAATCAGTTTGTGATTCCATTTCAGACATCACAACATTCACCCTTCTTCAAGAAAACCATGATGCACTGCAAAGGAGCTATGCAAATCAAGGGGCTTATGGTGATGAGCCAACAGCCAATAATTTCTTGGTGAAACACACTAGCATGCAAGACTAGTATTCAACAAGCTTCCAAGAACAAGAAGAGTACATATATGTTGGAAGCATGTTTGATTTTGATCCACTCGGATGCAAGCCAATCAAGGTGGTAGGCAAGAGGAGTAGGTCATCAAGTCTCCTTTCCATTCAGCCACTTGTCTAGCACCATATGTTTCCTTGCCATGAAGGAGACTTAAGAAATTTTCCCTTTGATCCAGGAGGGAGGCAAATATACCTGGTTAGCTGTACATAGTAGTTTACTTTCAGTTTTCTTTCCCTATTTTCCCTAAGTGTTGTTTGCACAACTAGTTTTCTTAGTTTTGTGTGTGTTTTTGTTTCCTTTGGGGTAAACCTTCATGATTGATTCTTGGATATCTTAGGGCTATTACTGACCTTTTTCAAGTTGCATTTTGACTCCGTGCCTAATGGATTTTAAGGCAACTAGTTTCTAAGCATAGCAGGCATGCTTCCCTTGGGAGTCACCAATTTGTTGACCATTTTTGGTCCAACAGGCCAAAATCGGTCCCCTTCTTTCCTTGATGTTCTGAGCTAGTTCAGTTTTTGATTTTGCACAAGTCTTGAAAATTTAATGGACTTTATAGGCCTATTTCTACAGACTCTGTAGGGTTGTTTCTACAGACTCTATAGGCCTGATTTTTATGGACTCTACAGGCCTATTTCTATGGACTTTTCAGGCATGATTTCTATGGACTCTACAGGCCTATTTCTATAGGCTCTATAGGCCTATTTCTATGGACTCTATAGGCATGATTTCTACGGACTCTACAAGAGAGAAACAAGTTCTCAACACTTAGGCGCAAAATGGACCATTCCAAGTGCCCTTGTAGAGGGCAGGGGAACACTTTCAAAGAGACCAAAGAGAAGGCTGAAAGGGTAAGTTTTCCTTTGGAAAAGTGAACAAGGCAAGTTGGAATTCCCATAGAAATAAACAAAACTAAGGTGGAGGTAGGAAATGATTTCCTTTAGACAAAAAAGTTTGAAGGAATTTGAAGGAAGAACCATGAAAGAAAATCCAACTAGAAAAGACAAAGCTAGGAAGAGACAAAAGAGCCAAGTGCAGGAATGGACAAAACAACCTAGGTGGCAAAGGAGAGGTGATTTATTCTAGCAGTTGACATAGTGTCTGCCAAGTGGTCATCAAGGAGTGCCAATAGTAAACGGTGCACCCTATTTTCTCCACTTTGCATTTATGAGCAGACAAACCACGTGAATATCTTAAAGGAGCAATCTTGTTTTCAAAAAAAGAGGTGCAGCCCATGCTTTCACATTAATGTTTGAATGCCAAATTCAAGACCAGTGATTACAAAACATGGTTCTAGCAGGCCTCTTCTTGAAGGATGATATCAACAACAATGACTTCTTGTTCTCGATACTCTCAATGTACATGGGTCAGCTTGTAAAAGGGCACCAAAGTCTTTTCCAAAGGGGTGCCTTTAATTATTATCTTTATATATATTGTAAACTTTTCATTTTGAGGAGGGATCTCTTAGCCTGTAAGGCAAAGCTCTACCCAAAAAATCTTTGTGCTTGTAAGGCAGAACTCTACCATATTTTTACCTTGAATCAAGACTTAGCATTTTTTTACCTCCATTTGAAATTGCACTCATGCATATGTCTATGTTTTCTTTTTGTGTTGAGTCATTTTCTTTTATGCTTTCACAGAATGATTCTAGCATGTCTAGTGCATTGTGAAGTTTCTTCTTCTGCAGGTCTATCAGAAGTATCTACAACAGGAATATAGGTGCATGTGAATAGGCTGCCATAGTGTGTCTCAAAACACCTCTGATAGTTCTTCCTCCCTGTATCTCCAGAGGACCCCTAGCTCACTGATGTATAAGAGTTTTCCATATCAAATGAAGTGTATGCCAGCTTCTTCTTGGTGAAAAGCGTATGTTTGAGCTAAGTAGATCAACTTTTTTGCTGTATCACCTTTTAGTTTAGGTTTAGGTTCTATTTTCAACATCCTTCTCCCTTTTCAACCACCCCCCCTTTTTTCATTTATTTGTTAGCAGTAGGAAATCTAGGACCTAAAAGATACATCAAAGGGAGCTAGCCCTTATCTAGAGACTCTCCCCCCAGTTTTGCTAGGCCCACCGGCAAGAGGGGAGTTTCCATTGTTGCGTGTGCAAGGTAGTAGCTTAGCCTCCTATCTAGAGTGAAATCCACTGCATCAACAAAAAGCTTGAGTAAGTAAAAAAAGTAAAAAAATAATGTGAAAATCTCAAGTAAAGTAGCATGAAAAACTTGAGTAAGCAAAGTAGCGTGGAAAGCTTGAGTAAGTAAAGCAATGTGAAAAAATAATGTGAAAAGCTTGAGTAAGTAAAACAATGTGAAAAGATCAAGTAAGTAAAGCAATGTGGAAATCCCAAGTAAGTAAAGCAGCATGTAAATCTTGAGTAAGTGAAGTATCATGGAAAGCTTGAGTAAGTAAAGCAGCGTGGAAAAATGTGGAAAGCCTGAATAATTAAAGCAGCATGGAAAGCTTGTGAAAGTAAATCAACATGGAAAGTCTGAGTAAGTAAAGCAATGTGGAAAGCTCGAGTAAGTAAAGAAACATAGAAAGCTTGAGTAAGTAAAGTAGCGTGGAAAGCCCAAGTAAGTAAAGTAGCATGGAAAATCAACATGAAAAGCATGGGTAAGTAAAGTAGCATATAAAAATAGCATGGAAATCCCGAATAAGTAAAGCAACTATTTCTGTAAAATTTTCACTTTTTTCTTATTTTTTTATGAAAAAAGATAGAAACACAAGATGAATGGTGTGTACCTGGTAAACATGAGCTTGTTGATGGCCAGACAAAAGATAACTCCTTTTTGTCTTGAAAGGAATACCTTCAATAAGACAACACTACCACAAGCTTGTTGGTTAGACAAAGATATAGGGTGGACCGCCTAGCATATGCTAGATCCAAGAAGCTAAAGCTTCCTTGGATGGATGTTAATCCACTCCCTTAAGAACAAATGAAGATGATAAAATAAAATAAAGGTAATTGCATTTAAATTAATGATAAATTAAATGCTAAGTACAAAAATAAATGAAATACTTAATCAAAGATAAATGACTAAATCTAGCATATGCTAAAACTAGTCAAGGCAAGACCATAGTTTTGGGGTTTGGGTAAAATGGTAAGAGTCAAAAGGATTATAATTTGGGGTTAGGTAAATGATCAAGTCTGCAAATGGACAAAAGGGTAAATGGATAAATGAGTCAAAGAAGAGAATATGTCAAGTGTCGCAAAGAGGTGAAAGAGGTCAAGTGAAGATTATGGCAAAGAGGCAAAATAGGGTAAAGGGATAAAAGGGTAAATGGTAAGATGAGGAAGGGATGAAGACAAGAATGGTGAAGGAAGTGAAAAGGTTAAGGGAAGGGAGGCTAAAATGAAATAAATAAAGAAATTGAAATAATAAAATAAAAGATTACCTCAATGTTTGTAGATGCTTATTGATGAAGATGGTTTGTTGAAGATTGTTGATGAAGATGTCTTGAGGCAATTTTGACAGAGAATTGTTACTTTTAATTATTTTCCTCCAAGATGTGGAAGATTAATGACCTCCTTGAAATGGATGAACACCTCTAATAAAATTTGGACAACAATACTCCTTGGGTGAAGGAGAGGGGGGCGGGGCGGGGCGGGGGGGTATTTATAATTTTTTGGTGAGGAAACATGCCAAAAGAGGGCATCTTGGAATTATGGTGCATTTTAACCCAATTTTAAGGATGGGGTTGGTGGAATATTCCTTTAGGGGTTGTCAATTCTCCCTACCTTGCATGCAAGTCCAAGTTTAAAAGGAATTGTGCACATGGTTTGAAAATGGGACCGAAGACTATGTTACACCCTTATTTGTCCTCATTTATGACTATTAAGAGTTCTCCTACCAAATATGGCACCTTTTTTCAAGGGGGCATGGGTGATTCAAGGTGAGGTGGGTGAATATTCCAATTTAGGTTGATAAGTCTCTTATTGGGGCAAAAAAATCCAAAATGGGGGCTCTTTGTCTCTCCAAAGGTGTGAAAGGGGAAAGTAAGTCAATTTTGAAGGCTATTTTCATGTGAAAATGCAAAACCAAGTCAAATGACATACCCTTGAGGAAAAATTTGACGCATTTCAAGTGGGGACCCTTGTTATGCTTAAATGAGGTCATTAAACATCTTAGAAAAAGGGGCTAAAGGTGGGGTACCAATCCATGTCACTTTGCCACATCATTTTACCATGTCATTTTGCCATGTTACATGCCATGTCATTTGTCATGTCATATGCCATGTCACATGCCATGTAATTTTCCATGTCATCATGAATAGTGAAAGTGGGTCCCATAATGAATAGTGACTTCAGAAACTATTTTTGAATGGTGTTTTCAAATAGTATTTTTTGAATAGCAATGGGTAGAATAGGGACTTTAGTTAAGTTATGAGGGTGGAAGAAGGGGTTAGGAAGGTTTTAGGAGGATTTAAGGTGGTCTCAAGGCATTCAAACACCTAGAATTGCAAGTGTGCAGTTTTTTAGTGTCTACATTTTACCTCTTTTTGTTATACGGCTTTGAATTAATAAGTTACAAAATAAAAATAGATTATTTGGTCAAATATTAGGGTGCCCCAAGTATGGGAGGAGGTGTTCCCTCTCAAATTGAGAGTCGATGAGAGAGGCTGAATTGGGTGTAGGTTTGATAAACAGTTGGTGGGGAAGCACTAGGTGGTGCCGCAAGGTAGTGGGACATGTGAGATGCCAATAGGTGCATAAAATGCAACTAAGTATGGTAGTCAAGATTGCACAAAGATGAAAACTACCAATGTTGGTAAAATAAGTTCAATGCTAAGAAGATAGGTGACCAATAGTTGACCATTATTGTGATAGTTGGGTACACTTGTTAACCTTTGTAACAAAAGGGGCAGTGTTTGTGTGGGTATCTAAATTCAAGAGTGATCCCATGTGTGGGTAACTAAAATTGGAAGTGATCCTATGTAAAACACCATTGATTAGGTTATGTACTAAGTGGTGTAAAATATTAAATATTCAAATGTTCAACATGGAAAAATCGGCTAGCACGGTCAAAAATACTACGGTGAGGGCATCGTAAAACATGCAAATAGGTCAGGTCAAAAATAACCAATGTTAGGGTAGACATGGGTAAGGTGGTTGGAATGGGGTGGCTGAACAAATGCCATAGGCATTGGGTAAGTGGATGCTACCTACATAGCTCCATGGACATAATGTCCAAAATGAACTTCAGGCCTAATGTAGTTTTTTTGAGGTTGGGAGTGTTGAGTAACTAGTTGCCTCACTATGAAAAGGTGATGAGTTCACAGATAAAAATGAAGGTGGTAAAGGATGAGAGAGTATAAACATGGGTAGGACAAAAATAAGGTCATAATAAAATAAAGGGGTAATAATTTTGAAATTTATGCCACTAAAAAAATGGGAGAAATAAGTTATACTAGGCTATAGGAAATTTGGTACTAGTCAAATTGTCATGATGATTTGATGGGGTCTTTCATCACCATCCAAATAAGCTGACATTATGCATACTCAAAAATAATGTTATGAAAAAGCTATGGAAGGGGTATGGTTCAATGATTTGGGGAAGCAAAATAGTAGAGTGGGTAAATGGATCATGGTGAAGATTTGAACCCTTGATGCTTGAGCCAATGGGGTGCCAAAATAAGCAAGCATTGAGTTTTGAGGGAATTCTAAGAAAGACGTTGAGGGGCTTTGGAATATAGAAAAATATTTATAAATTGAGGGAGCAGGTTGTGTTCTCATACAGATATCCCAAATCTTCCATTTGAAGTTGGTTTTTAGTTTGATTCCAACAATAGTGAAAGAGTGGAGAAAAAGGGATATAAAATGAGCAAGACTGGGGGATGGGGAAGGAAACTTCTTCCAAATAGTTGGCAGTGCTTGCGCATGTTTACTGGTCATGAGGCAAAAAGAGAAAGCACTGAAAAGTATCAAGTGAAAAGTGCTAAAGCATTGAGTAGGAGATGGATGAAAAGAGAAGCATCGAGGTGACCAAGGGGGACGAAAGGAGCCAGGCATGGTCATATGGATGAAAAACAAGAAGTGCCAAGTAATGATGAAGATAAAAGGAAAATAAAAGGTAGAAGTAAAGAAATGAAAAGGATGGAGAATGAATCATGGTGAACCCGACAGTTAGGTGGCCACAAAAGGCTTGAAAACAAGTCTAAAAAGATCATGAAGAAAGATTTGGTGATGAAAATGAGAAAGAAAGAAAAGGTAAGCGTAAGGGGCGAAAGAATGGGATGAAGATAAGGGCTAAAAATTAGAGATGACAAGAAGAATTAAAGCATGAATACTCACACATATGCAAAAAACAAGTGAGTACCAAGATGAAAATAGGAAAAAGGGGAATGTGACAATGGCCATAGGCAAAAAGAGGTGAGAAGAAAAGGGGAATTATGGAAGGCTTCTCAAAGGATAAATACCTAGGGAGAAACTAGTTGTGGAGGAAGAAGGGGATGATAAAAAGGATGAAAGGATGGAAAAAATCAAACATGAAGAATGAAAAATGGGTACAGAGGGAAGAGTGGTAGATAGTGGTGATACACATAAAGAAAAAGTGCAGCAACAAAAGAAATAGAAAGCTAGCAAGATGCACAGTACAAAGTGGAATGGGTGAGGAAAAGAGAGTGATAAATGGGGTATGAAAAATAGCCAAAGGGGAGGGGAGATGATGAGGATGGAGAAATAATTTGAAGGGGATAAAGGGTAAGGTTGGTAATAAGGTGAAAGAGAGGTAGAAAATACAAAAGGTGGGTGGGGAAGTGGGCCACAAAGCATGCAGAAGGAAAGATGATGGGTAGGCCAACGAAGCAGAGTAAGAGGTAGATTTATGGGAGGTAAGGGGGGCCAATGGGGGATGTTTTCAACCCTTATGTTAAAAGAGATTGACAAGATATAAAAGTGATTAAAAGAAATTGGCAAGCTAAAAAAAAAAGGCAGATAAGGTAGGCGGCGTTAGAACCCAAGGGTGCCAAGAAAAAATCTTTAAGGCAATCTTGGTTTAGGATGACCTAGGCGAGGGGCATAGTTAGCAGTAGAAATTAGTTAGGAAATGGGGAGTTAGTTGTTATTGGTTGAGTTTCCCATGAGTGGTGCCTACATAGTCAAAATGTACATCAGGCCAATGTAGTTTGATTAAAGGAATGGTTGGTGGCTTGTAAATGGGATTCCCTGATTTGAAAGACCATGAAGCTCAGGTCAGGTTAGCTGGATGCAAAATGGGCAAGAGGTAAAAACTGGTTAAGGTTGGTTGGTTTTCTCATGGTTGATGGTGAAGTGAAGGAAAGGGAAATCTTAGTGGCTGAGCTACTCATAAGTGGTGCTTACATAGTCTATGGACATCAGGCCAATGTAGTTCTAAATAGGGGTTGAGTTAGTGGTGTCTAAGTGGGTTTCCCCAATTAGATTAACCACATGGGTTGGTTTGGGCTAATGGAGGAGGGTCTTGTAGCATAGAGGTGTTGGGTTATGGTGAAGGTAATAGTGAAAGTGTTTGGTGTAAATTGGTGAATAGTTATCATAATGATCCCACATTTCATAGGATGAGAGGTGTGGATGGGTAAGGTAGGATAAATGAGAAGGGAACACAATGTGAAGTACCACAAATAATATTCAATGGAGCTAATCCAAAGAAGAGGTGTTTTTGTGAGGAGGTTGCACCTTCTAAAATTATGTGAGGGTAGGAGTTTGGGGATAGTGTCTACCGCTATGAACTGAGTTTTAAGGGCAATAGCGAAGTGATGACCTACAAAGAATTTATTTGATGGTCAAGGAGATTCTACAAGTAAGGAAGTTAGTAATGTGGTGAAAAACAAAGGATAGACCTTGTTTGATCCAAGAGTTGCATGGGTAGGCTAGACAAATGGTGGCCATGTTTGCATCCTCTATCCTAGCTCCATGGAACCAATGACTTATTGGTTTCTCTAGTTAGGGCCTAACCAACTAAAGGCCACATGGCTGGGAGAAGATGGTGGTTCCCTTGCTATGAATGAACATCTAGTTGGAATAAAAGAAAAGATTGCCATGTTTAAGTAAACACTGCCAATGGTTGGGGCCTAATGCTAAGAGCATGTGGTAGTGGGCTAGTAGGAATAGGAGGGAAAAAGGGGCAAGAAGGTGAATGTATCATTGTATAAGAACTAGAGCATAGTATGATTCTTGGTCTATGGGGATGAATGTGGGAGAGGAGAATAGATTATACCCTTTAGTGGTTATTGAGACAAGGAATGCTATGGATTAAGTAGAAGGATGATTAAACACAAATCCAGAGTCACCAAATAATTAGTCTAATGTGTAGGTGAAAAATAATGTATGCCTATGTTTTGGGCAATGCATGTGTAATCTAATAAAATATTACATGTTTCATGTGACTTCTCACACCCTAAATAAAATATTGCATAGTTTGACATAAACATGTATAATATGTGTTGTATGTTGCTAGTTGAATGTTATGGTTATGGTTATGATTGGGTGGATACTTATGAATGTTATGGTTATGTTTATGAATAGTATGGTGATGATTTTTTTATTCTCACTCAATGTAAAAAGAATGATTATTGTCGTTGCAACACTGGATGGTAAAAGCCATGATGAAAACATCAACCAAAATTAGTAAGATAAGAATAGGGCAAGATGCTTTATTTTTGACAAGGACTAAAAATGGACCTGAAGTGGGATCAACTTAATGAATATAAGCCCTTTGAACGTTACGCATGAATGATCATTAGTTGATAATTTTTTTTTTTGATCACAGGGTGTCAAGTAAGCTCTAAATGCCTTGATTTATAGATAGTCAAAAGGGAAAATGGGTGATAGGTTATATGAAGGGTAATGGGTGATATGTATGATAACCTCATGTGAATTAGTTTTCCCCTTCTATAGGTGACCTAATAATGGTATTAGACAATTCCATGTCATATGCTAGATGTAGACTGATCAATGCAAGAAGTCTACATGGGAAAGCTGATTATGGCTTCCAACTTATTATGTTACTTGAGAGCTGATTACAGCTTTAGAATTGGTTTTGAAAGTGGGCCTTTTGATTTATTTATGTATATGGGAAGTTGATCAAGGAAAGAAGCTTCCATGAAATTTCTCTAATTTTGACAAAGTTGACTTAGCCATCCTTCAAGGGATTGGTCTAAGCTTATTGTCTTTATTTTAATGTTCTTGATAGCTATCCTTCAAGGGAGTAGTCTACCTTACATGTGTCAATTTTTATTTTTGTTTTTGGGTAGCTGTTCTTTGAGGGAACAGTCTGCAATGCTTAAGATATTGACCCAATTAATTGTTGCAATATGAAATGTGTTTAGACATAGACCGATCTAATTAGGTTTAGAGGTTTACCTTTATGAGGGTAAAACTTTACACAAGAAGGTTAATGATATGTGAAAGGGTGTGTTTTTGAGAGACAATGACCATAGGATTTCATTTTGTTAGAGATGAAAAGTATTTTTGAGAACCATGCTATGGGTAGAGCCGTGGTACCCATATTTAGGATTAGGCCATGACTATCATGGTTAATCACATGGTTCTATGTTGTAATCATTTGTCCTCAAAAGGGGAGGAGGAAGGTGGGTGAAGGTTAAAATATTATAATCAAGGGATGAGCTTAAGTTATACAAAGAGGTGAACTTGATCCTTCTTTAACAAAAAAGAATGTAGATGCAAAGCATTGAAAGGCTTAGGTTTTGGTTTGCCTTTGAGAGAGGATAAATGATAAGCTCCTGATCCATACTTATGGGTGATGATGGAGGGTCCAAGCCAATTGAAAGCAAACTTTCCTCGTTTACTCTTCTCCATATTGGTCACATGTTGGTTTTCCTTTACGAGGAGATCTTTGATATTAAATTTCTAAAGTTTAAGGTAAGGTTGGTTAGGTTTGATGGAGAAGGGTAATCTCCAATGGTTTAATGGGAGAATTTGAATCCCAAATAGGTCGAGTGGTGTCCAAATGGGTTTCCCCAATTTGATATACCACTTGGTTCAAGTTGGGTTGATGGATAGGTTTGGTTAATAGGTTGAGTCAAAAATCCAAGGGTTAGTTCAGTTAATGGTTAAGGTATGGTTAAAGTTAATAAATGGTTAAAGATTTATGGAAAGAAAGTTTTCCTAGTTTAATCTTCGTATGGGTGGGAAAAATATCCCAAAGTGAAGATGTTTGTGGTTGGATTCAGTTATAATGTTGAGGTTTTGAAGGGTATGTCTATGGAATAGACATTTTAACCATTCCCATAGCCTTTTGTTGGCCCTGAGAGTGGGTAACCCTACAGATGGTGTGGATAAAAGGAAGTGTTGGTTTAGATTGTTGATTTGGTTCCTCCTTACTCTTAGGTGAGAATGGGGGAATAGGAAAGTGTTGGGTAGGTTTGGTTGATGGTTGGGTTATTAATGGCTTCAATGGAGGTTCATTTGATAACATATTATCCTTGTTGTAAAGCTGGTGGATAATGGTTTTAAGAGCCTTGCAATGTTTTGTATCATGGCCAAGTATCCTATGGTAAGAGCACACATGGTGGTCATTGTACCATGATGGTTTTGGGTGTGAGGGGTTGAATGTTTTGATAGGGTCAAAAGGTTTGATAGGTAGTAAGGTTAAGGAAGAGGTTTGCAATAACCTTTGTAAAGTGGTTGAATAAGATTCATGCAAAGGTGTTGGAGGTGACAAGTTTTTAGTTTTGGGATCCTTCCTAAAATTAGTTTTTACTATGGAAGTTATGAGTGGTGGGGTAGTTTTGGTTTTTCAATTAGGTTGGATTGGTTTGGTTAGGGGAGGTTCATCTGATAATATATTATCCTCATATAAGTTATGGATGAGTTCTTAGAGAGATTTACAATGCTCTGTGTCATTTCCAAGTGCCCTATGATATGCATAGGCTAAGCTAGAATTAAACCATTTTGGTTGAGGACATGAAGGGTCAAATGTTTTGATAGGTTGGAAACACTTGAGAGGTGATAAGGTTAAGGAGGAGGTTTTCAATAACCTTCATATAATGGTTGAGTATGACTCCACTAAAGGTGGTAGGGGTTTGGTGGTTTTTGGTTTGGATGTCGAGGTAGAAGATTGTTTGGTGATAGGTGATTTTAAGTTGGTATGTTTGCTCAATGGCTTTAGTTTAGGTAATACAGTTGATGAGCTAGAAGGAGAGGATGGTAAGGTAGGTAGCTTAGGTGTTTTTGGTGTTGGTAGGAGAGATGTTTTAGAAAGGAAGTGTGATGGTGTAACTATTAGAGGTGGTAGGGTGTTGTTATAAATAATGGGCTTCATGCTAGGTAGAGGGCTGAGGACTCAAGATGGAGGGCAAGGTTGAAGGAGGGAAAATTCAATATTTTGGGTTCTTTTGTGGTTTTATCACCTTGGTTGTTTCTGTTAGTTTTGAAGGAGGTTTAGCTACTTTATTTGTTTCAAGTGGTTAAGGGTTGGTTAGTTTAGCAGAGGTTTTAGATGGTTGGGTGGAGGTTTTATAAGTGCTAGGTTGGTTCACCAAAAAAAGGGTTTGGGGTTCTAGTTTGGTTTTCTTACCCTTGTCTTGGATTATGATATAAGGTTTTGTAATTAGAGGTTCGGTGGATGAGGCTATCCTTTTTTGTGAGATAGCCTTCAAAGAGGGAACGAATGGTTCTATAATAGGGGAGATAGGTTTGGAAGCTTCTATTGAAGGTTTGGGTATCTTTTATTTGGGTGTTCAAAGGGGTATAAGGTAACTCTATTTCTTTCATAGGTAAGGGGGAATCAGTGGGTTGATAAGTAGGTTATTTGTCATCAAATGTATCATGAGCCATGTTGATGGTATGGGTGTTGAGAGAGAATTTGACATTATTGCTCTCATTTTTGGTAGGATAATGGTTTGGAAAAGGTTATCTGAATATGTCAAGAGCTTGATTTGGTGGAACATTAGGGTTATCTAATCTAAGCTCCCTCTTGTCGATGAGGGATTGGACAAGATTCTTAAAGGTGTTACATCTATTAATATCATGCCCTATGACTTGATGAAAGACACAGTGGTTATTCTCATTATACCATCCCAACACGGGGTGAGAAGGATCAAACTATTGAGGTGGTTCAATCAGTGGAAGTTGAATGATGTTGGCTTTTAACAATTTTTCCAAAATAGAAGCATATGGTTCTCCAAGTGGATTTAATTGCTTCTAATTATTCCACTTTTGGTTTCTTTGGTTTGAAGGATTTGAGGAATTATAGGTTTGGTTCCTTGAGTTTTTTGGTTAGTAGATGGTAGAAGTGCAACTTTGAGGATAATAGTATTAGCAATCACTTTGTTCTTGGTATTGCTATTGGTTAGGTTGTTGGATTTGGATTAAGAGGGCTCGTTGGGTTTGTAAGTTAATTTTTTATTATTTAATTTCAACTTCCTTTCTTCAATGGATCTATTTTCTAGTTTATGAGCCATGGTAAAGGCTTCATCAAATGTCTAAAAACTTTGGACACATAACATGGAGGAAATGTGTTTTGTACATGCTCAAGTAAAAATATCCATGAGTTCTAGTTGAGGTAAGGGGAAGGAAAGTTGGTTTATTAAGTTCCTCTAATGAGAAACAAAGTCATCAATGGACTCATATTCATATTACCAGATAGAGTAGAGGTCGGTAATGGATACTTTCTTAGAGATGTGGATTGAAAAGTGTTCCAAGAAAGTTTGGGCTAGTTAAGTGAAAGAGATGATAAAATACATAGGCAAGGAGTCATCATGGGTAATTAGGTAACTCGAGTGTTGAAATACCCTAAGATGTTGTTGGGGGTCCTCCTTATTTTAGAACTTAGTAAATTTTAAGAGTTCCCATTGAAGAGGGTAGGCATGGATTGGGATGGATGGATGGGTTAATTACATATTTGGTCATAGGAAAGGAGGTTGTTGGATCCTAGAAATGAAGATTCAAGATTATTATCTTTGTCGATTAACATCTTGACTAAGTTAGTTTGGGGTTGGGTTAGGGGAATGGTAGAATTGAGAAACTAATAGGATGGTTGGGAAGAGGGAATATTGTGGTAAGAGGTTGACGCTTGTTGAGAGGGTACCCCATAAGAATTTATGAGTATGAATGACGAGGTATGGGGAGATATATGGCTTTGTGGGTTAGCCACATATTTATAGTGGTGGAAGTTTTTTGTTGGGGAACAGTTGTGGTTGTAGGAATGGATGTATGAGAGGGTTGGGTTTGAGAGGTTACCTAAGTTTGGATAGGAAGAAGTGTTTGGGGTATTGAAAGCATTGAGTTTTGAAGAGGGTGTTGGTTGGTTGGATGGTGGTAAGAGGGGAAGAGGAATGAGTGGTGGAAGTTTCACCCACAGTTGGTAGGGTATCGATGAGAAGGGTCACACTCACCTCTATGTGAGATGAGTTAGTTAGGTTTGAGGGAACTTGAGTGACAATCAAGACATTTGATTGGGTTTGATTTGTTATAAGGCCATGAGTTGAAGAAGTATGATAAATAAAAGGTTAGGTAGAGGTGACAACCACCATGAGGTGTTGCAGCATGTCATAAGGTAGATTTAAGAGAGGGATGGAAGAGGTTGGTGCACGAAGGGCCAAGGTGGTAAGGTAATGCTACAAGGCCATCATTTTATTAGCTAGATAGGTGGTGAAGTCAACATCCCCTTTAGGGACCACCAAGGGTTTATTAGGTGAATGAGGCATATGAGGGGAGTCACAAGGTATCACCTCGATGTCTAAGACGTACTCCATGGGTAAAGACAAGGAAGGAGGTGGGGGTAGGTTGGTTTGGTTTCTCTCTTGTAGTTAGGGTAAGACCATGTGAGAAACCAAAGAGAGGAAGTTGAACCTTACACCTCAAACAAGAAGCAGTTGAAAAAAGAAAAAAAATTGAAAAAAATCAACACACTCTAGATAATGTTAAGCCTTAGAGTTTTAATTATCTCTTGTTGGCTTAAGCCTTAAATGAGTATGAAGGGAATCATCTTAGAAAAGTACTAAACAAGGCTATCTAAGTTTAGTTTTAGGATTTTTAGGCACTCAAGGGTCAATTTTGCACTGAATCAAGTACGTGGCTTGGTACTGGGGGCTTGCTCTCCGCACTTTATGAATCTGAAGTTGACCTGGGTTACCTAGCCAAAATATACCATTTGTTCAAAGTTTATACTCCACTAGGGAATAGAGTTGGTTAACTCCTTGGTGATTAAATCTGAGTACAAAAACTAGGTAGGGGTACGGTTGTCGCTTGGTGATGGAATCCAAGTCAAACCTTGTCTCAAGTATTAGTTTGGTGTGTTGATTATGAAAGTGGTTCGGTTTGTGTGTGAAGATGAAAAGTGAATCTATGCTTAATTTACATGTTTAATCAAAGCTACGTGAGCTAATTAAGTAAGCAAACCATGAATGCACTTAATTTTAAACCAAAGGAAAATTTTGATGTCTTTGAATGAGCATAGAATAATGTAAAGGATTATTTTATGCCAAAAAAAATTTAGATTCCAAATTGATGAGAATAGAAGAATGAAAAGATTTATTTTATGTTGAAAGAAATTTTAGATTTCAAATTTCATTTGATGAACATAAAATAATGCAAAGATTTACTTTATACTAAAAGAAATTTTAGATTTTATGAACATAGAATAAAGGGGGAGAGTATGCAAATGAAAACTATGAAAAATTGGAAGAAAATGGCACCTCGATGATGTTAGATCCCACCAGGCGTGCCAAAATGTTTCTATAAATTTTTGTTTTTTTCTTAGTTTTTTATGAGAGAAGATAGAAACACAAGATGAAGGGTGTGTAACTAGTAAATGTGTGCTCGTTGATGACCAGAAAAAGAGATAACTCCTTTTTATCTTGGAAGGAATACCTACAATAAGACAACACTACCACAAATTTGTTGGTTAGACTAAGATACAGGGTGGACCACCTAGCATATGCTAGATCCAAGAAGCTAAAGCTTCCTTGGATGGCTGTCAATCCACTCCCCTAATAAAAAATGAAGATGATAAAATAAAATAAATGTAATTGTATTTAAATTAATGATAAATTAAATGCTAATTAAAAAATAAATGAAATACTTATTCAAAGAAAAATGACTAAATCTAACACATGTTAAAACTAGTCAAGGCAAGGCCATAGTTTTGGGGTTTGAGTAAAATGGTAAGGGTCAAAATAATTATTTTGTTGGGTCAGGTATATGCTCAAGGCTAAAAATAGAAAAAAGGGTAAATAAATATATGAGTCAAAGAAGAGAATATGTCGAGTGTGGCAAAGATGTGAAAGCGGTGAAGTGAAGAATATGACAAAGAAGCAAAATGGGGTAAAGGGGTAAAAGGGTAAATGGTAAGATGAAGAATGGATGAATACGAGAATGGTGAAGGGACTGAAAAGGTTAAGGGAAGGAAGGCCAAAAGTAAATAAAAAAATAAATTTAAATAAAAAAATAAAAGATTACCTCAATGTTTGTAGATGCTTATTGATGAAGATGGTTTGTTAAAGATTATTGATGAAGATGTCTTGAGGTAATTTTAGAAAAGCTTTGTTACTTTGAATTATTTTCCTCCAGTATGTGGATGAGTAATGCCCTGCTTGAAATAGATGAACAACTGTAATAAAATTTGGACAATAATACTCTAGCTTTTCAACCTCTTCCTTGGGTGAAGGAGAGGGGGGTATTTATAAATTTTTGGGGAATAAACATGACAAAAGAGGGCATTTTAGAAGTATGGTGCATTTTTCCCTGAGGTCAAGGTTGGGGTTGGTGTAAAATTTCTATGGGGGTTGTCAAGTCTCCCTACCTTGCAATCAAGTCTAAGTTTAAAAGGAATTGTGCACATGGTTTGAAAATAGGTCTGAAGACTTTGTTACACCCTTATTTATCCTCATTTATGACTTTTAAGAGTTATCCCACCAAATATGGCACAATTTTTCAAGGGGGCATGGGTGAGTCAAGGTGAGGTGGGTGAAGATTCCAATTAAGGCTGATAAGTCTCTTATTAGGGCTAAGAAGTCCAAAATGGGGGCTCTTTGTCTCTCTCAATGTGTGAAAGGGGCAGGTAAGTCAATTTTGAAGGCTACTTTCATATGAAAATACAAAACCAAGTCAAATAATTTACCCTTGAGGATAAATTAGACCTATTTCAAGTGGGGACCCTTATGATACTTAAATAAGGTCATTAAGCATCTTAGAAAAAGGGGTTAAAAGTGAGGTACCAAGCCATGTTACTTTGCCACATCATTTTGTCATGTCATTTTTCCATGTCATTTGTCATATCATATGCCGTGTAACATAATATGTCACATGTCATGTCATTTTCTATGTCACTTTCCATGTCATATGCCATGTCTCATGAATAGTGAAAGTGGGTCCCATAGTGAATAGTGATGGTGAATAGTGATTTCAAAAACTATTTTTGAATAATATTTTTAAATAATACTTTTTGAATATAAATGGGTAGAATAGAGACTTGGGTTAAGTTATAAGGGTGGTAGAAGGGTTTAGGAAGGTTTTAGGAGGATTTAAGGTGGTCTCAAGGCATTCAAACATTTAGAACTGTAAGTGTATAATTTTTTAGTGTCTAGAATAGCGTGATAAAAAAATGTAAAAAAATTGAGTAAGTAAATTAGCATGGAAAATCAATGTAAAAAAATTGAGTAAGTAAAGCAGTGTAGAAAATTAATGTGAAAAAATTAAGTAAAGCAATGAGAAAAAATAGTATTGAAAGCCTAAGTAAATAAAGCAGTATGGAAAAGTAGTGTAAAAACCTTGAATAAGTAAAGCAGCATAGAAAACTAGAGTAAGTAAATCAACATAGAAATATAGCATAACAAGATTGAGTACGTAAAATAATATGAAAATCTTGAATAAGTAAAGCAATGTAAAAAAGTAGCATAGAAAGTTAGAGTAAGTAAAATAACATAGAAAATATGAGTGAGTAAAGCAATGTGGAAAAGTAGTGTAGAAAGCCCAAGTAAGTAATGCAACATGGAAAGCTTGAGTAAGTAAAATAACATGAAAAGTTTGAGTAAGTAAAGCGGCATGAAAATCCCAAGTATGTAAAGTAGCATGAAAAGGTTGAGTAACTAAAGTAACATGAAAAACTTGAGTAAATAAAGCAACATAAAAAACTTGAGTAAGTAAAGTAGTGTGGAAAGCTTGAGTAAGTAAAGTAGCATAAAAACATAGCATGAAAATCCTGAGTAAGTACAATAGTGTAAAATTTTTGAGTAAGTAAAGTAGCATAGAAAAATAACATAAAAAACTTGAGTAAATAAAGCAACATGGAAAGCTTGAGTAAGTAAAGCAGTGTGAAAAGCTTGACTAAATAAAGTAACATGAAAATTTTTAGTAAGTAAAGTAGCATAGAAAGGTAGTGTGAAAATATTGGGTAAGTAAAGTAGTGTAAAAAAATAGCATGGAAAGCTTGAATAAGTAAAACAACATAGAAAGCTCAAGTAAAGTAGTGTGAAAAGTCTGAGTAAGTAAAGCAACATGGAAAGCTTGAGTAAGTAAAGAAACATAAAAAAGTAGTGTAAAAAGTTTAAGTACGTAAAACAATATAAAAAACTCGAGTAAGTAAAACAACATAAAAAAATAACATAGAAAACTTGAGTAAATAAAGTAAAATGTAAAGCTCAAGTAAGTAAAGTAACATAGAAAACCTGAGTAAGTAAAATAACATGAAAAGTTCAAGTAAAGCAACATAGAAAAATGACGTGAAAAGCTTGAGTAAATAAATTAGTGTGAAAAACTTGAGTAAGCTCTGGTACCTCATGTGACATTTAAGAGGGTGTCAATTTTTAGGTGAAAAGTAATAGTGTAAAAAATTCAAGTAAATAACTAAGCGTATAAATCTTGAGTAAGTAAAGCAATGTAGAAAGCTTGAGTAAGTAAAGTAGTATGGAAACCCTGAGTAAATAAATCAACATAAAAAAATAATGTAAAATTTTTGAATAAATAAAATAACATGAAAAAATAGTATGAAAAGTCTCTATAAGTAAAATAACATGAAAAAGTAGCGTAAAAAGCTTAAGTATTTAAAGTAGTATGAAAATGTAATGTAAAAAGCTTGAATAAATAAAGGATCATAGAAATCTCGAGTAAGTAAGTAACATACAAAAGTAACGTGGAAAGATTGAGTAAGTAAAGTAGTGTGGAAAGCTCAAGTAAAAAAAGCAACATAAAAAAATAACATGGAAAGCTCAATTAAGTAAAATAATATAGAAAACTCAAGTAGTAAAGTAGCATGAAAAGCTTGAGTAAGTAAAGCAACGTAAAAAAGAAGTGTGAAAAGGCTGAGTAAGTAAAGTAGTATGAAAACATAACATAAAAATCTTTTGTAAAGAAAATAATATTAAAAAGCAATGTGGAAAGCTTAAGTAAGTAAAGTAGCATGATTAGCTCGAGTAAGTAAAGCAATGTAGAAAACTCAAGTAAGTAAAACAACATAGAAAAATAGTGTGAAAAGCTTGAGTAAATAAAGTAGCATGGAAAAATAGTGTAGAAAGCTCAAGTAAGTAAAGCAACATAGAAAGTTTGAGTAAATAAAGTAGTATAAAAAATTTGAGTAAGTAAAAGAACGTAAAAAAATAGCGTAAAAAACTCAAATATGTAAAGTAACATAGAAAAGTAGTATAAAAAACTCAAGTAAATAAAGCAGTGTGGAAAGCCTAAATAAGTAAATTAGTGTGAAAAAGTAGAGTGGAAAACATAACGAAATAAAATAACATGAAAAAATAGCATAGAAAGCTGGAGTAAGTAAAGCAGTGATGAAATCCCAAGTAAATAAAGCAGCATGGAAAAATAGCGTAAAAATCTTGAGTAAGTAAAACAACATAAAAAAACAATATAGAAAGCTTGAGTAAGTAATGTAATGTAAAAAAAATCATGGAAAGCTCAAATAAGTAAATTAGTATGAAAAGTCTAAGTAAAACAACATGAAAAATTTAACTAAAGCAACATAGAAAAATAACATGAAAAACTCTAGTAAGTAAAGTAGTGTAAAAAACTAACCTGAAAAGCCTATGTAAGTAAAATAACATGGAAAAACAACATCAAAAACTTCAGTAAGTAAAGCATCATGGAAAATAGTATGAAAAGCTTAAGTAAGTAAAGAAGTATGGAAAGCTTGAGTAAGTAAAATAGTGTAAAAAAATAGTGTGAAAAACTTGAGTAAGTATTGCATCTTAAACAAGTAGTGTGGACAGTCTGAGTAAGTAAAATAATGTGGAAAGCTTGAGTAAGTAAAGCAACATAAAAATCTTGAGTAAGTAAAGTGCCATGAAAAAGTAGTGTGGAAAGTTTGAGTAAGTAAAATAGCATAGAAAGCTCAAGTACGTAAAGTAGCATGAAAAAGCAGTGTAGAAATATTGAGTAAGTAAAGCAACATATAAAGTTAAAATAAGTAGTGTGAAAAAATAACATGAAAAGGTCTAATAAGTAAAGTAACATAAAAACATAGCATAAAAAGTCTGAGTAAGTAAAGCAATGTGGAAAGCTCGAGTTAGTAAAGCAATGTAGAAAGCTTGAGTAAGTAAAGTAACATAAAAAGTTCAAGTACGTAAAGTAGTATTAAAAAGTAGTGTGAAAAGGTTGAGTAAATAAAGCAACGTAAAAAATTTAAGTAACATGAAATAATAGTATAAAAATCTTGATTAAGTAAAGCAGTGTGAAAAGCTCGAGTAAGTAAAGCAATGTAAAAAAATAATATGAAAAGCTTGAGTAAATAAAGTAGCATAGAAAGTTTGAGTAAGAAAGCAGCATAGAAAGCTTGAGTAAGTAAAGTAGCATAAAAATCTCAAATAAGTAAAGCAGTGTGAAAAACTTGAGTAAGTAAAGCAAAGTAGAAAAATTATATGTCAAGTTCAAGTAAGTAAAGTAGCATAGAAAGTTTGAGTAATTAAAGTAGCTTGTAAGAATAGCATGAAAAGCCCAAGTAAGTAAAGAAGTGTATAAAAGTAGTGTGAAAATTATGAGTAAGTAAAACAACATAAAAATCCTAAGTAAAGTAGCATAGAAATTTTAAGTAAATAAAGTAGCTTAAAAAATTAAGTAAATAAGCATTAAAAAATAGTGTAGAAAACTTGAGTAAGTAAATCAGTCTAGAAAGCTTGAGTAAATAAAGGAGTGTGAAAAAATAGTTTGAAAAGCTTACGTAACTAAAGTAGCATGGAAAGATTGAGTAAGTAAAGCAGTATAGAAAAGTATCATAAAAATCTTGAATAAATAAAGTAGCATGAAAAACTCGAGTAAGTAAAGCAACATGAAAGAGTAGTGTAAAAATTCTGAGTAAGTAAAATAGAGTGAAAAACTCGAGTAAGTAAAGCAGTGTAGAAAAACAACTTGGAAAGTTTGAGTAAGTAAAGTAGCATGGAAAGCTCGAGTTAGTAAAATAACGTGAAAAGCCTATGGAAGTAAAAAATAGTATAAAAAAATAATTTGAAAATCTTAACTAAAGTAACGTTGAAAAGCAACATGAAAAGCTCAAGTAAATAAAGTAGCATGAAAAAACATCATGAAAAATTTAAGTAAAATAGCGTAGAAAGCTCACGTAAGTAATGTAGCGTGGAAAGGCAATGTAAAAAGCTCGAGTTAGTAAAGTAACATGGAAAAGTAGTGTGAAAAGCTTGAGTAAGTAAAGAAATGTGGAAATATAATATGGAAAGCATAAGTAAAGCAACATGAAAAGCTCAAAGAATTAAAACAATATGAAAAAATAGTGTAGAAACCCTGAGTAAGTAAAGTAATATAAAAATCTTGAGTAAATAAAACAATATAGAAAAAAATATGAAAAGTTCAAGTAGGTAAAATAATGTAAAAATTTTTAGTAAGTGAAACAACATGACAAACTCGAGTAAGTAAAGTAGCATAAAAAAATTAGAGTGAATAGAGAAGCGTGAAAAGCCTGAGTAAGTAAAGCAATTTGAAAAAGTAACATGAAAAGCTTAAATAAGTAAAGTAATGTGAAAATCTCGAGTAAGTAAAGTAACATGGAAAAATAGTGTGAAAATTTTGAGTAAGTAAAGCAACATGGAAAACTCGAGTAAATAAAGTAGTGTAAAAAAATAACATACAAAGCCCAAGTAAAGCAACATGAAAAACCTGAGTAAGTAAAATAATATAGAAAAATTATGTAAAGTAGCATGGAAAGCTTGAGTAAATAAAATAACATAAAAATCTTGAGTAAGTTTAGCAACATAGAAAAATAATGTGGAAAGCCCAAGTAAGTAAAGCAGTATGGAAAGTCTAAGTAAATAAAGCAATGTGGAAAGCTTGAGTAAGTAAAGTAGTATAAAAAATGAGTAAGTAGCTTGAAAAACTTGAGCAAATAAAGTAGCATAGAAAAATAGAGTGGAAAGCCTAAGTAAGTAAAGCAGTGTGAAAAATCAATGTGAAAAGCTCAAGTACGTAAAACAACATAGAAAAATAACATGGAAAGCTCGAGTAAGTAAAGTAGCATAGAAATCCTGAGTAAGTAAAGTAGCATGAAAAAATAATGTGAAAAGCTCGAGTAAGTAAAGCAACATGGAAAAATAGTATGAAAAGCTTGAGTAAGTAAAGTAATATAAAAAGTTCGTGTAAGTAAAGTAGCATGGAAAGTTTGAGTAAGTAAAGCAGTATGAAAAAAATAGTATGAAAAACATAAGTAGCGTATAAAGCTCAAGTAATTAAAGTAGCGTAAGAAATTTGAGTAAGTAAAGCAACATAGAAACCCTAAGTAAGTAAAGTAGTATGGAAAAATAGTATAAAAAGTCTGAGTAAATAAAGTAGTGTGGAAAGCTTGAGTAAATAAAGTAGTGTAAAAAACCCAAGTAAAGCAACGTGAAAAGCTTGAGTAAGTAAAGCAACATGAAAAGTTTGAGTAAGTAAAGCAACGTGAAAATCTTGAGTAAGTAAAACATCATGAAAAAATAATGTGAAAAGCTCAAGTAAGTAAAGTAGCATGAAAAGGCAACGTAAAAAACTTGAGTAAGTAAAGCAACGTAAAAAATAGTGTGAAAAGTCTGAGTAAGTAAAACAGTGTAAAAAGTTTAAGTAAAGTAGCATGGAAAGTTTGAGTAAGTAAAGCAATGTGGAAAGCTCAAAAAAGTAAAGTAACATAGAAAGTCTGAGTTAGTAAAATAGTGTAGAAAGCTTAAGTGAGTAAAACAATATGAAAAATTAACATAAAAATCCCAAGTAAAGCAGCATGAAAAAACACTGTGAAAAGATCGAATAAGTAAAGCATCATGAAAAAATAATGTGGAAAGCTTGAGCAAGTAAAGCATCATGGAAAATTTGAGAAATTAAAGCAACATAAAAAATAATGTAGAAAGCTTGAGTAAGTAAAGCAACATGAAAAAATATTTTAGAAAGGTCAAAAAAATAAAGTAGTGTATAAAAATAGTGTAGAAAGCCTGAGTAAGTAAGAAAGCTTAAGAAATAAGATAATGTGAAAAGCTCAAGTAAAACAACATGAAAAACACCTTAGAACGT
Source organism: Torreya grandis (assembly GCA_037957365.1). NCBI lineage: Eukaryota > Viridiplantae > Streptophyta > Pinopsida > Cupressales > Taxaceae > Torreya > Torreya grandis. The sequence goes on from JARHVA010001477.1 coordinate 2,089,356, forward strand.
CCAAGTAAATAAAACAACATGGAAAAACAAAGTACGTAAAGTAGTGTGAAAAAATAGCATGGAAAGTTCGAGTAAATAAAGCAGCAAGAAAAAATAATGTAAAAATCTTGAGTAAGTAAAACATAGAAAAATAGTGTGAAAAGCTCAATAAGTAAAATATCATGAAAAGTTTGAGTAAATAAAGTAACGTGAAAAAATAACATGAAAATCCTGAGTAAGTAAATCAACGTGGAAAGCCTGAGTAAGTAAAGCAGCGTGGAAATATCGAGTAAGTAAATCAACATAAAAAATAGTGTAAAAAACAAAAGTGAGTAAAGCAATGTAAAAAACTCGATTAAGTAAAGCAATGTGGAAAGCTTGAGTAAGTAAAGTAGCATGAAAAAGTAACATGCAAAACTTGAGTAAGTACAACAGTGTGGAAAGCTCGAGTAAATAAAGTAGTGTGAAAAGCTTGAGTAAGTAAAGCAATATAGAAAAATAGCATGGAAACTCTGAGTAAGTAAAGTAGCATAAAAAAGTAGTGTGAAAGTCTGAGTAGGTAAAGTAGTGTGGAACGCTTAAGTAAGTAATGCAACATAAAAAAGTAGCATAAAAGACCTGAGTAAGTAAAGTAACGTGGAAAGGCAATGTGAAAAGTCTAAGTAAGTAAAACAACGTAGAAAAGTAGTGTGAAAAGTCCAAGTAAGTAAAGCAACATGGAAATGTAGTGTAAAAAGCTCGAATAAATAAAGCAGCGTAGAAAGCTCAAATAAATAAACATAAAAAGTTTGAGTATGTAAAACAACATGAAAAAATAGTGTAAAAAACCCAAGTAAATAAATCAATATGAAAAAGAGCATGGAAATCCCAAATAAATAAAATAGCATACAAAAGTAGCATAAAAATCTTGAGTAAGTAAAATAGCATAAAAAAATAATGTAAAAATCTTGATTAAATAAAGTAGTGTGGAAAGCCTGAGTAAGTAAAGCAGTGTAAAAAATCTTGAGTAAGTAAAGCAGTGTGAAAATCTCAAGTAAGTAAAATAGCGTGAAAAAATAGTGTGAAAAGTTTGAGTAAGTAAAGTAGTGTGAAAAAATAGTATAAAAAACTCAAGTGAGTAACGTAGTGTGAAAAAGTTGAGTAAGTAAAATAGCATAGAAAACTCAAATAAGTAAAGCAACATAGAATAGCAGCATGGAAACCTTGAGTAAGTAAAATAGTGTAGAAAAATAACATAAAAAGATTGTGTAAGTAAAGCATTGTAGAAAAATATCATGGAAAGCTCAAGTAAGTAAAGCAATATGAAAACCCTGAGTAAGTATAATAACGTATAAAAATAATGTAAAAATTTCAAGTAAGTAAAACAATATAGAAAGCTTAAGTTAGTAAAGAAGCGTGGAAAGCTCAAGTAAGTAAAGCAACATGAAAAACTTGAGTAAATACAGTAGCATAGAAAAGTAACATAAAAAACCCAAATAAAGTAATATAAAAAGTAAAGTGAAAAGTTTAAGTAACTAGAGTAGAATGGAAAGCTTGAGTAAATAAAGCAGTATAGAAAATCATTATAGAAAGTTTGAGTAAGTAAAATAACATGAAAACTTTGACTAAGTGAAATAACATGAAAAATTAGTGTATAAACCTTGAGTAAGTAAAGTAACATAGAAAGCTCGAATAAGTAAAGCAATGTGGAAAACCTGAGTAAGTAAAACAGTGTAAAAAGGTCAAATAAGTAAATCAATGTAGAAAAATAATGTTGAAATCTTGAGTAAGTAAAGTAGAGTGAAAAGCATGAGCAAATAAAGCAACATGAAAAAGTAGCATAGAAACCTCAAGTAAAGTAGAGTAAAAAGTCTGAATAAGTAAAACAATATAGAAAATTAACATGAAAACCCTGAGTAAGTAAAGTAGCATGGAAAGCTCAAGTAAGTAAAGCAATATGAAAATCTTGAATAAGTAAATCAATGTGAAAAGCTTAAGTAAGAAAAGCAATATGAAAAGCTTGAATAAGTAAATCAATGTGAAACGCTTAAGTAAGAAAAGCAATATAGAAAAGTAACATGGAAAGCTCGAGTAAGTAAGGCAATGTGAAAGATCAAGTAAGTAAAGTAACGTGAAAAAATAATGTGAAAAGTTTGAGTAAATAAAGCAACATAAAAATCTTGAGTAAGTAAAGCAACATAGAAAAATAACGTGAGAAATGTGAGTAAGTAAAGCAATGTGTAAAGCTTGAGTATGTAAAACAACATGAAAAAATAGCATAGAAAAATTGAGTAAGTAAAGCAGCATAAAAAATTTGAGTAAGTAAAACAACATAAAAAGCTTGAGTAAATAAAATAATGTGGAAAAGCAACGTAAAAAACTTGAGTAAATAAAACAACTTAAAAAAGCAATGTGAAAAGCTCAAGTAAAGCAACATGAAAAAGCAACATATAATACTTAAGTAAAGCAGTGTGGAAAAGCAATGTAGAAAGTTTGAGTAAGTAAAAGATTATGAAAAAGCAGCGTGAAAAGTTAGAGTAAATAAAGCAGTGTGAAAAGCTCGAGTAAGTAAAGTAGCATAAAAACATAGCATAGAAAACTTAAATAAGTAAAGTAGTGTGAAAAAAATGAGTGAATAAAACAATATAGAAAAATAGTCTAAAAAGCTTGAGTAAGTAAAGCAACATAGAAAGCTCAAGTAAGTAAAGTAGCATGTAAACACTGAGTAAGTAAATCAATGTAAAAAAGTAACATAGAAAGCTCGATAAATAAAATAACATGAAAAAATAGCATGAAAAGCCTAAGTAAGTAAAACAGCATGAAAAAATAGTGTAAAAAAATTGAGTAAGTAAAGCAGTATGGAAAAAATGAGTAAGTAAAGCAACATGAAAAGCTTAAGTAAATAAAGCAACATAAAAAATCTGAGTAAGTAAAGCAACATAAAAAAATAGTGTGAAAAGTTGAAGTAAAGCAACATAAAAAAATAGCATAAAAAGTCTGAGTAAGTAAAATAGTGTAGAAAAGCAACGTGAAAATATTGAGTAAATAAAGCAATAAGAAAAGCTTGAGCAAGTAAAGTAGTGTGAAAAAGTAATGTAGAAAGTCCAAGTAAGTAAAACAACGTAAAAAGCTTGAGTAAGTAAAACAATATGAAAAAGCAGTGTCAAAAGCCTAAGTAAATAAAATAGTGTAGAAAAGTAACATGAAAAGTTCGACTAAGTAAAGCAACATGGAAAGCTTGAGTAAATAAAGTAGCATGAAAAAGTAGTGTGAAAAGTACGAGTAAGTAAAACAACATGAAAAGCTTGAGTAAATAAAGCAATGTAAAAAGCTTGAGTAAGTAAAGCAGCGTGAAAAGCCCAATTAAGTAATGCAGCATAAAAAAGTAGTGTAGAAAACTTGAGTAAGTAAAACAGTGTAGAAAAGCAACGTGGAAAGCCTTACTAAATAAAACAATATAGAAAAACAATGTGAAAAGCTTAAGTAAGTAAAGTAGCATAGAAAAGTAGCATGAAAACCCTGAGTAAGTAAAGAAATGTAGAAAAATAATGTGGAAAATTTGAGTAAGTAAAATAATGTAAAAAAATTGAGTAAGTAAAGTAGCATGGAAAACCCAAGTAAGTAAAACAACATAGAAAGGTTGAATAAGTAAAATAGTGTGGAAAGCTCAAATAAATAAAGTAGTGTGGAAGAGTATCATAGAAATCTTGAGTAAATAAAGCAACATAAAAAAATAATGTTGAAAGCCTGAGTAAGTAAAGCAACATGAAAAAATAGTATGAAAAGTCTAAGTAAAGTAACGTAGAAAAATAGTGTAAAAAGTTTGAGTAAGTAAAACAACATGAAAAGTCTGAGTAAGTAAAACAACATGAAAAACTTGAGTAAGTAAAATAATATGAAAAAATAGTATGAAAAGCTCAAGTAAAATAGTGTGAAAATTTTGAGTAAATAAAATAATATAGAAAGCCCAAGTAAAATAATGTGGAAAAATAGTATGAAAAACTCAAATAGCATGAAAAGCTTGAGTAAGTAAAGCAACATGGAAAACTCGAGTAAGTATTTGTAGCATGAAAACCCTGAGTAAATAAAGTAGGATGGAAAAACAACTTAAAAATTTTGAGTAAGTAAAATAATATGAAAAACTTGAGTAAGTAAAACAACATAGAAAGCATGAGTAAGTAAAGTGGTGTGGAAAGCTTAAGTAAGTAAAGTAGCATGGAAAGCTTGAGTAAGTAAAACAACATAAAAAAAATAGCGTGAAAAGTCTGAGTAAGTAAAATAGTGTGAAAAAATAATATGAAAAGTCGGAGTAAGTAAAGTAGTGTGAAAAACTCAAATAAGTAAAGTAGCATGAAAAAATAGTGTAAAAAGCTCAAGTAAGTGAAACAATAGAAAAGTAACATGGAAAGCTTGAGTAAGTAAAGCAACGTATAAAAGTAGTGTGAAAAGTTTGAGTGAGTAAATTAGTATAGAAAAGTATGTGAAAACCCTGAGTAAGTAAAATAATATGAAAAAATAGTGTGGAAAGCTCGAGTAAGTAAAGTAACATGAAAATTCTAAGTAAAACAATGTAAAAAAATAGCATAAAAAGTTTAAGTAAATAAATATGGAAAGCTTGAGTAAGTAAAGCAACACAAAAAATTAGCGTGAAAAGTTCAAGTAAGTAAAACAACATAAAAAAGTTGTGAAAAGCTCAAGTAAAGCAGCATAAAAAATTAGCATGAAAAACTCGAGTAAGTAAAGTAACATGGAAAGTCTAAGTAAGTAAAGCATCATGAAAAAGTAGTGTGAAAAGTTTGAATAAGTAAAACAACATGGAAAGCTCGAGTAAGTAAAACAATGTGTAAAGCTTGAGTAAGTAATGCAGTATAAAAAAAAGTGTGAAAAGCTTGAGTAATTAAAATAACATGAAAAAATAGCGTAAAAAGATCGAGTAAGTAAAATAGTGTGAAAAGCTTGAGTAAGTAAAATAACATAGAAAAGTAGTGTGAGAAGCTCAAATAAGTAAAGCAACATGAAAAACTCGAGTAAGTAAAGCAACATAAAAAAATAATGTGGAAATTTTTAAGTAAAGTAGCATGGAAAGCTTGAGTAAGTAAAGCAACACAGAAAGTCTAAGTAAGTAAAGAATATGGAAAGCTCGAGTAAGTAAAATAGCATAAAAAAGCAGTGTGGAAAACTCGAGTAAATAAAGTAGTGTGGAAAAACAATGTAGAAAGTCTGAACATAGAAATCTCGAGTAAGTGAAGCAGTGTGGAAAGTTTGAATAAGTAAAACAACATAGAAAGTTTGAGTAAGTAAAGCAGCGTAAAAAAGTAGCATAAAAACTCTGAGTAAGTAAACTAGCATGGAAAGATCAATTAAGTGAAGTAACATAAAAAAATAGCATGAAAACTTTGAGTAAATAAAATAGTGTGAAAAAGCAACATAAAAAGTTTCAATAAATAAAGAAACATGAAAAAATAGCATGAAAAGACCAATTAAGTTAAGTAGCGTGAAAAGCTCAAGTAAGTAAAACAACATGGAAAAGTAGCGTGAAAAGCTCGAATAAGTAAAGTAGTATGGAAAAAATATGAAAATCCCAAGTAAAGAAGCATGGAAAAACAATGTGGAAAGCTCAAGTAAATAAAACAGTGTAAAAAAGTAACATGGAAAACTTGAGCAAGTAAACAAACGTGGAAAGCTTGAGTAAGTAAAGCAGTATGAAAAAGTAGCATGGAAAACTCAAGTAAATAAAACAACATAAAATTTTTGAGTAATTAAAGTAGCGTGAAAACCTTGAGTAAGTAAAGTAGCATAGAAAGCCCAAGTAAGTAAAGCAGTATGAAAATCTCAAGTAAGTAAAACAAAGTGAAAATCTCAAGTAAAGCAGCATAGAAACTCTGAGTAAATAAAATAGCATGAAAAAATTGAGTAAGTAAAGTAGCATGGAAAGTCTGAGTAAGTAAAACAATGTAAAAAAATAGTGTGAAAAGCTTGAGTAAATAAAGCAACGTTAAAAATAGAATGGAAAGCTTGAGTAAGTAAAATAGTTTAGAAAAGCAATATAGAAATCTCAAGTAAAGTAGTGTGAAAATCCTAAGTAGAGAAATGTAGAAAGGCGGCATGAAAAGCACAAATAAAATAATATGGAAAAATAGTATACAAAGCTCGATTAAGTAAAACATCATAGAAAAATAACATGAAAAGTTTGAGTAAGTGAAGTGATGTGGAAATCTTGAGTAAGTAAAGTAGCATGAAAAACTTGAGTAAGTAAAGCAGTGTAGAAAAGCAACATGAAAAACCCAATTAAAATAGCATGGAAAAGTAGCGTGGAAAGCCCAAATAAGTAAAGAGACATGAAAAAGTAGCGTGAAAATTTTGAGTAAGTAAAATAATGTGACAAAATAGTGTGAAAATTATGAATAAATAAAATAGCATGGAAATGCAGTGTGAAAAGCTTAAGTAAAGCATGATGAAAAGCCTAAGTAAGTAAAATAATATGAAAAGCTCAAGTAAGTAAAATAACATGAAAAAATAGTGTGATAAACCTGAGTAAATAATATAACATAAAAAAAAAGTATGACAACTTTGAGTAAGTAAACCAGTGTAAAAAGCTTGAATAAATAAAGCAGCATGAAAAAACAACGTAAAAATCTCAAGTAAATTAGTGTGAAAAACTTGAGTAAGTAAAGTAGCATGAAAAAATAGCATAGAAAGCTCAAGTAAGTAAAGTAGCATGAAAATCATGTGTAAGTAAAACAACATAGAATGTTTGAGTAAATAAAACAACATAGAAAGCTTGAGTAAGTAAAACAACATGAAAAAGTAGTGTAAAAAAATTGAGTAAGTAAAGTAGCATGAAAAGTTTGAGTAAGTAAAGCAACATGAAAAAGTAGCATAGAAAGCTTGAATAAATAAAGCTGCATGAAAAGCTCGAGTAAGTAAATCAGTGTAAAAAGCTTGAGTAAGTAAAGGAGTGTAGAAATATAATGTGAAAAGCTTGAGTAAGTAAAGCAGCTTGGTAAAACAATGTGGAAAGCTCAAGTAAGTAAAGCAATGTGAAAAACTTTAGTAAGTAAAGTATCATGAAAAAGCAACGTGGAAAGTTTGAGTAAGTAAAGCAGCATGAAAAGCTTAATTATATAAAGTAGTGTATAAAAATAACATAAAAAATTTGAGTAATGCAATATGGAAAAATAGCATGGAAAGCTCGAATAAGTAAAGCAACGTGAAAACCCTGAGTAAGTAAAGTAGCATAGAAAACTCGAGTAAGTAAAGTGCCATTAAAAGATAGTATGGAAAACTTAAGTAAGTAAATCAACATAGAAAAGCTTAAATAAGTAAAGTAGCATAAAAAGCAATGTAGAAAGGTTGAGTAAGTAAATCAACATAGAAAAGCAACATGTAAAGCCTAAATAAGTAAAGTAGCATAAAAAAGCAACGTAGAAAGGTTGAGTAAGTAAAGTAACATAGAAAGCTTAAACAAATAAAGTAGTATAAAAAAATAATGTGAAAAGTCTGAGTAAGTAAAGTAACATGAAAAGCTCGAGTAAGTAAAGCAGCATAAAAAGTTAAAGTAAAGCAATGTAGAAATCCCGAGCAAGTAAAACAACATTGAAAAGTAGCATGAAAATCTCAAGTAAAGCAACGCAAAAAATTTAAGAAAAGAAAATAACATGAAAGGTCCAACTAAGTAAAGCAGTGTGGAAAGCCTGAGTAAGTAAAGTAACATGAAAAAACAATGTAGAAAGCTCGAGTAAGTAAAACAACATATAACGCTTGAGTAAGTAAAATAGCATGAAAATCTCGAGTAAGTAAAGTAGTGTAGAAAAGCAGTGTGGAAAGCTCAAGTAAAGCAACATGAAAAGCTTGAGTAAGTAAAGTAGAGTAGAAAAACTACATGTAAAGTTCAAGTAAATAAAATAGTGAGAAAAGTCTAAGTAAAATAATGTGAAAAATTAGCATGGAAAAATTGAGTAACTAAAGCAACATAGAAAAGTAACGTGAAAAGCATGAGTAAAAAAGTAGCATGAAAAGCTTGAGTAAATAAAACAACGTGAAAAGTTTGAATAAGTAAATAAGCATGAAAAAGCATTGTGAAAAGCCCAAATAAATAAAGTAGTGTGAAAAAATAGTGTGAAAAGTCCGAGTAAGTAACGTAACGTGAAAAACTCGAGTAAGTAAAACAACATAAAAAAACAATGTAAAAAGCTTGAATAAATAAATCAATGTAAAAAATTCAAGTAATTAAAGCAATGTGGAAAGCTCAAGTAAGTAAAGCAGCATATAAAAATAGCATAAAAATCCTGTGGAAGTAAAGTAACATGAAAAATAACATAAAAATATTGAGTAAGTAATGCAGTGTGGAAATCCTAAGTAAAGTAGCATGAAAATTTTGAGTAAATAAAGCAACATGAAAAGTCCGAGTAAGTAAAGTATCATGGAAAAACAATGTAGAAAGCCCGATTAAGTAAAGCAATGTGGAAAGGCAGCGTGGAAAACCCAAGTAAATAAAACATGGAAATGTAATGTAGAAACTCTGAGTAAGTAAAGTAGCATAGAAAAATAACGTGGAAAGCCCAAGTAAAGTAGTGTAAAAATAGCGTAGAAAGTCTGAGTAAGTAAAGTAGTATGAAAAGCTTAAGTAAATAAAGTAGCATAGAAAATAGTATGGAAAGCTTGACTAAGTAAAATAACGTGGAAAGTCTAAGTAAAGAAGCGTGAAAAATTAACATGAAAAGATTAAGTAAAGTAGCATAGAAAAGTAGCGTGAAAAAGTAGAGTAAGTAAAACAATATGGAAAAGCAGTAAAAAAAGCTTGAAAAAGTAAAACAACATGAAAAAATAGCATGGAAAGCTTGAGTAAATAAAATAGCGTAGAGAAGTAGCGTGGAAAACCAAGTAAATAAAGTAACATAGATAAATAGTGTAGAAAGTTTGAACAAGTAAAGCAATGCAGAAAACTCAACTAAATAAAGTAGCATGAAAAAATATCATGAAAAGCTTGAGTAAGTAAAACAATATGGAAAGCTTGAGTAAGTAAAGCAGCGTGGAAAACTTGAGTAAGTAAAGCAACATATAAAAGTAGCATGAAAAGTTTAAGTAAAGTAGTGTAAAAAAGTATCATAGAAACCATGAGTAAATAAAGCAACATTAAAAAATACTATAGAAAGCTTGAGTAAGTAAAGCAACGTAGAAACCCTGAGTAAATAAAGTAATATAAAAAGTAGCATGAAAATCTCGAGTCAGTAAAGCAACATAAAAAATCAACGTGAAAAGCCCAAGTACATAAAGCGACATGGAAAAGTAACGTGAAGAATTAAAAAAGCTTAAGTAAAACATCATGAAGAGCTTGAGTAAGTAAATCAACATGAAAAAATAGCATGGAAAGTCCGAGTAAGTAAAAGAGTGTAAAAAAATATGATGAAAAGCTCAAGTAAGTAAATTAGCGTAAAAAGCCTAAGTAAGTAACGTAGCATGGAAAAGTAGTGTGTAAAGCCCGAGTAAGTAAAGTAACATAGAAAAATAGTGTGAAAAGCCAGAGTAAGTAAAGCAACATAGAAAACCTGAGTAAGTAAAGTAGTATGTAAAAACAACATTAAAATATCAAGTAAATAAATGTAGCATGGAATGCCTGAGTAAGTAAAGCAATGTGAAAAGCTCAAGTAAGTAAAGAAGCATGGAAAGCTTGAGTAAGTAAAGTAGCATGAAAAGCTTGAGTAAGTAAAATAGTATAAAAAAATAGTGTAGAAATCCCAAGTAAGTAAACTAGCATGAAAAGCTTGAGTAAGTAAAATAACATGAAAAAATAACATAAAAAGTTTGAGTAAGTAAAATAGTGTAGAAAAGCAATATGAAAAGCTTGAGTAAGTAAAACAATATGGAAAGTTTGAGTAAGTAAAGCAGCATGAAAAAATAGTATGAAAATATCGAGTAAGTAAAGTAACATGAAAAGGTAGCGTGAAAATCCCTAATAAGTAAAGCAACGTGGAAACCCTGAGTAAGTAAAGTAGCATAGAAAGTTTGAGTAAGTAAAATAGCATGAAAAGTTTGAGAAAGTAAAGCAGAGTGAAAAAGTAGTGTGGAAAGCTTAAGTAAGTAACGCAGCATAGAAAGCTCGATTATGTAAAGCAGTGTAGAAAGCTCAAGTAAATAAAGTAGCATGGAAAAACAACGTGAAAAATCTGAGTAAGTAAAACAATGTGGTAAAACAATATAAAAAGTTCGAGTAAGTAAAGTAGTATGAAAAGTTTTATTAAGTAGCATGGAAAAGTAGTGTGGAAAGCCCAAGTAAGTAAAGTCACATGGAAAGCTTGAATAAATAAAAAAATGTATAAAAATAGCAAGGAAAAACAGCATGAAAAGTTAGAGTAAGAAAGTCTAAGTAAAGTAGCGTAAAAAGCTTGAGTACATAAAGCAGCATGAAAAAGCACTGTGAAAATCTCGAATAAGTAATGTCAAAAAAATCATGAAAAGTTCAAGTAAGTAAATCAGTGTAAAAAAATAATGTGACAATCCTGAATAAGTAAATCAACGTAAAAATCTCGAGTAAGTAAAGTAGTGTGGAAATCTCAAGTAAGTAAAGCAGCATGGAAAAGCAATGTGAAAAGCTCAAGTAAAGCAACGTGAAAAACTTGAGTAAGTAAAGTAACATGAAAATATCAAGTAAGTAAAACAATGTGAAAAAGTAGTGTAAAAAGCCTGAGTAAGCAAAGTAACATGAAAAAATAACATTAAAAGCTTGAGTAAGTAAAGTAACATAGAAAGCCTGAATAAGTAAAGTAGCGTAGAAAAGTAACATTGAAAAATTGAGTAAGTAAAACAATGTAGAAAGCTTGAGTAAGTAAAGCAACATAGAAAAGCAGGATGGAATGTTCGAGTAAGTAAAACAACATGAAAAAGTAGCATGAAAACCCTGAGTAAGTAAAGTAGCATAGAAAATTAGTGTAAAAAGTTTAAGTAAAACAATGTAGAAAGCATAAGTAAATAAATTAGTGTGGAAAAGTAACAAGGAAATCTCGAGTAAGTAAAGTAGTGTAAAAAAATAACGTGGAAAGCTTGAGTAAGTAAAGCAACATAAAAAACCAGCATGAAAAGTTTAAGTAAAATAGAATGGAAAAACAGTGTCGAAAGTTTGAGTAAGTAAAGTAGCGTGGCAAGCTTGAGTAAATAAAGTAGTATAGAAAAGCAGCATAGAAAAATAGCATGAAAAGCTTGAGTAAGTAAAGAAGCATAGAAATTTTAAGTAAATAAAGCAATGTGGAAAGCCTAAGTAAGTAAAACAACATAGAAAAGTAGAATGAAAAGCTTGAGTAAGTAAAGCAATGTAGAAAACTTGAGTGGTAGAGCATCAATTTTTAGGTGAAAGGTAACAGTGTGGAAAGTTTGAATAAGTAAAGCAGTGCAAAAAGCTCGAGTAAGTAAAGCAACATGGAAAGCCTAAGCAAGTAAAACAATGTGAAAAAGTAGTATTGAAAACCTGAGTAAGTAAAACAATGTGAAAAGGCTAAGTAAGTAAATCAGTGTAAAAACCCTGAGTAAGTAAAACAATGTACAAAAGTAGCTTACAAAGCCCGAGTAAGTAAAGCAGCATGAAAAGTCCACATAAATAAAGTAGTGTCGAAGCCCTGAGTAAGTAAAGGAGTGTGGAAAAGCATCGTAAAAAGCTTGAGTAAGTAAAATAGCATAGAAAAGTAGCGTGAAAAGTCCAAGTAAGTAAAGTAGCATAGAAAATTAGTATAGAAAGCCTGAGTACATAAAATAATGTGAAAAAATAGAGTAGCAAGCTTGAATAAGTAAAATAACATGGGAAGCTCGAGTAAGTAAAACAACATAGAAAGGAAACGTGGAAAGCTTGAGTAAGTTAAGTTGCATGGAAATCTCAAGTAAGTAAAGTAGCACAGAAAGCCTAAATAAGTAAAGTAGCATAGAAAAATAGTGTGAAAAGCCTGAATAAGTAAAACAACATAGAAATCTTGAGTAAGTAAAGCAATGTGGAAAGCTCGAGTAAGTAAGTAGCTTAAAAAGCCCAAGTAAAGCGATATGAAAATCTTGCGTAAGGAATGTAACATGGAAAACTAAGTAAGTAAAGTAGTGTGAAAAGCTTGAGTAAATAAAGTAGCATGAAAATCAGTGTAAAAATTCTAAGTAGTGTAGAAAAATAATGTGAAAAAACTAAGTAAAATAGCATGAAAAGCCCAAGTAAGTAAGTAGCATGGAAAGCTTGAGTAAGTAAAGCAATGTGGAAAGTTCGAGTAAGTAAAATAACACAGAAAGCTTGAGTAAGTAAAACAATATAGAAAAGTAGTGTGTAAATTTCAAATAAGTAAAGCAATATAGAAAAATAGCATGGAAAGCCTGAGTAAGTAAAGCAACTTAAAAAGTACGAGTAAGTAAAGTAGCATAGAAAGTCTGAGTAAATAAAGCAACGTGAAAAGCTCGAGCAAGTAAAGCAATGTCAAAAGCTTAAGTAAATAAAATAACATGGAAAGCCTGAGTAAGTAAAGCAACATGAAAAGCTAAAGTAAGTAAAATAGTGTGAAAAGCTTTAATAAGTAAAGCAGCATGAAAACCCTGAGTAAGTAAAACAATGTGAAAAAGTAGCATGAAAACCCTGAGTAATTAAAACAATGTGGAAGGCTTGAGTAAGTGAAGTAATGTAGAAAGCTTGAGTAAAACAACATAGAAAACTCAAGTAAATAAAGTAATATGAAAAAGTAGTGTGTAAAGTCTAATTAAGTAAAGTAGCATGGAAAAGTAGTGTGAAAAGCCTATGTAAGTAAAGTAGCGTGGAAAAATAGCACAGAAAGCTCGAGTAAGTAAAATAGTGTAAAAAAGTAGTGTGAAAAGCTCGAGTAAATAAAAGAGTGTGGAAATCATGAGTAAGTAAAGTAGCATGGAAAAGCAGTGTAAAAAGCTTGAGTAAGTAAAACAACATTAAAAAAATAGTGCAAAAAGCTTGAGTAAGTAAGTAGCGTGGACAAGCAATATATAAAACCCAAGAAAGTAAAATAGTGTATAAAGGCAATGTAAAAATCTTGAGTAAGTAAAGCAACATGGAAATTATGAGTAAATAAAGTAGTGTGAAAAGTTTGAGTAAGTAAAGCAACGTGAAAAAATGACATGAAAATCTCGAACAAGTAAAGCAACATAGAAAAGAAGTATGGAAAGCTTGAGTAAGTTAAACAATGTGAAAAAATAGCATGGAAAGCTATAGTAAGTAAGGTAGCATGAAAAACTTGAGTAAGTAAAGTAATGTGGAAAGCTTGAGTAAGTAAAATAGCATGGAAAAATAGTGTGAAAAGCTCGAGTAAGTAAAGTAGTATGGAAAAACAATGTGGAAAGCTCGAGTAAATAAAATAACATAGAAAAATGGTGTGAAAAGCATGAGTAAATAAAATGACATAGAAAGCTCAAGTAAGTAAAACAACATGAAAAATTTAAGTAAAGCAGAATGGAAAACTCGACTAAGTAAAGTGGCATGAAAAAGTAACGTAGAAATCCCAAGTAAAGTAGTATAAAAATCTCAAGTAAAGCAATGTGGAAAAATAGTGTGAAAAGCCCAAATAAGTAAAGCAGCATGGAAAGCCCATGTAAGTAAAGTAGTGTGGAAAAATAGTATGAAAATCCCAAGTAAAGTAATGTGGAAAAATAACGTGAAAATTTTGAGTAAGTAAAGAGCATGGAAAAATAGCATAGAAAGCATGAGTAAGTAATGCAACGTGAAAAAATAGCATAAAAAGCTCAAGTAAGTAAAGCAGCATGAAAATTTTGAGTAAGTAAAACAACATGGAAAAATAGTATGAAAAGCTTGAGAAAGTAAAGTAGTGTGGAAAAGTAGTGTGCAAACCTTGAGTAAGTAAAACAACATGGAAACCTGAGTAAGTAAAGCAACATTGAAAAGTAGCATGAAAAGCTCATGTAAGTAAAGTAGTATAAAAAGCTTGAGTTAGTAAAGTAGCATGAAAATTTTGAGTAAGTAAAGTAGCGTGAAAAAGTAATGTGAAAAGCTCGATTAGGTAAAGTAGTGTAAAAAATTTAAGTAAATAAAATATTGTGGAAAGCTTGAGTAAGTAAAGTATCATGAAAATTTTGAGTAAGTAAAGTAGCGTAGAAAGCTTGAGTAAGTAAAGCAGCATGGAAAACCTGAGTAAGTAAAGTAGCATGAAAAATTTGAGTAATTAAAGTAGCACAAAAAATTTGAGTAAATAAAGTAGCATGAAAAAAGCTCAAGTAAGTAAAGTAGCGTAAAAATCTTGAGTAAGTAAAGTAGTGTGAAAATCTCAAGTAAGTAAAATAATGTGAAAATATCGAGTAAGTAAATTAACGTGAAAAAGAAGAGTGAAAAGCTCGAAGAAGTAAAGAAGTGTGGAAAGCTCAAGTAAGTAAAGCAACATGGAAAAGTAGAGTGGAAAGGCCGAGTAAATAAAGCAGTATGGAAAGCTTGAGTAAGTAAAGTAACATAAAAATTTCAAGTAAAGCAGCGTGAAAAACCTAAGTAAAGTAGCGTGAAAAGTTTGAGTAAGTAAAGTAGCATAGAAAGCTCAAGTAAGTAAAATAACATAGAAAGCCCGAGTAAGTAAAGTAATGTAGAAAAAAAGTGTGGAAAACTCGAGTAAGTAAAATAACATAGAAATTTTGAGTAAGTAAAGTAGTGTGGAAAGCTTAAGTAAAAGAATGTGGAAAGATTGAGTAAGTAAAGCAACGTATAAAGTCCAAGTAATTAAAGCAACGTGGAAAGATTGAGTAAGTAAAGTAACATGGAAAAGTAGCATAGAAATCTCGAGTAAGTAAAGTAGTGTGGAAAGTCCGAGTAAGTAAAGTAGTGTAGAAAAACATGGAAAGTTTGAATAAGTAAAGTAGCATGAAAAGCTCAAGTAAATAAAGTAGTGTAGAAAAATAGTGTGGAAATTTTGAGTAAGTAAAGTAGTGTGGAAATCTCGAGTAAGTAAAACAACATGGAAAAACAATGTGAAAAACTTGAGTAAGTAAAGCAATGTTGAAAAATAGTGTGGAAAGCATGAGTAAGTAAAGTAGCATGAAAAGATCGAGTAAGTAAAGTAGCATGGAAAGGTTGAGTAAGTAAAGTAGTGTAGAAAAGTAATATGAAAAGTTTGATTAAGTAGCGTGGAAAGCCTGAGTAAGTAAAGAAACATGGAAAGCTTTAGTAAATAAATTAATGTGTAAAGCATGAGTAAGTAAAGTAGAGTGGAAAGCCCAAGTAAGTCAAGTAGCGTGGAAAGCTTGAGTAAGTAAAATATTGTGGAAAAGCAATATGAAAATTTTGAGTAAGTAAATTAGCATGAAAAGCTAACATAAGTAAAGTAGCATAGAAATCTTGAGTAAGTAATGCAGTTTGAAAAAATAGTGTGTGAAAAACCCGAATAAGTAAATCAGTATGGAAAGCTCGAATAAGTAAAGAAGCGTGGAAAGCTTGAGTAAGTAAAATAGTGTGAAAAAGTAGCATGGAAAGCTTGAGTAAACAAAACAACACAAAAATCTTAAGTAAAAAAAGGTGAAAAACTTGAGTAAGTAAAGCAACATGAAAAGCTCAAATAAGTAAAGCAATGTGAAAAGCAAGTAACCAAGATTTAAAACCTCGTATGACATTTATAAGGGCATCAATTTTTAGGTGAAAGGTAGTAGTTAGAAAAGTCCAAGTAAGTAAATCAGTGTAGAAAGCTCGAGTAAGTAAAACAACATGAAAAGCCTAAGTAAAGTATCATAGAAAAGCATGGTGAAAAGCCCAAATAAGTAAAGAAATATGAAAAAGTTGAGTAAGCAAGCTCTAGAACCCTGCATGACATTTAGAAGGGCATCAATTTTTAGGTGAAAGGTAACAGCGTAGAAAGCCTGAGTAAGTAAAGCAGCGTGGAAGGCCTAAGTAAGTAAAGCAACATGAAAATCTTGAGTAAGTAAAAAAACATGAAAAAATAATATGAAAAGCCTAAATAAGTAAAACAATGTGGAAAACTTAAGTAAGCAAGGTCTAGAACCCTGCATGATGTTCAGATGAAAGGTAGCAGTGTAGAAAGCCAAAGTAAAGTAGTGTAGAAAGATTGAATACGTAAAAGAGCATGGAAAAGTAGCGTGAAAATCTTGAGTAAGTAGTGTGGAAAGCTCAAGTAAAACAACATGGAAAAGCAGCTTGGAAATCCTGAGTAAGTAAAGCAACATATAAAGCTTGAGTAAGTAAAGAGTGTGGAAAGTCTGAGTAAGTAAATCAATGTGGAAAGCTCGAGTAAGTAAAGTAGTATGAAAAGTTTGTGTAATTAAAGTAACGTGGAAAGCTTGAGTAAGTAAAGCAACGTAAAAATTTTGAGTAAGTAAAGTAGCGTGGAAATCCTGAGTAAGTAAAACAATATATAAAAACTGCATGGAAAGCCTGAATAAGTTAAGCAGCATGGAAATCTTAAGTAAGTAAAGTAGCATGGAAAGCCTAAGTAAGTAAAGCACCATGGAAAGCTCAAGTAAGTAAAATAGAGTGGAAAGATTAAGTAAAGTAACGTGGAAAGTTTGAGTAAGTAAAGTCATATAAAAAGCCCAAGTAAGCAAAGCAACATGAAAAAATAGCATGGAAATCCTAAGTACATAAAGCAACATGGAAAGCCTTAATAAGTAAAGTAGTGTAGAAAAGTAGCATTGAAAGCCCATGTAAGTAAAGCAACATAGAAAGCCTAAGTAAGTAAAGCAACATGAAAAAATGACATAGAATGCCCGAGTAAGTGAATCAACATAGAAAATCAACCTAGAAAGCCTGATTAGGTAAAGCAACATAGAAAGCCGAGTAAGTAAAGTAGCATGGAAAGCTTGAGTAAGTAAAGCAACAAGGAAAGCCCAAGTAAGTAAAGCAACATGAAAAGTTTGAGTAAGTAAAGTAGCATAGAAAGTTCGAGTAAGTAAAGTAACATGGAAAAGTAGCATGCAAAGCCCAAGTAAGTAAAGTAGCATGGAAAAACATGGAAACCCTGAGTAAGTAAAGTAGTGTGGAAAATCTAAGTATAGCAATGTGAAAAACTTGAGTAAGTAAAGTAGCATGGAAAGTCTGAGTAAATAAAGCAATGTGGAAAGCTCGAGTAAGTAAAGCAACATGGAAAACTTGATGTAGACACCAAAATACTACACATCATATTCTGAATGTCAAATCCCTAAGCAACTCTTTGGACCCTTTAAATGAACCAAAACCCATTTTTTTAACTAATCAACTAATCAAGCCTAAAACACCCTTTTTACCCACTTTTGGTTGTTAGCCTCGACCATTTATGGTCAAGATAACTATCAATGGTCAGTCTAATCATCGACAGTCAAGCCCCACCGCCTGGACATTTCCATGCAAACAAGCATGCAAACGCCAGCAAACAACCACTTACCTTTTCAAAATATAAGTTATGAAAATCATCTAGGGAGACCTTGCATGAGTAATTTATAATTAGAATCACCTCTTAAACTTCCATTTCAGCCTATGGCCTTTACCTATAAGAAGAGGAGAGTAGCAAGAGATCAGGGCATATGTAACTATTATCAAGAGGTTAAGTACTCAAAGTTTTTCTTATTGCAGGTCATCTAGTGTTATCAAGCATCATTAGCGATCTATTTGAGAGAGCCAATCTACCATTGCCTCTCAGATCAAGTTTTTAAGCACCATCATTTTGTCAGAATCAAACCAGTTTTCACCTACAAATCAACAATGTCTACCAATCAACCAATCCATTTTTGGTAAGTCAAATACTTGATTACTAACATTTATCTATTTTTATCCCTTTTCACAATTAACAGACCCTATACCAAACTCTCAAGATTCATTTCCTGAATCTCGTCACTAGTTGTTGATAAGTCTAGAATTAGATAGTCGACCGTCGATGATCAGGCCTAACTGTTGATGGTCACCCCAACCATCGATGGTCACCTATGGTAGGTTTATAACTAACAAGCTAAAATTCCCTTTCTTTTTCAACTAGATCTTTCTTCCTAAATTTTTCCCTATTCTCCAAACCTTGCCAAATTCCCTGAATCACACCTCTACCCACTAGTACTAATCAGTTTCTCATTAATTAGATCATCTCTAGTCTATCTAATTTATCAAGCATATCCTTGTTATTTAGTTTCAAATATATTTTGATTAGTGATGCAAGTACATTCTATTCAATTTTATAAGCTTAATTATTTTAATAATAGTGGATTGACAGCCCCTAAGGAAGCCCACGCTTCCAAGATCTAGCCAATGCTAGGCAATCCACCTAACTACTTGTCTAACAAACAAATTTGCTTTAGTGTTATCTTATCTGTAGGTTTTTCTCCCTAGCTAAATAGGAGTTCTTCACAATCTTTTGATTCAACTCGTTCACCTTTTATCAAGTATTTCTACCATTACCATAACCCATATTTCTAGTTTTACTACCTTTTTTTGAATAATAGTGAAATTTGAGTGAAACATTCTAGCACACTTGGTGAGATCCCGATCTTTACTTGGGATTTTTTTATTTGCATATGTATCCTTCTCTATCTGTGTGCTCATAATTGAAATCTAAAAATTTAATTTAGGTTTAAAACTTACTGCATCCATTGATTGCCTATTTCTTATAAGCACACCTAGTTTAATTAAACAACATCATGATTAAGTGTAGTCCACTTATGTTACACATCCAAATCATGAAATCAAGAAAACATCATAACATATTTGAGAGAAGGCCCAATTGGGATTTCACCACTTAGTAGATCACCTTACCCTACTCAGTGATCCTAATTAGATTTCATCACTAAGGGGAGGACCCACTCAGTTCTCTAACTGAGTATAAGCTCTAAATAAATGACATATATTGGCTAAGTGACCTAGCTTGGCTTTGAGATCATGAAGTGAGGGGAGCAAGTCCCAACCATCAGGTCACGTACCCAATTTAGTATAGATTATTGGAGTATCAAAATTAATTTGAAACTATATTTAGACTACTTATCTATTACCTGATCTACAAACTAATCTACTACAAATTCTTCACATTCAGGCATAAACCAAACAATGAGATAATTAATCAATCACATGATTTTAATTACCTTAGTGTGTGTTGAATTTTCATTGGGTTTTTCTTTTGCTTTCTCTGTGTCAAATTTTGAAACCATCTATTAGTAATTCTCTTATAGCCTTATATGGTACTTTCCTGACAACAATGAAGATAATTAGCAAGTCAAGACCCATCTGTAGACTACCTAATTTCTTCCACCTCCTCTTCCATGGATGACTATCGATCAGATGTAGAGAGTTCATCCCACCATTCTGAACCTTTCCATATCCCTAAGATTTTTCCTCAAGGGGATTCCAACTTTGTTTCCCTTTTGGATAATAACCTAATCACCTTACAATATTATCTTAATACTTTGCATCATAGAACTCCTGTCTCAACCCCACCTATAGATCCTCTTTATGGCATATCATCCTACTTGATATTGGATCCTTTAGTAGTGACTATTACTACCTAGCCTTTAGCTACCCAAATGTCTGTATCCACCAACCCCTTTAACACCATGAGGGAAAATCAACCCATCCAACCAACTATTGCCCTTACACCTTTTACCCCTATTATTGACTCTTCTACCTTGGGAGTGCCTACCATTGGTAGGTCAAACCCTCCTTTTACCAACCCTAATCTATTAATCACTACCCCTCTTAAAAATCTAGCAATGACCATAGCTACCACTACACCTCCTACTAGTACCAAAGTCACTACCTCAACCTTAATTATTAACATAACCATAACTCCTACCCAACCTATAGTAACCTCTTAGCGATTACCAGCCATATCCAACCCATGTTATGTCCCTAACCTAAAGGGAATCTCCATGTTACCCAACCACCAACCATCACTTACCCTTATATATCTTCCACCCAACCTATGATCACCTCTCAACAATTTCTAACCATACCCAATCGTGGATATGTCTCTAACCCACAAGGACATTCCCACATCACTCAACCACCAACCGTTACCTATCCTCATATACCTTCAACCCAACCATCTATACCTATCTATCAATATGGGACAATCTCCCAACCACCAACAAATTATCAATATATTATCCCCTCTTAGCCACAATTTGTGACCTACAATCTTCCAGGTCTACCACCACAAATGGATTTGATGACAATGATCATGGACAAGATGACAAACCTAGAGTCATCCATTTTTGGACCCCATAATCTCTTGTCCTACGATCAAATCTGTAACAAACCAATTCAACCTTCGATTTCTATAATACCATATTTGACCCAATGGGAACTTTATAATCTTACTAAATTTAAAAATAAAGAAGATTCATAGTAGCATTTAAGAGCATTTAGGCATTCATGTTACATGATTTGTTATGATGATGCTCTTCTTTTGCACACATTTTCTATGCCACTTTTCGACCCAACATTTGACTAGTACAATGCCATTACCAAACATTCTATCTTTTCTTTCAACCAATTAGTTCAGATGGTTTTAAACCATTTCTCCATCAACATATCCAAAAAGGTCTCAATTACTGATCTTTATGCCATCTACCAATTCGAAGATGAGTCTCTAGTTGATTTCGTAGCTCATTGGAGAAGTCTCATCAACTAATTATCATTCTCTTTACCTCAACTGGGACTGATTGAACTCTTTTCTTGTGATTATGCAAAGCACATCTCTTCCACCTTGCATTTTTAGAGTTTTAGAACTTTTGATGAAGCCTTGACAATGGCACACAAATTGGAAAATAGAGCCATAAATCACCCTCCATCAAAAGAAGAAAGCAACCAAGTAGAATGCTCCCAAGACACTCATATGGCTAATATGGTTCTTGATACTCTAATTATGAACAAGCCAAGTACCTCCCCAATAACTTCACTTACTCTTTTGAGTGAGGAAAAGTAGCCACCTTCCCTAGAGTAAGAAATTTACATTGAGGAACTACCATTTACCATGGATTCATTCATGAAGGTCATGGCATCCTCAAAACCTCCATCAACAGATTTACCCGATAAGCCAATCATAACCACACCACCTCTAACCCATCAACCAATCATCCCTCCTATAGATGTTGTGCCTAGAGAATAATTATCAACCCATGACCTTCCTCCACCAACCATCTCCCCTTTAGATGAAGAGAAGGATGAGGTTAACCCTCTTTTTTCTCCTCCTATCGAAAATTCATTTAAACCAACTGCCCAAGGTAAAAAATTAATATATAAACCTTTTTCTTGATTAGTTGAAAAACTAGACTCTCTCTCAACCTAACATAGATAGAGCCACCTCTTGGCATCATCTAGGTCTCCCCCACCAAAGCAAATCTCCTAGCATATCTATACCCATTATAGATCCATCACCTTCCTCTTTTAAAGAAGCCATGACAAGGCCATTTTACCCACCTCCACCCAAATCATCCCATGCCCTCCTCATGAAATCTACCCCAACCTTAGGAATCCTTCCTACGCCTAGTATTAGACACCTACCTTTAAAATTGGATCTTTTTCCATCTACCTTGACCAAACAAAGCAGCCATGAGCATAAAATTACCCAAGACAAAACCACACACCATATCTAGACAACTCCCTTCCTAGTTACCTTCTATTTTGGGACCCCATCCCTCCACCATCCCAATTACCTATTCTTCATCTAGAAAACCTACCCCCTTTTCTATAACAACATCCACAAATACCTCTACCAAGCCGTCTTTCCTAGATAACTCGGTTGCTTCTACCCTCCCATCTATTCCCAATACTTCATCTTCTATAACTTTTACCTCTCAACCATCTATCTCCAACAAATCATCTACCCACCAACCTCACCTGAGACCAACTACCAAAACTAACCCAAAACCTACTCCCCCCATGAGGAGGCATACTTTTGTAAAACCTCCCCTTCCAAGTATTTCATCAACTTATTCCAAATCCTATTCAATCATTTTGCATAGGTTATTGCAAAACTCTACCTTAAGCCTTCCACCCATCAGACCAGACCTTTTGACCCCTCTCACCCCAAACTAGCCTAATTTGATGATAGTCAGATTTACTCCTACCATCAGACCCCAAGACATGACACATAGAACTATAGGGCTCTCCAAAGTATTGTCCATTAATTTTATCAGGAAGATGATCTATTATCAGATGAACCTCTTGTTACCCTTTTGTCACTTCAGCAACTAATCATAGCCCAACTCTCACCCACCTCATTCTCACCTAAAAGTGATGAGCAACCAAACCAATCATCTACTATCTCCCCTTCCCACACTATTAATTTTATTACACAAGCATAATAGAAGGATAAGGGCAAAGCAAAAATGTCCATTCCTTGGACACACCCATCTTCTACCTCTCAACCTAGCCAAAACCACACCTTTTTACCATCACCCCAACCTAAAATAACTATCCTGGGTACCACTAAATCAAACCCTTTTGAATAAATTAGGTGAGTGGTCCTTAAGTAGCTACAATAAACCCCTACCAAGATGAGTTTGTATAAACTCATTTCCACTTCACCTCATCATTACCAAGCACTAATTGAGGCCTTACAAGCCATTGAGGTTTGGCTTGGTGATACCCAACCTATTAAGGCCTTTGTTGGCACTTTGTAGCTCTCCACTATTTTAACCTTTAAAGACTTGGAGATATCTTCTCCCCATCCTGAAGACCATGATCCTCCTCTCTTTATCATTGCCTACATTAACCAAACCTACATTAAGTGAGTAATGATCGATGGTGGGACCAATATTAATATCATCTCATCCCATGCTTATAACCAACTCAAGTGACCTACCAACATCATTTCTGATACCTCTAATTTACTTCAGTCTTTTAATGACACCATGGCCACTACCCTAGGAACTATTGTCTTCCACAATCATTTGGGACCACGTATGCTCCCTAAAATTTTCTATGTGGTCAAGGGGGAATTTTAGTATAATGTCTTACTCAAATGACCTTGGATCCGATCCATGGCTTGTATCCCCTCTACCCTACATCATTGTGTTAAATTTGAACATGAGGGCCAAGTGATTACTATGCAATCTGAACCAAGCCCTTTTATGGCATGCAATATGATGTATCGCCCTAATGGTGTTCTTTTGCTGCCCTCTACCAAATCTTCATCCAAACTGGACCTACTTCTATAACCTATTAAAGAAACCATTTCTTACTTTTCTCATGAAACATCTACTATCACATCTCTCTCCTCTAAGTAAATACCAATAACTAACTCTTTAGAATCAACCTTTCAACATCTTTCTTTAGGAGAATATCATCTCTTGGCTATTGATGCTTTCCCTACCCCTCATGAGTATAGGAAACTTACCAACCAACTAGGGTATGATCCCAATCTAGGAGCAATCACACCTCTTAGACCTCCCTCTTATCAAACCCATTCTATTTATGTAGGATTTCAAAAGCCTTTAACAAGCACTATCAACACCTTCTATCATCACCCACATATCGCTAGATTTTCTTATTTAGAAAAACCCTCCTTCATGAAGACATACCTTCATAGGTGTGCCTAGAAGGGGTTTAGTTTGGGAAAATATGAGTATGGACCCTATGAGATCACCTAAATTGAAACTCAAAAACCACATGAGAAGCATGGGCTTGGCTTTATCTTGCCAAAGAAGAAAACCATGTAATCTCCCCCTACCATTAAGGGAGAAGTAGTTTTTCCCCTATCTTGTTTACCTCCACCTCCAAGTGAGGATGATGATATCATCCCACCTAAACTTTTTTTCCATCTCAATTATTAGCCTAGTACCCTTGACCTATCAAAAATCTAGGGCTACCATAACTCTTCCTCTCGCACATCCTGAACTCATCACAAAGGACTCCCTTACCATTCACACCATCCAGTGTCAAGACGATCATTCTATCCTCATGTATCTCGATGTGAAAGATCATTCCATCCACAAATATCTCCCTCCTAAAACTTTCACTATGTTAAATGAATCCACAATGGATATCAATTTGGGTACTGATGAGAGCCCATGTATTGTCAAAATCGAGTAATCCTTAGATATTGTAGAAAACCAAGACTTTTCTACATTTCTTCACGACCGTTGCATCACATTTGATTGGTCATATGATGACATGCCTAAGATTGACCCTACCATTTCTACCCATAACATTGTCACTCATCATAATTTTAAGCCCATTTGATAGAAGCTTTGATGAATGTACCCTCTCAGAGCTCTCCCTGTAAAGGAGGATCTCCAGTAGCTCCTCTTTGTCAATTTTATCCAACCTATCAATTATCCTTAATGGGTTTCCAATTCATCCCAGTTACCAAATCCATTGGGGGACTCTACATTTATGTTGACTTTTGAGCTCTTAACCTTGCTTGCCCAAAGGATGACTTTCCTCTACCTAGCATTGACCAACTCATTGATCTTACAGCTGGTTATGAAATGCTTTCACTCATGGATGGATTCTCAGGCTATAGCCAAATCTTGAATGCCCCTGAAGATTAGTATAAAATAACTTTTATCATAGCCTTTTGGTTTTAATAATGCTAGTTCAACCTACCAAAGCGCAATAACCTACATCTTTCACAACCTTATCCACAAAATGGTGGAAGACTATGTGGATGACCTTCTCGTCAAATCAATGCTTTGAAAGGATCACCTAATTGTTCTTAAAATCATTTTTGAGCGCCTTATCCACTACCATGTTCACCTAAACCTCAAAAAGTGTATCTTTAGGGTCTTATCAGGTAAACTTCTAGGTTTTATCATATCTCTTCATGGAATCAAAGTTGACCCAACCAAAGTCAAAGCAATCTTAGAAATGCCTCCCCTTGTTAACCTTAAACAACTTCATAGCCTTCAGGGGAAACTCCAATCCATTCAACATTTCATTTGTCAACTATCTAACCATTGCCTACCTTTTCATCACCTTCTTAAGAAGAACACCTCTTTCAAGTTGGGGTAGGATTGTCCAAAGGCCTTTAATTCACTTAAAGACTATCTCCTCTCCTCACCAATTCTTATTCCTCCATGAAAGGATGAACCTTTCTACTTGTATATTTTAGCCACTAACCACTCCCTAGGAGCAATTCTTGCACATCAAGATGACCAATGTAAAGAGCAAGCCATATATTATATTAGTCGGACACTTATTGACTATGAAAATTGCTATACCCATATCAAGAAACTTTGTCTTGCACTAGTCTTTGTGGCTACCAAGCTTCATCATTACCTCCTTAACCACAAAACTTTTGTCATTACTAATAATGACCCACTCAAGTATATGCACTCTATGCCTTATCAAAACTAACAAATGGCTAAGTGGCTTATGCTTTTGGCTGAATTTGATCTTGAATTTCTTCAACAAAAGTCAATAAAGGGACATGTGATAGCCGATCAACTGGTTAATGCCCCTCTATTTGATACCCAACCTCCTCCTTTAGAATTCCCTAATGAGAATATCACTACCCTCTCTCAGGCAAATTTTACCTACCAAGTTACCATGCTCTTTGATAGATCCAAATGCCAATGTGGTGGAGGGTTAGGAATTATCCTAATTCCATTTGATGGTAAGCCCTTACCTTTATATTTTAATCTTGACTTCAAATGTACCAATAACATGGTTGAATACGAATCCTTAATAATAGGTCTCCAAACTACCTTAGCCTTGGGATTTAAAATAATCAATATCTTTGGTAATTCCCAATTTATGGTTAACTAAATCAATGACATATACCAGTGAAAAAATGATGTTTTACAATAATACAAATACCTAGCTGATGTATTACTGATGTTATTTAAACACTACCTAATCCAAACTACCCCTCAATCCATAAACAATTTTGCCGATATAATGGCTTCGCTTACTTCTCAAATCCTTTCTATACCTTTGAACTCTAAATTATCCATTATTATCCACTACCTCATCAAACCATCCTTCATCAAATCCAGCTCTCCTACCATCTTTAATGTAATAGATATCCTAGCTAACTGTTGGTACCAAATTTTTTTTGACTATCTTAATAGTGCCACCATTCCCCTTAATCTTTCTACAAATGCTCATAGAGCATTCATTCAGGGCACTTCCTATTACACCATACTCAGGGGCATCCTTTACAAGCGTGGCTTTAATGACATTCTCTTTCATTTCCTACAAAGTCATGAAGCCTCTCATGCTATAAAAAAAATGCATGATGGAGTTTGTGTAGGGCACTTTAGTGGTCTTGTCATCACTAAGCATATCCTTCACCTTGACTATTATTAGCTTTTCCTCAACCAAGACTGTTGTGATTATGTAAAAAAGTGCGTCAAATGTAACCAACACGCTAACCTTCATCATGCACCAAGTAATAGTATTCAAGTATCTAAGGAATTTTGGCCTTTCTTATAATGGGGCTTGGACCTTATTGGGGAAATTAATCCCCATTCTTCACAATGACATCAATCCATCATCACCGATAATAAATATTTTACTAAGGGGTAGAAGCAACCCCTCTTATCTCAATTAAAGTTGATAAAATCATTGATTTCATCAATCACCATATCATTTGTCACTTTGGTGTTCCCCATATAATTATCATCGATAGTGGCAAATATTTCAAAAATAAGCAAGTCCAAGCTCTTTGTGACTCCTTTGGCATCAAACTTAGTTTTTCATCAGCTTATCATCCATAAGCAAATGGATAGGCTGAGGCTTCTAATAAAACCATTAACAATATGCTCACCAAAATGGTCAATGCCTCAGGACAGGATTAACACTTGCATATTACCTTTACTTTATCAGCTTATCATACCAACATTTAAACCCTTACAGGTGATACACCTTTCTTTCTAGTCTTTGGAGTAGAGGTTATGCTCCCTCTCGAGGTCCAAATTCCATCTCTCTGCATATCTCTACGAGACCTCAACTCTGAATATGACTATCATCAACAATGGTTAACTCAACTTGAACTATTGGATGAACATCATTTATCCACCCTCACCCATCTTCATATCTACCAAGAGCATGTTAAACATGCCTATAAAAAACACCTCAAAGCATAGGAATTTAATGTTGGTGATCTTTTCCTAAAGGAAAATCAACATGTCACACATATAGAGAAAAACAAGCAAGGCAATTTACTTTTAATTAGTTTGGACCCTACATCATAACCCATAAGTATGGATCTAGAGCTTACCAATTGTCCTCTCTCAAAGGACACCTAGAGCCTGATCCTCTTAACATTTTGCATCTACATCCTTTCTATTATTGAATGAAGGAACTTTAGATCACTATTTGTCTAACTTAAGCTCATCCCTTGCATACCACATACATCTTGCTCTTTTAGGGATAATTAACTAAAATTGAATCATGTGATTTTTCATCACAAAAACATGCCCTAATCTTAAATTTTGGGTACCAAAGCTCTACCCAAGGGATTATTCTCATAGTACTTCATCTTCCTTTGAGGAGTGGTTCCTATGGTTGGCTCTATAATTCTTTTACCTACTAAATTTTTTTGCAAGTCTAGTTTTACCTTCATAAAATTAATCCATTTACCATGTGTAAATAAGTCTTTATCAAAGCAAAATATCAAAAATCAAAATTAAGAATAAGAAAAATCATTGTATCATGGGTCAATCTATAACAATCATAGACTACTCCCTTGAAGGACAGCGATCAAAAAGCATTTTGGAATTATAAACATTAGACCACTCTCTGAAAGAATGGCTAAAACACAAAAACATTTGTCAAAATGCTAGCAATTTTTGGAAGCTTCCCACATTGATTAACTTCATTAAAAGTATAAACATACAAGAAAAATAGAAAAAGACCCTCACACAAAAGATATCTAAAATTTTGAAAGCCACAATTGGCTCTCATGAAAAATCAAATCACATAGGGAAAGCCATAATCAGCCCTCCTTCATAGACTTCCTGCATCAATCAATATATATTTTGTATATATTATGGGATGGAATTATTTACCCTACTTCTTGGGATACATATAGGAAAGACATACTATTTGTGCTTATAAGTTTCAGTATCATCCATTCTCTCCTCATCTATCATATACGTATGGGACTATGAGCTCATTTGTTACATAGTGATCAGGATACCTACTTTCTACAACTGAACCATGTTAATGTGAAGTTTATTATAGGCTCATTTTTGCTAAGCACAATTTGCCCTTTTAGTTTTATATTAGTCTTTTCTAATTAAAAATTAAAATCAACATCAAACATAACAAACAATGAACATCCGTATCAGCTATCTTCATCAAAAGTACCAATAAAGGGTATCATATCACATCAAATCAAAAACATCCCTCTAGTTTTCTATCATGTGAGACATCATACATGTGCACCAATTAAATACAAAGCATTTTTCATATCCATATCCATTAAACAAAATCAAAAGCATAACCCATTAGGATTTTTTCCAATCTACATCTATGCAAATATCATAAAATCCATCAATCATATCATAATCATATCTTTCACATGAAATTAAACATACATATACCATGTCAACATCAAATCACTCATGCATGAATGAAATAATTAATATCTACCCCTACATTTCCATCATCATAACAACACATCATCATCACATATCATTAAAACAAACTACTGCTATCTCAACACATGACTAGCTAGATCAATCTACCATAAACATGATAATCAAACAAGCATCATCAAAATATAAATAGAACCCATGATGTGTGTGTGTGTGTGTGTGTGTGTGTGTGTGTGTGTGTGTGTGTGTGTGTGTGTGTGTGTGTGTGTGTGTGTGTGTGTGTGAATTAGAATCTAGCTGGTCAATACATAAATAAATAGGTATCTCTCTCTCTCTCAAAACAATATACATCTCACTACATCAGCACACATGCCATAATCAAAATCATACCTAAATATCATATCTCATAAATATCAAGCCCCTAGGGCACTTAGACCATTACCATTAGCACCATCAAGACCTATACCTACTTATGGCCCCTTGGGACCCCTATATAAGCAACTATGGATTTCCATTGACTAGGATTAATTGTTACTACTCCACCACCTAGGCTAGACCTATACTCTATAATTCCCATAGCATGGGATAATTTCTCTAGTACCATCACCTCATAGTAGTGCAAATATTGGATCATGGCCAAATACCATGCCCATGGTACTACATTTATCATCCCTCCTAGAGCGACACCCATTCCTCTTATGTCAATATACCCCTAAAGAACATAAATATGACCCTATAATATCACTACCTATGCCCATAAAGTAGTCACATGTGCCTATAAATGATCCCTCTCTCCTACCATAGTTCCCACCTACCCTTACAAAGCAATAATCTATCCCTGTAATGTGGCCACCTAGCCCTATAATGCCACCACCTATCCTTATAGTAAGGCAACATATGCCTAGGCCGCTACTAAAATAGCCACTGCCTAAGGGCCACCTTGTGCTTGTGCTAGATCCACATCCATGGCCTATTTCCCCTCATCTCCCTAACCAAAAGTCATTATGGCATATCAACCCTGATACCAAGTAATGTACTTATCAATAATCCCCACATCATCAATGTGAGTCCCCACTAGCAACTCCTTAAAATAATAAACTATGTCTATAAGTTATAGCTCAGGTAGTAAGAACTCTCCTTCCTCCCTATAGTATTGTGCCATGTCAATAGAAATCCCCTATACAAGCCTCAATTATAGTCATACATAGTCAAAAGGGATCATCTCTATCTCCATCTCCCATCAAACATATATCTAGTACCTGATCTATAACCCTATCATATGATACCTCAACCCTGCCCACTATGGCCATCCAACATATGATTGCTATATCACATCCCTAGGTGCCAAACCCTTGAGAGCATCTCAGAACCAATCCATATCCCTCACCCTACCTTCTGCTCCCATGTAGGTGGATGACCCCTTCCATCGCATAAAACTAGCCACATAATCTATCAGTGCATATGTATTATTAGGTATACCCAAGGGTCTCAATACCCATATATAATCATACACCCAATAATGTATCGTTAATCTAACACTGATTCTATAGCATTGATGTGCCCTAAAATCCCATAACTCCCTATATACCTATACTAGCAAAACCTGTGCCCAATTGAACATAATCCTCCCTAGGAGCATAACGACCAACATGTTAAGAAAAACATAGGGAAACTACCCACCAACTAAATTTGGTATCACAAATCTCATCATAGCCATCATCATCATCATCGACACATACCTATCATCAAGAGTGAGCTAATACATAGGACCATACTTGAAACCTCCAACATGGAACTTTGCCTATCTCTGATCATCTTTATAGATTCACTCCATATATTAATCTCGATCCTCAATCTCTATATGATATATTATATCCCCATGGATGGGTAACTAATTGATCATCATAATGTCCTCTAATGGTATTATGACCTTACCTATTAGTAACCAAAATGTGTTGGTCACTAGGTTCCATCTCTCTATTAGTGCTAGCAATATCCTAAGATCTCAAACCATATGTTGATAATGCCATGGTAAGCCTAAGCCTACAACCTCCATGTGTCTCCACTCCTCATCACTCATGACGTATCATACCCATTTAAAGAGTATGGTAATGTCATCTTTTAGGTGAATCTATTCTCAAGATAGAATTTCATTGCCAACGTTAACACATATGCCTAAACCACTATCTATTAAAATCAACATTCCCCTACTAGTTCTACAATCTAAGGGAATTCACCTAAGCTACAAATCTAACTAAATATTGATATAACATTTAAGAATCTAACTATATATTCTAAAGCATCCTCAAAACATACCACAACATTGTTCTCTAAAAAAAGGGGGGGCAACTGTCGATGGTCCCTTAGAGTCATTTGGGCTCAAAATCTCAACCATCGATTGTCACTGTCTAACCATCCAAATGGAATCCTCCCATGCCCTCCCCCACCAAAAAAACACTATCTATGATGAAAAATTCAATCAAAAATAATTCTAAATTACCTTCCTACATCTTAACTACCATTTTCCTATCCTCTAGTTCCTAGATTCTAAACATTTTACCTAATTTCCAAACTAGGACATTTTTAGGTTAAACCCTAATAATTTAAACTAAAATTTTTACCAAATCTTATTATTAATTACCATTTACCAATACATAAATCCTTTATCTACCAGACTAGCAAATGTCATACACCCTCTACTTCATTTCATGACCTGTGTTGTGGATAGAGCCCATGTCCCTCCACTTGGTCGTGCCCTCTTCCCCCATCCATCCCACTCAACAATGGTCCCACACATAAAATTCTCCAATCACAAGAGAATTCCTTCTGTCAAAGTCAACAGGAAATAAATCTCATAATGCAAATGACAAACACTTAATTTATGGAGTAAAAAATTAAAAATAACAAACAAATGTTTCTATTTTTACTTTTATCTCTTTTAGGGTTTCACCTTGACCATCGACAGTCAGGGTGACTCTTGATGATCAACCCTAACCATCGATGATTAGGGTCACCAGTTTATAAATTCCCTCACATAGTGCTTTTATGACACCTTACCCTTTTATCTACCCATCTTACCTTTAGCAAACCCTAACACATGACATTTTTAGACTCCCATTCCTTCACTTACCTATTTTCAACACCTACATAACCCATTTTTCTTAATAAAAAACCTACCTTTCCTAGCAAGAACTATATTTAGATTGAAGATGAGGTGAGATCTTGCATCCCCTCACCTATGTAGGCAACATCTACTTGCCTAATACATATAGAGTCAACTCATCCATCTCCACCCAAAACCACCCATTTCCCTACATCCACCTTGTTGTTGATCATTTTTAACTTAGTTTTTTACATAGTTTGTGCTACCCATGCTTGATTATTTTGACTAAACTAGACAACTTTACCATGTTACCTATACATATTTTTGCACCACCTCATGCATCAAATTACACATTTGTGTCTTTTTTGAAACACTTCCTACTTTAGACACCCTTGACACTCGAACTATTAGTGTTTATCACGAGGGTACTTCCTACCTTAGATACCCATAAAAACATTAGACCCACTTTGGAGACTAATAGGTGTATCTCATTGCCATGCGTACAATAGTCATGCATTACATTGGTCACTTTCTTCTTATCATAACCTTTACTTTTACTAAACATTGGCAAATTTAGTCTTTACATGATTTTTGACTATCACACTTAGTAGCATTTTGTACACCAACTCTACATTAAAAATGCCCAACTTCATCATTCCACCTACCCATCTATTAGACCCTGACCCAATCTTGTTTTACCTCATCACCTCTTGATTTAAGAGGGAATACCTCTTCCTAAACTTGGGGTAACCTTCACCTTACCCAACTTTTATTGTTATTCTATAGCCTATCGATTCAAGCCACATAACAAAAAGGTGTAAATTATAGACACCAAAATCCTACACCTCAGATTCTAAATGTCAAACCCCTAAACAACTCCTTAAAACCTTTAAATGAACCAAAACTCATTTTTTTAACTAATCAACTAATTAAGCCTAAAATACCCTTTTTACCCACTTTTGGCTATTAGGCTCGACTGTTGATGGTCAAGCTAACCATCAATGATTAGTCTAACTATCAATGGTCAAGCCTCATTGACTAGAATTTTCCATGCAAATAAGCATGCAAACACCAATAAATAATTGCTTACCTTTTATAAATACAAGTTGTACAAATACTTTCATGAGACCTTACATGAGCAATTTATATTTAGAAGTACCTCTTAAACATCCACTTTAGCCTCTAGCCTTTGTCTATAAGAAGAAGAGAGTAGCAAGAGATTAATGTATCTACAACTATTATCAAGAGCTTAGGTACTCAAAGTTTTTCTTATTATAAGTCATCTAGCATTATCAAGCATCATCAACCATCTATTTGAGAGAGGCAATCTACCATTACCTCTCAGATCAAGTTTCTAAGCACCATCATTCTGTTAAAATTGAACTAAATTCCACCTATGAATCAATAATATCTACCAATCAACTAATCTATTTTTGGTAATTTAAATACTTGATTACTACCATTTATCTATTTTTATCCTTTTTCATAATTAATAGACCCTACACCAAACTCTTAAGATTCATTTCCTGAATCTCATCACTAGCTATTAATAAGTCCAAAATTGGATAGTTAACCATCGATAGTTTCTTAATATTTAATGGTTAGGCCTAACCATCGATGGTCACCCCAACTATCAATGGTCACCTGTGGTAGGTTAAAAACTAGCAAGGCAAAATTCCCTTTCTTTTCCAACTAGATCCTTCTTCTTAAGTTCTACCTATTCTCTAAACTTTTCCAAATTCCCTGAATCCACCCACTAGTACTAATCAATTTCTTACTAATTAGAACATCTCTAGTCTATTTAGTTTATCAAGCATATCCTTGTTATTCAATTTCAAATATCTTTTGATTATTGATGTAAGTACGTTCTATTTAGTTTTATAAGCTTAATTATTTTTAAAATGGTGGATTGATATCCCCTAAGGAAGTCTACACTTTTGATATCTAGCTAGTGCTAGGCAATCCACCTAACTACTTGTCTAATAAATAAATTTACTTTAGTATTATCTTATCTATAGGTTTTTTTCTTCAACCAAATAAGAGTTTTTCAAAATCTTTTAATTTAATGCATATATCTTTTATTAGGTATTTCTACCATAACCTATATTTCTAGTTTTACTACTTTCTTTTGAATAATAGTAAAATTTGAGTTAAAAAATAGCGTGAAAATCTTGAGTAAGTAAAATAGTGTGGAAAGCTTAATTAAATAAAGTAGCATGAAAAACTTAAAAAAATAAAGTAGCGTGAAAAGCCTGAGTAAGTAAAGTAACATAAAAAAGTAACGTGAAAAGTCTATGTAAGTAAAGTAACGTAGAAAGTTTGAGTAAGTAAAAAATATAGAAAAGTAGCATGAAAATCTCGAGTAAGTAAAACAACATAAAAAAATAGCATGGAAGGCTTGAATAAGTAAAATAGTATAAATTTTTTGAGTAAGTAAATTAGTATGAAAAGTTTAAGTAAAGTAGCATAAAAATTCTGAGTAAGTAAAGCAACATGGAAAGCTTAAGTAAGTAAAGTTGTGTGGAAATTTTGGGTAAGTAAAGTAGCATAGAAAGCCTAAATAAGTAAAGTAATGTAGAAAACTCGAGTAAGTAAAGTAGCATAAAAAGCTTGAGTAAATAAAATAATGTAAAAAATTTAAATAAGTAAAGCAGTGTAGAAATCTTGAGTAAGTAAAGTAGTATAATTTTTTTGAGTAAGTAAAGTAGCATGAAAAGCTTAAGTAAGTAAAATAGCATGAAAAAGTAACGTGAAAAATTTGAGTAAGTAAAACAACATGAAAATTTTGAGTAAGTAAATTAGTATAGAAAAGCAATATAGAAATCTCAAGTAAGTAAAGTAGCATGGAAAAATAACATGAAAAGCCCAAGCAAATAAAGTAGTGTGGAAAGTCTAAGTTAGTAAAGCAACATGAAAAGCATGAGTAATTAAAGTAGCATAAAAAGTAACATAAAAATCTTGAGTAAGTAAAGTAGCATGGAAAGCTTGAGTAAATAAAGTAACATGAAAAGTTTGTGTAAGTAAAGTAATACAAAAAATTAGTGTGAAAAGCTTGACTAAGTAAAGTTGCATGAAAAAGTAGCATAAAAAACTCGAGTAAGTAAAACATGGAAAACCTAAGTAAAGTAGCATAGAAAGTTTGAGTAAGTAAATTAGCGTAGAAAGTTTGAGTAAGTAGCGTGAAAAGATTATGTAAAACAATATGAAAAACTTGAATAAGTAAAGCAGTGTAGAAAAATAGCATGAAAAGCCTAAGTAAGTAAAACAATATAGAAAGCCTAAGTAAGTAAAGTAGTGTGAAAAGCTTAAGCAAGTCAAGTAGTGTGAAAAAGTGGCATGGAAAGCTTGAGTAAGTAAAGTAGCATAAAAAGCTTGAGTAAGTAAAATAACATAAAAAGTAGTATAAAAAGTCTTACTAAGTAAAGTAGCATGGAAAACTTGAGTAAGTAAAGTACTATCGAAAGCTCAAGTAAAGTAGAATGGAAAACTTGAGTAAGTAAAGTAGCATAAAAAGTTTGAGTATGTAAAGTAGCATAAAAAATTCAAGTAAGTAAAGCAACATGGAAAGCTTGAGTAAATAAAGCAACATGGAAAGCTTGAGTAAGTAAAGCAGCATAAAAAAATAGTATGGAAAGCTCAAGTAAGCAAAACAACATGAAAAACTTGAGTAAATAAATAAGTGTGGAAATTTTGAGTAAGTAAAGTGACATAAAAAATAGTGTAAAAAGTTTGAGTAAATAAAGCAATATGGAAAGATCAAGTAGAATAACGTGAAAAAGTAGTGTAAAAAGCTCGAGTAAGTAAAGTAGAGTAGAAAGCTTGAGTAAGTAAAGTAGCATAGAAATTTTGAATAAGTAAAGTAGCATATAAATTTTAAGTAAGTAAAGCAGTGTAAAAAGTTTGAGTAAGTAAAGTAGTGTGAAAAGCTCGAGTAAATAAAGTAGCATGAAAAGTTTGAGTACACAAAGTAGCATGAAAATCCTTAATAAGTAAAGTAACATGAAAAAATAGTGTGGAAAGTATGAGTAAGTAAATCATCATGAAAAAATAGTAAGAAAAGCTTGAGTAAGTAAAGTAACGTAGAAATTCCAAGTAAGTAAAGTAATGTAGAAAGCTTGAGTAAGTAAAGTAACATAGAAAAATAGTGTAGAAAACTCGAGTAAATAAAGTAGTGTGAAAATCTTGAGTAAGTAAAATAACATGAAAAAACAATATGAAAAGATTAAGTAAGTAAAGCAACATGGAAAGTTTAACTAAGTAAAGTAGTATTGAAAGCTTGAGTAAGTAAAGCAATGTGAAAAGCATAAGTAAGTAAAGTAGCATGGGAAAGCAACATGGAAAGTTTAAGTAAGTAAAGTCACATGGAAATCTTGAGTCAGTAAAATAATATGGAAAAGTAGTGTGAAAAGCTTGAATAAGTAATGCAGCAAAGAAAAATAGCATAAAAATCCCAAGTAAAGCAACATATAAATTTTAAGTAAGTAATGCACCATGAAAAGCCTAAGTAAGTAAAGTAGCATGGAAAAGTAGAGTGAAAAACTCAAGTAAGCAAAGTAGTGTGAAAAATCTATGTAAATAAAGCAGCATGGAGATCTTGAGTAAGTAAAGTAGTGTATAAAAGTAGAGTGAAAATCTATAGTAAGTACAGCATTGCAAAAAATTTGAGTAAGCAAGCTCTAGAACCCCATGTGACGTTTAGAAGAGCATCAATTTTTAGGTAAAAGGTAGTTACGTAAAAAAATTGAGTAAATAAAGCAACGTGAAAAGCTCGATTAAGTAAATAAATATGAAAAATTTGAGTAAGCAAGCTCTAAAACCCTACATGACATTTATGAAGGTGCTAATTTTTAGGTGAAAGGTAATAGCATGGAAAAATAATGTGGAAAGCTCAAGTAAGTAAAGCATCATGGAAAGCTTGAGTAAGTAAAGTAATGTGAAAAATATGATTAAGTAAAGCAACATGGAAAGTTTGAGTAAGTAAAGTCACATGGAAAGATCAAGTAAGTAAAGCAACATGGAAAAGTAGTGTGAAAAGCTTGAGTAAGTAATGCAACAAATAAAAATATCATAAAAATCTTAAGTAAATCAACATATAAAGCTTAAGTAATGCACCGTAGAAAGCCTAAGTAAGTAAAGTAGCATGAAAAAATAGAGTGAAAAACTCAAATAAGCAAAGTAGTGTGAAAATTTTATGAAAGTAAAGCAGTATGGAAATCTTGAGTAAGTAAAGTAGTGTATAAAAATAGAGTGAAAATCTATAGTAAGTAAAGCAATGTGAAAATTTTAAGTAAGCTCTAGAACCCTATGTGATGTTCAGAAAAGCATCAAATTTTAAGTAAAAGGTAGTAACGTGGAAAGATAGAGTAATTAAAGTAGCATGAAAAGCATGAATAATTAAAGAAATATGAAAATTTGAGTAAGCAAACTCTAAAAACTTGCATGACATTTATGAGGGTGTCAATTTTTAGGTGAAAGGTAATATCATGGAATAATAATCTAGAAAGCTTGAGTAAGTAAAGCATCATAGAAAACTCAAGTACGTAAAGTAGAGTAAAAACCCTGAGTTAAAGCATCATAGAAAACTCAAGTACGTAAAGTAGAGTAAAAACCCTGAGTAAGTAAAGTAGTGTGAAAAAGCTTGAGTAAGTAAAATAACATAGAAATTCTAAGTAAATAAAGTAGCATAAAAAGCTTGAATAAGTAAAGTAATGTGAAAAAGTTGAGTAAGTAAGCTCTAGAAATTTGCATAACATTCAAGAAGGCATCCATTTTTAGATGAAAGGTAGCAACGTGGAAAGATCGAGTAAGTAAAGCAGTGTGAAAAGCCTAAATAAATAAAGTAATGTGAAAAACTTGAGTATACAAGCACTAAAACCTTGCATGATGTTTAGAGAGGTGTCAATTTTTAGGTGAAAGATAGCAACATAAAAAAATAACATAAAAAACTTGAGTAAGTAAAATAATGTAGAAAACTTGAGTAAGTAAGCTCTAAAACTCCATATGACATTCAAAAAGGAGTCAATTTTCACGTGAAAGGTAGCAGTGTGGAAAGCTCAAATAAGTAAAGTAGTAAAAAAAGCTTGAATAAGCAAAGTAGTATAGAAAGCTTAAGTAAGTAAAGTAGGATGGAAAAGTTATGTGGAAAACTCAAGTAAGTACAGTAGCATGGAAAGCTAAAATAAGTAAAGCAACATGAAAAGTTTGAGTAAGTAAAGCAACATAGAAAACTAGAATGGAAAGTCCTAGTAAGTAAAATAACATGAAAAGCTTGAATAAGTAAAATAGCATGAAAAAGTTACATAAAATTTTTGAGTAATTAAAACAACATAGAAAATAAGAGTAA
This sequence comes from Torreya grandis, assembly GCA_037957365.1. Classification (NCBI taxonomy): domain Eukaryota; kingdom Viridiplantae; phylum Streptophyta; class Pinopsida; order Cupressales; family Taxaceae; genus Torreya; species Torreya grandis. The sequence continues at coordinate 2,127,194 of JARHVA010001477.1, forward strand.
GTAAAGTTGCATAAATTTTTTGAGTAAGTAAAGTAATGTGAAAAGATCAAGTAAGTAAAACAACATAGAAAGTTTGAGTAAGTAAAACAAAATGAAAAGTTTATGTAAGTAAAGTAGCATAGAAAGCTTGAGTAAGTAAAATAGCATGGAATGTTTGAGTAAGTAAAGTAGCATCGAAAGCTCGAGTAAGTAAAATAATATAGAAAAACAATGTGAAAAGCTTGAGTAAGTAAAACAACATAAAAAGCTTAAGTAAAGTAGCATAGAAAATGTGAGTAAATAAAGTAATGTGAAAAGTTTGAGTAAGTAAAGCAACATGAAAAAGTAGAGTGAAAAGTTTGGATAAATAAAATAGCATGAAAAGCCTGAATAAGTAAAGTAACATAAAAAACTAGCATGAAAAGCTTGAGTACGTAAAGAAACATGGAAAGCTTGAGTAAGTAAAATAGCGTAGAAAAGTAGCATAGAAAGCCTGAGTAGGTAAAGCAGCATGGCAAGCCTGAGTAAGAAAAATAGCATTAAAAAGTAATGTAAAAATCTTGAGTAAGTAAAATAGTGTAAAGAGCTTAAGTAAAAAAACATGGAAAGCCTGAGTAAGTAAAGTAGTATGGATAAGTAGCGTGAAAAATTCAAGTAAGTAAAGCAACATAGAAATCTTAAGTAAGTAAAGTACTGTGAAAAAAAAACATAGAAAGTTTGAGTAAGGAAAGTAGCATGGAAAGCTTGAGTAAGTAAAATAGCATGGAAAAGCAATATGAAAAGGCTGAGTAAATAAAGTAACATAAAATACTAATGTGAAAATCTCGAGTAAGTAAAGTAATATGCAAAGCTCAAATAAGTAAAGCAACGTAAAAAGCTTGAATAAGTAAAGTAACATAGAAAAGTAGTATGGAAAGTCTGACTAAGTAAAATATCATGAAAAGCTCATGTAAGTTAAGCTGCATAGAAAAGTAGCATGAAAAACCCGAGTAAGTAACATGAAAATCCTGAGTAAGTAAAGTAGTATAAAATTTTTAATTAAGTAAAGCAACATGAAAAGTTTGAGTAGCTAAAGTAACATAGAAAAGTAGTGTAGAAATCTTGAGTAAGTAAAATGATATAGAAAAGTAATGAGAAAAACTTGAGTAAGTAAAGTAACATATAAAAATATCATGGAAAATATGAATAAGTAAAGTAGTTAGAAAGCTTGAGTATTTAAAGTAGCATATAAATCTTAAGTAAAGTAACATGAAAATCTTGAATAAATAAAATAGTGTAGAAAGTCTAAGTAAGTAAAGCAGCATGGAAAGCCCAAGTAAGTAAAGTAGTGTGAAAATTTTGAGTAAGTAAAGCGACGTGGAAGCTCAAATAAGTAAGTAGCATAAAAAGCTTGAATAAATAAAACAGCGTAAAAATCTTGAGTAAGTAAATTAGTGTGAAAAGCTTGAGTAAGTAAAGTAGTGTGAAAAGCTTGAGTAAATAAAATAAAATGAAAAAGTAATGTGGAAAGTTTGAGTAAATAAAACAATATGAAAACCCTGAGTATGTTAAGCAGTGTAGAAATCTAGAGCAAGTAAAGTAACATGAAAATCTCAAGTAAATAAATTAGTGTGAAAAGCTCGAATAAGTAAAGTAACATAAAAATCTTAAGTATAGTAGTGTTAAAAAGTAGCATAAAAAGTTTGAGTAAGTAAAACAACGTGAAAAAATAGTGTGAAAAGTTTGAGTAAGTAAAGTAGCATGAAAAGTTTGAGTAAGTAAAGTAGCATGTAAAAATAGCATGGAAAGCTCAAGTAAGTAAAACAACATCGAAACCCTGAGTAAGTAAAGCAGTGTGAAAAACTAGCATGGAACGTTTGAGTAAGTAAAGTAGCATAGAAAGCTTGAGTAAGTAAAGCAGCATGGTAAAGCAACTTATAACTTTCAAGTAAAACGTGAAAAAATAATGTGGAAAGCTCAAGTAATTAAAACAACGTAAAAAGTTTGAGTTAGTAAAGTATCATTGAAAGCTCAAGTAAGTAGAGTAGCATAGAAAATATGAGTAAATAAAGCAACATAAAAAGTTTGAGTAAGGAAATCAGCTTGGAAAGCTTGAGTAAGTAAAATAGTATAGAAAGTTTGAGTAAGTAAAGTAGCATGGAAAACCCAAGTAAGTAAAGTAATATAGAAAGTTTAAGTAAATAAAATAGCATGAAAATCTTGAGTAAATAAATTAGCATGGAAAAATAACATAAAAAGCTTGAGTCAGTAAAGCAGCATGGAAAAATATCATAGAAGGCCTAAGTAAATAAAGCAGTGTGAAAAGCTTGAGTAAGTAAAGTAGTGTGGAAAGCTTGAGTAAGTAAAGTAGCATAAAAAGTTTGAGTAAGTAAAGTAGCATAAGAAAATTGAGTAGGTAAAGTAGCATAGAAAATCTTGGTAAGTAAAGTAGCATAAAAAGCTTGAGTAAGTAAAGTAGTATGAAAAAACCAAGTAAAATAGTGTAAAAAGCTTAAGAAAGTAAAGTAGCATATAAAGTTTGAGTAAGTAAAGTAGCATAGAAATCTTAAGTAAATAAAGTATCATGGAAAAACAATATGAAAAGCTCGAGAAAGTAAAATAGTGTCAAAATGTTGAGTAAGTAAAGCAATGTGGAAAGCACAAGTAAAACAACATAAAAAATGTAAGTAAAGGAGCGTAAAAATCTCAAATAAGTAAAATAATGTGGAAAGCTCAAGTAAGTAAAGCAACATAGAAAGCTTGAATAAATAAAGCAACATGAAAAATTTGAGTAAGTAAAAAAGCATGGAAAGTATGAGTAATGAAAGTAATGTGGAAAGCTTGAGTAAGTAAAGCAGCATGAAAAAGTAGTATCATAAGTATGAGCATGTAAAGCAGTATAAAAAATAGCATGAAAAGTTTGAGTAAGTAAAACAACATGGAAAGCTCAAGTAAGTAAAGTAGTGTTAAAAGCTTGAGAAAGTAAAGTAGTCTGAAAAAGTAGCATGGAAAGCTCAAGTAAGTAAATCAACATGAAAAGCTTGAGTACATAAAACAAAGTGAAAAAGTAACATGGAAAGCTCGAGTAAGTAAAACAGTATGAAAATCTTGAGTAAGTAAAGTAGCATAAAAAAATAACATAGAAATCTTGAGTGAGTAAAGTAGCATAAAAAATAGCGTGAAAAGCTCAAGTAAGTAAAGCAGCGTGGAAAGTCTAAGTAAAGTAGTGTGAAAAAGTAGCATAGAAAGTTTGAGTAAATAAAGTAGCGTAAAAAGTTTGAGTAAGTAAAACATAAAAAAACAACATAGAAAGTCCGAGTAAGTAATGCAATATGAAAAAATAGCATGGAAAGATTGAATAAGTAAAGTAGCATGGAAAGCTCAAGTAAATATTGCTACATGAAAAGCTTAAGTAAGTAAAGTAGCGTGAAAATCTCAAGTAAGTAAAGCAGCGTATAAAGTCTAAGTAAGAAAAGTCATGTGAAAAGCTTGAGTAAGTAAAACAACATAAAAAATTTGAGTAAGCAAGCTTTAAAACCCTATATGATATTCAAGAGGGCATCTATTTTCAAGTGAAAGGTAACAACGTAGAAATCTTGAGTAAGTAAAGTTATATGAAAAAGTAGTGTGAAAAGCCCAAGTAAGTAAAGCAATATAGAAAACTTGAGTAAGCAAGCTCTAAAACCCCATGTGACATTTAGGAGAGTGTTAATTTTTAGGTGAAAGGTAGCAGCATAGAAAGCTCATGTGAGTAAAATAGCATGAAAAGCTTAAGTAAGTAAAGGAGCATAGGAAGCCTAAGTAAGTAAAGAGCGTGGAAAGCTCAAGTAAGTAAAGCAATGTAAAAAACTCGAGTAAGTAAAGTAGTGTGTAAAAGTAGTATGGAAAGTGTGAGTAAGTAAAGTAGTGTGGAAAGCTTGAGTAAGTAAAACAGCTTGAAAAACTTGAGTAAGTAATGTAATATGGAAAAATAATGTATAAAGCTCTAATAAGTAAAGTAGTATGGAAATATCAAGTAAGTAATGTTGCACAGAAAGCTTGAGTAAATAAAATAATGTGGAATAGTAGCATGGAAAGTTTGAGTAAGCAAAGCAGTGTGGAAAGCTAGAATAAGTAAAGCAGCGTGGAAAACTTGAGTAAAAAAGGTAGTGAGGAAACGTAGCATAATTTTTTTGAAAAAGTAAAGCAATGTGAAAAACATGAGTAAACAAGCTCTAAAATCTTGCATGATGTTTAAGAGGGTGTCAATTTTCAAGTGAAAGGTAGTAGCATGAAAAATCTGAGTAAGTAAAACAACGTGAAAAGATCAAATAAGTAAAGTAGCGTGAAAATTCTGAGTAAGTAAAGCAAGATAGAAAACTTGAGTAAGCAAGCTGTAGAACCTCGCATGATGTTTAAAAGGGCTTTAATTTTTAGGTGAAAGGTAGCAATGTGGAAAGCTCAAGTAAGTAAAGCAACGTTGAAAGCCCAAGTAAGTAAAGTAGCATGGAAAGCTCAAGTAAAGTAGTATGGAAAGCTTGAGTAAATAAAGTAGTGTGAAAAGCTTGAGTAAGTAAAACAATGTAAAAAAATTAAGTAACAAGCTTTAGAACCCTGCATGACATTCAAGAGGGCATAAATTTTTAGGTGAAATTAATAGCATGAAAAATTCAAATAAGTAAATCAATATGGAAACCCTGAATAAGTAAATGAACATTAAAATTTTGAGTAAGTAAAGTAACGTGAAAAGCTCAAATAAGTAAATCAATGTAGAAAACTTGAGTAAGAAAGCTCAAGAACCCTTCATAACGTTCAAGAGAGCATCAATTTTTAGGTGAAAAGTAATAGTATAAAAAGCCTGAGTAAGTAAGCAATATAGAAATCTCAAGTAAGTAAAGCAACTTGGAAAGCTTGAGTAAGTAAAGTAGTGTGGAAAGCTTGAGTAATTAAAGCAACATAGAAAGCTCAAGTAATTAAAGGAGTGTGAAAAATTTGAGTAAATAAAGTAGCATGGAAAATCAGTATGAAAATCCCTAGTAAGTAAAGTAACATGAAAATTTTGAGTAAGTAAAGTAGCATGAAAATTTCGAGTAAGCAATGCAACATAAAAATCTTGAGTAAGTAAAGTTCTGTGAAAAAATAGCATGAAAAATTTGAGTAAATAAAATAACGTGAAAAGTTCAAATAAATAAAGTAGCATGGAAAAACAACATAGAAAGTTTGAGTTAGTAAAGTAATGTAGAAATATCAAGGAAGTAAAGTAGCATGGAAAAACAACATAGAAAGCTAGAGTAAGTAAAGTAGCATAGAAAAATAGCAGTAAGTAAAACAACATGAAAAGCTCAAGTAAAACAACATGGAAAGCTTAAGTAAATTAGAATGAAAAAGCAACATAGAAAGATCGAGTAAGTAAAGCGGTGTAGAGATTTTGAGTAAATAAAGTAGCATGGAAAAGTAGTGTAAAAAGCTTAAGTAAAGTAGTGTAGAAAATTTGAGTAAGTAAAGTAGCATATAAAAGTAGCTTAGAAAGCCCAAATAAGTACAATAGCGTAAAAAGTTTAATTAAGTAAAGTAGCATAAAAAAATAGCATGGAAAGCCCAAGTAAGTAAAACAACATTCAAAATTTGTGTAAGTAAAGTAGCATGGAAAGCCTGAGTAAGTAAAGCAACATAAAAATCCTAAGTAAAGTAGAATGAAAAAATAGCATGAAAATCCCTAATAAGTAATATAACGTAGAAAACTCAATTAAGTAAAGCAGCATAGAAAGCTTGAATAGTAAAGCAATGTGGAAAACTTGAGTAAGTAAAATAGCATAGAAAGCTCAAGTAAGTAAATGTGAAAAGCTTAAGTAAGTAAAATAACATAAAAAGTTTGAGTAATTAAAGTAGCATGGAAAGTCCTAGTAAGTAAAGCAGCATGGAAAATCAACATGAAAAATTTGAGTAAGTAAAACAGTGTGAAAAAATAACATAGAAAACTTGTGTAGGTAAAGTAGTGTGGAAAGTCTGAGTAAGTAAAATAATGTGAAAAGTCTGAATAACTAAAGTAGTATAAAAAGCATGAGTAATTAAAGTAGCATGGAAAGCTCGAGTAAGTAAAGTAGCGTAGAAAGTTTTAGTAAGTAAAGCAGCATGAAAAGCTCGAGTAAGTAAAGCAACGTGGAAACCTTGAATAAGTATAGTATGGAAAGCTTGAGTCAGTAAAACAACGTAAAAAGCTTGAGTAAATAAAGTAACATGAAAAGTTTGAGTAAGTAAAGTAGTGTGAAAATCTTGAATAAGTAAAGTAACATAGAAAATCAATGTAGAAAGCTTGAGCAAGTAAAACAATATGAAAAAATAATGTGGAAAGCCCAAGTAAGTAAAGTAGCATAGAAAGATTGAATACGTAAAACAACATGGAAAACTTGAGTAAGTAAAGTAACGTGGAAACTCTGAGTAAGTAAATTAGTGTGGAAAACTTGAGTAAATAAAGTAGCATGAAAAGCCAAAATAAGTAAAGCATCATAGAAACTTGAGTAAGTAAAATAGTGTGGAAAGCTTGAGTAAGTAAAGTAGCATGAAAAGTCTGAGTAAATAAAGTAGCATAAAAAAGTAATGTGAAAAGTTTAAGTAAAGTAGCGTGAAAAGCTCAAGTAAGTAAAGTAACATGGAAAAGTAGTGAGAAAGCTCGAGTAAGTAAAACAACATAGAAAAATAACGTGAAAATTTTGAGTAAGTAAAGCAGTATGTAAAGTAGCCTAGAAATCTTAAGTAAAGCAGCATGAAAAGTCTGAGTAAGTAAAGAAGTGTGGAAAAGAAACATGAAAATCTTGAGTAAGTAAAACAATGTGGAAAGCTTGAGTAAGTAAAGTCACATAGAAAAGTAGAATAAAAAGTTTAAGTAAATGAGTGTAGAAAGCTTGAGTAAGTAAAGAAGTGTAGAAAGTTTGAGTAAGTAAAGTAGCGTAAAAAGCTTGAGTAAGTAAATAAGAATGGTAAAATAGTGTAGAAAGTCAGAGTAAATAAAGTAGCATGGAAATCTTGAATAAGTAAAGCAACCTAGAAAGTTTGAGTAAGTAAAATAGTGTGAAAAGCCTAAGTAAGTAAAGTAGCGTAGAAAATGAGTGTAGAAAGCTCGAGTAAGTAAAGCAGTATAGAAAGCCTCAGTAAATAAAGCAACGTATAAAAGTAATGTGAAAAGCTTGAGTAAACAAAGTAGTGTGAAAACTCTGAGTAAGTAAAATAGTATGTAAAACTAGCGTAGAAAGTCCAAATAAGTAAATCATCTTGAAAAGTTTAAGTAAAGTAGCGTGGAACGCTTGAGTAAGTAAAACAACATAAAAAAGTAGCATAAATTTTTTGAGTAAGTAAAGTATCATGTAAAAATAATATGAAAAGCTTGAATAAGTAAAGCAATGTAGAAAGCCTGAGTAAATAAAGCAACATGGAAAACTTGAGTAAGTAGCATGAAAAAATAATATGAAAAACCTAAATAAGAAAAACAACATGGAAAGCTTATGTAAGTAAAGCAGCATGAAAAGCTCAAGTAAAGTAGTGTAAAAATCTCAAGTAAGTAAAGTAGTGTGGAAAAGCAGCATGAAAAGTTTGAGTAAGTAGTGTAGAAAGCCTAAGTAAATAAAGTCGCATTAAAAAAAAGCATGAAAAGCTTAAGTAAGTAAAACAATGTAAAAATATAGTGTGAAAAGCTCAAATAAGTAAAACAACATGAAAATTCTGAGCAAGTAAAGTAGTGTGAAAAGCGTGAGGAAGTAAAATAACATAGAAAAGTAGCGTAGAAAGCTCCAATAAGTAAAGCAACGTAGAAATTTTGAGTAAATAAAATACCCTAAAAAAGTAGTATAGAAAGTTTGAGTAAGTAAAGTAGCATGAAAAGCTTGAGTAAATAAAGCAACGTGGAAAGTTTGAGTAAGTAAAGTAGCGTGGAAAGCCTTAGTAAGCAAAGCAGCATTAAAAAATAACATAGAAAGTTTGAGTAAGTAAAGTAGAATGAAAAAATAATGTGAAAAGCATAAGTAAATAGCATGGAAAGATAACGTGTAAATCTTGAGTCAGTAAATGAGCATAGAAAGATTGAGTAAGTAAAGCAACGTGGGAAGCTTGAGTAAGTAAAATAGCATGAAAAAGTAGCATGAAAAGATTGATTAAGTAAAGCAACATGGAAAGCCAAAGTAAGTAAAGTAACGTGAAAAATTAGTGTGGAAAGCTCGAGTAAATAAAGTAATGTGGAAAGCTTGAGTAAGTTAAGTAGTGTGAAAATCTCAAGTAAAGCAACGTAAAAAGATTGAATAAGTAAAGCAATGTGAAAAATTAGTATAAAAATTTTGAGTAAGTAAAGTCATGTGGAAAGCTTGAGTAAATAAAGTAGAATGAAAAAGTAGTGTGGAAAGCTTGAGTAAGTAATGCAGCATAGAAAAATAATATGAAAAGCTTGAGTAAGTAAATAAACATAGAAATCCCTAGTAAATAAAGTAGAGTGGAAATTTTAAGTAAGTAAAGTAGCATGGAAAAGTAGCGTGGAAAGCCTGAGTAAGCAAAACAATGTGGAAAGCTTGAGTAAGTAAAGGAATGTGAAAAGCTCGAATAAGTAAAAAAATGTAAAAAACTTGAGTAAATAAGCTCTAGAATCTCATATGATGTTCAAGAGGGTATTAATTTTTAGGTAAAAGATAACAGCATGAAAAAATTGAGTAAGAAAATTAGTGTGGAAAGCCCAAATTAATAAAGTAACATGAAAAGCATGAGTAAGTAAAGCAACATGGAAAAGTAGTGTGAAAAACTCCAGTAAATAAAGTAATGTTGAAAACTTGAGTAAGAAAGATCTAGAACCCCACGTGATGTTTTGAATGGCATCAAATTTTAGGTGAAAGATAACACCATGAAAAGTTTGAGTAAGTAAAATAGCATGAAAAGCTCAAGTAATGTAGTGTGAAAATCTTAAGTAGCATGAAAAAACAACATGAAAATTTTGATTAAGTAAAGCAATGTGGAAAACTTAAGTAAGCAAGCTCTAGAACTTTGCATGACATTCAGGAGGGCATCAATTTTCAAGTGAAAAGTAGCAGCATGGAAACCTTGAGTAAGTAAAGTAGCATTGAAAGCTCGAGTAAGTAAAACAACATGGAAAGCTCGAGTAAATAAAGTAACTTAAAAAGTCTGAGTAAGTAAATCAATATGTAAATCATGAGTAAGCAAGTTTTAGAACCCCATATGACCTTTAAAAAAATATCAATTTTTAGGTAAAAAATAGCAGCATGAAAAGCCTAAGTAAATCAATAAGTAAACCCTAAGTAAGTAAAGCAATGTAAAAAGTTTGAGTAAATAAAATAACGTGAAAAGCTTGAGTAAGTAAAACAATGTAGAAAACTTAAGTAAGCAAGCTCTAGAACTCCATGTGAGGTTTAGGAGAACATCAATTTTTAGGTGAAAGGTAGCAACATAGAAATCTCAAGTAAGCAAAATAGCATAGAAATTTTGAGTTAAAAAGCTTTAAAATCTCGTGTGATGTTCAGGGGGCATCAATTTTTAGGTGAAAGATAGCAGCATGAAAAGCTCAAATAAGTAAAGTAGAGTGGAAAGCTCGAGTAAGTAAAGCAACATGTAAAATATTAGTAAGAAAAGCAATGTCCAAAACTTGAGTAAGCAAGCTCTAAAACCCCGCATGATGTTTAAGAAGGCATCAATTTTTAGGTGAAAGATAGTAACATAGAAATTTTAAGTAGCATAGAAAGCCTGAGTACGTAAAACAACATGCAAAACTCGAGTAAGTAAAGTAGCATGGAAAAATAGTATTAAAATCATGAGTAAGTAAAGTAATATAGAAAACTTGAGTAAGCAAGCTATAGAACCTTGCATGACATTCAGACATGTATCAATTTTTAGGTGAACGGTAGTAGTGTGGAAAGCTTAAGTAAGTAAAGTAACATGTAAATTTTGAGCCAATAAAATAATGTGGAAAGTCCAAATAAGTAAAGCAGCATGAAAATTCTAAGTAAGGCAATATAAATTTTTTGAATAAGTAAGCTTTAAAACCTCACATAACATTTAAGAGAACTTCAATTTTCAAGTGAAAGGTAGCAACGTGAAAAACCCAAATAAGTAAAGCAGTGTGGAAAGCTCAAGTAAGTAAAACAATGTAAAAAACTTGAGTAAGCAAGCTCTAAAACCCTACGTGAGGGCATCAATTTTTAAGTGAAAAGTAGCAGTGTGGAAAGCCCAAGTAAATAAAGCAACGTGGAAAGATCGAGTAAGTAAAGCAATGTAGAAAGCCCAAGTAATTAAAGCAATGTGAAAAAATAATGTAAAAATCTTGAGTAAGTAAATCAATTTAAAAAACTTGAGTAAGCAAGCTCTAAAACCTTACATGACATTCAATAGGGCATCAATTTTCAAGTAAAAGGTAGCAGCGTAGAAAGTACAAGCAAAACAACGTAGAAAGCTCAAGTAAAGTAACGCAGAAAGCATGAGTATGTAAAACAACATAAAAAGCTTCAGCAAGTAAAGAATTGTGAAAAACTTGAGTAAGCAAGCTCTAGAACCTCACATGATGTTCAAAAAAGCATCAATTTTTAGATGAAAGGTAGTATCATAAAAAGCCCAAGTAAGTAAAGTAGCGTAAAAAGTTTGAGTAAGTAAAGCAATTTAAAAAGTCTAAGTAAGTAAAGCAACATCAAAAAGAAGTATGAAAAGCTTGAGTAAGTAAATTAATTTAGAAAATTTGAGTACGCAAGCTCTAGAACCTCGTATGACGTTCAGTAGGGAAAAAAAATTAGGTGGAAGCAGTGTAAAAAGCTCAAGTAAGTAAAACAGTGTAGAAAGCTTGAATAAGTAAAGTAGCATGAAAAAGTAGTGTGAAAAATCTGAATAAGTAAAGCAATGTGAAAAAATTGAGTAAGCAAGCTCTATAACCCTGCATGATGTTGAGGAGGGATTTAAGTTTTAAGTGAAATATAGTAAGGTGGAAACCCTGAGTAAAATAAACAGTGTGAAAAATTTGAATAAATAAAGCAACATAGAAAAGCAATGTAAAAAACTTGAATAAGTAAAGCAATGTGGTAAACTTAAGTAAGCAAGCTCTAAAACCTCATGTGACTTTCAAGAGGGCATCAATTTTTAGGTGAAAGTTAGCAATGTGGAAAATCAGAGTAAGTAAAATAGCATAAAAACCCCATGTAATTAAAGGAGAGTGAAAAGATTGAATAAGTAAAACAGCATAAAAAGCTTGAGTAAGTAAATCAATATGAAAAACTTGAGTAAATAAGTTATATAACCTTGCTTGACATTTGAAAGGGCATTTATTTTTAGGTTAAAGGTGGAAATGCCCAAGTAAGTAAATCAATGTGGAAATGCAATGAGAAAAGCTGAAATAAGTAAAGCATCATGGAAAAATAGCATGAAAAGCTTGAATAATTAAAGCAGCATGAAAATCTTGAGTAAGTAAAGTAGTGTGGAAAAATAACATAAAAAACTTAAGTAGCGTGAAAATCTTGAGTAAGTAAAGTGCCATTGAAAAGTAGTATGGAAAACTCAAGTAAGTAAAGTAGCATGAAACGCCTAAGTAAGTAAAGTAGAGTGAAAAATTGAGTAAGTAAAGGAGCATAGAAAGCTTGAATAAGTAAAGTAGCATGGAAAGCTTGAGTAAGTCAAGCAGCATGGAAAGTTCAAGTAAGTAAAGCAACATGAAAAACTAGAGTAAGTAAAGTAACGTGAAAACCTTGAGTAAGTAAAGTAATATTTAAAAACAACATGGAAAGCTCGAGTAAGTAAAGCAACGTAAAAAGCTCGAGTAAGTAAAATAGTGTAGAAAAGCAGTGTGGAAAGCCCAAGTAAAGTAGTGTGGAAAGCTTGAGTAAGAAAAGCAATGTGGAAAGTCTAAGTATATAAAGTAGTGTGGAAAGCTGGAGTAATTAAAGTAGCGTGGAAAGCCCAAGTAAATAAAATAGCATGAAAAAACAACATAAAAAGCTTGAGTAAATAAAGTAGAGTGAAAAAACTGTGTAAAGTTTAAGTAAATAAAACATGGAAAGTCTGAGTAAGTAAAGCAGTGTGAAAAATTAGTATGAAAAGCTTAAGTAAGTTTATGGAAAAGAATCATGAAAAGCTTGAGTAAGTAAAGAGTGTGGAAAGCTTGAGTAAGTAAAGTAGTGTGGAAAGCTTGAGTAAGTAAATGAACGTAAAAAATCAGCGTTGAAAGTCCAAGTAAAGTAGTGTAGAAAAATAGTGTGGAAAGCCCATGTAATAAAAGTAGTCTGCAAAAGCAGTGTGAAAAGTTTGAGTTAGTAAAGCAGCGTGCAATAGCATCATGGAAAAACTGAGTAAGTAACACAGCATGGAAAAGCAATGTGGAAAACTCAAGTAAAATATTATGGAAAAACAACATGGAAACCCTGATTAAATAAATTAGTATGGAAAACTCGAGTAAGTAAATCAACATGAAAAGCTCAAGTAAGTAATGCAATGTGAAAAGCTTGAGTAAGTAAATCAGTGTGAAAAAATAGCATATAAAGCTCGAATAAGTGAAAAAGCATAGAAAGCCCATGATAGTAAAGTGAATTGAAAAAATAATATAGAAATCCCAAGTAAATAATGCAACATGGAAAGCTTGAGTAAACAAAGAAATGTGAAAAGTTTGGTGAGTAAATCAATATAAAAACTCTGAGTAAGTAAACTAACAGGGAAAGCCTGAGTAAGTAAAGTAGTATGGAAAAATAGTGTGAAAATCTTGAGTAAGTAAAGTAATGTGGAAAGCTCAAGCAAATAAAATAACGTGGAAAGGTAGTGTGAAAAGCTCAAGTAAAGCAACGTGGAAAGCTCGAGTAAGTAAAGTAGTGTGGAAAAGTAGCGTAGAAAGCCTGAGTAAGTAAAACAACATGGAAAGCTTGAGTAAGTAAAACAAAATAGAAAAATAACATGAAAATCTTGAGTAAGTAAATCAGTATGAAAATTCTAAGTAAGTAAAGAAGCATGGAAAAGCAACATGAAAAGCTCAAGTAAAGTAGCATGGAAAAACAACGTGGAAAGGCAGAGTAAGTAAAACAACATGAAAAAGAAGTGAAAAAAGCTTTAAAAAGTAAAGCAACATGAAAAAACTATTAAGCACATGATATACTGAGAGGAGGGTGAATCAGTATATCATATATCTTATAAATATTTTATTTAATCAAAATCCACTTAACCATGCATTCAAGATATGCACTGAAATAATATGCACCACACGATATATATATATATATATATATATATATATATATATATATATATATATATATATATATACGTAAAAACTCAAAGTGGAAAAAACCATGGAGAACAATTTCAAGTATATGAAAGAACACCAACTCAAATTACAAATTTCATAAGCACCAACTTGTAGGAGCTCCAACTCTTTTACCAAGCACCAACAAAAAAACTATTTGTGAGCACCAACCCACAAGAGCACCAACCCCTCTTGTGTATAAAACACAACTATTTCTCAATGTTTTTTTCTCAATAAATGATAGAAATCTACAATATCTCTTTCTATTCTCTCATCTTTTCTTATATAAAACAATTATAAACCATGCATTCTCTTGCATATGACAAATGGCTTCTCAAGCTTTTATTTATAGCTTTCTAAATGACCTTTGACATTCATTTTTTGTGACACTTCACTCATAAAAAATGGCACCAAACTTGCATGACCCTTCGAATCCTTGTATTTGAAAACTCATATGATGATTTTTCATAAACAAATGCATCATTTCCTCTTTTATCTTTATCTTGGTGATCTTTCAAATTCTTTAAGGTGACTTTTCATGGAAAAATTCACCATACCCTCTTTTGTCTTCACTTGGTGACTCTTGAAATTCCTCAAGATGACTCTTCATGGGAAAATGTATCCCATTCCTCTTTTGTCGTTACCCCATGACTCTTTGACTTCTCTATGGGCCCTCTTTTAACTTTTATACAATTAAAAATATATTCATTGATATTAAATAAATATCAACACATTTTAGTCAAAATATGAATATTAAAAACACTTTTAGATAATAAATGTGATAGGGCCTTTATTACTAATGCTAGACCTTTGACATCAATGATAATATTTTCAACAATATTCTCCTTTGTCATTGATGACAACCTCAAACTAAAACCATCACATCTTGAAACCTATACTGCACATGCCAACATGCATATATAGCCAAACTAAAAATCTTACAATAACTCTTCTTTATTATAATATTTTATCCCTATTCTCTTTACCTATTTTTATACCTAATTCTGCACCTGTTCTTTGTACCTATTTTTGTACCTGTCTATATTCTTCTCCCCTTTTGATATTAATGGAAAAGGGCCTATCCTAGATCTAACACTTAGCTCCCCCTCAACTAATGTTGATCCTCAATGACAAGAAGTAAAATAAATTACTCCCAACTTTTCCTATAGATACTCAAATATGTTTTTTGATAAAGTTTTTGTAAAAATATCTACAATTTATTCTATAGTACTAATATATTTCATCTTAATCTATTGATCTACAACTTGCTTTCTCGAGAAGTGATATCTGATAGGAATATGTTTTATTCTTGAATGCATCACTGAATTCTAAAAATATTAATAACACTTGTGTTGTCATAAAAAATATAAATAAATTCATCATATTTTACCTTGATATCTTCTAAAGTTTGTTTCATCCAAAGCACTTGAGTACAACATAATATCGTTGTAATATATTCTACTTTAGCTATATAAAGTGATACTAAATTCTGTTTTTTACTTAGCCATGATATTAAGCTATCATTGAGAAAGAAAACTCCTCTACTTGTACTTTTTCTATCATCTAAACAACATGGTCAATCTGAATCTATATAAGCAATCAAAGTGAAATCTCTCCATAATCTAATGTCCCCTTGACATATCTGAATATTCTTTTTATGAATTGAAAATGACTCTCTTTGAGGGTTGCCTGATATCTCACAACCATGCCTACTACATGCATGATGTTTGGTCTTGATGCTATCAAATATAAAAGACTAGCAATCATAGATTTATACAAAGATTGATCTGCAATAGGTGAATGTTCATCCTTACTCATCTTGTTCTCTATAATCATTGGTGTGCCAACTAGTGCACAATCCTCAAAACCAAAAATTTTTAACATTTCATTGGCATACTTATTTTGAGATATAAAAATTCTTTTATCTGGCTGAAATATTTACAACCCTAAGAAAAATGATAATTCTCTAAGCATAGACATCTCGAATTTTTTTGCATATTATTAAAAAAATATTTTGTTATCTTTTCAATGTTTTCTCCAAAAATTATGTCATCAACATATGCCACGATAATCAATTGATTCTCACCTTCTATTTTGATGTAAAGATTATTGTCAGCAAAACCTCTCTTGAAACCTTGATCTTGTAGGTACTTATTAAGTCTTGCATACTAAGATCTAGGAGCTTATTTCAATCTATATAGTGCTTTCTTCAATCTTCATACATGGTTACTATCATTTGAAAGAATAAATCTCTCAAGTTGTTCAATGTAGACCTCCTCTTTTAGATTTCTATTCAGAAAGGTAGACTTGACACCATCTGAAACACTTTGAAAATTTTAAACACTGCATATGCAAAAAATATTTTAATATCCTTTAGCCTTGCCACTGGTACAAAAGTTTTTTAAAAATCTATTTCTTCAATATGAGCATATCTTTTACATACTAACATTGCTTTATTCTTGATAACTTCACTATTTTCATTCAACTATTTCTATATACCCATTTTGTTCCTATCACATTGTGATCTTTTAGTCTAAGCACTAATTACCAAGTATCATTATTTTCTATTTGATTTAATTCTTCATTTATTGACTTAACCCAATGTTTATCATGTCAAGCTTTTAAAAAAAAATTAGACTGAATTTTGGATAACAAAGAGAAATTAACTTACTCATATTCACTTACCATCATTACTCTAGTACAAACTCCTTTATTTATGTTTTCAATGATGTCACTTTCATTATGATTTTTTTGAACATATTTAGATAGAGTTTTGGTGTCTTTTTTCTCCTTCATCTGATTCTTCAAAATCTTCTTCTTCAATAATTTTTAGAGTGTCTACTAGATCACTATCTCTTTTTGTTATATCTTCATCTATCCTGACACTTGCACTTTCAATAATCTTCTTGGTTCTTTTGTTATAACATTTATAAGCTTTAATTTTATAATAATATCTAATAAAAATTCCTTCATCTACTTTATATTCAAACTTATCAAGTTTTTCATTGATTTTATTTATAAAACATTCGCTACCAAAATTTTTAAAATAATCAATTATAATGGGTTTGTCTTTTCATAGCTCATAGGGAGTCTTATCACTGTTGACTCTCAACAATAATTTATTTTGGCTATGTAGTGTTTTACTTACTACATCTCTCTAATATTTATCTAGTATCTTGGATTTATTTAGCATTGTTCTCACCATTTTTTAAACTATTTTATTTCTCTGTTCAACTACTTTATTTTATTATAGAGTTTTGGTTGTTGAATAATGTTTTTTTATCTCATGGTCTTCACAATACTCAATAAACTAATCTGACATAAATTCTTTTTCTCGATTTGATCTCAAGCACATAATTTTTAAGCCAGTTTCATTCTCAACTAAAGCTTTAAATACTTTAAAATATATAAAAACTTATGATTTTTTCTTCAAAAATATCACCCAAGTCATACATTTAAAATCATCAATAAGTAACATAAAATATTTATCACCTTAAGTACTTTGAGTTCTCATAGGTCCACACAGATCAGTGTGAACAAGCTCTAACATTTGAGTAGTAGAGTATTCTTTTATCTTAAACCATCTTCTGGCATGTTTCCCATGTTGACAAAGTTCACAAAACATGTTGAAGGGCTTTGTAATCTTTAAAAAATCTCTAACTTCTTATTTTTTACTGATGTTAACAATATTATCAAAATATGTGTCCCATTCCCCTGTGCCATAGCCAACTTTCCTTAACATGACTCAAATAATATTTTTAACCATTTATATCTGATAGCATATACAAATTATTGTCTGTCCTCTAAGCATCTACAATTAACATATCTAAATCTTTTCTCTTAATTTTATAACTTTCTACATGAAACTTTATTGTATGTCCTTGATCACATATTTGACTTACACTCAAAAAATTATGCTTAAGACCTTCTACATATGAAATATTTTTATTCTTAGTTCTACCATTATCTAAACTTAGTGTACCCTTTTTGACAATTTTAGTAGAGTATTATTTCTAAATTTTACTTTGCCACCATTGATCTTCTTCAAGGTTATGAGATTGCTCTTGTCTTTTATCATGTGCCTTGAACATCCACTGTCAATAAACCATCGCTTTTCTTTATTTCTTGCATTTAAAGCTGTCTGGATCAACATAGACTTTTTAAGTTGTTTTTTTGTCATAAACTTATTTGAACTTTTTTTTTTTATGAATGGAGCCTTGAAACTCTAGTCTTTCTTAGCTGACTCAAATATGCTTCTACAGTACTGCGTTATGTCTAAAGTTATTATACTTATAACATATTATGGCTTCTTCATTAAAGTCTGATAAAAAAACAAAAGAGTTGTGACTTTTTCTTGACTCTACATGAGTTTCTTTCTTATTTTTGAAATTGTTAGCTCTTTTCTAACATTTTATTTTCTTATGACTATATCCATTATAATAAAAATAGTAACTATAAAAATAGAACTTATTTGTGTATCTCTGATCTGATTATCTTTTTTAGCTCTGTTCCTTTTAGTCTTCTTTATTTGAGATGTCTTCTATATTCTTAACTTCTTCCCTTTTTATTTTCTTTTTTATAAGAGCTTCAACATAGCTCTTTCTTTTTTCTATGTTAACCTTGTTTGTGAAAGTAGTGAATTCCCTTTTTTTTAAATCTGATACATTATCTTACCTGATATTGATTTTTGATTTTCTAATATTTTATTCAACATATTCATGCTATTTTCAAATGTTGAATTATTGACTACTCTATCATTGACTACTTTATTTGTTTTCTCAAGATCTACTTTTAAAGAAGTAATTTCAATAACATACCTTTCACATTTTTTACTTAATTTTTGTAACTAAGTTGTTAGATCTTATTTAGTCTTTTTGGCTTATTCAATGTGTGTTTATAGATCTTTAATTATTTTTTAACTCTTTTTTATTTTTCTTGATTTAGAGCTTTAATCTTCAATTTTTCTTTTCAAGAGATTTTAATTCTTCTAAGGCATAAATGAGTTCTCCTTCCAGATTCACTTTGACTTCATCTTGTTCTTATTTTTTATCATCTATATTTTTATTTATAAAGGCATCTTCATGTATGGCTATGAATAGAATATCTTCTTCTTTTGAATCACTGACTCTACTATCTTTGACTGAGCTAGGATCTTTAGAATATAAACTCTTCTTCTTGAATTTTATTTTAAAATTTTTCTTGTATGTATAATTTTCTTCTTCATTGTCACCATTACCCTTATCTAGACACTTAGTTGCAAAATATATAATCTTTTTATAATTAAAATATTTGAAAGATAATTTTTTTATATTTATCTATACTTTTTTTTGGCTTTTAAATGAAAAGAGCTCCATTTTCTTGTTCATCATCTCTAGAGCTATCATTTGATTCTTGAATCTTAACCTTAACTTTTTTTGATATCTTGAAAGCAACTTATTTTTTTGAAGGTTTTTCTTATTCAATTCATATCTCATATGTCATAATAATACCATGTAGTTCATCCATCTTTAGCTTGGCTAGATCTTTCATCTCCTCGATTACCAAAACCTTTGTATTATATCTCATTGGTATAGATCTTAAAACTTTTTTCACCACCACTAATTTTTTTAACTTTTCTCCAAGGCCTTCAATATGATCAACTATTTGATCAACTCGTAAAAGATAACTCATTATATTTTTTTCTTCTATTTTTAAACTCTCAAACTAACTTTTAAAAGTCTGTAGCTTAGCTTACTAAACTTTTTTATCACTTTTGTAAATATTTTCAAGCTTTATCTAAGTCTTATGAGAAAATTTTCATTGTATAACTTTGACAAATTTTGATTCACATAAACCACATAAAATAGCATTTAAAGCTTTAGCATTATTTTTACTTACCTTTTTTTCTGTTAGAGTCATCACAAGTGTCTATGGCTCTTCGTATTCCTCCACAACTGCTTTCCAAATATCAAATCTAAGAGACATAAAATAAGTCATCATCCTTATGTTCCAAAAAATATAATTTGTCTCATCAAACAAAAGTATCCTATTTGTAAAGAAACTTTCATATGATCTAGTCATCATGCTTTCCTTGATCTACCTTCAAATTGTAAAACTTTTTCCAAAGAAACCTATTCTGATACTAATTATTAATCATGAGATATACTGAGAGAGGGGTGAATTAGTATATCATATATCTTATAAATCTTTTACTTAATCAAACTCTACTTAACCATCCACTCAATATATACAATAAAATTGAAATAATATGCACTACATGAGAGAGAGAGAGAGAGAGAGAGAGAGAGAGAGAGAGAGAGTAGATTTTAAAGTAAAAATTCAAAGTAGAAAAAAATATGATTTTTTTTGTAAGTATATGAAAGAACACCAACTCAAATTATAAATTTTACAAGTACTAATTTGCAGGAGCACCAACCCTTTTGTCAAGCACCAACACAATAATTATTTGTGAGTACCAACCCATAAGAGCACCAATTTTTTTTATGTATAAAACATAACTATCTCTCAATGTTAATTTCTTAATAAATGATAGAACTCTACAATGTCTCTTTCTATTCTCTCTTCTTTTTTTATATAAAATAGTTATAAACTATACTCTCTTGCATATAACAAATGGCTTATTAAGCCTTTATTTATAGATTTCTAAATAACCTTTGGCATTCATTCTTTGTGACCCTTTTCTTCTCATAAAAAATAGTGCCAAAATTGCATGACCATTCAAGTCTTTTTATTTCAAAAGACATATGATGACCCTTCATAAGCAAATGCATCCTTTCATTTTTTGTCCTTATTTTAATGACCTTTTAAATTTTTGTCCTTATTTTAATGACCTTTTAAATTTTTTAAGGTGACTCTTCATAGAAAAATGTACCATACCCTCCTTTGTCTTCACTTGGTGACTTTTAGAATTCCTCAAGGTGACTCTTCATGGAAAAATATATCTCATTCTTCTTTTATCTTTACCATGTGACTCTTTGACTTCTCCATGGGCCCTCTTTTGACTTTTATGCAACTAAAAATATATTCATTAATATTGAATAAATATCAACACATTTTAGTCAAAGTATGAATATTAAAAATATTTTTAGATAATAAATGCTATAGGGCCTTTATCATCAATGTTAGACCTTTGACATCAATGATAATATTTCTAATAAAAGTAACATAGAAATTTTGAGTAACTAAAGAAGGATAAAAAAGTAACATGAAAAACTTGAATAAGTAAAGTAGTATGGAAAAATAGTATAAAAAACTTGAGCAAGTAAAGGAATGTGAAAACCCTGAGTAAATAAAGTAGTATAAAAAAATATCATAAAATTTTTGAGTAAGTAAAGAAACATCGAAAACTTAAGTAAAATAGCATGAAAATTTTGAGTAAGTAAAGCAGCATAAAAATCTTGAGTAAGTAAAGTAGCATGAAAAATCTAAGTAAAATAGTATGAAAAAATATTGTAAAAAGTTTAAGTAAGTAAAGCAGCGTGAAAATCTTGAGTAAATAAAGCAATATAAAAAATCAATGTGAAAAGCCTAAGTAAAGTAGCATAAAAATTAGTGTGAAAATCTCAAGTACATAAAGTGACATAGAAAAGTAGCATGGAAAAGTAACATAGAAAGCTCACTTAAATAAAGCAACGTAGAAATCCTAAGTAAGTAAATCAACATGTAAAATCTTGAGTAAGTAAAGGAACTTCAAAAAATAGGGTGAAAATCTTGAGTAAGTAAAGTAGCATAAAAATATTGAGTAAGTAAAGTAGCATAGAAAAATAGCATCAAAAGCTCGAGTAAGTAAATCAACATAGAAAAATAGCATGGAAAGCTAGAGTAAGTAAAGTAGCCTAAAAACCCTGAATAAGTAAAGCAACATGAAAAAACAATATAAAAAGCTAGAGTAGATAAAGTAACATGAAAAAATAGTGTGAAATGCCCAAGTAAAGCAACGTAAAAATTTTGAGTAAGTAAAGAAGCGTGAAAAGCATGAGTAAGTAAAGTAGCATGAAATACCCAAGTAAGTAAATTTCTATGAAAAAATAGTGTGATAAATTTGAGTAAGTAAATTAGCATAAAAATCTTGAGTAAATAAAGCACCATAGAAAAGCAATGTGGAAAGTTTGAGTAAGTAAAATATAATAACAAAATAGTATAGAAAGCTTGAGTAAGTAAAATAATGTGAAAAGTTCGAGTAACTAAAGTAGCATAAAAAAATTAAGTAAAGTAGCATAAAAAAATAGCATGGAAAGCTTAAGTAAAGTAGCATGCAAAGGCAATGTAGAAAACCCTAGTAAGTAAAGCAATATGAAATAATAACATGAAAAGCTTGAGTAAGTAAAGTAGTGTAGAAAAGTAGCATGGAAAGTGTGAGTAAGTAAAGTAGCATGAAGAGATTGAGAAAGTAAAGCAACATAAAAAATTAGCATAAAAAACTTGAGTAAGTAAAGTAGTGTGGAAAGCTCGATTATGTTAAGCCATGTGAAAAGCTTGAGTAATTAAAGTAGCATAGAAACGCAATGTGAAAAGCTTGAGTAAGTAAAGTGACATAAAAAATTTAAATAAATAAAGTAGCATGGAAAGCCTGATTAAATAAAGTAACATAGAAAAGCAATGTAAAAAACTTGAGTAAGTAAAGTCGCATGGAAAAATAATATGAAAAGCTTGAATAAATAAAGCACTGTGAAAAAATAGCATGGAAAAGTAGTGTCAAAAGCTAGGGTAAGTAAGAAAGCCTAAGTAAGTAAAGTAGCATGGAAAGCTTGAGTAGGTAAAATAGCATGCAAAAACACCGTAGAAAGCTTGGGTAAGTAAAACAACGTATAAAAATAACATGAAAATCTCAAGTAAAATAACATAAAAAAATAACGTAAAAACCCTGAGCAAGAAAGCAACGTGAAAAGCTTTAATAAGTAAAACAACATGAAAAAATAGTATAGAAAGCTTGAGTAAGTAAAGTAGTGTGAAAAAATAACAGAAAAAGCTTGAGTAAAGAAAGTAGCATAGAAAGACTAAGTAAATAAAATAGTGTAAAAATTTCAAGTAAGTAAAGTGACATAGAAAAGCAGCATGAAAATCCTAAGTAAAGTAATATGAAAAGTCTGAGTAAGTGAAGCAGCATGAAAAAGTAACGTGAAAGTTTTGAATAAGTAAAATAGCATGGAAAGTTTGAGTAAGTAAAATAATATAAAACAATAATGTATAAAGCTCATGTAAGTAAAGCAGTATGGAACAATAGTATAGAAAGGCTAAGTAAGTAAAGTAATGTAAAAAAATAGTGTAAAAAGCTTGAGTAAGTAAAATATTATAGAAATATTAATTAAAACAATGTGAAAAGTCTGAGTAAGTAAAGCATCTTGAAAAGCTTTATTAAATAAAGCAGCGTGAAAAAATAACATAAAAAGTCTGAGTAAGTAAAGCAACATAGAAAACTTCAAGTAAGTAAAATAGCATGAAAAGTTTGAGTAAATAAAGCATCATAGAAAAGTAGCATGGAAAGCTCGAGTAAGTAAAATAACATTAAAAAATAGCATAAAAATCCTAAGTAAAACAACATGAAAAGTTTGACTAAGTAAAGCAACATGAAAAGCTTGAATAAGTAAAACATCATGGAAAAGCACCATGAAAAGCCCAAATAAGTAAATTAATGTATAAAATTTGAGTAAACAAGCTTTAGAACCTCGTATAATGTTTAAGAGAGTGTCAACTTTTAGGTGAAAGGTAGCAACATGAAAAACCCAAGTAAATAATGCAGTGTGAAAAGCTTAAGTAATTAAAACATTGTATAAAATCAACATTGAAAGCTCGATTAAGTTAAATAACATGAAAATTTTAAGTAAATAAATCAGTGTGAAAACCTTAAGCAACGTGTAAAAGAAGCTTAAAAAGTTTGAGTAAGTAAAGCAGTGTGAAAAGCTCAAGTGAGTAAAGCATTGTAAAAAAGCATCACAAAAAGCTCAAGTAAAGCAACATGAAAAAGTAGCATGGAAAGATCGAGTAAGTAAAGTAACATAGAAAATTAATGTAAAAAGCTTGAGTATATAAAGCAGTGTGGCAAGCTCGAGTAAGTAAAATACTATAAAAAAATTGAGTAAGTAAAGTAAAATAGAAAAGTAGCGTAGAAAGCTTGAGTAAGTAAAGTAGTGTGAAAAAGCAACATAGAAATATTGAGTAAGTAATGTAGCATGGAAATCCTAAGTGTTGAGTTGTGGAGCTAAAAGCTTCAACCATTTTCAAACAGAAGGAACAGGGAGGTTGCTGAGTTCCAAGAGAACCGGTGTCGGCAGCAGGACCGACGTCAGTCGTGACCAGTGCAGAAGGCCACCGGCGACGGTAGGGAGTCGGCCGACGTCGACAGAACCAGACTATCAGGGATCGGCGTCGGTTGCCTGTGTGTTCCAGAACTGCTCATTACACAGACAGTTAGTTAAGTGAACAAAGTGTTTGCATGTAAAGGCCAGTTAGAGTCTTTGGCTGCGAGGATAATTATCTAAATTAAGAGTCTAAGTTATTGTTTGAGTTAGGGATCTATTTATAGACCCATTGGCATGTATTGTAATTAAGTAATGAGATAGAAAGGAAGGCAAGTAAGTTGCTTCCATTGTAAGATCATTGAGTTGCAGGTTGTTGTAAGCTCATAGGAGATCTACATGTGAGTATGGTTTATTGAATTGCAGGTTGCAGGTTCATGGGAGATCAACTTGAAGTACTTTAGAGTGCTTGGTGAACTGGCAGGGTTATTACTGACTAGTTGGAGAGGTGAACACCAATTCTATTTGTGAGTTGGTTGTTGGGACCATTTTTTGTGTAGGAGAGTGTTGTGTGAGAAGAATTACTGTACACTTGAGGTGTGGCAAATCTCTGTAAGGTGAAAGAGTGTGGCGGCTCTTTGTTGTATTCTTTTCTGTAAAGTGTTAATACAAGATAGTGTATTGTCTCTCATATTATGTGCTATTGGTGAATTCTAGTTACTTGTGCTTCTGGTTATTTTCACATATTTAATTGCTTATATTTGGTAATCATACTGTGCTCTTTCTGAGGAGCAAGATCCAACAAGAGGAATCAGAACAGAGGTGTGTTTGTTCTTGGACTTCTCTGACAAGTGGTATCAGAGCTTTTGGTTGGGATACTAACAGATTGAATTAGATCTGGTTAGTGTGTTTTGATTACAGGTGCTCACAGGGTTTCTATTTGAGTGGGAGTTGAGCAATGACAAAAGACAGTAAGCTACGGATGGAAAAGTTCAATGGCAAGAACTACCAATTGTGGAGGATGCAGATTGAAGATTATCTGTATCAAAAAGATCTGTACTTACCGTTGAGAGGGGTTAACTGCAAACCCTCGAATATGAAAGATGAAGAATGGGAGGTTCTTGATCGGAAGGCTCTGGGATCTATTAGATTGAGTCTTGCATCATCTGTGATTTCCAGCTTATCACAGTGTAAGACAATAGTGGAGTTGATGGAATCTTTGGCAAATTTATATGAAAAACCCTCAGCTTCTAATAAGGTATTTCTTATGAAGCGTTTATTTAATTTGCAAATGTTGGAAGGTGGATCTGTTCATAGCCATCTTAGTGATTTCCATGGTTTAGTAAACCAATTAAGTTCAGTCAATATTGTATTTGATGATGAAATTAGAGCTCTCTTAATCTTGTGTTCATTACCTAAAAGTTGGGAAGGTTTGGTAATGGCAGTTCTAATACTGTGTCTCCTTTAAAAGTCTTAAAAGTGGATGATGTTGTGAGTGTAATCTTGAATGAAGAGATATGCAGGAATAGCACAGGTGAATCATAAGGAAATGCTTTGAGTGTTGAAGGCAGAGGAAGGCAAAGAGAAAAGATAGAGCATGGGAGATCAAGGTCCAAGACAGACAGAAGATCCAAGTCCAGGTATGGCAGAATAACCTGCTGGAAGTGTGGAAAGCAAGGGCACTTAAAGAGAGATTGCAGGTCGGGTACAGATTAGCATGAAGAACATGAAGAAGAAGCAGATGTTGTAGATTATGCGGCACGAGATGCTCTGGTATGTTCTTTGGATAAAGTAAAATCTTGGGTTTTAGATTCTGGTGCCTCTTTTCATGCATCCCCACATAGGAAATTTTTTCATGAGTATGTCCAGGGAGATTTTGGAGAAATTTATGTAGGGGATGGTAAGCCTTGTCAGATTGTTGGCAAAGGGAAAGTGAAGCTGAAACTGCAGACAAGTAACACATGGGTGTTAAAAGAAGTCATGCATGTCCCAGTTCTGGAGTGGAATTTGATTTCTGTTAGAAGTTTGGGTTATGAGGGTTGCACAGTAACTCTCACAGCGGACTCTTGGAAGGTTACCAAGGGTACACTTGTTGTAGCTAGAGGTAAGAAAGTAGGTATGCTTTATCTATCTACTTGCACTACTGATTTTCTTTCTGGGTTTTCTACTTTAGCTGTAGATTCAGAGATGTGGCTTGATAGGCTTGGTCACATAGATAAGAAGGAGATGCTTGTTCTTGAGTCAAAAGATATGCTTTCAGATCTGGAAGGTATGGATCATGGTTTCTGTATGCAGAAGAAGAAGGTAACGTTTCTTGAGGAATCTGATGTTAGTGACAAGAACAGGAAAGCCTTGGTTTTCAAGGAGAAGGTGATGGACAGAGTTCAGCACAAGATGCAGAAGAATTCTAAGCAGAGCAAGGGTGATTTGGACAAGGATTTGATCCAAAAAGAGCTCGCGAGAAAAAGTCAGGTCTCACAAGAAAAACACAGAGACCGATGTCGGCAGGAAAATCGACGTCGACGTCCAGACAGGGACCGACATCGGCTATGTGCAGACCGATGTCGGTGACTCAGGGCAGATATTGACCGGCGTCAGCCAGGGGAAATCAACGTCGGTAAGGTGGCAGTCACAGGAAACTGACTTCGATCGTTTGTAGACTGAGATGTGACCGGCATTGGTTACTGAGATGAATTTTGGGTGGACAGCAAGCTGTCATGGAGTCTCAAGCACCCATATGGAGGACTGAAGGAGTAAGTAAGTTCTTAAATTCATCATTTCCCTTCTTTACACTACTTGTTGCTCACTTATGGCATAGGACCAGGAAGTTGTTGAAGAAGCAAAACAGGTAGATCCAGGAAACAGTGGGAGCTAGGCATGGATGAGGATGTGATTCCTTGGAGGAGAACCAAACAGGTGTTTTGGGTAGAGTGGTCAGCTGGAAGTAAGCACTGAGAGACGAATGGATGTTCAGGATAAAGAAGAGCGGAAATGGATACATGAGATGGAAGATCAGGGTATATGGTCTTGTACTAGCTGCAGGGCAATGGAGGTTTGATCATTGTATTTCTCTTTACCAGATTGGATAATATTAGCTACATTATCCTATTACTGTATGATGTGCTTGTTGCAGGGTTACATATACAGGTATTGCTGAACTAAAGGTAAAGCTAGTTTAGGTGTTTGTCATGGAGAATCTGGGAGCAGCAAGATTCTTTGGCATGAGTGTGTTCTAGAGACATGGTATGTCATTTGTTGACTTTGTTTCAGGATGATTGTGTGAAACTAGTTAGCACGCTGATGGTTGGACCGTTCTATGAACAGGTGTCTTGATTCACATAATGAGGTTGAGTGCATGGTATGTACTAAACCTGAGTTTTCCCAAGCAGTGGGAGTTGTCACAAGTTGGAGCCAATCTGGGAGAGAACCATTGGAGGACAGCTCAGTAGATTATTACAGGGACTAGCAGCAGGTGCACATGCTATGCAGGTTCAGGTTATTTTCTACATGGTTTTTAGATGTGGATGTGGCAGGTGATTTGGATGACAGGTTTTGCACTACAGATTTATGGTGGTTGGTCTTCAAGAGTGATCTTGAGGAGGGATACAAAGCCAAGGGAACAAACTAGATGGAGTACAGGTACATGTATAGGTTGCAGTTATTTATCTCCAAGTGGGAGATTGTTGAGTTGTGGAGCTAAAAGATTCAACCATTTGTAAATAGAAGGAACAGGGAGGTTGCTGAGTTCCAAGAGAATCGGCATCGGCAACAGGACCAACGTTGGTCGTGACCAGTGCAGAAGGCCACCGGCGACGGCAGGGAGTCGGCTGACATCGGCAGAACCAGACTATCAGGGACCGACGTCAGTCACCTGTGTGTTCCAGAACTGCTCGTTACATGGACAGTTAGTTAAGTGAACGAAGTGTTTGCATGTAAAGGCCAGTTAGAGTCTTTGGCTGCGAGGATAATTGTCTAAATTAAGAGTCTAAGTTATTGTTTGAGTTAGGGATCTATTTATAGACCTATTGGCATGTATTGTAATTAAGTAATGAGATAGAAAGGAAGGCAAGTAAGTTGCTTCCATTGTAAGATCATTGAGTTGCAGGTTGTTGCAAGCTCATAGGAGATCTACATGTGAGTATGGTCTATTGAATTGTAGGTTGCAGGTTCATGGGAGATCAACTTGAAGTACTTTAGAGTGCTTGGTGAACTGGCAGGGTTATTACTGACTAGTTGGAGAGGTGAACACCAATTCTGTTTGTGAGTTGGTTGTTGGGACCATTTTTTGTGTAGGAGAGTGTTGTGTGAGAAGAATTACTATACACTTGAGGTGTGGCAAATCTCTATAAGGTGAAAGAGTGTGGCGGCTCTTTGTTGTATTCTTTTCTGTAAAGTGTTAATACAAGATAGTGTATTGTCTCTCATATTCTGTGCTATTGGTGAATTCTAGTTACTTGTGCTTCTGGTTATTTCTGCATATTTAATTGCTTATATTTGGTAATCATACTGTGCTCTTTCTAAGGAGCAAGATCCAACAAGAGGAATCAGAATAGAGGTGTGTTTGTTCTTGGACTTCCCTGACACTAAGTAAGTAAAGTAGTATAGAAAAATAGTGTGAAAAGCTTGAATAAGTAAAGCAATATAGAAATTTTGAGTAAGTAAAGAAATGTGGAAAGCTCAAGTAAGTAAAGCAACGTAGAAATTCTAAGTAAGTAAAATTATATAGAAAGCCTGAATAAGAAAAATAACATAGAAATTTTGAGTAAGTAAAGTAACGTAGAAAGCTAGAGTAAGTAAAATAACATGGAAATCAATGTAAAAATGTCAAATTAAGTAAAGTAGTGTAGAAAAATAATGTGAAAATTTTGAGTAAGTAAAGTAATGTGGAAAGCCCAAGTAAGTAGTGTGAAAATCTTGACTAAGTAAAGTAGTATGGAAAGTTTGAGTAAGTAAAGTAGTGTGCAAAACCTGAGTAAGTAAAGCAGTATAAAAAAGTAACATATAAAGCTTAAATAAGTAAAGTAGTGTAGAAAGCTCAAGTAAATAAAGCAACATAAAAAATTTAAGTAAATAAAGTAGTATGAAAAGCTCGAGTAAGTAAAACAACATCGAAAGCTCAAGTAAGTAAAGCAATATGTAAAAGCAATGTAGAAAACTCGAGTAAGTAAAGCAGTATAGAAAATTCAAGTAAATTAGCATGGAAAAGAAGTGTGAAAAGCTTGAGTAAGTAAAGTAGCATGGAAAGCTTGAGTAAGTAAAACAATGTGAAAATGTAGTGTGGAAAGTTTGAGTAAGTAAACCAACCTAGAAATCTTGAGTAAGTGAAGTAACATGAAAATCTCGAGTAAGTAAAGCAACATAAAAAAATTGGGTAAGTAAAGCAATTCAAAAAAATAGCATGAAAATCCTAAGTAAATCAACGTAAAAATCTTAAGTAAAGCAACATGGAAAGTCTAAGTAAGTAAAGCAAGATAGAAAAGTAATATGAAAAGTCTAAGTAAAGCAGTATGGAAAATCAATGTGAAAAGCTTGAGTAAGTAAAGCAGCATGGAAAAATAAAATGAAAAGCTCATGTAAGTAAAGTAGTGTAAAAAGCTTAAGTAAGTAAAACAGCATGGAAAAGTAGTGTGGAAAGCTCAAGAAAGTAAAGTAGTGTGAAAAAGTAGCATGAAAAAATAGCATGGAAAGATTAAGTAAATAAAGTAGCGCATAAAACTTAAGTAATTAAAGTAGTGTGAAAAAGTAACGTGAAAATCTTAAGTAAAACAATGTAGAAAAGAAGTGTAGAAAGCTCAATTAAGTAAATCAACATAAAACAGTAGCATGGAAAGCTCGAGTAAATAAAGTAACATAGAAAGCTCAAGTAAATAAAGTAACATGGAAAGCTTGAGTAAGTAATATAGTATAAAAAAGTAGCATGAAAAGCTTGAGTAAGTAAAATAATATAGAAAAATAGTGTGAAAAGCTTGAGGAAGTAAAGTAGCATAGAAAATTAGTGTGAAAAGCCCAAGCAAGTAAAATAGTGTGAAAATCTTGAGTAAGTAAAGTAGCATAGAAAACTTGAGTAAGTAAAGTAGCATGGAAAACTTGACTAAGTGAAGTGGCATGAAAAAGTAGCATAGAAAGCCTAAGTAAGTAAAATAGCTTAGAAATCTTGAGTAACTAAAGCAGCATGGAAAAGCAGTGTGGAAAGCTCAAATAAGTAAAGCAGCATGGAAAGCCAATGTAAGTAAAATAGCATGGAAAAATAGTATGAAAAGCTCAAGTAAATAAAGTAACATATAAAAATAGCATGAAAAGCTTGAATAAGTAAAACAACATGAAAAAAATAGCATACAAATCTTGAGTAAGTAATGCAACATGAAAAAGCAATATGGAAAGCTCAAGTAAGTAGAATAATGTAGAAACCCTGAGTAAGTAAAGTAACATGGAAAAATAATGTGAAAAGATCGAGAAAGTAAACTAACATAGAAAAGCAGCATAAAAATCTTGAGTAAGTAAAATAATGTGAAAAACTAGCATGGAAAGCTTGAGTAAATAAAACAATATAAAAAAATAGCATAAAAAGTCCATGTAAGTAAAGTAGCATAAAAAGCTCAAGTTAGTAAAGCAACATAAAAATCTTGAGTAATTAAAGTAGCATAGAAACCCTGAGTAAGTAAAGTAACATGGAAATTTTGAGTAAGTAAAGTAGCATAGAAAGCTTGAGTAAGTAAAACAACGTAGAAAACTTGAGTAAGTAAAGTAGCATAGAAAAATAGCATAAAAATCTTGAGTAAGTAAAGCAATGTGAAAATCTCAAGTAAATAAAGCAGTGTGAAAAGTTTGAGTAAGTAAAGTAGCATTGAAAGCTCAAGTAAAGCAACATGGAAGAGTAGCATGGAAAGCCCAAGTAAAGTAATGTGGGAAAACAGCATGAAAATCTTGAGTAAGTAAAGCAGTGTGAAAAGCTTGAACAAGTAAAGCAGCGTGAAAACCTTGAGTAAGTAGCTTAAAAATCTTGAGTAAGTAAAGAAATGTGGAAATCTCGAGTAAGTAAAGCAGCATGGAAAATCATCTTAGAAAGTTTGAGTAAATAAAACATGTGAATTTTGAGTAAGTAAAATAGCGTGAAAAGTTCAAGTAAGTAAAAGAATGTGAAAAGCTCAAGTAAGTAAAGTAGCATGGAAAAATAATGTGAAAAGTTTGAGTAAGTAGTGTAAAAAGATCGAGTAAATAAAGTAGCATGAAAATCTTGAGTAAGTAAAGCAACATAAAAAAATAGTATAGAAAACCCAAGTAAGTAAATCAACATATAAATCTTGAGTAAATAAAGCAACATGAAATGCTTAAGTAAAGTAGCATAAAAAAATAGCATCAAAAGTCTGAGTAAATAAAGCAACATGGAAAGCTTGAGTAAATAAAGTAACATGGAAAGCTTGAGTAATTAAAATAACATAAAAATCCCAAGTAAAGTAATATGGAAAACCTAAGTAAAGCAACATGAAAAACTTGAATAAGTAAAGTAGTGTGGAAAAATAGTGTAAATAATGTAGCATAGAAAACTCAAGTAAATAAAGCAACATGAAAAACTAGTGTGAAAAGTTTGAGTAAGTAAAGTGGAGTGGAACACTCGATTAAGTATAGTAGCATGGAAAAATAGCATGGAAAGCCTGATTAAGTAAAGTAGTATGAAAAAATAATGTGAAAAGACTAAGTAAAGTAGTATGAAAACTCTAAGTAACTAAAGTAGCATGGAAAGCTTAAGTAAATAAAGTAACGTGAAAAGCTCTAGTAAGTAAAGTAGTGTACAAAGCTTGAGTAAGTAAAGCAGTGTGGAAAGCTCAAGTAAATAAAGTAGTGTGCAAAGCTTAAGTAAGTAAAGTAGCATATAAAAGTAGTGTGGAAAGCTCAAGTAAGTAAAACATAGAAAGCTTGAGTAAGTAAAACATCATAAAAAAAAGCATAAATTTTTTGAGTAAGTAAATTAACATGGAAAGTCCAAGTAAATAAAGCATCATGAAAAGATTGAGTAAGTAATTTAGCATGCAAAAATAGGATGAAAAACTTGAGTAAGTAAAGCAGCGTAGAAATCCCAAGTAAAACAACATGAAAAACCTAAGTAAATAAAATAGTGTGTAAAAGTAACATAGAAAGCTCAAGTAAGCAAAGAAACGGGAAAGTTTGAGTAAGTAAAGTAACATAAAAATATTGAGTAAGTAAAGGAGTGTGAAAAACCTAAGTAAAAAAATGTGAAAAACTTGAGTAAGCAAGCTCTCAAACCCTGCGTGACATTTAAGAGGGCATCAATTTTTAAGTAAAAGGTAGCAGCATGAAAAGGCTGAGTAAGTAAAGTAGTGTGGAAAGCTTGAGTAAGTAAAGTAGTGGAGAAAGCTTGAGTAAGTAAAACATCATGGAAAAATAATGTAAAAATTCCAAATAAGTAAAGCAATGTGAAAATTTTAAGTAAGTAAACTCTGAAACCCTAAGTGACGTTTAAGAGGGCATCAATTTTTAGGTGAAAGGTAGCAACATGAAAAGTTGAAGTAAAGCAACATGAAAAGTTTAAGTAATTAAAGTAGCATAAAAAATAATATGAAAATCTTGAGTAAGTAAAGCAATATAAAAAACTTAAGTAATCAAACTCTATAACCTCGCGTGACGTTTAAGAGAGCATCAATTTTAAGGTGAACGGTAGCAGCATGGAAAGCTTGAGTACGTAAAGCAACGCGAAAAGCTTGAATAAGTAAAGTAGCATGAAAAAGAAGCATAGAAAGCTCGAGTAAATAAAGTAGTGTGTAAAACTCAAGTAACTAAAGTAGCATAAAAAATTGGCTTAAAAAACTCGAGTAAGTAAAACAATATGAAAAACTTAAGAAATTAAAGTAGCATAGAAAGCCTGAGTAAGTAAAGCAACATAGAAAGTTTGAGTAAGTAAAGTAGCATGGAAAGTTTGTATAAGTAAAGTAGAATGTAAAGCATGAGTAAATAAAGTAGCATAGAAAAACAACGTGGAAATTTTGAGTAAGTAGCGTGGAAAGTCTAAGTAAGTAAAACAATATAGAAAAGCAATGTGAAAAGCTTGAGTAAATAAAGCAATGTGAAAACCCTGAGTAAGTAAAGTAGCATGGAAAGCCTAAGTAAGTAAAATAGCATAGAAACCTTGAGTAAGTAAAGTAGCATGAAAAAATAATGTGAAAATTTTGAGTAAGTAAAGTAGTGTGAAAAGCTTGAGTAAGTAAAGCAACATAGAAAAACAACATAGAAAGTTTGAGTATGTAAAATAGTATGGAAACCCTGAGTAAGTAAAGTAGCATAGAAAGTCCCAGTAAGTAAAGCAGTGTGAAAATATTGAGTAATTAAAGCATCATAAAAAAATAGCATGGAATGCCCGAGTAAGTAAAGCAACGTGAAAAGCTTCAGTAAGTAAAGCAACTTAGAAAACTTGAGTAAGTAAAGTAGCATGAAAAAGTAGTATAAAAAGCTTGAGTAAGTAAAGCAACATGAAAAAGTAGCATAGAAAGTTTGAGTAAGCAAATTAGAATGAAAATCTTGAGTAAGTAGAGTAGCATGGAAAGTCCAAGTAAAGTAGCATAGAAAAATAACTTGAAAAACTTAAGTAAAACAATGTGAAAACCTCGAGTAGGTAAAGAAACATGGAAACCCTAAATAAACTAGCATGGAAAGCTCGAGTAAGTAAAGTAGCCTAGAAAGCTTGAATAAATAAAATAGCATGGAAAAATAGCTTAAAAAACTTGATTAAGTAAAGTAATGTGGAAAGCTTGAGTAAGTAAAGTAGCATGGAAAGCCCAATTAAATAAAGCAGTGTGGAAATCCTAAGTAAATAAAGCAGTGTGAAAAGCTTGAGTAAGTAAAATAGTGTAAAAATTTTACGTAAGTAAAGTAATGTGGAAAAGTCGAGTAAGTTAAACAATATGAAAAATCAATGTGAAAAGCTCGAATAAGTAAAGTAGCATGGAAAAATAGTGTGAAAGGCTTGAATAAGTAAAGCAGTATGGAAAGCTCGAGTAAGTAAAGTAGTGTGAAAAACCTAAGTAAAGTAGCATGGAAAAGTAGCATAGAAAGCTCGAGTAAGTAAATCTTGTGCGGAAAGCTTGGGTAAGTAAAGTAGCATGAAAAGCTCGAGTAAGTAAAGTAGCATAGAAAAGTTGATTAAGTAAAGTAGCATGTAAAAACATGGAAAACTTAAGTAAAACAACATCAAAAGTCTGAGTAAGTAAAGCATCATAGAAAGTTTGAGTAATTAAACTAGCATGGAAAGCTTGAGTAAGTAAAGTAGCATGGAAAAGCAGCATTAAAATCTCGAGTAAGTAAATCAACATAAAAAAATAGCGTGAAAACTTTGAATAAATAAAGCAGCATGGAAATCCTGAGTTAGTAAAGTAATGTGGAAATTCTGAGTAAGTAAAGTGGCATGGAAAAGTAACATGGAAATACTAAGTAAAGTACCATGGAAAGTCATAGTAAGTAAAGTAGTATGGAAAAGCAGCGTGGAAAGCTCAAGTAAGTAAAGCAGCATGAAAATCTTGAGGAAGTAGAGTTGCATAAAAAATTAGCATGGAAAACTCAAGTAAAGCAGTGTGAAAAGCTTGAGTAAATAGAGTAACGTGAAAAGTTTAAGTAAAATAGGATAGAAATATTGAAAAAATAAAGCAACATAGAAAGCCTAGGTAAGTAAAATAACATGGAAAAATAATGTGGAAAGCCCGATTAAGTAAAGAAACATGAAAATCCTGAGTAAGTAAAGTAGTGTGAAAAGCGTAAGTAAAGTAGTGTAGAAAAGTAGTGTAAAAAGCTTAAGTAAATAAAGCAGCATGAAAAGCTTGAATACATAAAGCAGGATGGAAAAATAGTGTAGAAAGTCTTAGTAAGTATAGCAACGTGAAAAGTTTGAGTAAGTAAAGTAGTGTAAAAAGCCCAAGTAAATTAATGTGGAAAGCTCGAGTAAGTAAAGTATCATAAGAAAAGAGTATAGAAAGTTTGAGTAAGTAAAGTAGCATAGAAAGCTCGAGTAAGTAAAACAACATAGAAAAATAGTGTGAAAATCTCAAGTAAGTAAAACAACATGAAAAACTTAGGTAAATAAAGTAGCATGGAAAGCCTAAGTGAGTAAAGTAGCATGGAAAAATAGTGTAAAAATCTTGAGTAAGTAAAGCAACGTAGAAAGCTCAAGTAAGTAAAAGAATGTGAAAAAGTAGCATAAAAATCTGAGTAAGTAAAGCAATGTAAAAAAACTAAGTAAAGTAGCGTGGAAATCTTGAGTTAGTAAAGTAGAATGAAAAGACTGAGTAAGTAAAGCATCATGAAAAGCTTGAGTAAGTAAAGTAGTGTCGAAATCTCAAGTAAATAAAGTAACATGAAAGGTTTGAGTAAGTAAAGTAGTGTGGAAAGCTCGAGTAAATAAAGCAACGTGAAAAAATAGCATGAAAAGTTTAAGTAAATAAAGTAGTGTGAAAAACTCGAGTAAATAAAATAACGTGGAAAAGTAGCATGAAAAGTTTGAGTAAGTAAAGCAATATGAAAAGCTTGAGTGAATAAAGCAGTATGAAAAGCCCGAGTAAATAAAGCAGCATAGAAAGTTTGAGTAAGTAAATTAGCGTGGAAAAGTAGTGTGAAAATCTTGAGTAAGTAAAGTAGCATGAAAAGCTTGAGTAAGTAAAACAACTTAGAAAAATAACATAAAAAGCTTGAGTAAGTAAAGCAGTGTTAAAACCCTAAGTAAGTAAAGAAGCGTGGAAAGCTCGAGTAAGAAAAGTAATGTAGAAAACTTGAGTAAGTAAAGCAATGTGGAAAAGCAACATGAAATGTTTAAGTAAAGTAGTGTGTCAAGCTTGAGTAAGTAAAGTAGCATGGAAAAACAACATGCAAAGCTTGAATAAGTAATATAACATAGAAAAATAGTGTGAAAAGCTCGACTATGTAAAGCAATGTGGAAAGCTCGAGTAAATAATGCAGTGTGAAAACCTTGAGTAAGTAGAGTAGCGTGAAAAGCTTAAGTAAGCAAAGTAGCATGGAAAGCCCAATTAAGTAAAGAAGTGTGGAATGCTAGAGTAAGTAAAGTAGCATGGAAAGCCAGAGTAAGTAAAGCAATGTGGAAAAGCAAAGTAAAAATCTCAAGTAAGTAAAACAATATGAAAAACTTGAGTAAGCAAGCTCAGAACCCCATGCGACATTCAAGAGAACTTTGATTTTTAGGTGAAAGATAGCAGCATGGAAAGCCTAAGCAAGTAAAGCAGCATGAAAATCTTAAGTAAAGCAATATGGAAAACTTGAGTAAGCAATCTCTAAAACACTGTGATACATTCAAGAGGGCATCAATTTTCAAGTGAAAGGTAGCAATATGAAAAGCTCAATTAAGTAAAGTAGGGTGGAAAAGTCAAGTAAAGCAGTGTGGAAAGCTCAAGTAAGTAAAGTAGCCTGGAAAAGTAGTGTGAAAAAATTGAGTAAGTAATGTGAAAAATTAGAGTAAAAAATCTCTAAAACCCTATGTGACATTCAGTAAATCATCAATTTTTAGGTGAAAGGTAGTAGTGTAGAAAGGTTGAATAAGTAAAACAACATGGAAATCCTAAATAAGTAAAGCAACATCGAAAAGCAATGTGAAAAGCCTAAGTAAAGCAATGTGGAAATTTTGAGTAAGTAAGCTCTAAAACCCTGCATAACATTCAAAAGGGTGTCAATTTTTAAGTGAAAGATAGCAGCATGAAAAACTTGAGTAAGTAAAGCAGTGTGGAAAGCTCGAGTAAGTAAAGTAGCATTGAAAAATTGAGTAAATAAAGCAACATGGAAAAATAGCATGAAAACCCTAAGTAAAACAA
Organism: Torreya grandis; assembly: GCA_037957365.1. Classification (NCBI taxonomy): domain Eukaryota; kingdom Viridiplantae; phylum Streptophyta; class Pinopsida; order Cupressales; family Taxaceae; genus Torreya; species Torreya grandis. The sequence continues at coordinate 2,163,439 of JARHVA010001477.1, forward strand.
TGTGAAAAACTTAAGTAAGCTCTAGAACCCTGTGAGATGTTCGGGGGGCATCAAATTTTAGAAGAAAGATAGCAATGTGAAAAACTTGAATAAGTAAAGCAGTGTGAAGAGCTTGAGTAAGTACAGTAGTGTGAAAATCTTGAGTAAGTAAAGCAGCATGGAAAAATAACATGAAAAGCCCCATTAAGTAAATTAATGTAGAAAACTTGAGTAAGCAAGCTCTAAAATGCCACATGGCATTTAGAAGGACATCAATTTTCATGTGAATGGTAGCAGTGTGAAAACCCAAGTAAATAAAGCAGCATGAAAATCTCAAGTAGGTAAAAAAGTGTAGAAAGCTCAAGTAAGTAAAACAATGTGAAAAACCTGAGCAAGTAAAGCAATGTGTAAAATTTGAATAAGCAAGCTCTAAACCCCATGTGATGTTCAAAAAGACATCAATATTCAAGTGAAAATTAGCAACGTGGAAAGCCTGAGTAAGTAAAGCAGTGTGGAAAGTCCAAGTAATTAAAATAATGTGGAAAGATCAAGTAAATTAAATAGTGTGAAAAAACAACATGAAAAGCCCGAGTAAGTAAAGCAATGTAGAAAACTTGGGTAAGCAAGCTCTAGAACCCCGTGTGATATTCAGGAGGGCATCAATTTTCATGTGAAATGTAGTAACATGAAAATTTTGAATAAGTAAAGCATCATGGAAAGCTCGAGTAAGTAAAACAGCATGGAAACTCTGAGTAAGTAAAGTAGCATAGAAAAGTTTGAGTAAGTAAAGTAGTGTGGAAAGCTTGAGTAAGTAAAGTAGCGTGAAAAGCTTGAATAAGTAAAGCAATATAGAATACTTGAGTAAGCAAGCTCTAAAACCCCACGTAATGTTTAGGAGGGCATCAATTTTTAAGTGAAATATGGCAAGGTGGAAAGCTTGAGTAAGTAAAGCAGTGTGGAAAGCCTGAGTAAGTAAAGCAACGTAAAAAGTCCATGTAAGTAAATCCGTGTGGTAAAGCAGTCTAAAAATTCCAAGTAAAGCAATGTAGAAAATTTGAGTAAGCAAGCTCTAAAACCTCACATGACATTCACAAAGTCATTAATTTTTAGGTGAAAGGTAGCAACATGGAAAACTCAAGTAAGTAAAGGAACATGGAAAGCTCAAGTAAGTAAAGGAGCATAGAAAGCTTGAGTAAGTAAAGTAGCATGGAAAAGTAGTGTGAAATGCTCGAGTAAGAAAAGTAATATGAAAAATTTGAGTAAACAAGCTCTAAAACCTCATGTGACGTTCAAAAGGATGTCAATTATCAAGTGAAAGGTAGCAACGTGGAAAGACTGAGTAAGTAAAACAGTGTGAAAAGCCCAAGTAAGTAAAACAATGTGGAAACTTGAGTAAGTAGAGCAGCATGAAAAAACATGAAAAGCTCGAGTAAGGCAATGTAGAAAACATGAGTAAGTAAGTTCTAAAATCTCGTGTGACATTCAAGAGGGCATCAATTTTAGGTGAAATGTAGTAGCATGAAAAGACTAAGAAAATATTATAGCGTGGAAAGCTTGAGTAAGTAAATAAACGTGAAAACCCTGAGTAAGTAAAGCAACATGAAAAAATAGCATGAAAAACTCGAATAAGTAAAGCAATGTGGAAAACTTGAATAAACAAGCTCTATAACCCCATGTGATATTCATAAGGGCATCAATTTTTAGGTGAAAGGTAGCAGCATGGAAAGCTCGAGTAAGTAAAATAGCATGGAAACCTTGAGTAAGTAAAACAATTTGGAAATCTTGAGTAATTAAAACAACATAAAAAGCCTGAGTAAGAAAAGTAATGTGGAAAATTTGAGTAAATAGGCTCTAGAACCCCATATGATGTTCAAAAGGGAATCAATTTTCATATGAAAGGTAGTAGTATAGAAATCCTACGTAAGTAAAGCAACATGGAAAGCCTGAGTAAATAAAGCAATGTGAAAAGCCTAACTAAGTAAAGTAATGTAAAAAACTTGAGTAAGCAATCTATAGAACCCCATGTGATGTTCAGGTGGGCATCAATTTTAAAGTGAAAGGTAGTAACATGGAAAGCCTGAGTAAGAAAAACAACGTAGAAAGCTCAAGTAAAGCAGTGTGAAAAAGCAACATGAAAAGCCTTAGTAAGTAAAGCAATATAAAAATCTTGATTAAGTAAGCTCTAGAACCCCATGTGACATTTAGAAGAGCGTCAATTTTCAAGTGAAAAGTATCATCATGGAAAGCTCAAGTAAGTAAAAGATTGTGGAAAACTTGAATAAGTAGACTAACGTAAAAATCTTAAGTAAAGCAGCATGGAAAAGCAACATGAAAAGCTAGAGTAAGTAAAGGAATATGGAAAATTTGAGTAAGCAAGCTCTATAAACCCATGTGACGTTCAAAAGGGCATCAATTTTAAGGTGAAAGGTAGCAGCATGGAAAGTTTGAGTAAGTAAAGCAGTGTGAAAATCTTGAGTAAGTAAAGCAGTGTGGAAAGCTCGAGTAAGTAAAACAACATAGAAAAATAACATGAAAAATCCAAGTAAAGCAAAGTGGAATACTTGAGTAAGAAAGCTCTAGAACCTCATGTGACATTTAGCAGTGCATCAATTTTTAGGTGAAAGGTAGTAGTGTAGAAAGTCTGAGTAAGTAAAGTAGTGTGGAAAGCTCGAGTAAGTAAAGCAACGTGTAAAAGTAACATGAAAATATCGAATAAGTAAAATAATAAGAAAATTTTGAGTAAGCAAGCTCTATAACCCTATGTGACATTTAGGAGGGCATTAATTTTTAGTTAAAAGTTAGTAGCATGGAAAGCTCGAGTAAGTAAAGCAACGTATAAAGTCCGAGTAAGTAAAGCAACATGGAAAAGTAGCTTGAAAAACTTGAGTAAGTAAAGCAATATGAAAAATATGAGTAAGAAAGCTCTAGAACCCCACATGATGTTCAAGAGAGCATAAATTTTTAGGTGAAAAGTAGTAACATGAAAAGCTCAAGTAACTCAAGCAGTGTGGAAAGCTCAAGTAAGTAAAGCAACATGAAAATCTTGAGTAAGTAAAGTAACTTAGAAAAATAGTGTGAAAAGCTTGAGTAAGTAAAGCAATGTAGAAAACTTGAGTAATCAAGCTCTAAAACCCTATGTGACATTTAGGAGGGCATCTATTTTTAGGTGAAAGGTAGTCGTGTGGAAAACCCAAGTAAAGAAGCATAGAAAATATGAGTAAGTAAAGGAAAATAGAAAGACTAAGTAAAGTAGCATGAAAAAATAGTGTAAAAATCCCAAGTAAAGCACTGTGGAAAACATGAGTAAGCAAGATCTAGAACCCCATATGACATTCAAGAGGACATCAATTTTTAGGTGAAAGTTAGCAGCATGGAAATCCTGAATAAGTAAAACAATGTGGAAGGCTTGAATAAATAATGCAATGTGAAAATCCCGAGTAAGTAAAACAACATGAAAAAAATGCATGAAAATCTTAAGTAAGAAAAGAAATGTGGAAAATTTGAGTAAATAAGCTCTAGAACCCTGCATAACATTCAAGAGGGTATCAATTTTTAGGTGAAAGGTAGGAGCATGGAAAGCCTGAGTAAGTAAAACAGTGTGGAATGCTCGAGTAAGTAAAATAGCATAAAAAGCTCAAGTAAGTAAAGTAGCATGAAAAACTTGAGTAAGTAAAGCAATATAGAAAACTTGAGTAAGCAAGCTCTAGAACACTGCGTGATATTCAAGGGGTGTCAATTTTCAAGTGAAAAGTAGTAGTGTAGAAAGCTTGAGTAAGTAAAGTAGCATGAAAATATTAAATAAGTAAAAGAACATAGAAATCTTGAGTAAGTAAAGTAGCATGAAAAAGTAGCGTGAAAATATCGAGTAAGTAAAGTAATATGGAAAATATGAGTAAGCAAGCTCTAGAACCTCACGTGATGTTCAAGAGGGCATCAAATTTTAAGTGAATTGTAGCAGCATGGAAAGCATGAGTAAGTAATGCAACATAGAAAGCTCAAGTAAGACATCGTGAAAAAATAATGTGAAGAGATCAAGTAAGTAAAGCAATGTGGAAAACTCAAGTAAGTAAGCTCTAAAACTCGGTGTGACGTCAAGAGGGCATCAATTTTTAGGTGAAAGGTAGTAGCGTGGAAAGCTCGAGTAAGTAAAACAATGTGGAATAGCAGCAAAAAATAATGTGGAATAGCAATGTGAAAAGCTTGAGTAAGTAAAAAAATGTGGAAAACTTGAGTAAGAAAGCTCTATAACCCTACATGACATTTAGGAGGACATCAATTTTTAGGTGAAAGGTAGTAGCATGAAAATTCTAAGTAAATCAGGGTAGATAGCCCAAGTAAAGTGGTATGGAATGCCCAAGTAAGTAAAGCAGCGTAAAAATCTTGAGTAATTAAAATAATGTGGAAAACTTGAGTTAGCAGGATTTAGAACCCCATGTGACGTTCATGAGGGAGTTAGTTTTCAAGTGAAAGGTAGTAATGTGGAAATCTTGAGTAAGTAAAGTAGCATAAAAAATCCAAGTAAGTAAAGCAACGTGAAAAGCCTGAGTAAGTAAAGCAACATAAAATTCCTGAGTAAGTAAAACAATGTGGATAACTTAATTAAGCAAGTTATAGAACCTTGTGTGACATTCAAAAGGGCATCAGTTTTTAAGTGAAAGATAGCAACATGGAAAGCCCGAGTAAGTAAAGTAGCATTGAAAGCTTGAGTAAGTAAAGTAGCATGGAAAGCCCAAATAAGTAAAATAACATGAAAAAGTAGTGTGAAAAGATGGAGTAAGTAAAATAATATAAAACATTTAAGTAAGCAAGCTCTAAAACCCTATGTGACATTTAAGAGGGAATTAATTTTTAGGTAAAAGGTAGCAGCATGGAAAGCTTGAGTAAATAAAGCGATGTGGAAACCCTGAGTAAGTAAAGCAATGTGAAAAGCATGAGTAAGTAAAATAGCATGAAAAGCTCAAGTAAGTAAAGCAATGTAGAAAACTTGAGTAAGTAAGCTCTATAACCCCATGCAATGTTTAGGAGGGCATCAATTTTTAGGTGAAAGGTAGCAATGTGGAAAGCCCGAGCAAGTAAAAGAACATAGAAAGCTTGAGTAAATAAAGTAATGTGGAAAGCCTGAATAAATAAAGCAGCATGGAAAAACAACATGAAAATATTGATTAAGTAAATCCATGTCTAAAACTTGAGTAAATAAGCTCAATAACCCTGCATGACATTCAGGAGGGCGTTAATTTTTAAGTGAAAGATAGCAACGTGGAAAGCTTGGGTAAGTAAAGTAGCGTGAAAACCTTGAGTAAGTAACATAGCATAGAAAAGCAGCATGAAAAAGTCAAGTAAGTAAAGCAATGTAAAAAACTTGAGTAAGAAAGGTCTAGAACCCCACATGATGTTCAGGAGGGCATTAATTTTTAGGTGAAAGGTAGCAGCATGAAAACCCTGAGTAAGTAAAGCAGCGTGGAAAGATCGAGTAAGTAAATCAGCATGGAAAGCTCGAGTAAGTAAAGTAGCATGAAAAGTCTAAGTAAGTAAAGTAATATGGAAATTTTGAGTAAACAAACTTTAAAACCCCACATGATGTTTAGGAGGGCATTAATTCTCAAATGAAAGGTAACAGTGTGAAAAGCTCGAATAAGTAAAATAACATAGAAAGCCCGAGTAAGTAAAGTAGTGTGAAAATCCCAAGTAAGTAAAGCAATATGAAAAGATTGAGTAAGTAAAGCAATATGGAAAACTTAAGTAAGCAATCTCTATAGCCCCACGTGACATTCGAGAGGGCATCAATTTTTAGGTAAAATGTAGTAGTATGGAAAGCCTAAGTAAATTGGTGTGCAAAGCTTGAGTAAGTAAAGCAACATCGAAAACTTGAATAAATAAAACAATGTGAAAAACTTAAGTAAAAAAGCTCTAGAACCCTGCATGACATTCAAGAAGGCATCAATTTTTAGGTGAAAGGTAACAGCGTGGAAAGCTTGAGTAAATAAAGCAATGTGGAAAGCCTAAATAAGTAAAGCAGCGTGGAAACACGTAAATAAGTAAAGCAATGTTGAAAACTTGAGTAAGCAAGATCTAGAACCCCACGAGATGTTCATGAAGGTGTCAATTTTTAGGTGAAAGATAGCAACATGGAAAGCCTGAGTAAGTAAAGTAGCATGGAAAGCTTGAGGAAATAAAGTAGCATTGAAAAACAATGTGAAAACCCTGAGTACGTAAAGCAATGTTGAAAATTTTAGTAAGAAAGCTCTAGAACCCTGTGTGACATTTAAAAAAGCATCAATTTTCAGGTGAAAGGCAGCAACATGGAAAGCTCAAGTAAGTAAAGCAGTGTGGAAAGTCTGAGTAAGTAAAGCACGTGAAAATCTCAAGTAATTAAAGCAATGTGAAAAACTTGAGTAAGCAAGCTTTAGAATCATGTGTGACGTTTAGGAGGGCATCAATTTTCAGGTGAAAGGTAGTAGCATGAAAAGCCTATGTAAGTAAAGCAAAATGCAAAAGTAATGTGAAAAACCCAAGTAACTAAAGCAATGTGAAAAACTTGAGTAAGCAAGCTCTAAAACCCCACATGACGTTCAGGAGGGCATCAATTTTTAGGTGAAAGGTAGCAACATGGAAAGCCCAAGTAATGCAGCATGGAAAGCCTGAGTAAGTAAAGCATCATGGAAATTTTGAGTAAGTAAAGCAATGTGGAAAAGTAGCATAAAAATCTTGAGTAAGTAAAGCAATAAAGAAATCTCGAGTAAGTAAACTAATGTGGAAAGCTCGAGCAAGTAAAGCAATGTGTAAAAATAGTGTAAAAAGCTTGAGTAAGTAAAGCAATGTAAAAAACTTGAGTAAGCAAGCTCTATAATCCCACATGATGTTCAGGATGGTGTCAATTTTCAAGTAAAAAGTAGCAACATGAAAAGCTCGAGTAAGTAAAGAAGCATGGAAAGCCTGAGTAAGTAAAGCAATGTAAAAATCTCAAGTAAGTAAAATAATATGAAAAGCAACATGAAAAGCTTGAGTAAGTAAACCAATGTGAAAATTTTGAGTAAGCAAGCTTTAGAACCTACATGACATTTAGGATGGCATGAATTTTCAAGTGAAAGGTAACAGTGTGAAAAGCCTTAGTAAGTAAATCAATGTGGAAAGCTAAAATAAGTAAAGCAGTGTGGAAAGCTCAAGTAAGTAAAACAACATGGAAAAGTAATATGAAAAGATCGAGTAAGTAAAGTAATGTAGAAAACTTAAGTAAGCAAGCTTTAAAACCCCGCATGACATTCAAGAGGGCATCAATTTTTAGGTGAAAGGTAGCAATGTGAAAAGTTTGAGTAAGTAAAGAAGCATGGAAAGCTCAAGTAAGTGAAACATTATGAAAATCTTGATTAAGTAAAGCAATGTAAAAATTTTGAGTAAGCAAGCTCTAGAACCCCGTATGACATTCAAGAGGGAATCAATTTTTAGGTGAAAGTTATCAGCATAGAAAGCTGGAGTAAGTAAAGCAACATGGAAAGTTTGAGTAAATAAAACGACATCGAAAGCTCGAGAAAGTAAAGCAACATAGAAAAGTAGTGTGAAAAGCTTGAGTAAGTAAAGTAATGTGGAAAACTTGAGTAAGCAAGCTCTAAAACACTACATGATTTTCAAGAGAGCTTCAAATTTCAAGTGAAAGATAGTAGCATGGAAAGCTCAAATAATTAAGCCAATGTAGAAAGCCTAAGTAAAGTAGCATGAAAAGCCTGAGTAAGTAAAGAAATGTGGAAAACTTGAGTAAGCAAGCTCTATAACCCCACATGACATTTAGGTGGGTGTCAATTTTTAGGTGAAATGTAGCAACATAGAAAGCTCAAGTAAGTAAATCAGTATAGAAATCTTGAGTAAGTAAAGCAGCATGAAAAGTTTGAGTAAGTAAAGCAACATGGAAATGTAACGTGAAAAGCTCGAGTAAGTAAAGTAATATGTAAAACTTGAGTAATCAAGCTCTAAAACTATGCAGTTTGGAAAATCAGCATGAAAAACCCGAGTAAGTAAAGCAATTTGGAAAATTAGCGTGAAAAGCTTGAGTAAGTAAAGTAATGTGGAAAACTTGAGTAAACAATCTCTAGAACCCCACATAACATTCATAAGGGTGTCAATTTTAAATTAAAATATAGCAGCATGGAAAGCTCGAATAAGTAAAACAATGTGGAAATCTTGATTAAGTAAAGTAGCATGAAAATCTTGAGTAAGTAAAGCAATGAGAAAAAAATGAATAAGCAAGCTCTATAACCCCACATAACATTTAGAAGGGTGTAAATTTTTAGATGAAAGGTAGCAACATGGAAATCTTGAGTAAATAAAGAAGCATGGAAAGTTTGAGCAAATAAAGTAGCATGAAAATTCTACGTAAGTAAAGCAATGTAGAAAACTTGAGTAAGCTCTAGAACCCTGCAAGACGTTCAGGAGGGTGTCAATTTTTAGGTGAAATGTAGAAGAATGGAAAGCTCAAGTAAGTAAAGCAATGTGGAAAACTCGAGTAAGTAAGCTAGCGTGAAAAGCTCAAGTGACTAAACCAATGTGGAAAACTTGAGTAAGTTCTATAACCCCGTGTATCATTCATGAGGGCATCAATTTTTAGTTAAAAGATAGCAACATGGAAAGCCCTAGTAAGTAAAGCAATGTGAAAAGTCAAAGTAAGTAAAACATGGAAAAATAGCATAAAAAGCTTGAGTAAGTAAATTAATGTGAAAAACTTGAGTAAACAAACTCTAAAACCCCGTGTGACATTTAAGAGGGCATCAATTTTTAGGTGAAAGGTAGCAACATGAAAATCTCAAGTAAGTAAAGCAACGTGGAAATCCCGAGTAAGTAAAACAACATGGAAAAGCAACGTGAAAAGCTCAAGTAAAGTAATGTGGAAAACTTGAGTAAACAAGCTTTAGAAAATATGTGTGACATTCAAGAGGGCATCACTTTTAAGGTGAAAGGTAGTAGTAGTATAGAAAGATCAAGTAAAGTACCATGGAAAGATCGAGTAAGTAAAGTAGTGTGGAAAGCTTGAGTAAGTAAAGTAGTGTATAAAAGCAGCATGAAATGCTTAAGTAATGTGGAAAACTTGATAAAACAAGTTCTAGAACCCTACATGACATTCAGGTGGGTGTCAATTTTTAGGTGAAAGGTAGCAGGATGGAAAACACGAGTAAGTAAAGCAACCTAGAGAGCTTGAGTAAGTAAATCAGCATGGAAAAACAACATGAAAAGTCTGAGTAAGTAAAACAATGTGAAAATTTTGAGTAAGCAAGCTTTAGAACCCCACATGACGTTCAAGAGGGCATCAATTTTTAAGTGAAAGCTAGGAATGTGGAAAGCTCCAATAAGTAAATCAGTGTGGAAAAGAAGCATGAAAATCTTGAACAAGTAAAGTAATATGGAAAAATTGAGTAAGCAAGCTCTAGAAACCCACATAACATTTAGTAGGGCATCAATTTTTAGGTGAAAGGTAGCAGTGTGGAAAGCTCGAGTAAGTAAAGCAACATGGAAAACTAGATTAAGTAAAGAAGCGTGGAAAAGTAGTGTAAAAAACTTGAATAAGTAAATAAATGTAGAAAATTTTAGTAAGCAAGCTCTATAAACCTGTGTGACATTTAAGAGGGCTTCAAATTTTAAGGGAAAGGTAGCATCATGGAAATCCTGAGTAAGTAAAGCAGTATGGAAAGCTCGAGTAAGTAAAGAAGCATGAAAACCTCGAGTAAGTAAAGCAACGTAAAAAGCCTAAGTAAAGTAATGTGGAAAACTTGAGTAAGCAATCTCTAAAACCCTGCATGATGTTTAAGAGGATGTCAATTTTTAGGTGAAAGGTAGTAGTGTAGAAAGCTCAAGTAAGTAAAGCAGCATGGAAATCTCGAGTAAGTAAAGCAATGTGAAAAGCTCAAGTAAGTAAATCAGCATGAAAAAGTAGCGTGAAAACCCTGAGTAAGTAAAGTAATATGAAAAACTTGAATAAACAAGCTCTAAAACCCTACATGACATGTAAGAGGGCATCAATTTTTAGGTGAAAGGTAGTAATGTGAAAAGCCTGAATAAATAAAATAGTGTGGAAAACCCAAGAAAGTAAAGCAATGTGGAAAGCCCGAGTAAGTAAAGCAACAAGGAAATCTTGAGTAAGTAAAGCAATGAGAAAAACTTGAGCAAGCAATCTCTAGAACCTCGTATGATGTTCATGAAGGTGTCAATTTTTAGGTGAAAGGTAGTAGTGTGGAAAGCTTTAGCAAGTGATGCAGCGTGGAAAACCTGAGTAAGTAAATCTACATGAAAAACTCGAGTAAGTAAAGTAGCATGAAAAACTTGAGTAAGTAAAGCAATGTGGAAAACTTGAGTAAGCAAGATCTAGAACCTCACATGATGTTTAAGAGGGTGTAAATTTTTAGGTGAAAGATAGTGGTGTGAAAGCCTTGAGTAAGTAAAGTAGCATAGGAAGCCTAAGTAAAGCATCTTGAAAAGCTTGAATAAGTAAAGCAATATAGAAAAATTGAGTAACCAAGATATAGAACCCTACATGACATTTAAGAGGACATCAATTTTTGGGTGAAAGGTAGTAGTGTGAAAAGCCTGAGTAAGTAAAGCAATGTTATAAAACTTGAGTAAGTAAAGTAACGTGGAAAGCCCAAGTAAGTAAAATAACATGGAAAAATAACGTAAAAATCTTGAGTAAGTAAAACAATGTGGAAAACTTGAGTAAGCAAGCTCTAGAACCCTACATGATGTTCAGGAGGGCATCAATTTTTGGGTGAAAGGTAGCAACATGGAAAGCTTGCGTAAGTAAAGCTACATGAAAAGATAGATTAAGTAAAGCAGTATGTAAAAACAATGTGAAAAGCCTGAGTAAGTAAAGCAATGTAGAAAACTTGAGTAAACAAGATCTAGAACCCCACATGACATTCAAGAGGGCATCAATTTTTAGGGGAAATATAGCAGCATGGAAAGCTCAAGTAAGTAAAGCAGTGTGCAAAGCTCGAGTAAATAAAGTAGTGTGAAAATCTCGAGTAAGAAAAAAAGAATGAAAATCTCAAGTAAGTAAAGTAATATAGAAAATTTGAGTGAGAAAGCTCTAGAATCCCGTATAACATTTAGGAGTGCATCGATTTTCAAGTGAAAGGTAGTAGTGTTGTAAGTCTAAATAAGTAAAGTAGCATGAAAAGTCCAAGTAAAGCATTTATAAAATCAACGTGAAAATCTTGAGTAAGTAAAGCAATGTATAAAACTTAAGTAAGTAAGCTCTAGAACCCCATGTGACATTCAGGAAGGCATCAATTTTTAGGTGAAAGTAAGTAGCATAAAAATCTTGAGTAAGTAAAATAGCCTGAAAAGCTTGAAAAAATAAAGTAGCATGGAAAGCCCGAGTAAGTAAAGTAGTTTAAAAATCTTGAGTAAGCAAAACAATATAAAAAAATTAAGCAAGCTCTATAACCATGCATATCATTTAGGAGGGCATTAAATTTTAGGTAAAAAGTAGCAGTGTGGAAAGTTTGAGTAAGTAAAGTAGTGTGAAAAGCTCGATTAAGTAGAGCAATGTAGAAAAGTAGCGTGAAAACCTTGAGTAAGTAAAGAAATGTGAAAAACTTGAGTAAGCAAGCTTTAGAAATCCACATGACACTCAAGACAGCATCAATTTTCATGTGAAAGTTAGCATCATGAAAAGACTGAGTAAGTAAAGTAACGTGGAAAGCATGAGTAAGTAAAGCAGTATGAAAAGTCTGAGTAAGTAAAACAATGTGAAAAATTTGAGAAAGAAAGCTCTGTAACCTAGCATGACATTCAGGAGGGTATCAATTTTTAGGTGAAAGGTTGTAGTGTGAAAATCTTGAGTAAGTAAAGCAACATGGAAAGCTTGAGTAAGTAAAATAGTATGAAAAGCTCGAGTAAGTAAAGTAGATTAAAAATTTCGAGTACGTAAAGCAACATGAAAATCTTGAGTAAGTAAAGTAATGTAGAAAACTTGAATAAGGAATCTCTAGAACCCCATGTGACATTCAGGAAGATGTCAATTTTAGGTGAAAAGTAGCAGCATGAAAACCTTGAGTAAGTAAAGTAGTGTGAAAAAGCAATGTGAAAATCTTGAGTAAGTAAAGTAATATGGAAAACTAGAGTAAGCAAGCTCTAGAACCCTACATGGTATTCTAAAGGGCATCAATTTTTAGGTGAAAGGTACTAGTGTAGAAAGCCTAAGTAAGTAAAGTAGCATGAAAACCCTAAGTAAAGCAACATGAAAACCCTGAGTAAGTAAAATAGCATGGAAAAGCAACATAAAAATCCTAAGTAAGTAAAACAATATGCAAATCTTGAGTAAACAAGCTCTATAACCTTGCATGAATTTAAGGAGAACGCCATTTTTTAAGTAAAAGGTAGCAATGTGGAAAGCCCAAGTAAGTAAAGTAGCATGGAAACTCTGAGTAAGTAAAGTAGTGTGGAAAGTATGAGTAAGTAAACATGAAAAAGTAATATTAAAAGCTCGAGTAAGTAAAGTAATGTGAAAAACTTGAGTAAGCAAGATGTTTAGGAGGGCATCAATTTTTAGGTGAAAGGTAGCAACATGGAAACCCGAGTAAGTAAAGAAATGTGGAAAGTCTGAGTAAATAAAATAACATGAAAGCATGAGAAAGTAAAGTAATGTGGAAAACTTGAGTAAGTAAGCTCTAGAACCCTACATGACGTTTAGGAGGGGATCAATTTTTTATTGAAAGGTAGCATCATGGAAATCCTAAGTAAAGTAGCGTGAAAAGTCCAAAGAAGTAAAGCAGTGTGGAATGCTAGAGTAAATAAAGAAGTGTGAAAAGCCCAAGTAAAATAATATAAAAAACTTGAGTAAGCAAGCTCTAAAACCCCGTGTGACATTTAGGAGGGCATCAAATTTTAGGTGAAAAATAGCAGCATGAAAAGCTCAAGCAAATAAATCAGCGTGGAAATCCCAAGTAAAGCAGTGTGAAAAGCCTGAGTAAGTAAAATAGTATAGAAAATCAGTGTGAAAAATTGAAGTAAAACAATGTAGAAAACTTATGTAAGCAAACTTTAAAACCCCACATGATGTTCAGGAGGGCATCAATTTTTAGGTAAAAGGTAGCAGCTTGGAAAGCTCAAGTAAGTAAAGCAACATGGAAATCTCGAATAAATAAATAAATGTAGAAAGCTCGAATAAGTAAAGTAATGTGAAAAGCTTGAGTAAGTAAAGCAATATGAAAAATATAAGTAAGCAAGCTCTAGAACCCTATATGACATTCAATAGGGCATCACTTTTCAGGTGAAAAGTAGTAGCGTGAAAATCCTAAGTAAAGCAGCATGGAAAGCTTGAATAAGTAAAGTAACATAGAAATCCCAAGTAAGTAAAGCAACATGGAAAGGTAGCTTGAAAAGCCCAAGTAAATCAATGTAGAAAACTTGAGTAAGCAAGCTCTAGAACCCTACGTGATGTTTAGGAGGGCATCAATTTTAAAGTGAAAGGTAGCAGTATGAAAAACTTGAGTAATTAAAGCAGCATGAAAAGCTTGAGTAAGTAAAACAACATATAAAAATAGTGTAAAAAGCTCGAATAAATAAATTAGCATGAAAACCTTGAGTAAGTAAAGTAATGTGGAAAATTTGAGTAAGCAAGCTCTAGAACCCCACATGACATTTAGGAGGGCATCAATTTTTATGTGAAAAGTAGCATTTTGGAAAGGCTGAATAAGTAAAGCAATGTGGAAAACTTTATTAAGAAAGCTCTAAAACTTTGTGTGACATTTAGGAGGACATCATTTTTTAAGTCAAAAATAGTAGTGTGGATGTCTCGAGTAAGTAAAGCAGTGTGGAAAGCCCAAATAAGTAAAGCAAGATGGAAAAACAACATAAAAAGCTTGAGTAAGTAAAGCAAGATAAAAAACTTGAGTAATCAAGTTCTAGAACCCCATGCGATGTTTAGGAAGGCATCAATTTTTAGGTGAAAGGTAGAAGCGTGAAAGTTAGAGTAAGTAAAGCACCATGGAAAGCTTGAATAAGCAAAGCAACTTAGAAAATGCAAGTAAAGTAGTGTGAAAAGCGCAAGTAAAGTAATTTGGAAAAGTTAAGTAAGCAAGCTCTAGAACCCCATGTGGCGTTCATGAGGGCATCAATTTTTAGGTGAAAGGTAGCAACGTGAAAATATTAAGTAAAGTAACGTAAAAAGCCCGAGTAAGTAAAACATCATGAAAAGTTTGAGTAAGTAAAATAGCATAAAAATCTTGAATAAGTAAAGCAATGTGGAAAACTTGAGTAAGTAAGCTCTAGAACCTTGCATGACGTTCAAGAGGACATCAATTTTTAGGTGAAATGTAGGAGTTTTGAAAGCCCAAGTAAGTAAAGTAGCATAGAAAGCTTGAGTAAGTAAAGCAATGTGGAAAGCCCAAGTAAGTAAAGTAACATGAAAAAGCAATGTAAAAAGCTCGAGTAAGTAAAGTAATGTGGAAAACTTGAGTAAGTAAGCTATAGAACCCTAAATGACATTCAAGAGGACAGCAATTTTTAGGTGAAATGTAGGAGTGTGGAAAGCCCAAGTAAGTAAAGTAGCATAGAAAGCTTGAGTAAGTAAAGCAGTGTGGAAAGCCCAAGTAAGTAATGTAGCATGAAAAATCAATGTAAAAATCTTGAGTAAGTAAAGTGATGTGGAAAACTTGAGTAAGTAAGCTCTAGAACCCCACGTGACGTTCAAAAGAGCATCAATTTTTAGGTGAAAGGTAGCAACGTGGAAATCTTGAGTAAGTAAAGCAACGTGAAAAGCTTGAGTAAGTAAAGCAATATGGAAAGTCTGAATAAATAAAACAGCATGAAAAAAACAACATGGAAAGATCGAGTGAGTAAAGCAATGTGGAAAACTTAAGTAAATAAGCTTTAGAATCTTGCATTACGTCAAGAGGGCATCAATTTTTAGGTGAAAGGTAGTAATGTGGAAAGATCAAGTAAGTAAAGTAGTGTGAAAACCCGAATAAGTAAAGTAACATGGAAAAGTAGCATGAAAAGCCTAAGTAAAGTAATGTGGAAAACTTGAGTAAGCAAGCTCTAAAACCCCATGTGACATTCAAGAGGGCATCAATTTTCATGTTAAAGGTAACAACGAGGAAAGTCTGAGTAAGTAAAGTAGCATGAAAAGCTTGAGTAAGTAAAGCCATGTGGAAAACTTGAGTAAACAAGTTCTAGAACTTTGCATAACGTTCAGGAGGGCATCAATTTTTAGGTGAAAGGTAGCAACGTGGAAAGCCCAAGTAAGTAAAGCAGGATGGAAAGTTTGAGTAAGTAAAGTGGCATAGAAAATCAACATTAAAATCTTGAGTAAATAAAGCTCTAGAACCACACATGACATTCAAGAGGGCGTCAATATTCATGTGAAAGGTAGCAGCATGAAAAACCCAAGTAAAGCAGCATGGAAAGCTCAAGAAAGTAAAGTAGTGTGGAAAGCCTAAGTAAGTAAAATAATATGAAAATCTTGATTAAGTGAAGCAATGTCAAAAACTTAAGTAACCAAGATTTAAAACCCTATGTGATGTTTAGGAGTGTGTTAATTTTTAAGTGAAAGGTAGCAGCATAGAAACCTTGAGTAATTAAAGTAGTGTGGAAAGCCCAAATAAGTAAAGCAATGTGAAAAGCTTGAGTAAGTAAAGCAAAGTGAAAAACCTGTTTAAGTAAAGCAATATAGAAAACTTGAGTAATCAAACTCTAGATCCGTACATGACGTTTAATAGGGTATCAATTTTTAGGTGAAAGGTAGCAGCGTGGAGAGCCCAAAAAAGTAAAGCAGCGTGGAAATTTTGAGTAAGTAAAGCCGTGTGGAAAGCTCGAGTAATTAAAACAATGTGGAAAAGTAGTGTGAAAACCCTAAGTAAAATAATGGGAAAAACTTTAGTAAGCAAGCTCTAGAATCCCACATGACATTCAGGAGGGCATCAATTATTAAGTGAAAGGTAGCAGCATGGAAAGCTCGAATAAGTAAAGCAACATGGAAAGCCTGGTACATAAAGCAGTGTGAAAAGCCTGAGTAAGTAAAGTAGCATAAAAAAGCTTGAGTAAGTAAAATAATATGGAAAACTTGAGCAAGCAAGCTCTAGAACACCCATGACATTTAGGAGGACATCACTTTTTAGGTGAAAGGTAGCAGCGTGGAAATCCCAAGTAAAGCAATGTGAAAAGCTAGAGTAATTAAAGCAGTGTGTAAAGCTCGAGTAAGTAAAGCAGCACGAAAAATTAGTGTGAAAAGTTTGAGTAAGTAAATCAATATGAAAAATTTGAGTAAGCAAGCTCTAGAACCTTGTGTGATGTTTAAGAGAGCATCAATTTTCAAGTGAAATATAGCAACATGAAAATCTAGAGTAAGTAAATAAGCGTGGAAAGCCCAAGTAAGTAAAGTAGTGTGAAAAACCCAAGTAAGTAAAGCAATGTCAAAAACTTGAGTAAGCAATCTCTAAAACCCCATGTGATATTCAAGAGGGCATTAATTTTAAGGTGAAAGGTAACAACATGGAAAGCCTAAATAAATAAAGTAGTGTGGAAAGCCTGAATAAGTAAAGTAGCCTAAAAAACCTAAGTAAAGCAACATAGAAAAGCAGCATGAAAATCTTGATTAAGTAAAGCAATGTGAAAAACTTGAGTAATCAAGCTCCATGTGACGTTCAGGAGGGCATCAATTTTTAGGTGAAATGTAGTAGTGCATAAAGCCCGAGTAAGTAAAGTAACATGGAAAAGCAACATGAAAAGCCCAAGTAAGTAAAGCGATGTGGAAATTTGAGTAAGCAAGCTCTAGAACCCCATGTGATGTTTCAAAGGGCATCAATTTTTAGGTTAAAGCTAGGAGTGTGGAAAGCTAAGTAAGTAAAGCAGCATGGAAAGCCAAAGTAAATAAATCAGCATGGAAAACTTGAGTAAACAAAGCAACGTGAAAATCTTAAATAAGTAAAGCAACGTGGAAAATTTGAGTAAGCAAGCTCTAGAACCCCACATAACGTTTAGAAGGTCATCAATTTGTAAGTGAAAGGTAGCAATGTGAAAAGCCTAAGTAAATAAAGTAGCATGAAAAGCCTGAGTAAGTAAAGCAGTGTGAAAAGCCTGAATAAGTAAAGTAGTATAGAAAAATAGTATGAAAATCCTGAGTAAGTAAAGTAATGTGGAAAATTTGAGTAAGCAAGATTTAAAACCCCATATGACATTCAAGAGGGTGTTAGTTTTTAGGTAGAAGGTAGTAGTGTGAAAAGCTCAAGTAAGTAAAGCAACATGGAAAGTTTGAGTAAGTAAAGTAGCATGGACAGCCTGAGTAAGTAAAGCAGCATGGAAAAGCATTAGAAAAAGCTTGAGTAAGTAAAGTAATGTGGAAAACTTGAGTAAGCAAGATATATAACCCCATGTGATGTTCAAAAGGGCATCAATTTTTAGGTGAAAGGTAGAAGCGTGGAAAGCTCAAGTAAGTAAAGCAACGTGGAAAGTTCGAGTAAGTAAAACAATGTGAAAATTTAGAGTGAGTAAAGCAATGTGAAAAAAAACATGAAAAGCTTGAGTAAGTAAAGCAATATGGAAAACTTGAGTAAGCAAGCTCTAAAACACCATGTGACATTCAAGAGGACATCAATTTTTAAGTGAAAGTTAGCATCATGGAAAGCTCAAGTAAGTAAAGTAGTGTGGAAAGTCTGAGTAAGTAAACTAGCATGGAAATCTCAAGTAAGTAAAAAAATGTGAAAATTTTGAGTAAGCAAGCTCAAGAATCTTGCATGATGTTCAAGATGCATCAATTTTTAGGTGAAAGGTAGTAGCGTAGAAATCCCGAGTAAGTAAATCAGTGTGGAAAGCTTGAGTATGTAAAGAAGCATGGAAAAGCAGTGTGAAAAATGCAAGTAAATAAAGTAATATAAAAAACTTGAGTAAGTAAGATCTAGAACCCCATGTGACGTTCAAGAGGGCATCAATTTTTAGGTGAAAGGTAGCAGTGTAGAAAGCTTGAGTAAGTAAAGTAACATATAAATATTGAGTAAGTAAAGCAAAGTGGAAAGCCCAAGTAGGTAAAGCAACGTGGAAAATCAACATAAAAAGATTGAGTAAGTAAAGCAATGTGAAAAACTTAAGTAAGCAAGCTCTAGAACCTCAAGTGACATTCAAGAGGGCATCAATTTTTAGGTGAAAGGTGGCAGTGTGGAAAGCTTGAGTAAGTAAAGTAACATGGAATGTCTAAGTAAGTAAAGTAGCGTGGAAAGCTCGAGTAAGTAAAACAATGTGAAAAATTTGAGTAGGCAGCTCTAGAACCCCACATGACATTTAAGAGGACATCAATTTTTAGGTGAAAGGTAGCAGTGTGGAAAGCCCAAGTAAGTAAAGCAGTGTAAAAATCCTAAGTAAGTAAAGAAGAATGAAAAACTTGAGTAAGTAAAGCAATGTGGAAAACTTGAGTAAATAAGCTTTAAAACCCTACATGATGTTTAGGAAGGCATCAATTTTTAGATGAAAGGTAGCAGCATGGAAATCTTGAGTAAGTAAAAAAGAGTGGAAAAGAAGCGTGAAAAGCTCGAGTATGTAAAGAAAAGTGGAAAACTTGAGTAAGAAAGCTCTAGAACCTCGTGTGACATCCAAGAAGGCATTAATTTTTAGCTAAAAGGTAGTAGTGCAAAAAGCTCAAGTAAATAAAGCAGCATGAAAATTCAATGTAAGTAAAGCAGTGTAGAAAGCCTAAGTAAGTAAAGTAGTGTGAAAAGCTCGAGTAAGTAAAGCAATATCAAAATTTTGATTAAGCAAACTCTAGAACCTGGCATGACCTTCAGGAGTGCATCAATTTTTAGGAGAAAGGTAGTAGTCTGGAAAGCCCAAGTAATTAAAGCAGCTTGGAAAGCTCGAATAAGTAAAGTAGTTTAGAAAGTCTGAGTAAGTAAAACAATGTGAAAAAGTAGTGTGAAAAGCTTAAATAAGTAAAACAATATGGAAAACTTGAGTAAATAAGCTCTAGAACCCTGCATGATATTCAATAAGGCGTTAATTTTTAAGTGAAAGGTAGCAGCATGAAAGTTTTGAGTAAGTAAAGCAGCGTGAAAGCTCGAGTAAGTAAATCAGCGTGGAAAGACCAAACAAGTAAAATAGAGTGGAAAAGCAGTATAAAAAGGCTGAATAAGTAAAGCAATGTGGAAAACTTAAATAAGTAAGCTCTAAAACCCTGCATGATGTTTAAGAGGGCATCAATTTTTAGGTGAAAGGTAACATCGTGGAAAGCTCAAGTAAAGCAATGTGGAAAGTTTGAATACATAAAGCAACATGAAAAGATTGAGTAAGTAAATCAATGCATAAAACTTGAGTAAGTAAGCTCTAAAACCCGATGTGACGTTCATGGGGGCATCAATTTTTAGGTGAAAGGTAGCCGAATAGAAAGCCCAAATAAAAAAAGTAGTGTAGAAAACTTGAGTAATTAAATCAGTATGAAAAAGCAACATGAAAATCTTGAGTAAGTAAAGTAATGTGGAAAACTTGATTAAGCAAGCTCTAGAACCCCATGTGACATTTAGGAGGGCATTAATTTTTAGGTGAAAGGTAACAACATCAAAATCCCAAGTACGTAAAGCAACGTGGAAAGCATGAGTAAGTAAAGTAGCATGGAAAGCTCGAGTAAATAAAATAGTGTATAAAAGTAGCATAAAAAACTCGAGTAAGGAAAGCAATCTAAAAAACTTGAGTAAGCAAGCTCTACAACCCTACATGACATTCAAGAAGATGTCAATTTTTAAGTGAAAAGTGGCAGTGTGGAAATCCTAATAAGTAAAGTAGCATGAAAAGTATGAGTAAGTAAAGCAGTGTGGAAAGCTTGATAAAGTAAAGTATCGTTGAAAAGTAGCATGAAAATCCTGAGTAAGTAAATAAATATGGAAAACATGAGTAAGCAAGCTCTGTAACCCCATGTGACATTTAGGAGGGCATCAATTTTTAGGTGAAAGGTAGCAGCATGGAAAGCTCGAGTAAGTAAAGTAACGTGGAAAGCTCAAGTAAGTAAAATAGTGTGAAAATCTTGTGTAAGTAAAGCAATGTGGAAAACTTAAGTAAGTAAGCTTTAGAACCGCACATGACGCTCAAGAGGGCATCTATTTTTAGGTGAAAGGTAGTAGCGTGAAAATCTTGGGTAAGTAAAGCAATGTGGAAATCTCAAGTAAGTAAAACAATATAGAAAAGCAACATGAAAAGCTTGAGTAAGTAAAGTAATGTGAAAATTTTGAGTAAACAAGATCTATAAACCCCATGTGACATTCAAGAGGGCATCAATTTTTAGGTGAAAGGTAGCAATGTGGAAAGGCCGAGAAAGTAAAGTAGGATATAATACTTGAGTAAGTAAAGCAACGTGAAAATCACGAGTAAGTAAAGTAATGTAGAAAACTTGAGTAAGCAATCTCTAGAACGCCACGTGATGTTCAAGAGGGTATCCTTTTTTAGGTGAAAGGTAGCAGCATGGAATGCCCAGTTAAGTAAATCAGCATGAGAAGCCTGAGTAAGTAAAGCATCGTTGAAAGCTCAAGTAAAGTAGTGTGGAAAACATAAGTAAGCAATCTCTAGAACCCCACATGATGTTTAGGAGGGCATCAATATTTAAGTGAAAGGTATCATTGTGGAATGCCTGAGTAAGTAAAGCAATGTGGAAAGCCCGAGTAAGTAAAGCAATGTGAAAAACCAGAGTAAGTAAAGTAATGTGGAAAACTTGAGTAAGCAAGCTCTAAAACCTTGTGTGATGTTCAGGAGGGCATCAATTTTAAGTGAAAGGTAGTAGCATGGAAAGCCCAAGTAAAGCAAAATAGAAATCCCGAGTAAGTAAAGCAACATAGAAATCTTGAGTCAGTAAAGCAGTGTGAAAAGCTTGAGTAAGTAAAGCGTTGTGGAAAACTTGAGTAAGCAAACTCTAAAACCCCACATGACGTTCAGGAGGGCATCAATTTTTAGGTGAAAGGTAGTAGTGTGGAAAGCCCAAGTAAGTAAAGTAGCGTGAAAATCTTGAATAAATAAAGCAACATGGAAAGACTGAGTAAGTAAAGTAGCATGAAAATTTTAAGTAAATAAAGTAATATGGAAAACTTGAGTAAGCAAACTCTAAAACCTCACATGACACTTAGGAGGGCATCGATTTTTAGCTAAAAGGTATCAATGTGGAAAGCCCAAGTAAGTAAAGCATCGTGGAAGCCTGAGTAAGTAAGGCAATGTGAAAAACCCAAGTAAACAAAGCAACATGAAAAATTAATGTGAAAAACTTGAGTAAGTAAAGCAATATAGAAAACTTGAGTAAGCAAGCTATAGAACCCTATGTGACGTTTAGGAGGGCATCAATTTTTAGGTGAAAGGTAGCAGCATGGAAAGTTTGAGTAATTAAAGAAGAGTGAAAATTTTGAGTAAGTAAACTAGCGTGAAAAGCCCAAGTAAGTAAAGTAACATAAAAAAGCAATGTGAAAATCTCAAGTAAAGCAATGTGAACAACTTAAGTAAGCAAGCTCTAAAACCTCACATGGTATTCAGGAGGGCATCAATTTTTAGGTGAATGGTAGCAACGTGGAAAGTTAAAGTAAGTAAAGAAGCGTAGAAAATCAGCATGAAAAGCCCGAGTAAGTAAATCAATGTGGAAAACTTGAGTAAGCAAGCTCTAAAACACTAGGTCACATTCAAGAAGGAGTCAATTTTCATGTTAAAAGTAACAGCAAGGATAGCTTGAGTATGTAAATTAGCATTAAAATCTTGAGTAATTAAAGTAATGTTGAAAACTTGAGTAAGGAAGCTTTAGAACCCTGCATGACATTTAGGAGGGAATTAATTTTTAGGTGAAAGGTAATAGCATGGAAAGCATGAGTAAGTAAAGCAGTGTGGAAAGTTTGAGTAAGTTGCATGGAAGAGCAGCATGAAAAACTCAAGTAAATAAAGAGATTTTGAAAATTTAAGTAAGCAAGCTTTAGAACCCCGCATGACATTTAGGAGGGCATCAATATTCATATGAAAGATAGCAACATGAAAAACCCAAGTAAGTAAAGTAGCATAGAAAGCTCAAGTAAGTCTAGCAATGTGAAAATCACGAATAAGTAAAACTACGTGAAAAGCTTGAACAAGTCAAATAATGTGGAAAACTTGAGTAAGCAAGCTCTAGAACCACATGTGACATTCAAGAGTGCATCAATTTTTAGGTGAAAGGTAGCAACATCAAAATCCCAAGTAAGTAAAGCAGTGTGAAAATTTTGAGTAAGTAAAGTAGTGTAGAAACCCTGAGTAAGAAAAGCAACGTAAAAAGCCTGAGTAAGTAAAGCAATGTGGAAAACTTGAGTGAGAAAGATCTAGAACCCCGTATGACATTCAGGAGGGCATCAATTTTTAGGTAAAAATTAGCAGCATGAAGATCTCTAGTAAGTAAAGTAGCATGGAAAGCATGAGTAAGTAAAGCAGCATAGAAAGCCTAAGTAATTAAAGCAACACAAAAAAATAGTATGAAAACCTTGACTTAGTAAAACAATGTAGAAAACTTGAGTAAACAAGCTCTAGAATCCCATGTGACATTTAGGAGGGCATCAATTTAAAGGTGAAAGGTAGTAGCATGGAAGGCTTGAGTAAGTAAATTAGTGTGAACAAATAATGTGAAAAACTCTAGTAGGTAAAGCAATGTGAAAACCTGAGTAACCAAGCTCTAGAACCCCATGTGATGTTTAGGAGGGTGTCAATTTTTAGGTGAAAGGTTGTAGTGTTGAAAGCTCAAATAAGTAAAGTAACATGGAAATCCTGATAAGTAAAGCAGTGTGAAAAGCTAGAGTAAGTAAAGTAGCATGAAAAAGCTTGAGTAAGGTAATGAGAAAAACTTGAGTAAGCAAGCACTAGAACTCCATGTGATGTTTAGGAGGGAATCAATTTTTAGATGAAAGGTAGCAGTGTGAAAAGTTTGAGTA
Organism: Torreya grandis; assembly: GCA_037957365.1. Classification (NCBI taxonomy): domain Eukaryota; kingdom Viridiplantae; phylum Streptophyta; class Pinopsida; order Cupressales; family Taxaceae; genus Torreya; species Torreya grandis. Next base: position 2,186,295 of record JARHVA010001477.1, read on the forward strand.
AGTAAAGTAGTGTGGAAAAGCCTAAGTAAGTAAAACAATATGAAAAGCTTGAGTAAGCAAGCTCTAGAACCCCACGTGACGTTCAAGAGGCATCGATTTTCAAGTAAAAATAGTAATGTGGAAATCCCAAGTAAGTAAAGTAGCATGGAAAGCCTAAATAATTAAACCAATGTGAAAAGCTCGAGTAAGTAAAGCAACATGAAAAAGCAATGTGAAAAACCTGATTAAGTAAAGCAATATGGAAAACTTGAGTAAGGAACCTCTAGAACCCTATGTGATGTTTAGGAAGGCATCATATTTTAGGTGAAAGGTAGCAACATGGAAATTTAGAGTAATTAAAACAACGTGGAAAGTCTAAGTAAGTAAAGTAGCATGTAAAAATAGTGTGAAAAGCTCGAGCAAATAAGGCAATGTGGAAAACTTAAGTAAGCAAGCTTTAGAACCCCATGTCACATTCAGAAGGACATCAATTTTCAGGTGAAAGGTAGTAGCATGGAAAGCCTGAGTAAATAAAGTAGCGTGGAAAGCCTAAGTAAGTAAATCAGCATGGAAAGCTTTAGTAAGTAAAACAACATGGAAAAGCAACATAAAAAACTCGAGTAAGTAAAGCAATGTGGAAAACTTGAGTAAGCAACCTTTAAAACCCCACATGATGTTCAGGAGGGCATTAATTTTTAGGTGAAAGCTAGAAGCTTGGAAAGCACAAGTAAGTAAAGCAGCATGAAAAGCCCAAATAAGTAAAATAATGTAGAAAATTTGAGTAAGCAAGCTCTAGAACCCCATGTGACATTCAAGAGGGCATCAATTTTTAGGTTAAAGGTAGCATCGTGGAAAACCCAAATAAGTAAAGTAGCATAGAAATTTTGAGTAAGTAAAATAGTGTGAAAAACTTGAGTAAGTAAAGGATCGTAAAAAGCTTGAGTGAGTAAAGCACCATAGAAAATTTGAATAAGCAAGCTCAAGAACCCCACATGACATTCAAAAGGGCATCAATTTTTAGGTGAAAGGTAGTACCATAGAAAGGTCGAGAAGTAAAGCAGCGTGGTAATCTCGAGTAAGTAAAGTAGCGTAGAAAGCTTGAGTAAGTAAAGTAGTATAGAAAAATATCATGAAAAACTTGAGTAGGTAATGTAATGTGGAAAACTTGAGTAAGGAAGCTCTAGAACCCTACATGACATCTAAGAGGATGTCAATTTTTAGGTAAAAGATAGTAGTGTGGAAAGCCTAAGTAAATAAAACAATTTGGAAAGCTCCAGTGAGTAAAGTAATGTGGAAATCCCAAGTAAGTAAAGCAACATAGAAAAGTATCATGAAAATCTTAAGTAAAGCAATGTGGAAAACTTGAGTAAGCAAGCTCTATAACCCCACGTGACATTTAGGAGGGCATCAATTTTCATGTGAAAGGTAGCAGCATGGAAAGCACAAGTAAGTAACGCAATGTGAAAAGCTTGAGTAAGTAAAGCAGCATGGAAAGCACAAGTAAGTAAAGCAACATGGAAAAAAAGAGTGAAAACCCTGAGTAAGTAAAGCAATGTGAAAAAATTGAGTAGGCAAGCTCTAGAACACCACGTGATGTTCAGGAGGGTGTTAATTTTTAGGTGAAAGGTAGCATCATGGAAAACTTGAGTAAGTAAAGTAGTGTGAAAACTCCGAGTAAGTAAAGCAACATAGAAATCCTAAGTAAGTAAAGCAATGTGGAAAACTTGAGTAAGCAAGGTCAAAAATATTGCATAATGTTTACGAGGGCATCATTTTTTAGGTGAAAGGTATCAGCGTGGAAAGTCTGAGTAAGTAAAAAAACATGGAAAAATAACGTGAAAATCCCAAGTAAGTAAAGCAATATGGAAAACTTGAGTAACCAAGCTCTAGAACCCCACATGACATTCAAGAGGGCATAAAGTTTTAGGTGAGAGGTGGTAGCATGAAAAGCTTAAGTATGTAAATCAGCATAGAAAGCTCGAGTAAGTAAAGCAACGTGGAAATCCTGAGTAAGTAAAGCAACATGTAAAATCAACATAAAAATCTTGAGTAAGTAAAGCAATGTGAAAAACTTAAATAAGCAAGTTCTAGAACCTCGAGTGACATTCAGGAGGGTGTTAATTTTTAGGTGAAAAGTGGTAGCATGGAAAGCCTGAGTAAGTAAAGTAGTAAGAAAATCCGGAGTAAGTAAAGCAATGTGGAAATCCTGAGTAAGTAAAATAACATGAAAAGCAAGAGTAAGTAAAACAATGTAGAAAACTTGAGTAAGCAAGCTCTAGAACCCCATGTGATGTTTATGAGGATGTCAATTTTCAAGTGAAAGGTAGTAGCGTGGAAAGCTTGAGTAAGTAAAGTAGTGTGGAAAAATCAAGTAAATCAATGTGAAAAAATGAGTAAGTAAAGCAATGTGAAAAACTTGAGTAAACAAGCTCTAAAAGCCCATATGATGTTTAGGAGGGCGTCAATTATTAGATGAAAGGTAGCAGTGTGAAAAGTTTGAGGGAGTAAAGCAAAATGGAAAGTTTGAGGGAGTAAAGAAGAATGGAAAGTTTGAGTAAGTAAATCAGAATGGAAAGTTTGAGTAAGTAAAGCAGCGTAAGAAGCAAGAGTATGTAAATCAAAGTGGAAAACCTGATTAAGTAAGCTCTAAAACCCCACATGATGTTTAGGAGGGCATCAATTTTTAGTTAAAAGGTAGCAGCGTGGAAAGCTTGAGTAAATAAAATAGTGTGGAAATATTGAGTAAGTAAAGCAAGATGAAAAGCTTAAGTAAATAAAATAATATCAAAAACATGAGTAAGCAAGCTCTAGAACCCCACATGACCTTCAAGAGGGCATCGATTTTTAGGAAAAAGGTAGCAATGTGAAATGCTTGAGTAAGTAAAGCAGTGTGGAAATCTTAAGTAAAGAAATGTAGAAAGCTCGAGTAAGTAAAACAACAAAAAAAGCAGTGTAAAAGTCTTGAGTAAGTAAAAAAATATAGGAAATTTGAGTAAACAAGATCTAGAACCCCATGTGATGTTCAATAAGGCATCAATTTTTAGGTGAAATGTAGCAGCATGGAAAGCTCGAGTAATTAAAGCAGCGTGGAAAGTCTGAGTAAGTAAAGCAGTGTGAAAAGCCCAAACAAGTAAAGTAGAGTGGAAAAGTAGCATGAAAAGGCTGAGTTAGTAAAACAATGTAGAAAACTTAAGTAAGCAAGCTCTAAAACCCCATGCAACATTCAAGAGGGCATCAATTTTTTAATGAAAGGTAGCAACATCAAAATATCAAGTAAGCAAAGCAGCATGGAAAGCTTGATTAAGTAAATTAGCATAGAAAGCCTGAATAAGTAAAGCAATGTGAAAAGCTTGAGTAAGTAAATCAATGTGGAAAACTTAAGTAAGCTCTATAACCCCATGTGACGTTTAGGAGGGTGTTAATTTTTAGGTCAAAGGTAGTAGTGTGGAAAGTCTAAGTAAGAAAAATAGTATGGAAAGCCTAAGTAAGTAAAGCAGTGTGAAAAGCCTAAGTAAATAAAACATCGTGAAAAGCTGGAGTAAGTAAAATAATGTGGAAAACTTGAGTAAGTAAGCTCTAGAACCCCACATAACATTCAAGAGGGCATCAATTTTTAGGTGAAAGGCAACAACGTGAAAATTATGAATAAGTAAAGGAGCGTGGAAAGCCCGAGTAAGTAAAGCAACGTAGAAAGCTTGAGTAACTAAAGCAACATGGAAAAGTAGCATGAAAATCTCGAGTAACTAAAGTAATGTAGAAAACTTGAGTAAGCAAGATCTAGAACCCTACATGACAATCAAGAGGACATCAATTTACAAGTAAAAGGTAGCAGCATGGAAAGCTCAAGTAAGTAAAGAAGTGTGGAAAGTATGAGTAAGTAAAGTAGCGTGGAAAGCTCAATAAAGTAAAGCATCATGGAAAAGTAACGTGAAAAGCTCGAGTAAGTAAAGCAATATGGAAAACTTGAGAAAGCAAGCTCTAGAACCCCATGTAACATTCAAGAGGGCATTAATTTTTAGGTGAAAGGTAGTAGTGTGGAAATCCCAAGTAAGTAAAGCAGTGTAGAAATCCTAAGTGATAAAAATAGCATGGAAAGGAAGCATGAAAATCTTGATTAAGTAAAGCAATATGGAAAACTTGAGTAAGCAAGCTTTAGAACACCACGTGATGTTTGAGAGGGCATTTATTTTTAGGTGAAAGGTAGAACCATGAAAATCTGGAGTAAGTAAAGCAACATGGAAATCTTGAGTAAGTAAAGCAGCATGAAAATATCGCGTAAGTAAATTAATATAAAAAATTTGAGTAAGCAAGCTCTATAAACCCCATATGATGTTTAGGAGGGCATTAATTTTTAGGTGAAAGGTAGCAGCATAGAAAGCCTGAGTATGTAAATTAGTGTGAAAAGCTTGAGTAAATAAAATAGCATGGAAAGCTTGAGTAAGTAAAGCAACATGAAAAAATAATAACATGAAAAGCTTGAGTAAGTAAAGCAGCATGGAAAGTTCAAATAAGTAAAGTAGTGTGGAAAAGTTGCATGAAAATCTTGAGTAAGTAAAGCAATGTAGAAAAGCAAGCAAGCTTTAGAACCCCATGTGATGTTCAGGAGGGTATCAATTTTTAGGTGGAAAGTAGCAATGTGGAAAGCTTGAGTAAGTAAAATACCATGTAAATCTTGAGTAAGTAAAGCAACATGAAAAACTTGAGTAAATAAAGTAATATGGAAAACTTGAGTAAGCAAGCTCTAAAACCCAATGTGATATTCAAGAGGGTATCAATTTTTAAGTAGAAGGTAACAAAATGGAAAGCTTGAGTCAGTAAAGCAGCTTGAAAAGCCTGAGTAAGTAAAGTAGCATAAAAATCTTGAGTAAGTAAAGCAACATTAAAATCTTAAGTAAGTAAAGCAATGTGGAAAACTTGAGTAAGTAAGCTCTAGAACCCCATGTGATGTTCAAGAGTGTGTCAGTTTTTAGGTGAAAGGTTGTAATGTCAAAGTCTAAATAATTAAAGCAATGTGGAAAGCCTAAGTAAGTAAAGTAGCATAGAAATCTCGAGTAAGTAAAGCAGTATGAAAAGCTCAAGTAAGTAAATCAATGTGGAAAACTTGAGTAAGCAAGCTCTAGAACCTTGTGTGATGTTTAGGAGGGCATCAATTTTTAAGTGAAAGGTAGCAACGTGGAAAGCCCGAGTAAGTAAAGCAACATAGAAAAGTAACGTGAAAATCCTGAATAAGAAAAATAATGTGCAAAACTTGAGTAAGTAAGCTCTAGAACCCTACATACATTTAGGAGGGCATCAATTTTTAGGTGAAAGGTAGCAGTGTGAAAAGCTTGAGTAAGTAAAGTAGCGTAGAAAGCCTAAGTAAGTAAAATAATTTGGAAAAGTAGCGTGAAAAGTCTTTGTAAGTAAAGCAATATGGAAAAATTGAGTAAACAATCTCTAGAACCCAATGTGACATTCAGGAAGGCATCAATTTTTAGGTGAAAGGTAGCAGCGAGGAAAGTTTGAGTAAATGAAGTTGTATGGAAAGCCTGAGTAAGTAAACTAGTGTAGAAATCATGAGTAAGTAAAGTAGCATAAAAATCTCGAGTAAGTAAAGCAATGTAAAAAATTTAAGTATGCAAGCTCTAGAAACCCATGTGACATTTAAAAGGGCATCAATTTTTAGGTGAAAGATAGCAGCATGGAAAGATCAAGTAAGTAAAGCAGTGTGGAAATCCTAAGTAACTAAAGTAGTGTGGAAAAGCATCATGAAAAAGATTGAGTAAGTAAAACAATGTGGAAAACTTGAGTATGCAAGCTTTAGAACCCCATGTTATGTTTAGGAGGGTGTAAATTTTTAGGTAAAAGGTAGCATCATGGAAATCTTGAGTAAGTAAAGTAGTGTGGAAATCCTGAGTAAGTAAAGCAGTGTGAAAAGCCCAAGTAAGTAAAGCAATGTAAAAATTTTGAGTAAGCAAGTTCTAAAACACCACGTGACATTCAGAAGGGATTCAATTTTTAGGTAAAAGGTAGTAGCATCGAAAGCTCAAGTAAGTAAAGCAGCATGAAAAGCCTCAGTAAGTAAAGCAACATGAAAAGATTGAGTAAGTAAAGTGGCATGAAAAAAGTAACATGAAAAACCTAATTAAGTAAATCAATGTGGAAAACTTTAGTAAGCAAGCTCTAGAACCCAACATGATGTTTAGGAAGGCATCAATTTTTGGGTGAAAGTTAGTAGCATGGAAAACCTGAGTAAGTAAAGTAGCATGGAAATCTCAAGTAAATAAAGTAGCGTGGAGATCTTGAGTAAGTAAAATAACATAAAAATCCCAAGTAAAATAATGTAGAAAACTTTAATAAGCAAGTTCTAGACCCCCATATGACATTTAGGAAGGCATCAAATTTAAGATGAAAGGTATTAGCATCGAAATCCCAAGTAAGTAAAGTAGCATGAAAAGCTTGAGTAATTAAAGTAGCATTGAATGCTCGAGTAAGTAAAGTAGTGTGAAAAAACAATGTGAAAAGCTCAAGTAAGTAAATCAATGTGGAAAAATTGAGTAAGCAAGCTCTAAAATCTTGTGTGACATTCAAGAGGGTGTCAGTTTTCGGGTGAAAGGTAGTAGCATGGAAAACTCAAGTAAGTAAACCAACATGCAAAGCCCAAGTAAGTAAAGCAACATGAAAAGCTTGAGTAAGGCAACATGGAAAAGTAACATGAAAAGCCCAAGTAAGTCAAGCAATGTGGAAAATGTGAGTAAGCAAGCTCTAAAACCCATGTGACATTCAGGAGGGCATCAATTTTAAGGTGAAAGGTAGTAGCGTGGAAAGCTCAAGTAAGTAAAGCAATGTGGAAAGCTCGAGTAAGTAAAGCAATGTGAGAAAATAACATGAAAATCTTGAGTAACTAAAGCAATGTTGAAAACTTGAGTAAGCAAGCTCTAGAACCCTACATGATGTTCATGTGGGCATCAATTTTTAGGTGAAGGTTAGCAATGTAGAAAGCCTGAGTAAGTAAAGTAGCATGAAAATCTTGAGTTAGTAAAGCAATGTGAAAAACTTGAGTAAGTAAAGCAGCGTGAAAAGCTTGAGTACATAAAGCAACATAGAAAAGTAACATGAACAAGCTAAATAAGTAAAGCAATGTTAAAAACTTGAGTAAACAAGCTCTAGAACCAAGTGTGATGTTCAAGATGGCATCAATTTTTATGTGACTGGTATTAGTGTGCAATGCTAAAGTAAGTAAAGTAACGTGAAAAACTTGAGTAAGTAAAGCAGCATGGAAAGCCCATGTAAAGAAAACAATGTCAAAACCCTAAGTAAGTAAAGAAATGTAGAAAACTTGAGTAAGTAAGCTCTAGAACCCCATGTGACATTTAGGAGGGCATCAATTTTTAGGTGAAAAGTAGCAGCATGAAAATCTTAAGTAAAATAGTGTGAAAAGATTAAGTAAAGCAATGTGGAAAAGTACCGTGAGAAGCCCAAGTAAGTAGTGCAATGTATAAAAATTGAGTAAGCAAGCTCTAGAACACCACGTGATGTTTACGAGGGCATCAATTTTTAGGTGAAAGGTAGCAGTGTGGAAAGCCCAAGTAAGTAAAGCAGCATGGAAAGCTTGAGTAAGTAAAGCAGTGTGAAAAGCTTGAGTTAGTAAAGCAATGCAAAAAGTCAGAGTAAGTAAAGCAATGTAGAAAACTTGAGTAAGCAAGCTCTAGAACGCCACGTGACATTCAAGAAGGTGTCAATTTTTAGGTGAAATGTAGCAGCGTGAAAAGCTCAAGAAAGTAAACTAATGTGGAAAGCCTGAGTAAGTAAAGCAACATGAAATGCCTAAGTAAGTAAAGCAATGTGGCAAACTTGAGTAAGCAAGCTCTAGAACCTCACGTGACATTCAAGAGAGCATCAATTTTGAAGTGAAAGGTAGTAACATGGAAAGCTTGAATAGGTAAAGCAACGTGGAAAGCTCGCATAAGTAAAGCAACATGAAAAGCTTGAATAAGTAAAGCAATTTTCAACATAGAAAGAATGAGTAAGTAAGCTTTAGAACCCCACATGACATTCAGGAGTATGTCAAATTTTAGGTGAAAAGTAGCAGCATGAAAAGCCCAAGTAAGTAAAGTAGTGTGAAAAGCTTTAGTAAGTAAAGCAATGTGGAAAAGCAACGTGAAAAGCCCAAGTAAGTAAATCAATGTGGAAAAATTGAGTAAGTGAGCTCTAAAACATCACATGATGTTTAGGAAGGCATCAATTTAGAGGTAAAAGGTAGCAACATGAAAAGCCCAAGTAAGTAAAACAATGTGGAAAGCCTAAGTAAGTAAAGTAGTGTGAAAAGCATGAGTTAGTAAAATAGTGTGAAAAGAATGAGTAAGTAAAGAAATGTGGAAAATTTGAGTAAGCCAGCTCTAGAAACCCGCATGATGTTTATAAGGGTGTCAATTTTTAGGTGAAAGATAGTAGCATGGAAATATTGAGTAAGTAAAGCAATGTGGAAAGCTCGAGTAAGTAAAGTAGTGTGGAAAGCTCGAGGAAGTAAAGCAACATGAAAAAGTAGCATGAAAATCCCAAGTAAATAAAACAATATGGAAAACTTGAGTAAGCAAGCTCTAAAACCTCACATTATATTTAGGAGGGCATCAATTTTCAGGTGAAAGGTAGCAACATGGAAAACCTGAGTATGTAAAGTAGTGTGAAAAGTCCAAGTAAGTAAATTAGTGTGGAAAATAGCATGAAAAGCTCGAGTAAGTAAAGCAATGTAGAAAAATGGAGCAAACAAGCTCTAGAACTCTATGTGACATTTAGGAGGGCATCAATTTTTAGATGAAAGATAGCAGCATGGAAAGCCTGAGTAAGTAAAGTAGCATAGAAAGCTCAAGTAAGTAAAGCACCATGGAAATCCTGAGTAAGTAAAGTAGCATAGAAAAGCTACGTGAAAAGCTGAAGTAAGTAAAGCAATGTGAAAAACTTGAGTAAACAAACTCTAAAACCCCATTTGACATTCATTGGGGCATCAATTTTCAAGTAAAAGGTAGAGCGTGGAAATCTCGAGTAAGTAAAACAACGTGGAAATCCTGAGTAAGTAATATAGTATGGAAAGTCATATTGAGTAAAGCAACATGAAAAGCCTAAGTAAGTAATACAATGTGAAAAACTTGAGTAAGCAAGATCTAGAACCTTGTGTGACATTTAAGAGGGCATCAATTTTAAGGTGAAAGGTAGCAATTTGAAAAGTTTGAGTAAGTAAAGCAATATGGAAACCCTGAGTAAGTAAAGTGGCATTGAAAAGAAACATGACAAGCTTGAGTAAGTAAAGCTATGTGGAAAACAAGAGTAAGCAAGCTCTAGAACCTCATGTGGCATTCAAGAGTGCATCAATTTTTAGGTGAAATAAGTAGTGTGGAAAGCTCGAGTATGTAAATTAGTGTGGAAAGCCTGAGTAAGTAAAACAATGTGAAAAACTTGATTAATCAAGCTCTAGAACCCCACATGATTTAAGAGGGCATCACATTTTAGGTGAAAGGTAGCAGCGTAGAAAGATCAATTAAGTAAAGCAATGTGGAAATCCTAAGTAGAAAAGTAGCATGGAAAGCATGAATAAGTAAAGCAATGTAGAAAAATTGAATAAGCAAGCTCTAAGACCCCATGTGACATTCAAGAGGGCATCAATTTCCAAGTGAAAGATAATAGCATAGAAAGCTAGAGTAAGTAAAGTAGCATGGAAAGCCCAAGTAATTAAAGCAACATAGAAATCTCGAGTAAGTAAATCAATATGGAAAAGCAACATGAAAATCCCAAGTAAGTAGAGCAATGTGGAAAACATGAGTAAGCAAGCTCTAGAACCCTATGTGATGTTCAAGAGGGCATCAATTTTTAGATAAAAAGTACTAGCATAGAAATCCTAAGTAATTAAAGTAGCATGGAAATCCTGAGTAAGTAAAGTAACATGAAAAAGCAACGTGAAAAGCCTGAGTAAGTAATGTAGAAAACTTGAGTAAGCAAGCTCTAAAACCCTATGTGATGTTCAAGAGGGCATCAATTTTTAGGTGAAAGGTAGCAGCGTGGAAAGCCTGAGTAAGTAAAGTAGCATGAAAATCCCAAGTAAAACAATGTGGAAAACTTGAGTAAGCAAGCTCTAGAACCTTGCATGATGTTCAAGAGGGTGTCAATTTTCAAGTGAAAGGTAGTAACATGGAAATCTTGAGTAAGTTAAGCAATTTTGAAATCCTGAGTAAGTAAAACAACATGAAAATCTCAAGTAAGTAAAGTAGCGTGAAAAGCTTGAATAAGTAAAACAAAGTGGAAAACTTAAGTAAGCAAGCTTTAAAACCCCACATGACATTCAAGAGGGTGTAAATTTTTAGGTGAAAGGTAGCAGCATGAAAATATTGAGTAAGTAAATTAGCATGGAAAGCTTGAGTAAGTAAAGCAACATGAAAAACCTAAGTAAGTAAAACAATATGAAAAACTTGAATAAGCAAGCTCTAGAACCCCACATGATGTTTAAGAGGGCATCAATTTTTAGGTGAAATGTAGTAGCATGTAAAGTTTGAGTAAGTAAAGCAGCGTAGAAATCTTGAGTAAGTAAATCAATGTGGAAATCTCGAGTAAGTAAAGTAACATGTAAAAGTAGTGTGAAAAGCTCAAGTAGTTAAAGTAATGTGGAAAACTTGAATAAGCAAGCTCTAGAACCTCATGTGACATTCAGGATGGCATCAGTTTTTAGGTGAATGGTAGCAATGTGGAAAGTCTGAGTAAGTAAAGCAATATGGAAATCTTGAGCAAGTAAAGTAGCATGAAAATCTTGAGTAAGTAAAATAACATAGAAAAACAAAGTGAAAATCTCGAGTAAGTAAAGTAATATAAAAAACTTGAGTAAGCAAGCTCTAGAACCCTGTATGATGTTCAAAAAGGCAACAGTTTTTAGGTGAAAGGTAGTAGCATGGAAAGATTGAGTAAGTAAAGCAGCGTGGAAATCTTGAGTAAGTAAAGTAGTGTGAAAAGTATGAGTAAGTAAAGCAATGTGGAAATTTTGAGTAAACAAGCTTTAGAACCTCGCATGATGTTCAAGAGGGCATCAATTTTTAGGGAAAAGGTCACAGTTTAGAAAGCTCAAGTAGGTAAAGAAGCATGGAAAGTCAGAGTAAGCAAAGTAGCATGGAAAAATAGCATGAAAATCTTGAGTAAATAAAGTAATGTGCAAAACTAGACTAAGCATGCTCTAGAACCCCGCATGATGTTTAGGAGGGCATCAATTTTCAAGTGAAAGGTAGTAGCATGGAAATCCCAAGTAAGTAAATCACCATGGAAAGCTCGAGTAAGTAAAGCAGTGTAGAAAGCTCGAGTAAGTCAAATATACTAGAAAAGTAGCGTGAAAAGCCTGAGTAAGTAAAACAATGTGGAAAACTTGAGTAAGCAAGTTCTAGAACCACACATGAATTTTAAGAGGGCATCAATTTTTAGGTGAAATTAAGTAGTGTGGAAAGCCTGAGTAAGTACAACAGCATGGAAAACTAGCATGAAAATCCCAACTAAGTAAAGCAAAGTGGAAAACTTAAGTAAGCAAGCTCTAGAACCCTGCGTGATGTTGAGGAGGGCATCAATTTTTAGGTAAAAGGTAGCAGCATGAAAATTCTAATTAAGTAAAGCAGTGTGGAAAGTTCAAGTAAGTAAAGCAATGTGGAAGGCTCGAGTAATTAAATCAGCTTCGTAAAGTAGCATGAAAATCCTTTGTAAGTAAAGTGATGTGGAAAACTTGAGTAAGCAAGCTCTAGAACTTCGTGTGATGTTCAAGAGGGCATCAATTTTTAGGTGAAAAGTAGCAATGTGAAAAGATCAAACAAGTAAAGCAATGTGGAAATCCTGAGTACGTAAATCAACATAGAAAGCTTGATGAGTAAGTAAAGCAGTATGAAAAAACAACATGAAAAGCTTGAGTAAGTAAAGCAATGTGGAAAAGTTGAGTATGTAAGCTCTACAACCCCACATGGCATTCATGAGGGCATCAATTTTTAAGTAAAAGGTAGCAACGTGGAAAGAATAAGTAAAATAGCTTGGAGGGCCCAAGTAAGTAAAACAACATGGAAAGCTTGAGTAAGTAAAGCATACTAGAAAGCCTGAGTAGGTAAAGTAGAATTCAAATCCTAAGTAAGTAGAACAATATGGAAAACTTGAGTAAGCTCTAAAACCCCACGTGATGTTGAAGAGGGCATCAATTTTTAGGTTTAAGGTAGTAGTGTAGAAACTTGAGTAAGTAAAGCAATATGGAAAGCTTGAGTAAGTAAAGCAACGTGGAAAAGCAGTGTAAAAATCTCAAGTGAAGCAATGTGAAAAACTTTAGTAAGCAAGCTTGAAAACCCTGCATGACATTCAAGAGGGCATCAATATTCAAGTGAAAGGTAGTAGCATGGAAAGCCTAAGTGAATAAAGTAGCGTGGAAAGCTTGAGTAAGTAAAGCAACATGGAAATCCTAAGTAAAGCAACATGGAAAAGCAGTGTGAAAAGATAGAATAATTAAAGCAATGTAGAAAACCTGAGTAAGAAATCTCCAAAACCCCATGTGACATTCGAGAGAGCATCCATTTTAAGGTGAAAAATAGCAGTGTGGAAAGTTAAAATAAATAAAGCAGTGTAGAAAGCCTGAGTAAGTAAAGCAGTGTGAGAAGCTCGAGTAATTAAAGCAACATGAAAAAATAGTGTGAAAATCCCAAGTAAGTAAAACAATATAGAAAACTTGAGAAAGCAAGATTTACAAACTTACGTGACTTTCAGGAGGGCATCAATTTTTCAGTAAAAAGTAACAGCATGGAAAGCCCAAGTAAGTAAAGCAACATGGAAAGCTAAAGTAAAGTAGCATGGAAACCCTGACTAAGTAACCTAAAAAATTGAGTAGGTAAAATAATGTAGAAAACTTGATTAAGCAAGCTCTAAAAATCCATGTGACATTCAAGAGGGCATCAATTTTTAGATGAAAGGTAGTAGCATTGAAAGCCTGAGTAAATAAATCAATGTAGAAAGCTCAAGTAAAACATCATGGAAAAGCAACATGAAAAGCCCGAATAAGTAAAGAAATATAGAAAACTTGAATAAGCAAGCTCTAAAACCCCATGTGACATTTAGAAGGGCATCAATTTTTAGGTGAAAGGTAGTAGAGTAGAAAGCCTGAGTAAGTAAAGCAACATGGAAAGCTTGAGTAACTAAAGCAAGATGAAAAAACAACATGAAAACCCTAAGTAAGGCAATGTGGAAAAATTTAGTAAGCAAGCTTTATAACCCTACATGGTGTTCAAGAGAGCATCAATTTTCAAGTGAAAGGTAGCAATATGGAAAGCCTAAGTAAGTGAAGCAGTGTGAAAAGCTCGAGTAAGTAAAGCAGTGTGGAAAGCTTGAGTAAGTTAAGCAATGTGGAGAACTTGAGTAAGAAAGCTCTAGAACCTTGCATGACGTTTAAAATGGCATCAATTTTGATGTGAAAGATAGCAGCATGGAAATCTTGAGTAAGTAAAGTAGCATGAAAAGCCTGAGAAAGTAAAGCAACATGGAAATCTTGAGTAAGTAAAGCAACATGGAAAGTTTGAGTAAGTAAAGTAACGTGAAAACCCTGAGTAAGTAAAGCAGCGTCAAAAAGTAACGTGAAAATATCGAGTAAATAAAGCAATGTAAAAAACATGAGTATGCAAGCTCTAAAACCCTGGATGATGTTTAAAAGGGCATCAATTTTTAGGTGAAAGGTAGCAATATGAAAAGCTTGAGTAAGTAAAATAATGTGGAAAGCTCGAGTAAGCAAAGTAGCATGGAAAGCTTGAGTAAGTAAAGTAGTTTAGAAAACTTGAGTAAGTAAGCTCTAGAACCCCACATGATGTTTAAGAGGGCATCAATTTTTAGGTGAAAGGTAGAAACATAAAAAGCTTGAGTATAGAAAGTAGCATGAAAATCCAGTGTAAGTAAAGCAATGTGGAAAGCCTGAGTAAGTAAATAAATGTAGAAAAGCAACATGAAAAGCTCAAGTAAGTAAAGCAATGTGGAAAATTTGAGTAAGCAAGCTCTAGAACCCCACGTGATGTTTAGGAGGGCATCAATTTTTAGGTGAAAGGTATCAACATGGAAAGCTTGAGTAAATAAAGCAACGTGAAAAACTATAGTAAATAAAGCAATGTGAAAAACTTGAGTAAGCAATTTCTAGAACCTCATGTGATATTCAGGAGGGTGTCAATTTTTAAATGAATGGTAGCAGTGTGGAAAGCCTAAGTAATTAAAACAACATAAAAAATCAGTTGGAAAAGCTTGAGTAAATAAAACAATGTGGAAAACTTGAGTAAGCAAGTTTTAGAACCATGTTTGACATTTAGGAGGGCATACATCTTTAGGTGAAAGCTAGCATCATGAAAACCCCAAGTAAGTGAAGCAGCGTGGAAAGCTTGAGTAAGTAAAGCATCATGAAAATCTTGAGTAAATAAAGCAATGTGGAAAACTTGAGGAAGCAAGATCTAAAACCCCGCATGTTGTTCAGGGAGGCATCAATTTTTAATGGAAAGGTAGTAGTGTGGAAAGCTTAAATAAGTAAAGTAATGTGAAAAACTTGAGTAAGTAAAGTAGCATAAAAGGTTTGAGCAAGTAAAGCAGCGTGAAAATCCTGAGTAAGTAAAGAAATGTGGAAAACTTGAGTAAGCAAGCTCTAGAACCCCACATGGCGTTCAAGAGGGCATTAATTTTTAGGTGAAAGGTAGCAATGTGGAAAGCTCAAGTAAGTAAAGTAGCATAAAAATCCTGAGTAAGTAAAGCAATATGGAAATCTTGAGTAAGTAAAACAATGTGAAAAGATTGAGTAAGGCAATGTGTAAAACCTGAGGAATCAAGCTCTATAACCCTATGTAATGTTTAGGAGGGCATCAATTTTTAGGTGAAATGTAGTAGTATGGAAAGGTCAAGTAAGTAAAGCAGCATGGAAATCTCGAGTAAGTAAAGTAACATAAAAAGCTCAAGTATATAACGCAACGTGAAAAATTAGCATGAAAAGCTCGAGTAAGTAAAACAATGTGAAAACCTTGAGTAAATAAGCTTTAGAACCCTATGTGACATTCAGGAGGGCATCAATTTTTAGGTAAAAGGTAGCAGCATGGAAAGCCCAAGTAAGTAAAGTAACGTGGAAAGCCCAATTAAGTAAAGCAACATGGAAAGCTTGAGTAAGTAAAACAATGTGGAAAAACAATGTGAAAATATTAAGTATAGTAATGTAAAAAACTTGAGTAAGTAAGCTCTAGAACCCCACATGACGTTTAAGAGGGCATCAATTTTTAGGTGAAAGGTAGTAGTGTAGTAACCCTGAGTATGTAACACAACATGAAAATCATGAGTAAGTAAAGCAACGTGAAAAAGTAGCATGAAAAGCTCGAATAAGTAAAGCAATGCAAAAAACTTGAGTAAGCTCAAAAACTCTGCATGTCATTCAAGAAGGCATCAATTTTTAGGTGAAAGGTAGTAGTGTGGGAGGTCTGACTAAGTAAAAGAGCTTGGAAAACTCGAGTAAGTAAAGTAGCATGGAAAAGTAGCATGAAAAGATTGAGTAAATAAAGTAATGTGGAAAACTAGAGTAAGCATGCTCTAGAACCCCATGTGATGTTTAGGAGGATGTCAATTTTTAGGTGAAAGATAGTAGCATAGAAACCTTGAGTAAGTAAGGCAGCGTGGAAAGCTCGAGTAAGTAAAGCAGCATAAAAATCTCAAGTAAAATAGCATGGAAAAGTAGTGTGAAAATCCTGATTAAGTAAATCAATGTAGAAAACTTGAGTAAGCAAGTTCTAAAACCCTACATGACTTTCAAGAGGGAATCAATTTTCAGGTGAAAGATAGCAGCATGGAAAGCCTGAATAAGTAAAGCAACATGAAAAAGTAGCGTGAAAAACTTGAGTAAGTAAAGCAAAGTAGAAAACTTGAGTAATCAAACTCTAGAACCCTACATGATGTTCACGAGGGCATCAATTTTTAGGTGAAAGGTAGTAGCGTGGAAACCCTGAGTTAGTAAATTAGCATGCAAAGTTTGAGTAAGTAAAGCAGTTTGGAAATCCCAAATAAATAAATCAGCATGAAAAGCTGCATGAAAAGTCGAGTAAGTAAAGCAATGTGAAAAACTTGAGTAAGCAAGCTCTAGAACCTCGTGTGATGTTTAGGAGGGCATCAATTATTAGGTGAAAGATAGCAGTATGGAAATCCTGAGTAAGTAAATCAACATGAAAATCTTGAGTAAGTAAAACAATATATAAAAACAACGTGAAAAGTTTGAGTAATTAAAGCAATGTGGAAAACGTGAGTAAGCAAGCTCTAGAACCCCACATGACATTTAGGAGGACATTAATTTTTAGGTGAAAAGTAGCAGCATGGAAACCCCGAGTAAGGAAAGTAGCAAGGAAAGCATGAGTAAGTAGCATGGAAAAGTAGTGTGAAAAGATAGAATAATTAAAGCAATGTGGAAAACTTGAGTAAGCAAGCTCTAAAACCCCATGTGATGTTCAGGAGGGCATTAATTTTTAGGTGAAAGGTAGCAGCGTAGAAAGCTCAAGTAAATAAAGCAACGTGGAAAGCTTGAGTAAGTAAAGCAGTGTGGAAAAACAATGTGAAAATCTTGAGTAAGTAAAGCAATGTGGAAAACTTGATTAAACAAGCTCTAGAACCCCGTGTGATGTTCAGGAGGGCATCAATTTTTAGGTAAAAGGTAGCAACATGGAAAGTTCGATTAAGTAAAGAAGTGTAGAAAGCCTAAGTAAAGTAGCATGGAAAGGCTACAATATGGAAAACTCTAGCAAGTAAGCTCTAGAACCTTGCATGACATTCAACAGGGCATCAATTTTTAGGTGAAAGGTAGCAGTGTGGAAAACCTAAGTAAGGTAGTGTGGAAAGACTGAGTAAGTAAGGTAGTGTGAAAATCTTTAGTAAGTAAAGCAATGTGAAAAACTTGAGTAAGTAAGCTGTAGAAGCCTATGTAATGTTTAGGAGAGCATCAATTTCCAAGTGAAAGGTAGCAACATGAAAAGCTCGAGTAAGTAAAGAAGCGTGGAAATCCTGAGTAAGTAAAGTAGCGTGGAAAGCCTGAGTATGTAAAGCAACATTGAAAAGTAGTGTGAAAATCCTAAGTAAAGCAATATGAAAAACTTGAGTAAGAAAGCTCTAGAACCCTATGTGACATTTAAGAGCACATCAATTTTTAGCTAAAATGTAGCAGCATGAAAATCCTGATTAAGTAAATCAATGTGGAAAGCTCAAGTAAGTAAAGTAGTGTGAAAAACTTGAGTAAGTAAAGCAATGCGAAAAAGCAATGTGAAAAGCTTGAGTAAGTAAAGCAATGTGAAAAACTTGAGTAAGTTGTAGAACCCCACATGACATTTAGGAGAGCATCAATTTTTAGGTGATAGGTTGTAGCATGAAAAATATGTGTAAGTAAAATAGTGTGGAAAGCTCAAGTAAGTAAAGCAACATGGAAAGCTTGAGTAAGTAAATCAATGTAGAAAACTTGAGTGAGCAAGCTTATAACCCCACATGACATTTAGGAGGGCATCAAATTTTATGTGAAAGGTAGCAACGTAGAAAGCTCGAGTAAGTAAAGCAGCATGGAAACTTCAAGTAAAGTAGTGTGGAAAGCCCAAGTAAGCAAACCAGCATGAAAAGCTTGAGTAAGTCAAGAAATGCAAAAAACTTGAGTAAGAAATCTCTAGAACCCCACGTGACATTGAAGAGGACATCAATTTTTAAGTGAAAGTCACTAGCATGGAAAGCCTAAGTAAGTAAAGCAACGTGAAAATCCTGAGTAAGTAAAATAGTGTGGAAAGCCTAAGTAAGTAAAGTAGCATGGAAAGTTTGAGTAACTAAAGCAACATGGAAAAGTAGCATGAAAATCTAGAGTAAATAAAATAATGTAGAAAACATGAGTAGCCAAGCTCTAAAACCCCATGTGACGTTCAAGAGGGCATCAATTTTCAAGTGAAAGGTATCAATGTGGAAAGCTTGAGTAAGTAAAACAGTGTGGAAAGCTCAAGTAAATAAAGTAGCATGGAAAACTCAAGTAAATGAAGCAGCGTGAAAAGCCTGAGTAAGTAAAGCAATGTAGAAAACTTGAATAAACAAGCTCTAGAACCCCATGTGACATTTAGGAAGGCATCAATTTTTAGGTGAAAGGTAGTAGTGTGGAAACCCTGAGTAAGTAAAGCAATGTGTAAAGCTCGAGTAAGTGAAGCAGCATGGAAAAGCAATGTGAAAATCTTGAGTAAGTAAAGCAATGTAGAAAACTTGAGTAACCAAGCTCTAGAACCCTGGATGATGTTCAAAAGGGCATCAATTTTTAAGTGAAAGGTAGCAGTGTGGAAAGGTCGAGTAAGTAAAGTAGCATGAAAACCCTGAGTAAGTAAAGCAACGTGAAAAACCTGAGTAAGTAAAGCAATGTCGAAAAGTAGCATGAAAAGTCCAAGTAAGTAATGTGAAAAAATTGAGTAAGCAAGCTATAAAAACCTGCGTGACATTCAAGAGGGCATCAATTTTTAGGTGAAAGGTAGCAATGTGGAAAGTTTAAGTAAAGCAGCATGTAAATCCTGAGTAACTAAAGTAACATAGAAAACTCGAGTAAATAAAGCAACATGGAAAAGTAGCATAAAAAATCCAAGTAATGTAATATGGAAAACTTGAGTAAGTAAGCTCTATAACCCTATGTGACTTTTAGGAGGGTGTCAAATTTTAGGTGAAAGGTAGTAGTGAGGAAAGCTTGAGTAAGTAAAGTAATGTTAAAATTTTAAATAAGTAAAGCAATGTGAGAAGCTTGAGTAAATAAAGCAAAGTGAAAAACTAGAGTAAACAAGCTCTAGAATCCCACATGACATTCAGAAGGTGTTAATTTTTAAGTGAAAGGTATCAGCATAAAAATCTTGAGTAAGTAAAGTAGTGTGGAAAGCCTAAGTAAGTAAAGCAACGTGGAAAGCTCAAGTAAGTAAAGCAGTATGGAAAAGCAATGTGAAAAGCCCAAGTAAATAAAGCAATGTGAAAAACATGAGTATGCAAGCTCTAGAACCCCATGTGATGTTCAGGAGGGCATCAATTTTTAGGTGAAAGGTAGCAGCTTGGAAAGCTTGAGTAAATAAAACAACATGGAAATCCTAAGTAGCATGGAAATCTTGAGTAAGTAAAACAATATGGAAAGCCCAAGTAAGTAAAGTAGCATAAAAAGCCCAAGTAAGTAAAAAAGCATAAAAATCCCAAGTAAGTAAAGTAATGTGAAAAACTTGAGTAAGCAAGCTCTAGAATTTCACGTGACGTTCAAGAGGGCATCAATTTTTAGGTTAAAGGTAGAAGTGTGGAAATCCCAAGTAAGTAAAGCAGCAAGGAAACTCTAAGTAAGTAAATCAATATGGTAAGCTTGAGTAAGTAAAGCAACATGGAAAATTAGTGTGAAAATCTCAAGTAAGTAAAGCAATGTGGTTAACTTGAGTAAGCAAGCTCTATAACCTTGCATGACATTCAAGAAGACATCAATTTTTAGGTGAAATATAGCATCATGGAAAGCCTGAGTAAGTGAAGTAACATGGAAAGCTCGAGTAAGTAAAGTAGCATGGAAATCTTGAGTAAGTAAAATAGCATAGAAAAGTAGTGTGAAAAGCTTGAGTTAGTAAAGCAATGTGAAAAACTTGAATAAGAAATCTCTAGAACCGCATGTGACATTTAGGAGGGCATCCATTTTCAAGTAAAAAGTAGCAGCGTGGAAAGCTCGAGCAAGTAAAGCAACGTAGAAAGCCTGAGTAAGTAAAGTAGCATAGAAAATAAGCATGAAAAGCTTGAATAAGTAAAGCATTTTGGAAAACTTGAGTAAGCAAGATCTAGAAACCCACGTGATGTTTAGGAGGGCATCAAATTTTTAGTGAAAAGTAGCAACATAGAAACCCTGAGTAAGTAAAGCAACGTGAAAATCCCAAATAAGTAAAGCTATGTGGAAAACATGAGTAAGCAAACTCTAGAACCTCGTGTGACGTTTAGGAGGGCATCAATTTTTAGATGAAAGGTAGCAACATGGAAATCTTGAGTAAGTAAAACAATGCAGAAAGTTTGAGTAAGCAAAGCAGCGTGGAAAGCTTGAGTAAGTAAAACAACATGGAAAAGTAGCATGGAAAGCCTGAGTAAATAAAGTAGTGTGGAAAACTTGAGTAAGTAGGCTCTAGAACCCCACATGATGTTCAAGAGGATGTCAATTTTTAGGTGAAAGGTATCAGCGTGGAAAACCCAAGTAAGTAAAGCATTAAGGAAAAGTAGCATGAAAATCCTGAGTAAGTAAAACAATGTGGAAAACTTTAGTAAACAAGCTCTAAAACCCCATGTGACCTTCAAGATGGCATCAATTTTTAGGTGAAAAGTAGCAACATGGAAAGCTCAAGTAAGTAAAGCAGTGTATAAAGATTGAGTAAGTAAAACAACATGAAAAAGCAACATGAAAATCATGAGTAAGTAAAGCAATGTAGAAAACTTGAGTAAACAAGCTCTAGAATCCTATGTGATGATTAGGAGGGCATCTAATTTTAGGTGAAAGGTAGTAGCCTGGAAAGCTCAAGTAAGTAAAGCAGCATGGAAATCTTAAGTAAAGCAGTGTAAAAAATCTCGAGTAAGAAGCAATATGGAAAATTTTAGTAAGCAAGTTCTATAAACCCCACGTGATGTTCAAGAGGGTGTAAATTTTTAGGTGAAAGATAGCAATGTGGAAATCTTGAGTAAAGTAGCATAAAAATCCAGAGTAAGTAAAGTCGCGTGGAAAGCCTGATTAAGTAATGCAATGTGAAAAGCTTGAGTAAGTAAAGCAATGTAGAAAAAATGAGTAAAAAACCTATAGAACTCCACATGATGTTCAAGATGGTGTCAATTTTTAGGTGAAAGGTAGTAGCATGGAAAGCATGAGTAAGTAAAGAAGCATGAAAAGCTCGAGTAAATAAAGTAGCATAAAAAGCTCGAGTAAGTAAAGTAGTGTGAAAAGCTTGAGTAAGTAAAGCAATGTGAAAAACTTGAGTAAGCAAGCACTAGAACCTCACATGATGTTTAGGAGGGTGTTAATTTTCAAGATAAAGGTAGCATTGTGGAAAGCTCAAGTAAATAAATCAGTGTCAAAAGCCCGAGTAAGTAAAGCAGAGTGAAAAACTCGAATAAGTAATGTAATGTGGAAAACTTGAGTAAGTAATCTCTAGAACCCCATGTGACATTCAAGAGGGCATCAATTATCAGGTGAAAGGTAGCAGTGTGGAAATAAAAAGTAAGTAAAGTAGCATGAAAATCTCGAGTAAGTAAAGTATCATGGAAAGCGTGAGCAACTAAAGGAGCATGAAAAGCCTAAGTAAAGTAATGTGGAAAAGTTTAGTAAGCAAGCTCTAAAACTTCACATGATGTTTGAAAGGGTGTCAATTTTTAGGTGAAAGGTAGTAATGTGGAAAGTCTGAGTAAGTAAAGTAATATGGAAAGCTCGAGTAAGTAAATCAGCATGGAAAGCCTGGGTAAGTAAAGTAGCATGGAAAAGCAGCATGAAAAGCTTTAGTAAGTAGGCTCTAGAACCTTGCATGATGTTTAAGAGGGCATCAATTTTTAGGTGAAAGGTAGTAGTGATAGGACCGAAGTTCCCCAAAGCTCTGACACAACTTGTCAGGTTTAAGAGCACACATGATTACCAATGTATAAGCAATTAAACATGTGGAATTACACAGAATTACAAGTAACTCTCAATGAGAAAACACACAAAATATGAGAGGCAACACACAAATTTATTTAACTCATTACAAAAGAAATTACAATAAAGAGATCACACTCTTCTTCCACCTCTGTGAGGCTTCCTCCTCAAGGGCTCCAAGTAGTCTTCCCACCTGAGTAATCTTCTCTCATAGGTCACAACACATAGCTAACACAAGCTGTTGTTCACCTCATTATACATCTAGTACAACCGAGTACGAACTAGTACTCTAAGTAGATCTCACCATGATCCTGCTCCTGATGTATTGCTGTCACCTTGATCTTGCTCCCCCGCCGATCCTCTTCTGACCTTCACATACACACATCCCTGCAGACCAACCTGATCTTACTTATCACATGTAGATCTCTACCATGATCTTGCAACACCCTGCATATCAAACCTGATCTTACATACATGGGGAATCCTACTTGATTCCACCATGGGAAGAACTCTCCAAGTTCTACATAGCTCTTCTACAAGTTCTCCACTTAACAATATAGCCCATGAGTCTATTATATAGATTTCATGCATATAATAATTAGACTTGTAGCTCAAGACTTCAAACTCATCTTCATCATGCAAACTTCCCATTCACTTAACTGACTGTTCATCAACAACAGTTCTAGAACCGCCACAGGAGAACGACGTCGATCCCTGTCTGACTGGAGGCAACCGACATCGGCCGATAGCTGCCGAGGTCAGTTTTCTTCTACACATCCACTGACCGACGTCGATGATCCTGCCGATGCCGGTGACTGCATACTCAACATCCTCCTTCCCTGTTTGCATCAAGGTGAAGCTTTTAGCTCCACACCCTAACAATCTCCCACTTGGAGATAAATAGTTGCACCTGTACCTATACTAGTACCCTATCTAATCTGCATCCTGGCTTGTATTCCTCTTCAAGCTCCCACTTGAAGACAACCCACCACACTCCTTGTGGTGTTAATCCTGTGCCTGACTTTCTTCATCCTCAGCTTACCTTCTTCTGCCATTGCTATACTCCCACTCAAACAGCAACCCCTGTGAGTAACCTGTAATCAACAACACTTAACAGATTTGGCCCATCTGTTAGTCAAACTCGCTCTGAGAACGTCCAACCTCGCTCTGATACCATTTGATAGGACCGAAGTTCCCCAAAGCTCTGACACAACTTGTCAGATTTGAGAGCACACATGATTACCAATGTATAAGCAATTAAACATGCAAAATTACACAGAAGTACAAGTAACTATCAATGAGAAAACACATAGAATATGAGAGGCAACAAACAATTGTATTCAACTCATTACAAAAGAAATTACAATAAAGAGATCACACTCTTCTTCCACCTCTATGAGGCTTCCTCCTCAAGGGCTCCAAGTAATCTTCCCACCTGAGTAATCTTCTCTCATAGGTCACAACACACAACTAACACAAGCTATTATTCACCTCATTGTACGTCCAGTACAACCGAGTACAAACCGGTACTCCAAGTAGATCTCACCATGATTCTGCTCCTAATGTATTGTTGTCACCTTGATCTTGCTCCCCCGCCAATCCTCTTCTGACCCTCACATACACACATCCCTGCAGACCAACCTGATCTTACTTATCACATGTAGATCTCCACCATGATCCTGCAACACCCTGCATATCAAACCTGATCTTACATACATGGGGAATCCTACTTGATTCCACCATGGGAAGAACTCTCCAAGTTCTACATAGCTCTTCTACAAGTTCTCCACTTAACAATACAGCCCATGAGTCTATTATATAGATCTCATGCATACAATAATTAGACTTACAGCTCAAGACTTTGAACTTATCTTCACCATGCAAACTGCCCGTTCACTTAACTGACTGTTTGTCAACAGCAGTTTCAGAACCACCATAGGTGACCGACGTCGGTCCCTGTCTGACTGGAGGTGACTGATGTCGGCCGATAGCTACCGAGGTTGGTTTTCTTTTGCACGTCCACTGACCGACGTCGGTGATCCTGCCGACGCTGGGGACTGCATACTCAGCATCCTCCTTCCCTGTTTGCATCAAGGTGAAGCTTTTAGCTCCACACCCTAACAAGTAGTGTGGAAAGCCTGAGTAAGTAAAGTAGCGTAGAAATCCTACATAAAGTATCATGGAAAAGCATTGTGAAAACTCGATTAAGTAAAGCAATGTGGAAAACTTGAGTAAACATGTTTTAAAACCTTGTGTGACATTCAAGAGGGTATCAATTTTTAGGTGAATGGTAGAGCATGGAAAGTTAAATTAAGTAAAGCAACGTGAAAAGTTTGAGTAAGTAAAGCAACATGAAAAACCTAAGTAAAGCAATGTATAAAATTTGAGTAGGCAAGCTCTAGAACCCTACATGACATTCAAGAGGGCATCAATTTTTAGGTGAAAGGTAGCAGTGTGGAAAGCTTGAGTAAGTAAATTAGTATGGAAAGCCCAAGTAAGTAAAGTAGTGTGGAAAATCAATGTTAAAAGATCAAGTAAAGCAATACAGAAAACCTTAGCAAACAAGCTCTAGAACCCTGCGTGATGTTTAGGAGGATGTTAATTTTTAGGTGAAAGGTAGCAGCATGGAAAGCCTAAGTAAGTAAAGTAGCGTGGAAAGTTTGAGTAAGAAAAGTAGTGTGAAAATCTAGAATAAGTAAAGCAATGTGGAAAACTTGAATAAGCAAGCTCTAGAACCTTGTGTGACATTCACAAGGGCATTAATTTTTAAGTGAAAGGTAGCTGTGTGGAAAGCCTGAATAAGTAAAGCAACGTGGAAAGATCGAGTAAATAAAGTAGCATGAAAAGATTGAGTAAGTAAATAAATTTATAAATCTTTATTAAGCAAGCTCTAGAACCCCACATGACATTTAAGAGGGCATCAATTTTTAGGTGAAAGTTAGTACCATGGAAAATTCGAGTAAAGCAGTGTGGAAAGCTCAAGTTAGTAAAGCAATGTGGAAAGCCCAAGTACGTAAAGCAGTATGAAAATCTTAGGTAAATAAAATAATGTGAAAAACTTGAGTAAGAAATCTCTAGAACCCTGCATGACATGCAATAAAGAGTCAATTTTCAGGTGAAAGGTAGTACCATGAAAAGCCCAAGTAAGTAAAGCAATATGGAAAATTTGAGTAAGTAAAGCAGCGTGGAAAGCTCGAATAAGTAAAGCAGCATGGAAAAGCAATGTGAAAATCTCAAATAAGTAAAGCAATGTAGAAAGCCTGAGTAAGCAAGCTCTAGAATCCCACATGACATTTAATAGGGCGCCATTTTTTAAGTGAAAGGTAGTAGTGTGGAAAGTCTGAGTAAGTAAAGCAGTTTAAAAAGCTCGAGTAATTAAAGTAGCATGGAAAGCTTGAATAAGTAAAGCAATGTGGAAAACATGAGTAAGCAAGCTCTAGAACCCCGCATGATGTTCAATAAGGCATCAATCTTAAGGTGAAAGGTAGAAGTGTGGAAAGCTTGAATAAGTAAAGCAGTGTAGAAAAGCAACATGAAAAAATTAAGTAAAGTAATGTGGAAAACTTAAGTAAGCAAACTCTAGAACCCCATGTGACGTTCAAGAGGGCATCAATTTTCATGTGAAAGGTAGCAACATGGAAAGCCTAAGTAAATAAAGCAGCATGAAAAACTTTAGTAAATAAAGCAGTATGGAGAGCTCAAGTAAGTAAAGTAGTGTGAAAAGCCCAAGTAAGTAATGTAATGTGAAAAACTTGAGTAAGCAAGCTCTAGAACCCCACATGATGTTAAGGAGAGTGTTGATTTTTAGGTGAAAAGTAGCAGCGTGGAAAGCTCAAGTAAGTAAATTAGTGTGGAAAGCCCAAGTAAGTAAAGGATCATGGAAAGCTTGAGTAAGTAAAACAACATGAAAAGCTCAAGTAAGTAAAGTAATGTGGAAAAATTGAGTAACCAAGCTCTAGAACCCCACATGACGTTCAGGAGAGCGTCAATTTTCAAGTGAAAAGTAATAGTGTGGAAAGCCTAAGTAAGTAAAGCAGCATGAAAATCCTGAGTAAGTAAAGTAATATAGAAAACTTGAGTAAGCAAGCTCTAAAACCCTGTGTGATGTTCAGGAGGGTGTCAATCTTTTGGTGAAAAATAACAGCATAGAAATCCTGAGTAAGTAAAGTAGCGTGGAAAGCTTGAGTAAGTAAGGTAGCATGGAAACTCTAAGTAAAGTAGCATGGAAAAGAAACATGAAAAGCCTAAGTAAAACAATGTAGAAAACTTGAGTAAGCAAGCTCTAGAACCCCACATGATGTTGAGTAAGATAGCAACATGAAAATCTTAAGTAAAGTAGTGTGAAAATCCCAAGTAAGTAAAGTAGTTTGGAAATGTAACGTGAAAAGCATGAGTAAGTAAAGCAATGTGGAAAACTTGAGTAAGCAAGCTCTATAACCCCACATGACATTTAAGAGGGCATCAATTTTTAGATGAAAGGTAATAGCATGGAAACCCTGAGTAAGTAAAGCAGTGTGAAAATCTCAAGTAAAATAACATATAAATGATGAGTAAGTAAAGTAGCATCAAAAAGCTACATGAAAATCTTGAGTAAGTAAAACAATGTGGAAAACTTAAGTAAGCAAGTTCTAGAACCCCACATAACATTTAGGAGGGTATCAATTTTTAGGTGAAAGGTAGTCAGATGGAAATTTTGAGTAAGTAAAGCAACATGGAAAGCCTTAGTAAGTAAAATAGTGTGGAAAGCCTGATTAATTAAAATAGCATGAAAAGCCTTAGCAAGTAAATAAATATGGAAAAATTGAGTGAGCAAACTCTATAACCCCATGTGATTTTTAGGAGGGCATTGATTTTTAGGTCAAAGGTAGCAGCATAAAAAGCTCGAGTAAGTAAAACAACGTGGAAAGCTCGAGTAAGTAAAGCAATATTGAAAAGTAGTATTGAAAAATAGCATGAAAAGTCCAAGTAAGTAAAGCAACATAGAAAACTTGAGTAAGCAATCTTTAGAACCCCATGTGACATTTAAGAGTGCATCAATTTTTAGGTGAAATATAACAGCGTGAAAATCTCAAGTAAGTAAATCAACATGGAAATATTGAGTAAGTAAAGCAATGTAGAAAGACTGAGTAAGTAAAATATCTTATAAAAATAACATGAAAAGCCCTAATATGTAAAGCAATATGGAAAACTTGAGTAAGCAAACTCTAGAACCCTGCATGACGTTTAAGAAGCCATCAATTTTTAGGTGAAAGGTAGCACCATGGAAAGCTTGAGTAAGTAAAACAATGTGGAAATCTCGAGTAATCAAAGTAGCATGGAAAGCCTGAGTAAATAAAGCAATGTAGAAAACTTGAGTAAGTAAGCTCTAGAACCCCGCATGACGTTCAACAAAGCATCAATTTTTAGGTGAAAGAGAGTAGCGTAGAATGCTCTATTAAGTAAAGCAACGTGAAAAATCAGTGTAAAAATTCTAAATAAGTAAAGCAATGTGAAAAATTTGAGTAAGCAAGCTCGAGAAGCCCGTGTGATGTTCAAGAAGGTGACAATTTTTAGGTGAAAGATACCAGTGTGGGTGCCAGTTTTTAGGTGAAAGTTACCAGCATGGAAAGCCTAAGTAAGTAAAGCAGCATAGAAATCTCGAATAAGTAAAGTGGTGTGGAAAGCTTGAGTAAGTAAAGTAGCATGGAAAAGCAATGTGAAAAGCTCGAGTAAGTAAAGCACTATGGAAAACTTGAGTAAGCAAGCTCTAAAACCCCGTGTGACATTCAGGAGGGCATCAATTTTTAAGTGAAAGGTAGCAGTGTAGAAAGCCCAAGTAAAGCATCGTGAAAAACCCAAATAAGTAAAGCGATGTGGAAAACTTGAGTAATCAAGCTCTAGAACCCTGTGTGATGTTTAGGAGGGCATTAATTTTTAGGTGAAAGGTAGCAACATGGAAAGCCTAAGCAAGTAAAGTAGTGTGGAAACCCTGAGTAAGTAAATGAGCATGGAAAGCTCAAGTAAGTAAAATAGTGTGAAAAGCCTGAGTAAGTAAAATAGTGTAGAAAGCTTAAGAAATCAAGCTCTAAAACCCCATGTGATGTTCAGGATGGCATCAATTTTTGGGTAAAAGGTATTAGCGTGGAAAGCCCAAGTAACTAAAATAGTGTGGAAAGCCTGGGTAAGTAAAGTAGTGTGGAACGCTTGAGTAAGTAAAGCATCGTGGAAAAGTAGTGTAAAAAACTTGAGTAAGTAAAGCAATATGGAAAACTTGAGTAAGCAAGCTCAAGAACCCCATGTGACATTCAAGAGGGCATCAATTTTTAGGTGAAAGGTAGCAGCGTAGAATTCATGAGTAAGTAAAGCAGTGTAGAAATCTCAAGTAAGTAAATCAACGTGAAAATCTTGAGTAAATAAAGTAGCGTGAAAATCCTGAGTAAGTAAAGTAATGTGGAAAACTTGAGTAAGCAAGCTCTATAACTTTACATGATGTTCATAAGGGCATCAATTTTCAGGTGAAAGGTAGCAGCATGAAAATACTAAGTAAATTAACATAGAAAGCCCTAGGAAGTAAATCAACATGAAAAAGTAGTATGAAAATCTCGAGTAAGTAAAGCAATGTGGAAAGCTCGAGTAAGTAAAGCAGCGTGAAAAACTTGAGTAAGTAAAACATGGAAAAGCAATGTGAAAATCTTGAATAAGTAAAGTAACATAGAAAACTTGAGTAAGCAAGATCTAGAACCCCGCATGATGTTCAAAAAGGCATGAATTTTTAGGTGAAAGGTAGTAGCATGGAAAGACTGAGTATGTAAAGTAGTAGTGTGGAAATCTCGAGTAAGTAAAACAACGTGAAAATCTTGAGTAAGTAAAGTAACATGGAAAACTTGAGTAATGAACCCTACATGATGTTTAAGAGGGTGTCCATTTTTAGGTGAAAGGTAGCAGCATAGAAAGACTAAGTAAAGGAGCATGGAAAGCCCAAGTAAGTAAAATAGTGTAGAAAAGTAGCATGAAAAGATTGAGTAAATAAATTAATATGGAAAACTAGAGTAAGCATGCTCTAGATCCCCACGTGATGTTCAAGAGGGCATCAATTTTCAAGTGAAAGGTAGCAGCATAAAAATCTTGAGTAAGTAAAGCAGCGTGGAAAGCTCAAGTAAGTAAAGTAGCATAGAAAGTTTGAGTAAGTAAAACATCATAGAAAATTAGTGTGAAAAGCCTAAGTAAGTAAAGCAATGTGAAAAACTTGAGTAAATAAGCTCTAAAACCACATGTGACTTTCAAGAGGACATCAATTTTCAAGTGAAAGGTAGCAACGTAGAAAGCTCAAGTAAGTAAAATAGTGTGGAAAGCTCAAGTAAGTAAAGCAGCATGAAAAGCTTAAATAAGCAAAACAAAGTGAAAAACTTGAGTGAGCAAGCTCTAGAACCCTACATGATGTTCATGAGGGCATCAATTTTTAGATGAAAGGTAGCAGCGTGGAAAGCCGAAATAAGTAAAGCAACATGGAAAGTTTGAGTAAATAAAGCAGTGTGGAAAGCCTGAATAAGTAAATCAATCTAGAAAAGTAGTGTGAAAACCTTAAGTAAAATAATGTGAAAAACTTGAGTAAGCAAGATCTAAAACCCCAAGTGAGGTTCAGTAGGGCATCAAATTTTTGGTGAAAGGTAGTAGCATGAAAAGATCGAGTAAGTAAAGTAGGGTGGAATGTCTGAGTAAGTAAATTAGTGTGGAAAGCTCGAGTAAGTAAAGCAACATTGAAAAGCAGTGTGAAAAGCCCTAGTAAGTAAAGCAATGTGAAAAACTTGAGTATGCAAGTTCTAGAATCCCATGTGATGTTTAGGAGGGCATCAATTTTAGGTGAAAGGTAGCACATGGAAAGATCAAGTAAGTAAAATAGTGTGGAGAGCCCAAGTAAGTAAAGCAGCATGGAAATTTTGAGTAAGTAAAGCAGCGTGGAAAGTCTGAGTAAGTAAAGCAACATGAAAGCCTGAGTAAGTAAATTAATGTGCAAAACTTAAGTAAGAAAGCTCTATAACCCCATGTGAGCTTAGGAGGGCATCGATTTTTAGGTGAAATATAGAAGCATGGAAAGTCCAAGTAGGTCAAGTAGTGTGGAAAGCTTGAGTAAGTAAAGCAGCATGGAAAAGTAGTGTGAAAATCCTGAGTAAGGCAATGTGGAAAATATGAGAAAGCAAGCTCTAGAACCCCATGTGATGTTGAGGAGGGCATCAATTTTCAAGTGAAAGGTAGCAACGTGAAAAGCCTAAGTAAATCAATGTGGAAAATTAGCATGTAAATCCTGAGTAAGTAAAGCAACATGAAAAGCCCAAGTAAGTAAAACAATGTGGAAAACTTGAGTAAGAAAGCTCTATAACCCTGTGTGATGTTTAGGAGGGCATCCATTTTTAGGTGAAAAGTAGCAGCGTGAAAAAATCAATTAAAGTAGTGTAGAAAGCTCGAGTAAATAAAACATCATAAAAATCTTGAATAAGTAAAGCAACATAGAAAAGCAATGCAAAAATCTCGAGTAAGTAAAGAAATTTGAAAAACTTGAATAAGTAAGATCTAGAAACTCACATGACTTTCAGGAGGGCATCAATTTTTAGGTGAAAGGTAGTAGAATAGAAAACTTGAGTAAGTAATGTGGAAAGCCCAAGTAAATAAAGCAATATGGAAAGCCTGAGTAAGTAAAGCAATATGGTAAAGCAACCTAAAAAGTTTGAGTAAGTAAAGCAATGTAGAAAAATTGAGTAAGCAAGATCTATAACCTCGTGTAATTTTCAAGAGGACATCAATTTTTAAATAAAAGGTAGTAGCGTTAAGACCTTGAGTAAGTAATGCAACATGGAAAACCTAAGTAAATAAAGCAGCGTAAAAAGCCTGAATAAGTAATGTAGCATGAAAAACCAACGTGAAAAGCTTGAGTAAGTAAATCAATATGGAAAACATGACTAAACAAGCTCTATAACCATGTGTAACATTCAAGAGGTCATTAAATTTTAGGTAAGAGGTGGCAATGTGCAAAGCTCGAGCAAGTAAAGTAACATAAGCTTGAGTGAGTAAAGCAATATGGAAAAGCACATGAAAAGCCTAAGTAAGTAATATAATATAGAAAACTTAAGTAATTAAGCTCTAGAACCCCACATGACGTTCAGGAGGGCATCAATTTTAATTTTAAAGGTAGTAACATGGATAGCCTGAGTAAGTAAAGCAGCATGAAAATCTTAAGTAAAATAGTGTGGAAATCTCGAGTAAGTAAAGTAGCATGAAAAGCTCAAGTAAGTAAAGCAATGTGAAAAACTTGAGTAATCAAGCTCTATAACCCCATGTGAAATTCAAGAGGGCATTGATTTTCAAGTGAAAGGAAGCAACATAGAAAGCCCGAGTAAGTAAAGGAGCGTGGAAAGCTCAATTAAAGTAGCATGGAATGCTTGAATTAGTAAAACAACATGGAAAAGTAGCATGAAAAACTTGATTAAGTATATCAATATGGAAAGTCTGAGTAAGTAAAGTAGCATGAAAAAACAACGTAAAAGCTCGAGTAAGAAAAGCAATGTGGAAAACTTGAGTAAGCAAGCTCTAGAACCCCGTGTGATGTTCAGGAGGGCATCAATTTTTAAGTGAAAGGTTATAGTGTGGAAATCTTGAATAAGTAAAGCAGCATGGATTTCCTGAGTAAGTAAAGCAATGTGAAAAGCTCAAATAAGTAAAGTATCCTAAAAAAATAACATGAAATACTCGAGTAAGTAAAGTAATATGCAAAACTTGAGTAAACAAGCTTTAAAACCTCGTGTAACATTCAAGAGGGCTTCAATTTTTAGGTGAAAGGTAGTAGTGTGGAAAGCCTGAGTAAGTAAATTAGCATGGAAAGCTTGAGTAAGCCAAGCAACGTGAAAAGATTAAGTAAAGTGGCATGAAAAATCAATGTAAAAAACCTACGTAAGTAAACAATATATA
Source organism: Torreya grandis (assembly GCA_037957365.1). Classification (NCBI taxonomy): domain Eukaryota; kingdom Viridiplantae; phylum Streptophyta; class Pinopsida; order Cupressales; family Taxaceae; genus Torreya; species Torreya grandis. Next base: position 2,217,856 of record JARHVA010001477.1, read on the forward strand.
AAACTTGAGTAATCAAGCTTTAGAACTCCACATGACATTTAGGTGGGTATCAATTTTTAGGTGAAAGGTAGCAACATGGAAAGCCCGAGTATGTAAAGCAGTGTAGAAAGTTCAAGTAAGTAAAGTAGCAAGGAAAACTTGAGTAAGTAAAGCTATGTGGAAAAATAACTTGAAAAGCTCGAGTAATTAAAGCAATGTGGAATACTTGAGTAAGCAAGCTCTAGAACCCCACATGACGTTTAAGGAAGGTGTCAATTTTTAGGTGAAAGGTAGAAACATGGAAATCCTAAGTAAGTAAAGTAGTGTGAAAATCCAAAGTAAGTAAAGTAACATGGAAAGCTTGAGTAAGTAAAACAATGTGGAAAAGTAGAGTGAAAAGGCTGAGTAAGTAAAGCAATGTATAAAACTTGAGTAAGCAAGTTATAACATGACATTTAGGAGGGCATTAATTTTTAGATGAAAAGTAGTAATTTGGAAATCCCAAGTAAGTAAAGCAACATAGAAATCCTAAGTAAAGTAGTGTGGAAAGCGTGAGTAAGTAAAGCAGCATGGAAAAATAGTGTGAAAAGCCCAAGTAAGTAAAGCAATGTAGAAAACTTGAGTAAGCAAGCTCTGAACCTCACATGACATTCAAAAGGGCATCAATTATCAGGTGAAAGGTAGCAGTGTGGAAAGCCCAAGTGAGTAAAGCAGTATGGAAAGCGCGAGTAAGTAAAGCAGTGTAGAAATGTAACATAAAAATCCCAAATAAGTAAAGCAATATGGAAAAATTGAGTACGAAAGCTCTAGAACCCTGGGTGACTTTCATAAGGGCATCAATTTTTAAGTGAAAGGTAGCAGCATGAAAATTTTGAATAAGTAAAGCAATATGGAAAGCCCAAGTAAGTAAAGCATCATGAAAAAACAACATGAAAAGCTTAAGTAAGTAAAGCAATGTGGAAAACTTTAGTAAGCAAGATTTAAAACCCCACTTGATGTTCAAGAGGGCATCAATTTTAAGGTGAAAGGTAGTAGTATGGAAATCTTGAGTAAGTAAAGCAACATGGAAATCTCGAGTAATTAAATTAGCGTGAAAAGCCTGAGTAATTAAAGCAACGTGGAAAAGTAGCATGAAAAACCTGAGTAAGTAAAGCATTGTGGAAAACTTGAGTAAGCAAGATCTAGAACCCCATGTTATGTTTGAAAGGGCATCTATTTTTAAGGTGAAAAGTAGCAACGTGGAAAACTAGAGTAAGTAAAGTAGCGTATAAAGCTCGAGTAAGTAAAGCAATGTGGAAAGCTTGAGTAAGTAAAATAGCATGGAAAAGAAGCATGAATTGCCAAAGTAAGTAAAGAAATGTAGAAAACTTGAGTAAATAATCTCTAGAACCCTATGTGACATTCAGGAGGGCATCAATTTTTAGGTGAAAGGTAGCAACATGGAATTCCTGAGTAAATAAAGCATCGTGGAAAGCACAAGTAAAGTAGTGTGGAAAGCTCGAGTAAGTAAAGTAGCGTGAAAAGCCTAAGTAAGTAAAACAATGTTAAAAACTTGAGTAAGCAAGCTCTAGAACCCCATGTGACATTTAGGAGGGCATCAATTTAGCATCATGGAAAGCTCAAGTAAAGTAGCATTGAAAGCCCAAGTAAGTAAATTAACATGGAAAGCTTAAGTAAGTAAAGTAACACAAAAAATCCCGAGTAAGTAAAGTAATGTGAAAAACTTGAGTAAGAAACCTCTAAATCCTCATGTGACATTGAGGAGGGCATAAATTTTCAAGTGAAAAGTAGCAGTGTGGAAAGCTTGAGTAAGTAAAGCAGCATGGAAATCTCGAGTAAGTAAAGTAGCGTGAAAAGCCCGAGTAAGTAAAACAACATGAAAATCTTGAGTAAGTAAAATAATGTGGAAAACTTGAGTAAGCAAGCTCTAAAACCCTACGTAACATTTAGGAGGGTATTAATTTTTATGTAAAAGTTAGCAGCATGAAAGGCCTGATTAAGTAAAGCAGCATGGAAAGCATGAGTAAGTAAAGCAACATGGAAAGCGTGAGTAAGTAAAGCATCATGGAAAAGCAATGTGAAAAGCTCGAGTATGTAAAACAATTTGGAAAAATTGAGTAAGCAAGCTCTAGAACCCCATGTGAATTTTAAGAGGGCATCAAATTTTAAGTGAATGCTAGCAGCATAAAAAACTTGAGTAAGTAAAGCAGTGTGGAAAGCCTGAGTAAGTAAAGCAGCGTGAAAATCCTGAGTAAGTAAAGCAACATGAAAAATCAATGTAAAAATATTAAGTAAAATAATGTGAAAATTTTGTGTAAACAAGATCTAGAACCCCTTATGACATTCAAGAGGGCATCAATTTTTAGGTGGAAGGTAGCAACATGAAAAACTTGAGTATGTAAAGTAATGTGTAAAGCTTGAGTAAGTAAAGCAGCATGGAAAAGCAGCGTAAAAAGCTCGAGTAAGTAAATCAGTGTGGAAAGCTTGAGTAAGTAAAGTAGTGTGAAAAGCCTGAGTTAGTAAAATAATGTAAAAAACTTGAGTAAGCAAGCTCTAAAACTTTGCATGACGTTCAGGAGGGCATCAATTTTCAAGTGAAAGTTAGTAGTGTGGAAAGTAAGTAAAGTAGTATGGAAAGCCCAAGTAAGTAAAGCAACATGGAAAGATCGAGTAAGTAAAGTAGCATGAGAAAGCAGTGTGAAAATCCTAAGTAAAGCAATGTGAAAAAATTTAGTAAGCAAGCTCTAGAACCCCACATGACATTCATGAGGGCATCAATTTTTAAATGAAAGTTACCATCATAGAAAAACTGAGTAAGTAGCATGGAAATATCGAGTTAGTAAATCAGTGTGGAAAGCTTGAGTAAGTAAAGTAGCATGAGAAGCCTGAGTAAGTAAAACAATGTGAAAAACTTGAGTAAGCAAGCTCTAAAACCCCGCATGATGTTCATGTAGGAAAGAATTTTTAGGTGAAAGGTAGCAGCATGGAAAGCCCAATTAAATAAAGCAATGTGGGAATCTTGAGTAAGTAAAGTAGTGTGGAAAGTCTGAGTAAGTAAGGCAGTGTGGAAAAGCAATGTAAAAATCTTGAATAAGTAAAACACTGTGAAAAACTTGAGTATGCAAGCTCTAGAATCCCATGTGATATTCAGGAGGGTGTCAATTTTCAAATCAAAGGTAGTAGTGTGGAAATATTGAGTAAGTAAAGTAACTTGGAAATCTTGAGGAAATAAAGCAACATAGAAAGCCTGAGTAAGTAAAGCAACATGGAAAAGTAGTGTGAAAAGCCTGAGTAAGTAAAGCAATGTGCAAAATGTGAGTAAGCAAGCTCTAGAACCCTGCATGATGTTTAAGAGGGCATCAATTTTAAGGTGAAAGGTAGTAGCTTGAAAAGCCTAAGTAAAGTATTGTGGAAATCTCGAGTAAGTAAAATAGTGTGGAAAAGTAGCTTGAAAATCCCAAGTAAAGCAATGTCAAAAATTTGAGTAAGCAAGCTCTAGGTGTAGATACTTAAATCTAGCCACTAATAACCTCTAAATAGGCTTTTGACCAATTTCCACCAAAAGGCACAATTTGGCCTAAAAACACTAAAACACATTAAATAAGTTGAGAGTGATATATTCAAGTGTCGATTTTGGCCAGTGTATCATTAAATGAGATAATACAATTTATTAGCCAACTAACTTTGATTAGATCATTTTGAGTCAAAATGTCAATTTTTCACCTAGGTGATCTGGATTGCTCTTTCTTATCAAATCTCTTGCATGAGACATGTGCCTTTGTTATTTTGTGTTGATAACATCCTAAATGGGAATATGGTTCCAATGCATCTGACATTGACTTCCAATTCCAATCCAATCAAATTTTAGACCAATAACAAGGTATTCTGATCAATTTGAGTAATTTGTGCACAAAGTGCTTAATCATGCTTAAGAGCTAATTAAATCAAATTAGAGCCTAATTAAGAATTCCATGGAAACTTGTTGAATACTTATTTTTGTAAATGAATATTGAATATTTGCATCATTAGATGACCTCATTTCATGGAAAGATATCCCTAGGCCATAAATGCGACAAATATTAGGATTATGGGTCTTCCATGCCTCATAATGACCTTCCATGCCTCTTTAATGCCCCTTTTTCCAATGTCATGATGAGGATAATTATATATTTAATTCCAAAAAATTGAATTAATCCTCAACCACACATCTTCATCTCAAGATGGATGGTTCAAGTTGATTCTGAGCAAGCTCAAAAATCTATAAATATGAGGCTTTGCCTATTGAATATTAAGCTTAATTTGTGTAAATTTACCATGTCAAATTAATTCCAAGAGCTCTCACATGCCAAATTTATGATGCTAAATTATTGAGCCAAGCCAAGCCAAAGCCACAAGGTGCTAAGGAGAAGAGGAGATAGCCAAGCTTCCTTTGATGAAGACTTCATGAGCACAAGCTGAGTAAGCCACTACAACAAATATTTTGGAGCGTCCAAGGAAGGTGAAAAAAGGTTTATTTTGAATTTTAGTTGTATGGTTTATTCATTTTTGTTAACTAAGCTCTCCCTAGTGTCTAGGCTAGAGATGTTATGCTAGTTAGTGTGTTTAATTCATTTTATTTTTATTTTGAAACTAACACAATACTAACCATCCTCTCTTGAGTCAAATTCCTAACTCACATAATGGCATGCTTGATGGGACCCAATGCATCCCACACATAAAGAAGATCATTATGCAACTTTAAAATCTTCATTTGGATCATTAAAACTTTTACAATTTGATTTTCTAACTTTGTTTTTCTATTTTTCTTTGTCACGGGTTTACATAGTAACTATCACCGGTTGAGTAAACCGTTGACAGTCATTTTCAATCATCATCAGTTAGCATTAGTAAAACTGACATCAATTTTCATAATCATCATGGTTATTAAAATTGTCATCGGTGTGCATAAATGTCATCGTCACTGGTTAGTATAACCGTCGACGGTCACTGTGTTTTTTTACATAAACTTGAGAGCTCATTTTTCTAAGCTAGTTGTTTCATCTTCAAAAGTGTTTCTAAACTAAACATCTTGCTAACATTTTTTTTCAAGTTTTACTTGAAAAATCATCAAAGCATGCTTAAATATATCCTTTTAAACTTCTTTTAGGGTGTTTTAAAATGAATCAAACTTTCATTTTGGTGCTTAAAAGAAAATCATTTAGGGTGTTATTGTTTAAATCTTGTAGTTAGTTTTCAAAGTTACAAATTAAGACCAAGGGGTCAAATGAACACCACCAAATCTTTCATTGGGACTTAAAATTGAACACACTTATCATTTTTGTTTTCAATAGTTGTTTGATCTAATTTTGTTTAGCAAAGAGAGGAGTGTTACATGTATGCTCTTCCATTTTTCCCGTTTATGGAACCCTTAGAATCAAAAGTGTCATTCCTATTGTAAAAAGCCTAGTCCAAGGCTTAGAAACAATGTCATCTAAAGCACTCCCCAAAATCTCATCAAAACTTGCTTGACCTTGAAAATGACCTTAAATTCTTTCTATTAGTCTTTTATTTCATGCAAACTTGGCTTACGAGGGGGATGTGATTACCTCCCACATGTTTTTTAGGGAAGCTTTCACCCAGGGTTCCATCTCTTGACATTGACTTCATTTGGCTCCATATTGGAGTTGCACACAGGATGCAGTGGCACTTTGGACATCGCACTACACTGAGTGAATAATAGGATGTAGTGGTTGCAAAAAAGACTAGACCTTTTTGAAAAAATCCAAGTGATATGGAAACAAAATCCATGCTTTTCTTTTGCATTGTTTGACATGAAAGTCATTGTGTAATAGATTCCCCTAGAATGTTCAGAAACTTCTAGATTTTTTACAAATTCCCACTTACCATAGAAGTATTGTTGGTGCAAGGTGCACCTCAAGGTCCATGTCGTAGTAGTATCATTTGAAAGAAAGGGGTGGTAAAAACCCTACTATATAATTCACATTTACTTTTGGATAAACACTTAAAATCCTCTCAAATTTTGTATATTGACAGATTCCAACAATACCAAACAACCTTTTTAGTTTAGGATCTAAGAGTGATTAATTAGTTGGTTTTATCCTAGATTAAAAGTCTTGTTTGGAGTCAAAACTTGGTGTAAACAAATGATACAAACCAAAACACATGGTCCTCATTTTCCTTTAAACAAAGAAGCATTATGCTACCCACGTGAAATCATCAATTTGCCTTGTTCAAATTTTATCAAAACTTAGAGTCATATTGTTAGGATTGTGGAGCTAAAAGCTTCACTGATGCAAACAGGAGAGGAGGTTGCTGAAGATTGCAGAGAAGTTGGGGTCGGTCTGATCAGCTGACGTCGGCAGGATAGCCAAGGGAAGCAACTGACGTCGGTCATATATCGGCCGATGTCGGTCACCTCCAGGCAGACAAAGACCGACGTCGGTCGCCTGTGTGGTTCGACTGCGAGCTATTTACGGGCAGTTAGCTAACGAACCAAGTGTTTGCATGAAGAGATCTAATTTTAGACTGAGAGCTGCGGATCTAATTATTGTAATTAGATGTCTAATTATTGTTTGGATGAGATCTATATAATAGACTCATGGTTGTATTGGAAAAGTGTGCTAGGGAGTAAGAGAGCATAATTATAAGCTCCTTCTGTGTGTGAGGTAGAGCAATGGTGCGTTCCTCCTAGTGCCACAGTACCAGGTGTGTTGGTGCTGGATTGGAGAGCCAGCTGGGTTCTTCAGGAGTGTAGGATCTTGGTCACAGTTGCATGGCCTATATAGGAGATCTACATGGTAAGTAAGATCGTTGATCTGCAGGTGTATGTGTGTGCAAGGTCGAGGTTCACAGGTGAGCAGAACCGTTGTTTGATTTGCAGGTGTGCAAGGTCATATAGACAGCAACACAACAAGGAGCAGTATCAGGCAGGATCTACTTGGAGTACAGGTGTGTACTCGGATAAAGCAAGAGGAAGGCAAGGGAGTTCCTTCCATAAGTATGGTCTGTTGAATTGCAGGTTGTTGCAGATTCATGGGAGATCTACTTGAAGTACTTTGAGTACTTGTGGAGCACGTGGAGTGCTTGTGGAGTGCGTGGAGCACTTGTGTTATGCGTGGAGCATGGGAGGTGAACACCAACTCTGTATTTGAGTTGGGTGTTGTGACCTGTGAGAGGGAGAGCTTTGGGGAGAAGAATTACTGTTCACTTGAGGTGTGGGAAACCTCTGTAAGGTGGTGGAGAAGAAGTGGCATCTTCTTTATTGTATTCTTTTCTGTATAAAGTGTTAATACAAGTTGTGTATTGTCTCTCATATGCTGTGTTATTCTGAATTCTAGTTACTTGGTGAATCTGGTTTATTTCTGCATATTAAGTTGTTTGAAGTTTGGTAATCAATTGTATGTTTCCGGTTTTGCATCCTGACAAGTGGGATCAGAGCATGTTTGTTGTTCTAGATTCCTGACAAGTGGTATCAGAGCCAGGTTGTAGGAAGCAGGTTGTGTTTTGGTTACAGGGCACTCTCAGGGGTTTCTGATCGAGTGGGAGTAGAGCAACGGCAGATCAAAGCAAGCTAAGAATGGAGGAGTTGAAAAACACAGACGATTACTCACGGTCTGATGGAAAGAAAGAGCAGGTAAAAGAATATTGTTGGTTGGTAACAGATTAGCATGAAGAAACTGAAGATACAGATGTAGCAGGTGTTGTTGCACAGGATGTGTTTGCAGGTTTCTTGGATAAAGTTGAATCTTGGATAAAATATTCGGTTGCCTCTTTCCATGCAGCCCCAGGTAGAGGAGCTGGTAAGCCTTGCCAAGAAATTGGCAAAGGGGAAGTGAAGCTGAAATTGCAGGCGGCCAACACACAGGTGTTGATGAAGGTCATGCAGGTCCCAGGTTTGGAGATATGGCTAATTTCTTCAGAAAGATTGGGTGATGAGAGATGCACAAGAACTCTCACAGCGGTAGCACTTGAATTAGCTGGTGGTAAGAAAACAGGTATACTTTATCTACTTGTTTATATTACTGATTCTTCTTCTATTGCGGGGATGTGGCTTCGTAGGCTTGGTCACATGAGTAGGAAGGAGATGCATGTTCTTAAGCGAAAGACAGATATATTTGATAGGCTTAAGAACTGGAAAGCCTTGGTGTTCTTGGAGGAGATGGCGGACAGAGTTCAGTGGATGAGGCTGGATACATCTGAGCAGAGCAGTTTGGACATGGGTTTTGATCCAAAGGAGCTCGCGGGTAAAAAGTCATCACTCACAGGCGAACACAGGTACCGGTGTCGGTCAGGAGGAACCGGCGTCGAACAGACAGATGCCGATGTCGGTCATGTGCAGACCAAAGTCGGTAGTGTCCGACAGAGTAAGACCGGCATCGGTCATGGGACCGACGTCGGCGGTATGTAAGACCGATGTCGGTCAGAAGGACCGATGTCGGCAGCAGGGACACCAGCGCTGGCAGGCTGGTAGTCAGGTACAGACGCATGAGAACCGACGTCGGTCGGATGCAGACTGTAGAGTGACCGAGGTCGGTCACTGTAACGAATTTTGGGTGGACAGCAAGCTGTCAAGGAGTCTCAAACACCCATATGGAGGACTGAAGGCGTAAGTAGGCCCTCAAATTCGTGTTCCTCTTCTTCATACTTGTTGCTGATTATATAGCAGGAAGGATCCAGGAAACAGGTGTGAGCTTGGCATGAATGAGGATGTGATTCCTTAGAGCAGAACCAGACGGGAGTCTTGGTAGGTTTGCCAGCTGGATGTAAGCACAGAGACGAATGGATGCCTTAATAGAAGAATAGAGAGAACGGATACGTGAGACGGAAGACCAGGCATATGGTCTTGAGGTAGCTGCAGGGCAGTGGTAAAGGTTTTGATAGGTGGAGGACGAAGCATGGCTTCAATCAGTGTCAGGTAACTACTGTGGTTTGACTTACCAGGGGGATGATGATTGCAACATCATTCTGTTGCTGTATGTGGATAGTATGCTAGCTAGCAGGGGTGTACATACAGGGTTTTGCTGAGCTAAGGGTAAGATTAGTTCAGTGGCATGTCAGGAGGAGTTTGGAGCAGCAGAATTCTTTGACATGGGAGGCATGGAGATCACAGGTTGATTTTGTCTCAAGTGGGAGCTGATGTGAATCAGGTGTTTGGCGAGGTTCGGGATGCAGAGCCGGAGCACACTAAGGGCTGGACAGGTACAGTGTCCGAAATCACATGAGGTCTGGTATAGACCTGAGTATTCCCATGCAGTGGGAGCTGTCAGAGTTAGGAGCCAATTCGGGGAAGTGGGTTCTCAGGTTTTCTGAGAGGGACCGGCAGCAGGTGTTGCTATGCAGGGTCAGGACTTCACTACAGGTGTTGTAGGTTCGGATGTGGCAGGTTACTCGGATGACAGGATGTACACCACAGGATGTGTGGTGGGTTGTCTTCAGGTGGGAGCTTGAAGAGGGATACAAACCAGGAAATAGATTAGACAGAGTACAGGTACAGGTACAGTGCAGCTATTTATCTCCAAGTGGGAGATTGTTAGGATTGTGGAGCTAAAAGCTTCATTGATGCAAACAGGAGAGGAGGTTACTGAAGATTGCAGAGAAGTTGGGGTCGGTCTGATCAGCTGACGTCGGCAGGATAGCAAAGGGAAGCAACCGACGTCGGTCATATATCGGCCGACGTCGGTCACCTCCAGGCAGACAAAGACCGACGTCGATCGCCTGTGTGGTTCGACTGCGAGCTATTTACGGGCAGTTAGCTAATGAACCAAGTGTTTGCATGAAGAGATCTAATTTTAGACTGAGAGCTGCGGATCTAATTATTGTAATTAGATGTCTAATTATTGTTTGGATGAGATCTATATAATAGACTCATGGTTGTATTGGAAAAGTGTGCTAGGGAGTAAGAGAGCATAATTATAAGCTCCTTCTGTGTGTGAGGTAGAGCAATGGTGCGTTCCTCCTAGTGCCACAGTACCAGGTGTGTTGGTGCTGGATTGGAGAGCCAGCTGGGTTCTTCAGGAGTGTAGGATCTTGGTCACAGTTGCATGGCCTATATAGGAGATCTACATGGTAAGTAAGATCGTTGATCTGCAGGTGTATGTGTGTGCAAGGTCGAGGTTCACAGGTGAGCAGAACCATTGTTTGATTTGCAGGTGTGCAAGGTCATATAGACAGCAACACAACAAGGAGCAGTATCAGGCAGGATCTACTTGGAGTACAGGTGTGTACTCGGATAAAGCAAGAGGAAGGCAAGGGAGTTCCTTCCATAAGTATGGTCTGTTGAATTGCAGGTTGTTGCAGATTCATGGGAGATCTACTTGAAGTACTTTGAGTACTTGTGGAGCACGTGGAGTGCTTGTGGAGTGCGTGGAGCACTTGTGTTATGTGTGGAGCATGGGAGGTGAACACCAACTCTGTATTTGAGTTGGGTGTTGTGACCTGTGAGAGGGAGAGCTTTGGGGAGAAGAATTACTGTTCACTTGAGGTGTGGGAAACCTCTGTAAGGTGGTGGAGAAGAAGTGGCATCTTCTTTATTGTATTCTTTTCTGTATAAAGTGTTAATACAAGTTGTGTATTGTCTCTCATATGCTGTGTTATTCTGAATTCTAGTTACTTGGTGAATCTGGTTTATTTCCGCATATTAAGTTGTTTGAAGTTTGGTAATCAATTGTATGTTTCCGGTTTTGCATCCTGACAAGTGGGATCAGAGCATGTTTGTTGTTCTAGATTCCTGACACATATCATCCACTTTGGCATAATTATGTTGCCCAATTGAGTGTAGACCTTTGTCAAAGTTGTTTAAGTCCATTTATAATCTAAATTCAAAATTTCACCTTTATAAGTTCATAGAGTTGATGTGCTAAGTGGGTTCACCATTTGCACTAAACTTGAGGGAACTTAGGTTCAATTTCCAATTTGGGTTGAAGGCCGTTTAAGACTCATGATCATTATCACCACTTGATAGACTTAAGTCATTTTATGCTAAACACTTGCACTTTGAGTCTATGCACCAAAAAATTTTGAGTCAAGAAAGGTAGTGTTATGTTATCAAATTTGTGAGAAATTATCTTTGCCTTAGAGAGTTTTTGAAGCAAGTATTTTGTCACATCTTTTGGGTAGTCTAGCATTGTTACACTGCCCAAAATATTTTAGATATTTTTTCATAGGCCTCCTTGCATAGAGTTCAATTTTGTTCTTACATTTTCAAACCAATCCAAGTATACCTTTGTGAACCTTTATCTAGCATAGTTACGTTATTCACTTTTTGTCTAGCTTATTTATCAAAAAAACCAAGTTTTATACCATTATTTGTGAGAAAATAAATTATCTCTAAAGTGCCTTTTGTTTCATACCTTATACCTATTTGATCGAGTCCATGTACAAGAATCAAATGCCTAGTGTTTGTTAGAAGTGTTTCAAATACATTAGATTAAAAATCATATTTATTTAAAAGTCTAGATTTTGATGCAATTTGGCCAAGAGTCTTAGCACATGCCTTGTTTGAGCCTAGCTTTTGATGCCATATTTTGGCCAAAAGACCTAGCAACTTTTAATTTTCTAGATTAGACTAATTTGAAACGCTTCGACCTTAGAGTTTGGCATTTTGATTTTTGGCTCATTTACTTAATTTGTTTGAGTAAGATGTGTAACATTAGATACTTAATGTTAACTTATGTTATCACAAATCTTTTCCTAAACTTTTTGATATTTTTGATGAATCTAGACCAATTTTGAACATCGGCTTTCAGACATTACTTTTTTAGAGTTTGTATAACTCTTTGACCTTTTATTGCAAAAACATCTACTATGGATCCCAACATGTATTTCTACACTTATAGTGGACTTATGTATAATCCAGGGATTAGTAATGTGGTTGTGAAGGGAGAAATAGTGCAAGAGCCCTATAAAAATAATATTGCTTATGATATGGATCCTTATCCTTCTTATAATACTCAGTTAGGGGCACAAATCCAAGATCCATTGGCTAACTATTTGGTTAGTACACCACCTTATTCAGAACAAGACCAATAACAAACTGAATAATACATAGCTATAATATCCACAACTAATGAACTAGTTCTTTAATAGTCATGTTCCCTTCCACATATGATCAATTTTTGTTTAAACGTCATTTATTAGAGAACAAATACAAGATTTTGGTTAGAGTCATAGAGATAGGGGCCAAGTTTCTAGTAGAATTCCCTCATGAGAATTTACCAAGCCTGGTAAGAATGCTCCACAACATAATTTATGATCAACAGGCTTCTTCTAGCAATCTTTTGGCTCTAGTCCAAACAACATATCAGGACCCTAATATGCCTAATAGAGGCAAAAATCTCATAGAAGACCACTTTAACCAAATGCAGATGACATATGAAACCTACTTGAATCTAGCATGCAATTTCAATCAAATGAACATAGTGAGCAAACCTCTTATTAAATTAGTTCCTTCAATAAGAGTTTTGATAGAGTTAACTCGTCAAGACAAACAACTTGCTACATATGCCCATTATTGAAGAAGTGTCTTCTGCTTCTATGAAAAATAATGAGCAAAATATAGTGGATAATGTGCAAACAATGTCTAATCCAAATCAAAGTGGTACTAACACATAAACAACTAGTCAAGAACATGTGTCTGTAGTTAATACCATGAGTGGACCATCATAGCAGGGAGTAGGATTTTCTACATCCCAACCTCAATCAACTGCTTCATCAACAGTGTAACCAATAGGATTAGGTAGTCAAACAACACCCAATGTCACACCTCAATAACAAAATGTGATAAATCCTACTCCTCAACAAATGATGAGTAGTATTCCATAACATCAGGCACAATCTACTATACCAATGCAACAGAGGTTAAATGTATTGCCACCTCAACATGAGGCAACTAATGTTCGACCTCATCAGGTAGTGACAAACATACCTCTTCAATCGTAGACTAGTGTACCAATCCAAAACCAAACGGTGACTAGCCAAAAACATGTAAATATTGGTCAATGATAGATGTCAAATCTTCAACATGTAGTCAGTTCCCAATAAGGAATTTTTCAACAAGGAGGCTCCTATGTTTCTCCAGTACCTACTAGACAACAATCGACTCAAAATGTGCCACAAGTTCAGAGATAGGGTCTTGGTTCACAAGTTGCCACTCAAAATTAAGGTTTGATTAGTTGGTATCATGTCCTTTTTCAACCATAACAAGCATAGTATAGTTATATCCCTTCATCCCAACCACAAAATCCTCTAATTCAAACCTTCATAGCCAACCCAAACTAGAATATCGCACAACCAAATGTACAATTTCAATTACATCATAATCCACTTATGCATATTCTTGATCTATTTCTCAACCAAACCAATATACCCTAACAGATATCTCCATCATACCCTAGTCAAAGTGTCCCACTTGTGACCTCCCAACCATCTATGCAAACCAATATTCTCTCTCAAACCAATGCTCCTTCTAATTTCCTATCCCAAGAATTGTAACAGATGAAGGATGTAATTGTTGCCATTCAAGCAAGGAAACAAAATAAAAAGTTTAAGTTAGATGACATGTGTTATTATCCATTCAATATGGAGTACTTGTAGATACCATTTCCTCCAGAATACAAACCACCAAAATTCAACAAATACAAAGGGAAAGGTGACCCTATGTCCCATTTAATCAAATTCTTTGTCACATGTCAACAGGTGGCATATAGCGATTTATACCTTTTATTGTTATTTCTAAGAAGCTTGGCTAGACAAGCCTTGGAGTGATTTTTAAAGTTGCCCAAGAATTCAGTAATAGATTTTGATGATCTTTTTGATAATTTTGTGTACCACTTTTCCTATAATCTCAAACATGAGATTTCATTAGTTGACTTAACATAAGTAAAACAAAAAGTTGGTGAGAGTTTTGCAAGTTATCTACAATGATGGAGAGCCTTTGCAAGCTGATTCACCCATAATTTACCAGATAAATAATTAGTTGTTGTGTTTACTAAAAATCTGCATAGTGAGATAGCTTATCATCTGGAATTATGATGTGCACATACTTTCAAGGAGATTATTGACAAAGGCTTGTTGATTGAGTGAGCTCTTATTAATAAATGGATAATCAATCTTACTTCAACTAATCAGAATCAAGGTACCAATCAGGGAAGTGGCCAAAACCAACATCCAATCCAAGTGAAAGCATCACAACTAGCATAGGCCAATAACCAAGATAAACCAAATCAATTCAACCATAATAGGAATGTTGTGGGTAATGGAGTAACTAAGTCATGTCATGTCCAAATAGTGCAAACATAATTTGTACCACATTTTTAGCTTACTCTTACCCAACAACCTCTCCAACCAACATTACAAACACAACAACCAAGACCAGTGCAACAAATGTAACAACCTTTACCATTACAAGCCCCTCCTTCAAGGAGAACTGTGCCTATGTGTCATGCCTTTAGTGACCTAGGAGAGCCTATTGAGTTTGTATTTTACAAACTTACGACTACTAATTTGATTAGTTGGCATATACTAAAGCATTATCCATAAGGCATTTTTTATCTTGATTGGTACCATAAAAATGAATTTTGTGATTATCATTGGGTCAACGGGCATAATCTATGAAGATGTGTGTAAATCAAGTATTTGAGTGAGAATATGTTAGATAATGGGTAGATAACATTGGATAATGGTTCTTCCACCTCTAATCAACTCTTTGGATTTATCAAAACCCCTTTCCCCAACATAACACACAGTAGTAGCATAACAATCAGTAACAATAACAACATCAGCTGGTGTAACAATAAAATAAATAGTATCAAAATCAAAGGCCAAAACTAAGGTCAGAACAACAACCAATAAACCTACCATGAAGTTTCACATGACTAAAATAAGGTTGTCAATCATGTTATAGGGGGTAACATTAATACCATCTCTATTAATCCTACACCAAGCACTAATCAATCTAAACCATTGATAAATAATAACACTCAACCAAATTACATGGATAATCCTTCTTTGACCTAGGACTGCACATAGGTAAACCAACAAATTAGGACTCCCACTTTTGGACCATATACTGATAACTTACCCTTACCATGTGACCATATACAAGTGCATCAGAAATTAAGATGTGTCCTATCTGGTCCCACACCATTCCTAGAATTTGTTAGAAATTATGGTCTAACATCTAATATCAACTGTGAAATCACAACTCAGAGGTTAAAGATTACTATCCTAGGCCCAAAAACATCTACTATTTTGCTTGTTATTCAACCAACCATTTAGCTTCAGAATAAACCATTCACAATTGACCAAGATAAGAATTTTGATATTGTGGAACAATTGTAGAAGACACCAACACAAATTTCTATTTTAGATTTGTTATAAATATCAATAATCCACAAGAACATTTTGAATGAGTTTTTAACCCAATCCACTATTGTCAGTGACATATCCCCTGATAAATTTCAATCTTTGGTTGGATACTTAGCTCCAACCTAACAAGTCACATTAAACCAAGGTGATATGTCTTCCCTTGAGCCAGTCCATAATAATTCATTATACATAGAAGTTTATATAAAGTGGCATAAAGTGAAATGTGCCCTTATATACAATGGATCAGGCCTCAACATAGTGTCTCTAAATATCATCAAGCTTCTTGGCTACACAATGACAGATCTTCAACCAAAAATGATAACTATCAAAGCCTACGATAATCAAGAAACAAAATCATAGGGCACTATTAGCTTACCAATTATCATTGGGCCTTTGACCCATTACACGCTTTTCCATGTGCTTGATATTGAGTTGTCATATAATATGCTTCTAGGAAGGCCTTGGTTACATGAGATTCATGTAGTCCCATCAACACTACTCTAATGTATCAAGTTCTCCCACTCAAGGATGGAAGTGAATATTTCAAGAGATTTACACCCATATAAACACTACAAACATCTTAAGGCCAAGTTTTAAAGCTACAATTACCAATACAACATGAATCTAAGTTCTAAGTAGAATAAAGGAAAGGCCATACTTATTGATCCTCCATAGGATAATTGCATAGATATTAGTATCTTGGAATCTCTTTGCCACATGCCACTTCCTGAAGCTTCTAATCATTTCACCATTTTAGATAATTGCCTAGGGGAATATGTGACCCATGATACCTTCCATATTGCCAATCTTCCTCAAAATCCAAAGACCTTTATATGGCATAAAGTTACCCCACACATGCATTGGCAACAAAAGAACAAAGATAAGGGACCTATCATGTTTGTACTAGCATCTAGCCTATAACTAAACCCTCTTGAAGGAGATGAATCATGGTTGTACAATGATAATCAAGGTAATTGTTATAAAAGTACAAAGTATCCTATTCCCAATATGATCATAAAGCATCAATATTTTGAAGGAAGAGGCCTCAAACCAAATCAACAAGGAACCATTGAACCAATTTCCATGACTAAGTATAAAAGACCCTATGGCCTTAGATTTAAATCGCTTGGGGGTGACCCCACATATCTTATTCAATTTCCATCATCGATGGCTAGTGATGATGATGCTGACAACAAAATAGAGTCTAATCATAGCCTCAACTTTGATGACCTAGTTGAAACTAACATGTTAAATAACAATGCCATATGTACTCTTACCCCAATCATTCATCACAACCCATTGCCATTATACTATCCCCAACTGATAGATTGGGACCAACAAGAATCCAGTCTTCTGATTAATGAGTTTCAAAATGATGAGGCATTTTATGAATTTTTAGGCCTTAGAGAAAACATTCTATTGGGAGATCATAAATTAGGATTCTCAAATACATTGGATCCTAAAGCATATTTTAGAGAGCGAGTGAACACCCTTAGCCAAAAATAAATAAACAAAACATTGAGGTCCCAAAGTGAAAACCTCTTTGAGGCACTTTTTGATCAGGGAAAAAGTAAAGATAAAAACCAATCTAGTGGTGAAAACTTGTTTCAAATGCCATTAGATGGGGGTGTTCATTCTTATTCGAATTTAGACCAGGAGACCACCAATGATGAACTTGCCTATGGATCTAAGTTGAGTTTTGCATAACAAGTATTTGATCAAATTATTCAAGAATGTTTGACTATTTTTGTCACATGGCTAGATCTCCTATTGGGGGGCTCAAATTCATCAGGCCTAGGAGATGTTGAAGAGCAAGTCCTAACAGAAGACCCTAATATAGTCAAACAATTCAAGTCTTTGCCTATTATTCTAGAAGATGGTTCGACCCTTATAGTCGAAGATATAATATAGGTAAACATCAGGACTTCATCGGACGTAAAATATATAAAATTAGGTATGTCCCTCACTAAAGAGGAATGTGAAGTCTTTACATCTCTATTAAAATAATTTATATATATATTTGCATGGGCTTATTCTGATATGCCAGTTTTAGACCCCACCTTGGTTGTGCATCACCTTGTGGTCAATTCTTATGCTAAATCAGTGAAATAAAAGCTACATAAGACACATCCTTGCATTGTTATCTTGGTAACAAAAGAGTTGGAAAAACTCTTAAAAGCAGGATGTATCTGATCTATTGACTACTTAGAATGGATATCTAATGTTGTACTTATTAGCAAAAAGCTTGAAGGAATTCAAATTTGTGCTAATTTTTGAGACATAAATAAATCTTGTCTTAAAGATGACTTTTCATTGCCTAATATTGAAAAAAAATAGTAAGTAAAATAATGTAGAAACATTGAGTAAGCAAGCTCTGGAACCTTTCATGATGTTTAGGGGGGCATTAATTTTCAAGTGAAAGGTAGCCTGAGTAAGTAAAGCAGTGTGAAAAGCTTAAGTAAGTAAAGTAGCATGGAAAAATTGCATGAAAAGTCTGAGTAAGTAAATCAATGTGGAAAACTTGAGTAAGCAAGCTCTAGAACCTATGCTCTAAGAATTTGACTCAAGAGATGATGGTTAGTATGGTGTTAATTCCAAAATAAAAACAGAATGAAATAAACACACTAATAACATAACATCTCTAGGTCTAGACACTAGGGAGAGATTAGTTAACAAAAGTAGATGACAAACACAACTAGAAAGCAAGGAATGAAAACACAAGAATTCCTTCATCTTCCTTGAATGCTCCAAGTGCCTTTGTCATGGTGGCTTGCTTGGCTTGTGCTCATGAAGTCCTTGGAAATGGAAGTTTGGCTACCTCCATCTCTCCTTGGCACCTTTGGCTTATGGCTTGGCTTGGCTTGGCTTGTAATCAATTTGGCATCGTAAAATTAATTGTTTGAAGCTTTTGGAACCAATTTGGAATTATAACTTCGCATCAAAAAAACTTATAAATGATATTCATGGGCTCTTTATTTATATATTTTTGGATTTGATCAAAATCAATCTGAACCATCCATCTCAAGATTGAGATGTGTGGTTGAGGATTAATTCAATTTTTAAAATTAATTTTGTAATTATCCTCATCATGACATTGGAAGAAGGGGAAATTAAAAGGCATGGAGGGCATCATGGAAGGCATTGATGAGGCATGGGAGGCATGAATCCTGATATTTGTGGTATTTATGGCCTAGGAATGTCTTCCCAATAAATGAGGTCACTTGATGATCTAGCTATTCAATATTCATGTCCAAAAATAAGTATTCAACAAGTTCCCATGAAATTATTAATTAGGCTTTGATTTGGGTTAATTATCTCTTAAGCATGATTAAGCACTTTGTGCACAAATTACTCAAATTGATCAAAATGTCTTGTTATTAATCCAAAATTTGACTAGATTAAAATTGGAAGGTGACATCATATGCATTAGATGCTTATTCCCATTTAGGATGTTACCAACAACAAATAACAAAATCACATGTATTGTGTAGAATATTTGATAGGAAAGAGCAATCTAGAGCACCCAAGTGCAAATTTGGTATTTTGACTCAGAATGAACTGATCAAAGTTAGCTAGCCCATAAATTGCATTACCCCATTTAGGGATACTCTAGCCAAAATCGGCACTTGAATATGTTACTTTCATATCATAAAGCATGTTTTAATGTTTTTAGGCCAAATTATGCATTTTGGATGGAAATTGGCCAAAAGCTTGATTGGAGGTTATCGATGGCCAGATTTAGGTGTCTATAGTTTGCCCCTACATGGGAAGGCATTGCAAGCTATAAGCATAATAACATATTTTCAAAAAATTAAAAGGTCCTATATGCCTACAACTATAATGATGATAAACTAACTACCCTCGAGGGAATGGTTGGCATAAGTGGGTTGACGAATGATCCCTTGAAAAGAAAGAATTGAAATGAGGGGACCAAAGAAAGGAAAGATGATGGGGTGAAAACATAATGATATTGAAATGTTAGCATATTATTTTATTTACCTTAGGTTATTTACTAAGGTAATTTATTTTGGTTAGTTTCCTTAACCACTTTGGTTAAGAGGTTAGTTGTTTATTCGGCCTTTGTTATTTCATGCAAGCCGACATAGGTTAGTTTTATTATACCCGTCTCATGCTTCACGGGTATTTCATTTGTTTGCCTATTTAATAGGCCTTCATGCTTGGTTGAACGGTGAATGTGTGCTCTGCTATTCTCAATCTCATTTTTTCTCTGTATTTTGTTTAATCTAATATGGTATCAGAGCCTATGGTTTGTAGAACCTAAGTGAAGGTTTGTGGAAGCCAGAGAGAGGTCGGTGTCTTGCCAGGGAGGAGCTTCAGGCACCCAGTGGAGAGCCGAGGAGAGAGAAAGCATCACGGAATTCGGAAAACTCAACCAGAAGGTCTGAAAATTGCCAGGAAGTATCAGAAGGCTAAATAAGACCAAAAGGAAGCAAAAACAAGCTATTTTAGAGGCTCAAAAGCCTCTGTTGAATTTATCTCTGTGCTGGGCGTACAGATTCGGCAAAATCAGAAAAAATCATTTCTTCATCTTTTTCAACGAAACAAAAGTCTAAATTGCAAGTTAAATCAAAACTAAGACACTGGTGAAAACGGTTTGCAATTTGGTTGAGAAACGGGCTCAGAATCTTCGCCTTAAGTTTCAGAGGTAGGCCAATTTTCTGATTGGCTGAATTTTTTTATAAAATTTTTAGCCTAAAGTTTTTAATATTTCAATTATTTTTATTTTTTAATTGAAATAAATCAAAACTTTAGCCAATAAGGGTTATTGGGGACCTACCACTGACTAATAATCACGGAAGCGTCTGAAAAGCTAAAAATTTTACCGTTTTCTGGTTTTTTTAATCTGGATGTCAACGGAGAAAGAATTTTTTAAATCGGAATTGTAGTTTTCCCGATTTAATTGTTTCAGTGGTAGATTTTTTGTGATCTTACAAACGGTATTGAGTTTATTGCCAAAAACCGGATAAGGTTGTTCAGTGTCAATATAGAATCAGTGTGTAGAAGGAATTTTTTTTTTTTAAAAAAAAAAAAAAAAAAGTCATTATAGTTTTTCCGATTTTATCACTTTCGTGAAAAACTAGGTAAAATGGCTAGTATTCAACCCCTGTTACTACCAGATTCTCAGAAATTGACTGGCAAGAACTTTAGTTTGTGGAGTCACAAGGTTTTGACAATATGTGAATATCTGAATATTGATCAAATAGTGCTCGGTAAAGAGCAAAGGCCTGCCACTGCTACCAATGACTATGATAAACGTCATCGTGAGGCTCTCATGTTGTTAAAATTGTCAGTAGCAGATAATCTAATCTCAGAGGTCAGAAATGCGACTATAGCATCAGATTTATGGAAAACTTTATCTTCAAAATATCAGGTTTCTGAAGCCGGTAGAGTGTTGTATTTAAAGAATTTGTTGTTTTCCACTAAGATGCAGGAAGGTGGCTCCATTTCTGAGTTTTTATTGCAGATCAAGGACATCAGTGACCAGTTGAAAGCAGTGCAGAAACCTGTTGATGAGCAAGATTTGATTGCTCTTGTTATGCAAAATCTTCCACCATCATTTGAGTCATTTGTGGAGTCCTTGCACATGATTGCTGAGATGCAGACTTTGGATTTTGAAACATTGTCTACATTGCTATTGCAAAAGGAGAGACGACAGGAGCATGCAGTGTTGTCTACATCCACTTCCACAGAGAGTGCATTCTTTATTAAGGAAAAGGGTAAGCAGTCTGGTAAAAATAGCTATCCATCAGAATCTTCACAAGTAAGTGGTAATAAGAGATCTAAATGGAAATGTTTTTACTGTAAGAAACCTGGTCACCTTAAGAAAGATTGTAGGAAAAGACAACATGATATGGCTAACCCCAGAAAGAAAGCTCATCATGCGAATGTAGCTGAAGGTGAAGGCGAGGAATCACCAGATTTTGCTTTCATGGCTTCCAATGGTAATTCTGTGGTGGATCAAGCTTGGTACTTTGATTCAGGGGCATCTCGCCATTATACATGCCATAAGGACTGGTATGTGGATTTTGTTGAAGATAACAGTAGTAATGAATCTGTATCTTTAGGAGATGGTACAACATATTTTGTGAAAGGATTTGGTAATGTTCATATAAGTTTTAATGGTACAGTAAATTATACTTTCAAGAATGTTAGGTATGTACCGGATATGAACAAAAATCTTCTTTCAATCAGTGAGATCACCTCAAAATCTGATTTTGTTGTAAAATTTCAAGAACAACAATGTTTAGTCACCACTAAAGATAACAAGATTATTGTTGTTGGGATCGGTGAGAAAGGCTTGTATAAGCTTGCAGATCCAATCAAAGCAAAAGAAAGTGCACTTGCAGCAGTTGATAGCACAAGTTCACTATGGCATGAAAGGTATGGGCATTTGAATTTTCAGTATTTGACTACATTGAGTAAGACTAAGATGGTTAAGGGGATTCCTTCTATTCGGCATAATCATCATGTATGTACTGGATGTCAGTTGGGGAAGCAAGTTAGACATTCATTTGATGTTGGTAAAGCTTCGAGAGCAAACGGAGTATTGGATTTGGTACATGCGGATTTGCATGGTCCAATGCAGACACCTACCCCTTCTGGTGCCCGTTATTTCCTGTTACTGGTTGATGATTTCTCTAGGAAAAAGTGGGTATACTTTCTAGTAAAGAAATCTGATTGTTTTTCTAACTTTCTTACTTGGAAAGCTATGGTTGAAAAACAGGCAGGACGACCAGTGAAATCTCTTAGAACGGATAATGGGGGTGAGTTCATCTCAAAACAGTTCAAAGAGTTTTGTGCCACTGAAGGCATACACAGACAATACACTACACCTTACACTCCACAACAAAATGGAGTTGTGGAAAGGCGTAATAGGACGGTGATGGACATGGCTCGTTGTATGGTCCAAAGCAGAAATGTCCCATACAAGTATTGGGCAGAGGCAGTGAATACAGCAGTATACATCCTCAACAGAAGTCCTACAAAAGCTTTGGAGAATTTGACTCCAGAGGAGGCTTGGTTAGGTCGAACTCCAGATGTAAGTGATTTCAGAATTTTTGGTTGTGTAGCTTTTGCAGTTATTCCTAGTCAAAAGAGAAAAAATTTGGATGCAAAAAGCAAAACATACATGTTTGTTGGATACAGTGATCAGTCAAAGGCCTACAGATTACTTGATGTTTCTACTAACAAAGTTGTGGTAAATAGAGATGTCATAGTAAATGAACAAATGCCATACTTCACAGCAACTGGTCAAGTTTCAGATATTGAGTCATTGTTATCTAATGATTCCATTATTAGTCATAATGTGAAAAATGAGCAGGATTCTTGTTCATCAGTGGAATCACATTCCAGGGAGGGAATTGATACAGGTCACTGTGAGGTTCCAGCATCACAACCAAAGAAGCCAAAGTGGTATACTACCACAATTGAAGCACTAAAAGAAGGAGACTTGCCACAAGGTGTGGAAGGTAGAAGACTGAGATCGGGAAAGCAGTTTGGTAATAGAGGTGAGCATGTTAATCTTGCTCTAACAACTGATGTTTCACAAGTATTTGAGCCTAATTCTTTTTCAGAGGCCAAAGGGAAGTTTGAGTGGGAATCAGCTATGCAATTGGAATATGATTCCTTGATGAAAAATAATACTTGGAAGTTGATGGAACTACCACCAGGAAAGAAATCCATTGGTTGTAAGTGGATTTATAAGGTAAAATACAAAGCAGATGGTTCCTTGGACAAACACAAAGCCAGACTTGTTGCAAAAGGTTATGCACAAGAGGAAGGGGTTGATTATGAGGAGACTTTTGCTCCAACCACCAAGATGGTAACTTTTCGTTTGATTATTGCTATTGCTGCTCAGTTTGGATGGCAGGTGCACCAAATGGATGTAAAGAGTGCTTTCTTGAATGGAGATCTAGAGGAGGAAGTCTACATGGTTCAGCCACAGGGTTTTCAGGTTCCTGGTAAGGAACATCTTGTTTGCAGGTTGATTAAGTCCTTGTATGGACTTAAGCAGGCTCCTCGAGCTTGGTATACAAAAATAGACTCATATCTTAGGGAGTCAGGTTTCAAAAGGTGTAACTCGGAACCAACTCTCTATGTAAAGGTGTCTGGTGATGATATCTTGATTCTCATTATATATGTTGATGATATAGCTATCACTGGGAGTAGTACTAGTCTCATTCAGCAAATGAAAGCTGATGTTTGTTGTACTTTTGACATGACAGACTTAGGACTACTAAAATACTGTTTAGGTGTTGAGTTTTGGCAAAGTGGTAATACTATATTTGTGTCACAAAATAAGTATGCCATTTCATTGCTAGAAAGGTTTAGAATGATGGATTGTAATCCAACTCACACACCTATGGAAACAGGAGCTAAAATTTCAACAAACACTGATTCACCTCCGGTCAATGAAACAGTGTATCGGCAGCTAGTGGGTAGTCTCATTTACCTCACTACCACTAGACCGGATATTTGTTTTGCAGTGAGTTTTCTATCTCGCTTCATGTCTAAACCATAGGAAGTCCATTGGTTAGCTGCAAAACGAGTATTAAGATATGTTAAAGGTACTCTTGACTTTGGCATACTGTATAAGAAGTCTGTAGATTTTGCACTTTCAGGATATTCTGATTCTGATTGGGCAGGTTCAGTTGATTCAAGAAAATCTACAACAGGGTATATTTTCACTTTTGGTTCAGGAGTTTTCTCATGGCAGAGCAAACTACAAACTACAGTAGCATTATCTTCAACAGAAGCAGAGTATAAAGCTGTGGTTAGTGCAGGTTGTGAAACCATGTGGATAAAGAAAATTTTGGAGGATCTTCAGTTTGAGTCATCAAAGCCTACTCCAATTTTTTGTGACAACCAAAGTGTTTTGAAGATGGTGAAGAATCCAGTATTTCATGCTAGGACCAAACACATTGAGGTTCACCATCATTACATCCGACAATTGGTTACAAATGAAGACATCAGTCTCTTCTACTGCCCCACTGCAGAGCAGCCAGCTGATATAATGACCAAACCACTTGGTACAGACAAGTTCATAAAATTTAGAGATAAACTTGGTCTTGTTTCTGGTTTAGTCATTAAGGGAGGGTGTTAGCATATTATTTTATTTACCTTAGGTTATTTACTAAGGTAATTTATTTTGGTTAGTTTCCTTAACCACTTTGGTTAAGAGGTTAGTTGTTTATTCGGCCTTTGTTATTTCATGCAAGCCGACATAGGTTAGTTTTATTATACCCGTCTCATGCTTCACGGGTATTTCATTTGTTTGCCTATTTAATAGGCCTTCATGCTTGGTTGAACGGTGAATGTGTGCTCTGCTATTCTCAATCTCATTTTTTCTCTGTATTTTGTTTAATCTAATATGAAAAAGTAGTCAAAATCATTGAGAATACAAGTGGGATGGTGTATAATGGCTTTCCCAAAGGCAGTTATAAGCATTGTACCCTGATAGTGGCAACATGGTATGATAACATAATGATTTGCCCAAAGGTAGTTATAATCATTGAGAAGATGGAGCTACCCTAGTTAGGATAGATAAATAAGAGAATAGCATGCCCTTACATGGGCAAAAAAATTAAAGTGGTGACAACATAATGATTTGCCCAAAGGTGGTTATAATCATTGAGAAATGTAGGTGGGATGGTATGCAATGATTTCCCATAGGTAGTTACAATCATTATACCTCGATTATGGAAAACATGGTAAACTTGGCCGAGGATGATGATAACTTGACACAAAGGGTAATGATGAATCGAAACAAGCTACTAGTAGGGAGATGCTCATCCAAACTAATAAAGGTTGAAATTCTTTCATTGCTTAACTACTTTGTTTGGGATATGATTACGATCGAATCAAAATGTTAGTGCCAAAGAGATGTTTCTATTTCTAAATAGACTTCTTGAAGCTGAGGTTTATTGTAGCATGTGATGGTAGGCTTCATGATAGAACACTATAAAGACTTGGCCAAAATATGCATGAGGACTGACTCCTATAATCCAATACTTAGTAGAAAAAAATGCACCAATGATAAAAACCATGATGACAATGTAAACATATGAATAGGGATGGATTCAATTATAAGTGTGGGTAAGGAATCAATCAATGAACACATAAACTAAATCAAGGCAACAATGTTGAAAGCAAACAAACATATAGACAAACAAAAAAATTAGTAGAAATAAACAAACAAATAATGTAATAGAAACCCTATGAAAATTACCCCTAGAAAATAGGCAACAACTTAGCAAATGAACAAAATGGGGGAATAGAAGAAAAAGCAGGGGGTGGCCAAGCTATCTCCATATGCACTAGGCAAGTGGGCGTTGCCTACATAATTTCATGGATGTAATATCCAATAAAAAACTTTAGACCAAATGTAGTTCTCCTAGGGAATGGGAAGAATGTGATATTGAAGAAAACAAATAGAATGGATTTGATAGAATAATAGGAATGGTCTTGTAAAATGACAAGTGTGTGAGATAAAAAAGTGAAAAAGGATGGGAAAACTAAATGACAAGTGATTTACTTATAACTCAATAAGGGTTCTTAGAATATTTAAGGCAAAGAAGTGGTCAATGTTTCTATTCTTTTCTAATGATTTTATAAATGTTTTTGGAATTTTTTTGGAGTGTCTCAAATCAATCAAGAATGATGAGACACTAAATGGTTCAAGCTCATAAAATGGTGAGAGCGTTTAAACTAAGGTTGCTCGTAAAATAGTGAGAGCATGGCATAGGTTGCTCACAAAATGGCAAGAGTATGGCTTAGGTTGCTCACAAAATGGCAAGACCATGGTTTAGGTTGCTCACAATATTATGAGGGAACCACTTAAGTTGCTCATAAAATAGTGATAGCATGGCTTAGGTTGCTCAAAAAATGGTGAGAGCATCTCTTAGGTTGCTCATAAAAAGGTGAGAATGTGGCTTAAGTTACTCACAAAATAGTGAGAGCGTGGCTTAGGGTAATTGAGCTAACATCAATAAGCATTAAACACTACCTACATAGTCCCAGAGTAGGACCTTAAGTCACTTTAGTTCCAACCTTACAGCAGAGGAATTTGACTAGTGTAGTAGTCAATTCAAACAAAATAGGCAGAGTTGGTAAAAAGGCATAGTAGAACATAGGAAGTGACAAGTTAATATGTCATGGCTTAATGTTGCCCCTAGTTTGCCCTTAGGTGATTATAACCAAGACACAATGGTGTAGATCAAAGGAACTAATTTACCCAAAGGTGGTTATAATTAGTAGCTATACCAGTGGTAAGAAAGGAATAACAATCAAAGGATGCAACTGCTAAAACTTCTGTCACACTATCCTAAAATATGATCTCTATCTGAAATACTTGAACCAATTGATAAAACTAGTTAGATATCTCGATGCTAAAAATGCATAAAAAATGGAAAAAAACCAAGGTCAAATGGGCTAGCTTTAGAACACACTAGGCTTATAGGTTTGAAAGCAAAAAGTGGATATGGCAAAGAGAATGGATAAAGAAGGTATTGTGTACAAAGAAGAATAGTGATAAAATGGCATAACTAAAATGGTCTTTATAGACAATACACCTTAGCATTTAAGTATAGTACCACTTGAGATGAATAATAGTCATTGGATCTAGAAGTTCATCTCCATCTGGTGTGGCAAGTCTATATGCTCCTGATCCATAATTTGTAGTGATGATGAAAGGCCCTATCTAGTTTGGTTTGAATTTCCCTTTATGTTTCTTCTCAATCGTGGTATTCTTTTGGTTTTTTTTAAGACTAAGATCACCAAGTTCAAATTTTATATACTTAATAGGCTAATTATAGTGGCCTTTGAGTCAGTTCTAATATGCTTGAATATTGTTGAGCATAGTTGTGTGTTTCTCATCAAGTAGGTCTAGCTCTTGCAGGTGAGCTACGTGATAGTCATGATCATCCAAGACATGCTTGAAAGAGATGAATAGTGAAGGAAATTTGATGTCAATGGGAAAGATAGAATCAATACCATAAAAAATTGAGTATGGAGTGGCTCCTATGGGGATAAAAGGATTAGTACAATATGCCCAAAAGGCAAGGAATATCTAGAGGTGCCAATCACGACTGGCATCATTGACAATCTTTTTGAGAATATTGACAAGGGTTTTTTTGGATGCCTTGGCCTGGCCATTACCTTGAGGGTAATATGCTATAGAAAAATGTTGTGTGATGTTAGATTTGGTACACAATTGATCTACATCCTTATTTTTGATTGATCCTCCATTATCAGATATAATGTCAGAAGAGATACCATAGCAGTAGATGAAATGGTTGAAGATGAATTTGGAAATTTGTTTTCCAGTCACATAAGTGAGGGGTATAGCTTCAACCCACTTAGTGAAATATTTGGTTGTGGTAAGGATATATTTATGACCATCAGATAAAGTGGGGTTGATCTTCCCAATGAGGTCAAGTCCCCATGTAGAAAATGGCCATGGTGTCAATATCAGTTTTAGAGTTTTTACTAGGGCATGAAATAGATTAGCATGCCATTGACATTTATCACACTTCTTTACATATGAAGTGGCATCTATGTCTATTATGGGCCAATAATAACCAGTACATAGGAGATTTTTGGATAGGACTACCCTACTAGAATGGGCTCCACATACTCCTTCATGAACTTCTCTTAACATTAATGTAGACTCTACCGAAGTTAAACAACGAAGCAGAGTTCTATTAAAATTATGATGGTAAAGGGTGGATCCAAGTAGAGTATAATGATTAAAATGATGAATGAAGGCTTTAGTTTGTTTTTAAGATAGGTTGCGTGGTAGAACTTGGTCATGAAGGTAGTTGTAAAGGTCTAAGTACCAGATAGAATTAGGAACAACAATATCACAAATCATGGCAATGATTGAAGGTTCATGAGCTGGTGCTGACAATTTTTTGATGAGAAACTGATACTCTCTAGCTTTATCTATTTGTCAAATAAGAGAGCCAATAGTAGCCATGGCATCTATAGTTTTGTTACCAGCCCTTGGTATATGCTTAAACTGAATGTTGGTAATTTTTTGTTTAAGGGTGTTGACCATGGCTTTATATGGAAACAACTTGTCATCTTTGGTCTAAAAATGATCTGTAACCTGAATGATGATTAACTAAGAATCACCATAAACTTGAAGATGAAATATATTCTAATGCACTACTTGTCAAAGTCCTGCAATAAGTGCTTCATACTCGCCATGTTGTTTGTATAAGGAAAGCTGATTCTGAATGATTTAAGGATTAGATCCCCCTATAGTGTAATAATTAATAGGCCTGCCCCCAATCCATGTGCATTGAATGAACCATAAAAATATAGCTTCCAAGGCTACTCTTCAAGGGGTGTGTCAATGATGGTCGTGATAGATTCATTAGTAAATTGAAATGTGAGTGGTTGGGTGTCTATGAGAAATGCTTCAACAAATTGATCTGCAAGAATTTATCCCTTGATTGCCTTCTGATTGACATACTCTATATCAAATTCACTGAGAAGCATGATTCATTTAGCCATTCTACCTTTTAAAGCTATTTTAGATAGTAGATACTTTAGTGGATCTACTTTTGAAATGACCATGGTCTTATTATTCAACATGTAATGGCACAATTTTTTAGTTTCAAAAACCATGGCTAAACAAGCATTGCTAACAAGTGCATAGTTATGTTCATATGTAATTAAGGTATAGCTTAGGTATTATAGAACATGCTCCTTTCCCTTGTCATCGTCTTGAGCCAAGAGTGCCCCCAGAGCATGGTCAGTAGCTGATAGGTATAACAAGAATGGCTTTCTTGGCTTAAGAGGTAATAAAATAGGTGGATTAACAAGATAGTCTTTGAGCTATTGAAAAGCTATTTGGTAGTGATCATCCCAATGAAATGCAACTCCTTTGTTTAAAAGTTGTGTAAATGTATGGCATTTGTTTGCTAACTGAGAGATGAAGCATCAAATTGATTGGATCTTACCCTACAAACTATGGAGTTGCTTTAAATTGGTTGGTGATGGCATCTCGGTTATAACATGGACTTTAGCTAGATTGACTTCAATACCTCTATGAAATATGATGAAGCCAAGTAATTTTCCTAAATTTTCACTTAACACACATTTATTTGGATTGATTCTAACTTTGTACTCTCATAATCTTTCAAATATCTTACACAACACTATTGGGTGGTTGGCCTGAGTTTGATATTTTACTAATATGTCATCGACATAGTTTTTAACAATGTCATGCATCATATCATGTAATATGATAGTCATGGCCCTTTGATATGTAGTTTTAGTATTCTCAAGGCTAAACGGTATGACTTGATAACAAAATGTTCCCCATGGAGTGGTGAACATTGTTTTATGTTGATATTCTGGTGTTATTCTAATCTAGTTGTATCTTGAAAAACCATCCATAAGTGAAAGCATTTCATAACCTGCTATGGATTCAATGATCATGTTGATATTAGGCAAGGGAAAATCATATTTAGGATAAGCTTTTTTGATGTCTCAAAAATTAATACAAATTCTAATTCTTTTAGGCTTTTTACTAATAGATACTACATTAGAGATCCATTCTGACTAGTTGATGGATCAAATACATCCTACTTCTAAGATTTTTTCCAACACTTTCTTTACCAATACAACAATGCAAGGATGCATCTTATGTAGCTTTTATTTTACCAGTTTGGTGTTTGGATTAACCACAAGGTGGTGCAAAACCAAGGTGGGGTATAAACCTGGCATGTCATAATAAGCCCATGCAAAGATATCTATAAATTCTCTCAAAAGAGATGTAAAGACATCACGTACCTTTTCAGTGAGGGATGTGCCTAATTTTATCCATTTTAAGTCTGATGAAGTCTTGATGTTTACCTCTATTGTATCTTTGACTAGAAGAGTCAAACCATCTTCTAGCATAGTAGGCAATGACTTGAACTATTGGATTATGTCAGGGTCCTCTATTAGGACTTTCTCTTCAACTTCTCTTAGGCATGATGAATCTAAATCCCCTAATGGGAGATCTATCCATGTGACAAAAATAGTCAAAATTATTAAAGAATTTGATCAAATACTTGTTGCTGAAAGCTAAAGTCAAATCCATAGGCAAGTTCATCATTGGTGGTCTCCTAGTCTAAATTTGAAGAAGAATGAACACTCCCATCTAATAGCTTCTGAAATAGGTTTTCACCACTAGACTAGCCTTTATCTTTACTTTTTCCCTCATCAAAAATCACCTCAAAGAGGTTTTCACTTTGGTACCTCAATGGTTTACTTATTTATTTTTGACTAAGGGTGTTCACTTGCTCTCCAAAATAGGCTGTAGGATCCAAAGTGAATGAGAATCCTAATTTATGATCTCCTAATGAAAAATTGTCTCTGAGGCCTAAGAAATCATAGAATGCCTCATCAGTCTAGAACTCATCAATTGGTAGAATGGATTCTTGTTGGTCCCAATATATCAGTTGGGGATAGTATATTGGCAAAGGGTTGCAATAAATGACTAGGGTAAGAGTATAAATGGCATTGTTATCAAATACGTTAATTTCAGCTAGCTCATCAAAGGTGAGGCTATGATCAAACTCTTCTTCACTGTTGACATCATCATCACTAGTCACTGGTGGAGTTTGAATAAGATATGTGGGGTCACCCTCAGGTGGTTTAAACCCAAGTCTATAAGGTCTTTCATACTTAGTCATGAAAATTCGCTCAATGGTTCCTTGTTAATTCGGTTTGAGGCCTCTTCCTTCATAATTTTGATGCTCTATGATCCTATTAGGAATATGATACTTTGCATTTTTATAACAATCAGCTTGGTTGTCATTATACAACCATGATTTGTCTCTTTCAAGAGGGTTAGGTTCTAGGCTAGATGCTGGTACAAATGTGACAGGTCCCTTATTTTTGTTATTTTATTTCCAATGCATGTGTGGGGTGACTTTAGGTCACCCAAAGGTTTTCATATTCTAAGGAAGATTGGTAATATGAAATGTATCATGGGTCACATACTCTCCTGATGCATTCTCTGAAATGGTGAAATTATTAGAAGTTTTAGGAGGTGACATGTGGGAAAGAGAATCCAAGGTATTAGGATCTATGCAATTATTTGATGAAGGATCAATAAGTATAGCCTTTCCTTTATCCTACTTGGAACT
This sequence comes from Torreya grandis, assembly GCA_037957365.1. Lineage (NCBI taxonomy): Eukaryota > Viridiplantae > Streptophyta > Pinopsida > Cupressales > Taxaceae > Torreya > Torreya grandis. The sequence goes on from JARHVA010001477.1 coordinate 2,249,364, forward strand.
TGGATTCATACTATACTAATAATTATAGCTTTGAAATTCAGCCTTAAGATGCTTCCAGTGTTCATATGGGTGTAAATCTCTTAGAATATTCACTTCCATCTCTGAGTGGGAAAAAATGATACATTGGTGAAGTGTTGATGGGACTACATGAATCTCATGTAACCAAGGCCTGCCTAGAAGCATATTGTATGATAACTCAAGATCAAGCACATGGAAAAGTGTATCATGGGTCAAAGGCCCAACGATAAATGGTAGAATAAATAGCTGCATTGTACCTATACCTGTACCCCATCTAATCTATTTCCTATCTTGTATCCCTCTTCAAGATCAATCCTAAAGACCAACCACCACACATCCTATGGTGCAACACCTATCATCCAAGTAACCTGTCACATCCGCATCTACAAACCCATGTAGAAAAGAAATTGACCCTGCATCACATGTTGACCTATTGCTGGTCCCTCTCAAATACCTAAGAATCCACTGAACTGCCCTCTAGTGCTTCTTTCCCAAATCGGCTCCAAACTTTTTGACAGCTCCCACTGCATGGGCAAACCCAGGGAGTACACATGTACTCAACCTCATCATGTGATTGGGGACCTTGTTCTGTGAACTGTCCATACATAGGTGTGCTGCCCTGTTCTGCATCCTACACTAACCTCACACAATCATCCTGTGACAACATCAACTTGTGATCTTCCCTGTCTCTAGGATTACTCATGCCAAAGAATTTTGTTGCTCCTAAATTCTTCATGGCAAACCATTAAACTAACCTTACCTTTAGCTCAGCAAAACCCTGTATGTCTGAACCTTCAGCTAGCATACCATCCACATACAGTAACAGGATAATGTTACGACCATCACCCACTTGGTAAGACAAACACAATGGTTATAATGACACTAACTAAATCCATGCTTTGTCATCCACCTGTCAAACCTATACCACTGTCCTGCAACTTCCTCAAGACCATATGACCTGGCCTTCTGTCTCATATGTCCATTCTCTCTATTCTTTAACTAAGGTATCCATTCATCTTTCACTGCTTTCATACCGACTGGCAACCCTACCAAATCTCCTATTTGGTTCTACATCCTAATCATGCTATGCTCCCACTGTTTCCTAGATTCTTCTTACTTTGTAGTGAGCAATGAGTATAAAGAAGAGGAACAATGAATTTGAGGCTTACTTACCCTTTCAATCCTCCACATGGGCATTTGAGACTCCTTGACATCTTGCTATCTGCCCAAAATTTGTTACAGTGACCGACCTCGGTCACCACACAGTCTGCATCCGATCGACATTGGTTCCATGTGACTGTCCAGGTCATTGATGCTGATTATCTTACCGACATCGGTCTCTACCTATCCAACACCACCAACTCCTCTGGTCTGCACATGACTAATGTCGGTACCTATTTGTTCGATGTTGATTACCTCTAACCGATGTCGGTACCTATGTTTTTCCTGTGAGTGATGACTTTTTACCCACGAGCTTACTTTGAATCAAAACCCTATCTAAACTACCCTACTCAGAGTTACTCAGCCTTCTCCACTGATCTCTATTCATCATCTCCTCCATAAACACCAAAGCTTTCCAATTCTTAAGTTTATCAAATACATCTGACTTCCTCTTAATAACATGCATCTCTTTCTTACTCATGTGACCAAGCCTACAAAGCCATGTCCTTGCAATAGAAGAAGAATCAATAATACAAGCAAGTAGATAAAGAGTACCTGCTTTCTTACCACACGCTAATTCAAGTTCATCCAATATGAGAGTTCATGTGCATCTCTCATCACCCAACTTTTCTAAAGAAATTAGCCACATCTTCAAGACTAGGACCTGTATGACCTTCTTTAACACCCATGTGTTGGTCACCTATAATTTTAGCTTCACTTCCCCTTTGCCAATACTTTGACAAGGCTCACCAACCCCTCTATTTGGGGCTGCATGGAAAGAGGCAACAAAATCTATAAACCAAGATTCTACTTTATCTAAGGAACATCCCAGAGCATCCTGTGCAACAACACCTACAACATCTACTTCTTCAGTTTCTTCATGCTGATCTACTACCAACCAACAATCTTTCTTTTCCTGCTCTTTCTTTCATGATTTTCAATTCCTCCATTCTTAGCTTACTTTCTTCTACCATTGCTCTACTCCCACTCAATTAAAAAACTCTTGAGAGTGACCTGTAATCAAACACAAACCTACTCCTTGCAACCTTAGCTCTGATACCAATTGATAGGAATCTAGAACAACAAACATGCTCTGATTCCACTGTCAGGATTAGGAAGCACAATTGATTACCATGTACAAGCAACTTCACATGCAAAATAAACCAAAAGTAACAAGTAACTAGAATTTAGAAATAACACAAAATATGAGAGACAATACCCAATTGTATTTATTTCTATGCTAATTTTGCTTTCTACATTCAAAGAGAGAATTAAGAAAAACTTAAGGAAATGGTCAAGGCTTGTATGTACCTAGATGTAGTCGTGCGCACCGTAATCCAGACACTGTGAGAACTCCTCTTTGGCTATGGAGGAATGACACCTGCAAAGAAAAGAGACTTGGACAAAAGAGGGCATTAGATGAGGAGATGTTGGGTTGTCAAGCAAAAGCTTGATCTTAGAAGTATGAAGACTTCCTTAAGGGATATCAACCCACTAGTCGATAAAAATGATGTCTGATAAATAGCAAAATGTTAAAATATTGAAATAAAAAGGGAAGCAAAGGCTTACCTGAAAGATGTTGTCAAACTGGTCAAAGTCACCGGCATCAGTGGTTCTATCGGCATCGGTTGGTCAAGGTCTACCGACGTCGGTTAGGCTACCGACGTTGGTTGGGGAAGTGGCCGGCATCGATCAGGGTAGTAGGTTTGGTCGGGTCTGTGGTCCGTGGATAGGGTCTGTGATCCGTGGATAGGGTCTGGTCAGGGCTTTGGTCTGTGGACAAGGCCAAAGAAGGGTTTGGGTCTGTTTGAGTGGTCTAAGACAAAGTTTTGGGCTTGGTTGAATGGTCTGGGGTCTGGGTCTGAGACTCTGGTTGAATGGGCAAAGTGTATGGTCTGACAGAGGATAGAGGCTATAGAAAGATGGAGAAGTAAAGATTTGGGTCTGGTTTGGTCTGGGGATAGGGAATGTTGAATATAGTTCATAATACTTAAAAGCAAATGACTAGAAAACACAATGAAGATACAAACAGAATACTTACCTGTGTCTTGTTGAAGGTGTGCTGCTGATGATTCCCGTACCTGTTGTTGATGTTGCCTATGTGGAGAACCTGTTGCTGTTGTATATTTGAGAGACAGAGAGAGTAAGAGGTCTAGCTGAGAGATTGGTAGATTGATTGGTAGAGTGGGGGGTGGTCCAAGACTCCAGATTCTAGATTCGTGATTAGCTCTCGAGATTCAGAGTTTTGTGATTAGAATTTGTGATTTGTGATTACGAATTTGTGATTAGCCCCAGGAAGAGGTTAGAAGCCGGTTTAAGTAAACCGACATTGGCAATCCCACCGGCGTCGACCGACAGTTGACCGACGTCGGCAGGTGTAGAATGAGTAAAAGGGCCAACAAGCCTATTCTACATCTGCCAAGGGCATAATCTATTGTGGAATTGTCTAAGGTTAGGTTAAATACGCATGAGAGTTGGTTAGGCGGTTGGAAAGGAGTAAGAATAGGTCTTAGGTGAGTCATAGAGTGGGAAATAGTCCAAGGCGAGGTGTCCTAGGTGAGGTGTCATGGGTGAGGTGTCAAAGGAGGGGGGTTATTAATTCAAAATAAGTTTATTATTTTAAATTAGTAATTGTATAGGTTAGGAATGGGTTAGGAATGGACCAAGCGGGGAAGATGACCAAGGTTAGACATGATTTTGGTGTCTACATTTGCCCCTTTTTGTCTTGTTGGTTGTTTTGGATGAACTGCAAGACAAAAATAGGAGTTGGTTGCCCCAGGGGTGTGATAAGGTTGATTTTGTCTTGTTGGTTGTTCAAGTGAACTACAAGACAAAAATAGGAGGGTTGGTTACCCCAATTATGGATGAAGTATTCCCCCTCAAAGTAGTAGTCGAGAGAAGGGAACCTAGAATCAGGTGCTGATTTGATAAAGAGTGGATGAAAAGGGTGAAGATAGAGTGAAAATGCTACAAAAAGTCATGATTGTGTGCATACCACTTCATGGGATAGATAGGTTAAATGATCATAGGTCGAGGGTCGAGGAGTGCCAAAATTGAAATAATCGGGCCCTGACATTTAGTCATCTGCTGATTGGGTTATTCAATCTAAGCTGAAGCTCCAAAATGGTCATCGTGTTCCAGGTATCCCGGGCTCAGGAAGTGCTCCTAGAAACATGAAAATGTCACAAGTAGTGTGGATCAACCGGCTTGTGATCATATACTTGTGAGGGTCCAAAAATATGGTCTGCGAACAATTTTGCTATCTATTCGTGAGGTAGCATGTATGCAAACAAAACCAAGACAGAGTTGTCTCGAAAGTGGTTAGGGTCTGCGGAGATAGGCGTGATCTCCATGGTCACTGGTCGGGTTGAGATATAAGTGATCTCAAATGTGCCCCATGAGGAGTCAGAAATGACTTTGACATTGGCAGGGCTGGTTGATTGGTCATGATGGAAGATGAAAGGTCGACGTCTTGAGAGAGACGAATGAATAGAATGGATGGATGAAGGAATGGTCGAGCTAACCTCAGAAGACTGAGTGCTACCTACATAGCCCTTGTGGAAGGGCCTCAGACCAATGTAGTTTGGGCAGAGGATCAAAGAGGTCGATAGGTTGGTCTTGGTCGAGGTCAAGGTCGAAATGATGAGGAGAAGATGTTACAGCCTTTTCCAATGGTGTATTCTATAACATTGGTGAGTGGTCTTTCATCCCTAGCAATTTTCCATATTCGTGATGGATGTATGCTAAAAATGAATTGAGGTCTATTTATGCTTTAGCAAGTATTGGTTTATGCTTAACATAAATTGTGTCGGGTCAATAGTTTCCATGTGTATTGGTGTCTATAGAAACTATGTGAAATGGACTAAGATGATGATGATGTCATGATGTCAAATTGCTGGTCTAAAAAAGTTTGGTTGAATGTGACCAAAGTGTAAAGGAGTGAAAGGCGCGTTGCTCTTTCATTAACAAGGACTAAAATGAAAGCATAGATAGGGGTTGTTAGAACAAAAGCCCCATTTATGCATTGCATCGTTTGACCATGGTTGTGCTAGAGAAGTAATCAAATCACTTGACGTTAAGTGAGCTCGAAGTCCCTTGAGCGGGTGATGTGATAGGAGAGGAGGGGGTAACCCATTTGTGGCAGGAATAACCTTGCCCCTGTTATAGGTGACCCAAGAATGACTATAGGCATGTCCATGACTTGATAGCTTGTCAGTCATTTTTTTTTTGGCGATGATGTATGTGAAGTTGATCGATGCGGGAAGCTTCAGAATGAGAGTGTTGTCTGTAGCAATAGTTAGTCATAGCCATCCTTCGAGGGAGTGGTCTATACCTTGCTTTATAATGTTTGATAATGACTTGGCCTAGTTGTCCTTCAAGGGAGCAGTCTAGTAATACAATAATTATGTAGCTGTCCTTCGAGGGAGCAGTCTGCATTTAGAGAGTTCGATGACCTTTGATATGATAGGTATTGAAATAATGTTGACTAAAGTTTAGCCATGGATGAGCCTATAGAGGTTTAAGGGTTCCCTTTTATTAGGACAAAGCATTACTACTTGACAAAAGGGGTTGACAGGACTTGTTTAGGGAAAATAGGGTTGAAAGGAATAGGGATTAAGAGGATGGGGTTGCTCAAGGGATGAGCTCAAGTAAAACATCAAGTGATGAATACTCAACTAACAGAAGAATGGTCGTAGATGCAAGGCATAAAAGGGCTCAAGTTCTGATAAGTCCCTGAGCCATGCTAGTGCGTTATGATAAAAGGTCCGAGTCAATTAAGAGCGGACAAGCCCCATTTGCCTCTGCAAGATTGGTCACGATGATTGATGACGGTTTGAAGAAGTGATAGGTGCTTGGTTGGTTGATGTTTGATGATTGAAGTTTGGCGAGGTTTGGTTGATGTTGGTCGAGGTTATGATTAAAAGGTTGGTTGATGATTGGACTATGTGTGGTCGATGTCATGGTCGATATCATGGTCGATGGTTGGTCGAGGTTATGATAGGAAGGTTGATTAATGGTTGGTCGAGACTTGGTCGAGGTTTGGTCGAATGTCTGGTCAAATTTGGTTGAATGTTTGGTCAGAGGCTTGGTTGGAAGCTTGATTGAATGTTTGGTCGAGGTTAAGATAAGGTTGGATTCCCCCAGTCGCTTAGGGAGGATGTTGGATAGATTGGTCAAGGTTGGTTGAGGCTTGGTGGTCAAATGGACTATGTTGATGTTGAATAAGGGGGTTAAAGGCGACAAAGGGATCATAGTCTGGCATGGAGATCCCGATTTAGGTGATGAGGTTTGAGAGGCATGGGTTAGTGTTGATAATTTGTCGAAGAGGTAGTCAAGAGGGTCCTTGATGAGAAGGGTATCCTTTTTTTGGTGTTGATGAGTGATAGCTTTAAGAGCGCAACAACGCTCAGTGTCATGTCCCGGAGTGTGATGATAGTGGCAAAATTTAGAGTTGTCAAACCAAGATGGCCTTGATCTGAGAGTTGATAAGTGGGGTGGTGTTGAAGGTTTATTGATGATGTGGTCGAGAAGAAGGGTGTCATTCCCTAGACATTGGCGAATGGCAACCTTGAGGGCACAACAATGCTCAGTGTCGTGCCCAGGCGTGCGATGATATGCATAAATGTGAGTGTCGTCGAACCAGGGTAGTTTTGGTTTGAGAAATTGATATGGTTTAAGAGATGGGAGATAGATGTGAGAAGACTGCAACAATTGCCGTAACAGTAAGGCATAAGAACCTACTAACGGGTCTGGATGTTTTGTTACAGTGGGGGTTGATGACTTTGATTTGAGAGGCGTAAGAGGCATAGGTCGATGGATTGGAGGAGATATATGTCTAATGGGTTGATAGAGTAATGGAGGCGACTTGCCTCTGTGAAGTATGGGAGTAGGAAGCACTCCTTTTAAAGTGGACGGATGAGGGCCCAAGATTGAAGGTAATGAGGAAGGTGGGGGAGGAGGCCTCCGGTGTGGTCTAGTGGCCTTTTTTGGTTTGGGTTGAGGGTCACCTTTGTGCGAGGTGAGGTTAGATGCGGGTTTAAGTTCAGATATGGACGGAGGTGAGTGAGATGTAGCAATCTCAGGCAAAAGGCAAGAGGAAACCATGACTGGGTCTTCGTCGATCGAAATCGGTGAAGAGACTAGTTCTTCTCCTGGTGGAGAAGAAGTAAGAGAGTGCGGCTCCTCAAGAGGGTAGAAGGCAGCGATGATGGTGCCTTTTATTTGTGCTTGAGGAGTAGGCAAGGTAGGGTCTTCGGATGAAGGTAGAGTTAATGGCGTTGGTATGGTCAAGGCATCCTCTAGTATAAGAGAGGTAGATGGAGGACTAATAGGAGAAGAAAGTTCTTCATCCTGTGATGGAGGAGGTTGGTCAGGGACAAGAGGCAAGATAGTGTTGATTGTGTGAATATTATGGTCATGAGAGTCATTGGTTATGGTATGAATGTTGTCTTGAGTAGGAGGATGGTTTGGAAATGGTTGTTTGAAAATGTCAATATGTTGGTTGGGAGGTGCATTCAGGTTATCTAAAATAAGATCCCCCTTGTCGATCATGTCTTGGATAATGTTCTTGAAGGTTTGGCAATTGTCGATGTCATGGTCATGGACGTGGTGAAAGTGATAGAAGTCGGCCTCCCTATACCATGTAGGGATGGATTTTGAAGGGTCGAATTGAGGTGGTCAGATTGGAGGGAGATTGAGGACCCCCTGCTTGACAATTTTTTCCAAAATGGAAGCGTATGATTCTCCAAGCAGAGTGTATGAACGCTGGATGTACCGTGGTTGGAATTGTTTGGTGATGCTTGGAGATGTAGAAGGTTGAGAGTAATTAGTTGTCATCAAGGATGGTGATCTAATGACCACAGTGTTGGCCACTCCTTTGAGTTTGGAGTTGGCAGAAGAAGAAGGTCTAGAAGAAGAAGGGTCATTGGTTTTTGCATTGGTATTATGCAATTTGACCTTATCTTCTTTAATGGCACAGAGTTCAAGCCTTTGAGCCATGGTGAAAGCTTCATCGAAAGTGCAAAATGTTTGAATCTGCAAGGTATAAGAGATGTGCCTGGCACATGCTTGAGAAAAGAGCTTGATGAGCTCAGGTTGAGGCAAGGAGAAGGAGAGCTGGTTAATCAAGCCTCTCCAATGGGTGACAAAATCAACTATTGATTCATCGTCAAATTGCCTGATGGAGTAGAGGTCTGTGATTGAGACTTGTTTAGCGATGTTGATAGAAAAATGATTGAGAAATAATTGGGCAAGTTGAATGAATGAAAATATAGAATGTCTGGTAAGAGAGCTATACTAGTCAAGGGCAGGGCCAGAAAGGGACATAGGGAACGTGCGTAAAAGTAACGCATCATCATGGGCAATAAGATAGCAGGCATGTCTGAATGCCCATAGATGTTGTTGCGGGTCCTCCTTACTCTAGAAGCGAGTAAATTTAGGAAGCTCCCATTGGTTGGGGTATGGTCGGATAGGGACGGAAGGATGGATGGGCTCATTGCAAATTTGCTCATATGAGAGAGCATTACGTGAACCAGAGATAGAGGTCTCGAGACTGGACATTTTATCCATCAACATTTTAATGATGTCTGTTGATGGATTAGCAGACGGAGCACCCTCTAAGTTATAGGGTGCTTGAAAGAGGCTAGAGGAGGCATACGACATAGTCGGTTACGCTTGTGGGGGCGCAATGTATGTATAACTAGTCACAGGGATAGGAGTGGAGGCCAAAAGTGATTGAGTCATGGAAGTAGAAGGTATAAGCTGACTAGATACCGCCAAAGGTGGTTGCATGATGGCATTGACAAAGGGTGAGGTAGGCACTCCTGTATATATGGGCACAAGAGTGTGAGGGGTCGAGACAATCAAGTTCTGGTATGATGTAGAACTTGGTGGAATTGCATGTGGTTGAGGGGGTAATGGAACCCCGATGGAGGTTGGTCTAAAAATAGATGTGGAGGCCAAACTTTGCATATTGGCCATGGTCAGGTTAACGGTTAAGGCAAAAGGCTGGGTAGCAGACAGTGTTAATGTCATCGCCACTTCACCCGAAAGGTCTCACATTGGGTTTCTCGCGAGATAGTTTTGGAGGGCTGTGACGTTGAGGTCCAAGAATCTTTCAAAATCTTGGTCCCCTTCAGGGATGATGGGAGTTTGAGTCGGGGTCGGTCCTGTAGGAGTTCTTTCAGTCTCAGAGTGGAACTCCATTATAGGATTGGTTAGGGACAGGGGAGCGTGGTCAAGAAGAGCCTTGGTTTGATTGTGCGTCAAAACCATTCAAGGAAAGAAGAGGGTCAAGTTCCAGAAACTGTGTTTTTTCAGTTTTAGAAAATCAAAATGAAGTTTTGGCAAAAAAAAAGGGTCGGGTTTTAAGTTGCTATTTTGGAAAAAAAGGACTGTGATAGTGACCGACGTTGGTTGAAAAACTGATGTCGGTGATAATAGATGGCCGACGTCGGTTAGATAATCGATGCCGGTGGAGGAAGATGGCCGATGTCGGTGGTAAAGCTGATGCCGGTGACTGTGGTTTCTAGAAACTCAGAAAACTTGAAGATTCTTAGAAAAAAGGAAGAAGAATGTCCTCACTAGCTCAAAAAACCAGATAGGAACAGAAAAATAGAAATGGAGACAGACAGGCCCTAAGCGTTAAATCCTAAGAATCAACTTTTTAGAATCCTGTGGCTTATGCCTTAAAGTGATGAATGTTTGGGAGGTTGGCTGTTAGAGGGGTCCTAGAAGAGGTAGTCTATGGATGGTTTCAGGTTTTGTTTAGGTGCTCAAAAGTCTGGGTTAGGTTCCGTACATGGCCTGGTGCTAAGGAGCAAGCTCCCCTCATTTCACAAGTCCAGTGGTAAGCTGGTCTCACTTAGCCAAAATATACTTTCCCTATAGATTAGACTCTGCCAGAGAACAGAGTGGGCTTTCCCCTTGGTGATGAAATCTAAGTAGGATCACCAGGACGGGTAAGGTATCTGCTGGGGGATGAAATCCCAGTTGGGCCTTGTCTCAGGTGAGTTTGATGTTTGATTTAGTGCAAGTGGTTTAGGTTGTGTAACATAGAGTGGACTAGATTAATTCAATATGTGGTTTGTTAATTACTAAGTGTGGACTAAGAAATGCACGCAAGCAGAAATAAAAGTGCAATGAGTTTTAGGCCCCAAGTCGAAATGTTAAGTTCAGATGAAAACAAGTTGAGAAAGGGTTGAATGATATGATTTTGGACTAGTCTAGAAATGCAAGAAAAGAAAAGAAAAGTTCTTTTTATTCCTGCTTATGATGTCATTTGGAAGAAAAGAAAGAGGTGAAAAGGGAGAATCCTAATGCACCCTATATGAACGAAAAGAAAAGGAACCCAAGGAAGGCCCTAAGAGTCCCACCGAGTGTGCCAGAATGTTTCTATGCTAATTTCGCTTTCTACATTCAAAGAGAGAATTAAGAAAAACTTAAGGAAATGGTCAAGGCTTGTATGTACCTAGATGTAGTCATGCGCACCGTAATCCAGATGTTGTGAGAACTCCTCTTTGGCTGTGGAGGAATGACACCTGCAAAGAAAAGAGACTTGGACAAAAGAGGGCGTTAGATGAGGAGATGGTGGGTTGTCAAGCAAAAGCTTGATCCTAGAAGTATGAAGACTTCCTTAAGGGATATCAACCCACTAGTCGATAAAAATGATGTCTGATAAATAGCAGAATGTTAAAATACTGAAATGATAAAAGACTAAAATGAAAAGGGAAGCAGAGGCTTACCTGAAAGATGCTGTCAGACTGGTCACAGTCACCGGTGCCGGTGGTTCTAATGGCGTCGGTTGGTCAAGGTCTGCTGACGTCGGTTAGGATGCCAACGTCGGTTGGGGCAGTGCCCGGCGTCGGTCAGGGCAGTAGGCTTGGTCGGGTCTGTGGTTCATGGACAGGGTCTGTGATCTGTGGACAGGGTCTAGTCAGGGCTTTGGTCTGTGGACAAGGCCAAGGAAGGGTTTGGGTCTATTTGAGTGGTCTAAGACAAAGTTTTGGGCTTGGTTGAATGGTCTGGGGTCTGGGTCTAAGACTCTAGTTGAATGGGTAGAGTGTATGGTCCGATAGAGGACGGAGGCTATAGGGAGATGGAGAAGTAAAGATTCGGGTCTGGTTTGGTCTGGGGATAGGGAATGCTGAATCTAGTTCATAATACTTAGAAGCAAATGACTAGAAAACACAATGAAGATACAAATAGAATACTTACCTATGCCTTGTTGAAGGTGTGCTGCTAATGATTCCCATACCTATTATTGATGTTGCCTATGTGGAGAACCTGTTGTTATTGTATATCTAAGAGAGAGAGTGTAAGAGGTCTAGCTGAGAGATTGGCAGATTGATTGGTAGAGTGGGGGGTGGTCCAAGACTCTAGATTCCAGGTTCGTGATTAGCTCCTGAGATTCAGAGTTTTGTGATTAGAATTTGTGATTTGTGATTACGAATTTGTGATTAGCCCCAGGAAGAGGTTAGAAGTCGGTTTAAGTAAATCGACGTCGGTGATCCCACCGGCGTTGACCGACAGTTGATCGACGTCGGCGGGTGCAGAACGAGTAAAAGGGCCGACAAGCCCATTCTACATCCGCCAGGGGCATAATCCATTGGGGAATTGTCGAAGGTTAGGTTAAATACGCATGAGAGTTGGTTAGGTGGTTGGAAAGGAGTAAGAATAGGTCTTAGGTGAGTCATAGAGTGGGAAATAGTCCAAGGTGAGGTGTCCTAGGTGAGGTGTCATGGGTGAGGTGTCAAAGGAGGGGGGTTATTAATTCAAAATAAGTTTATTATTTTAAATTAGTAATTGTATAGGTTAGGAATGGGTTAGGAATGGACCAAGGGGGGAAGATGACCAAGGTTAGACACGATTTCAGTGTCTATAGTATTATTACTCTTTCAGAAGAAAATACAACAAAGAAGATGCCATAGTCTTCTTCCTTACACACCGCTAGGGCTCCCACACCTCTAGGGCATAAACAATAAATCTCTTCAAGAGCTCACTCTCTCTCTTACGGTCCCAACACACAACTCAAACATAGATTTGGTGTTCACCTCCAACCAGTCAGTATCCACTACTGCCAGTACATTGAGTATACACACATACTCAACCGAGTACACAACACACTCCAAGTAGATCTCCCATGAACTTGCAACAACTTGCAACTCAAATGATCTTACTTTGGAAGGATCTACCTTGCCTTCATATTTTCTCTCTAATTGAGTACACACCATAATCCAAGTAGATCTCCCCTGATATTGCTCCCTATTGTGTTGCTGACCTCCCTAATCTTGTACACCTATAAATCAATCTAATTTTGCACACTTGCAAACCTAGATCTCGCACACACATACACCTACAAATCAATGATCTTACTTACCATGCAGATCTCCAAATGTGGCCTTGCACACCTACTGACCAAGATCTTACATATATGAAGAATCCTTCTGATTCTACAAACTAGCACCCGTACTTGGCACTGTGGCACTAGGAGGAACACACCTTGCTCTATTCACTCTGAAGGAGCTAATATTTACTCTCTTACTGTCTAGCCCAAATTACAATATAGCCCATGAGTCTATTATATAGATCTCATGCAAAAAATAATTAGACGTCTAATTACAATAATTAGATCCACAGCTTCAAGTCTATAATTGGCCTTCTACATGTAAACAACTGGTTCGTTAACTAACTATTCGTGCAACCGACAGTTCCAAAACCACACAGGTGACTGATGTCCGCCGATCTCTGATCGATGTTAGTTTGCTCTACACTGGATATGACCGATGTCGGTTGATTAGACTAATGCCGATTGCTTTACAACTTAGCAACCTCTCAACAACCCCCTCCATGTTTGCATCAGTGAAGCTTTTAGCTCCACAACCTAACAATGGTGCCTTGTGATTCTCTTTCTTGATTATCATAAGATTTGATAGTTATTATTTTTAGATAGAGATCTATCATTGTGTACTAAAGAAGCTTGATGAGCTTTTGAGACACTATATTGAGGCCAGATCTATTGTCTATAAGGACATGTTTCACTATATGCCATCTTAAATAAACTTCTATGTATAATGGATTATTATGGAGCGGGCTAAGGGAAGACATATCGCTTTAGTTAAATGTGACATGTTGGGATGGAGCTAGGTGTCCAACCAAAACTTGAAATTTATTAGGGGATATGTCACTAGCAATAGTGGACTAGATCAAAAACTCATTCAAGATGTTCTTATGAATTATTGATGCTCACAACAAATCTAAAATATAAATTTGTGTTGGTGTCTTTTGTAATTGTTTCACAATATCAAACTTCTTGTCTTAGTCAGTATTGAATGGTTTATTCTGATGATGAATGGTTGATTGGATGATAGGCAAAGTGTCAGATGGTTGTGGGCTTGGGATAGTAATCTTAAACCTTTGAGTTATGATTACACAATCAAGATTAAATACTAGACCATTATTGCTAACCAATGTTGGAAAAGGTGTGGGACCAGTTAGGACAAGTCTCAGTTGTCGGTGCACTTTCATATGGTCACATGCCAAGAATGAAATGTTGCTATAAGATCTAAAAGTGGAAGTCCTAGTTAACCCTATTGTAGTCATGTGCAACTGCATGGTAGGTTTGTTGGTTGCTACCATTTTGAACTTGGTTTTGTCCATTATTTTTCAATTATGGATTCTATGACTAATTTTGTCAATTTTGGTGGTTCAACCTTTGATTTTGATACTATTGACTTTGTTATTACACTGGCCATTGTTGTTATTGATTATTTTTCTATTATTGATTGTCATGTCAAGGAAAAGGGTTTTGATAAATCCCAAGAGTTTGATTGGAAGTGGAAGCACCATTATCCAATGTTTTTTCCCCATTCTCCAACATATTCTCGATAAAATGCTTGATTTGGACACACCTTTATAGATTATGCTCATTGACTTGATGATAGTCATACAATTTATTTTCATGGTACCAATCAAGATAAGGAATACTTTATGAATAATGCTTTCGTATAGGAAACTAATCTGATTAGCAGTAGCAAGCTTGAAAAATATAGATTCAATAAGCTCTCTTAGGTCATTAAAGACATGATGTGCAGGCATGGTTCTCTTAAGAGGAGGGGTTTGCAATGGTATAGGCTATTGTATTTATTGTGTTGGTTTTCCTTATTGTGCTTGTGGCATTGGTTCGAGAGGTTTTTGCGTAAGAGTAAGCTAGTAAAGGTGGTGTAGATGATGTCTACACAATTTAGACATGACAAGATTCTATTACTCCATTTCTCACAACATTCTTATTGTGGTTGAATTGCTTTAGTCTTTCTTGGTTATTGGCATGTATCAGTTGCGATGCTTGCACTTGAACATGATATTTTTGTTCACCATTTCTCTTATTGGTACCTTGTTTTTGATTAGTTAAATTAAGCTTGATGACTCCTTTATTGATGAGCACCCACTTGATCAACAAATTTTTATTAATGATCTCTTTGAACGTATGTGCACATTGTAGTTCCAGATGATAAGCTATTTCACTATGCAAATTTTTAGTAAACACAATGGCTAATTATTTATCTAGTGAACTATGGGTGAAAAAACTTGCAATGGCTCTCTATCATTGTAAATAACTTAAAAAACTCTCTCCAGCCTTTTGCTTTGCTTATGTTAGGTCCACTAATGAAATCTCATGCTTGAGATTATAGGAAAAGTGTTGCATAAACTTAACAGAAAGATCATCAAAATCCATTACTAAATTATTGGGTAACTTTAAAAACCATTTCAAGGCTTGTCCCACCAAGCTCCTTAGAAATAATATAAAAAATGTATATGTCACTATATGCCACTAGTTGACATGCAACAAAGAATTTAGTCAAATGAGCCTTAGGGTCACCTTTATCTTTGTATTTATCAAATTTTGGTGGTTCATATCTTGGAGGAAATGGTATCTACAAATACTCCATGTTGAATGGATAGGAACACACATCATCCAATTTAAATTTTTTAGTTTGTTTACCTTTTAGAATGGTAGTATTTACATCCTTCATCTATTACAATTCTTGGGATAGAAAACTGGAAGGGATATTGGTTTGAGGAAGAAAATTGGTTTGGGTGGATGGTTGGGAGGTCACAAGTGAGACACTTTGACTAGGGTATGATGGAGATACTTGTTGGGGTATATTTTTTTGGTTGGGAAATGGATCGGGAATACTCATACGTAGATTGGGATGTACTTAAAATTGCACATTTGGTTGCATAATATAGTAGGGTTTTTACACCCCCTTCTCTCAAATGATAGTACTATGATATGGACCTCGAGGCACACCTTGCACCAATAAAAAGTCCATGATAATTGGGGATTTGCCTAAGATGTAACAAGTTTTCAAAAAATCTAAGGGAATTGATTGCACAATGACTTTCATGCCAAACAATACAAAATAAAAGCATGGATTTTGGGTCCATATCACTTAGCTTGTTGCAAAAATATCTAGTCTTTTTTACAACCACTACATCCTCATATTTGCTCAGTGTAGTGCAATATTCAAAGTACCACTACGTCTTGTGTGTAACTCCAAAGGAGCCAAATGAAGTCAATGTTGGGAGATGAAATCTCATGTCAAAGCTTCCCTAAAGAACTTGTGGGAGGTGATGAAGTCCCCCTCGCAAGCCAAGATGCATAAAAATAAAGAAAGCATGAAAGTAGAAAGACTTTAGGGTCATTTCAAGGTCACCCAAACTTTGATGAGTTTTTGGAGAGTGCTTTAGATGACTTTCTTTCTAAACCTTGGACTAGGCTAATTGCAATAGGAATGGCACTTTTGATTCAAAGGGTTTTCTTATAGGGGACAAATGAAAGAGCATACATGCAACATTTCTATTTTTGCCAAATAAAGATTTGATTAAACAACTATTGCAAATAAAAATTGATAAGTGTGTTCAATTTTAAACCTAAAATGAAAGATTTAGTGGTGTTCATTTGACCCCTTGGTCTTAGTTGCAAACTTTAAAAACATTCACCAAAAATATTTAAATCTTTTGTTAAACACCAAAACAAGGTTCCTAATTGATTTTTAAGCATGCAAAGGTTATTTAAACATATTTTGAGCAAATACCAAGCTTGGTCCTGTAGCAAAATTGTTAGCATGTCCTTTAGCTTTGAAGCTCTTTTTAGCTTAAAGCAATGAACTTTGAAAAAGTAACTCTCAAGTATATGTTTTTGGAAAAACATAGTGACTGATGTCATTTATTACCACCAACATCAGTTACTCTAGCTAATCAAGATCTAATCAATGTCTATTTTGCTAACCAACATCAGTTAATCTATGTAACCGATGTCGGTCTTACTTGTTGATGTCAGTTACTATGTAAAACTATGGCAAGCAAAAATGGCAAAATAAAGTTAGAAAATCAATTTGCAATAGTTTTAAGGGCTCAAATAAATACTTTAGAGTTGTAAAATGATCTCCTTTAGGTGTGAGATGCATTTAGTCTCACTGAGCATGCTACTATGTGCTCTAAGAATTTGACTCAAGAGAGGATGGTTAGTATGGTGTCAGTTCTAAAATAAATAAAAAATGAAATAAATACACTAATTACATAACATTTATAGACTTAGACACTAGGGAAAACTTATTTAACAAAATCAAATGACAAACACAACTAGAAATCAAGGAATGAAAACACAAGAATTCCTTCACCTTCTTTGGATGCTCCAAGTGCCTTTGTAGTGGTGGCTTGCTCGACTTGTGCTCATGAAGTCCTTGGCAATGGAAGCTTGGCTACCTCCATCTCTCCTTGGCACCTTTGGCTTGTGGCTTGGCTTGGATTGGAATCAATTTGGCATGGTAACACTAATTGCTTGAAGCTTTTGGAACCAATTTAACATTATAACTTTGCACCAAAAAAGCTTAGAAATGATGTTCATGGCCTCTCTATTTATAGATTTTTGGATTTGATCAGAATCAACTTGAACCATCCATCTCAAGATTGAGATGTGTGGTTGAGGATTAATTCAATTTTTGGAATTAAGTTTGTAATTATCCTCATCATTACATTAGAAGAAGGGGTAATTAAGAGGCATGGAGGGCATCATGGAAGGCATTGATAAGGTGTGGGAGGCATTAATCCTAATATTTGTGTCATTTATAGCCTACGGATGTCTTTCTAGATATTCAATATTTATTTTCAAAAATAAGTATTCAACAAGTTCTCATGGAATTATCAATTAGGCCTTGATTTGGGTTAATTATCTTTTAGCATGATTAAGCAATTTATATACAAATTACTCAAATTGATCAAAATTTCTTGTTATTGGTCTGAAATTTGACTAGATTGAAATTAGAAGGCAACATCAGATGCCTTAGATGATTATTACCATTTAGGATGTTACCAAAAATAAATAACAAAGGCACATGTCTTGTGTAGAATATTTGATAGGAAAGAGTAATCTAGAGCACCTAAGTACAAATTTGGCATTTTGACTCGAAATGAACTAATTAAAGTTAGCTAGCCCATAAATTGCATTTCCCCATTTAGGGATACTATAGCCAAAATTGGTACTTTAATATGTCAGTTTCACATCATTTAACATGTTTTAGTGTTTTTAGGCCAAATTATGCATTTTGGATGGAAATTGGCCAAAATCTTGATTGGAGGTTATCGATGGCCATATTTAGGTGTCTACAAAACCTTACATGATGTTCAGAAGGGCATCAATTTGAGGTGAAAGGTAGCAACATGGAAATCTTGAGTAAGTAAAGCAATGTGGAAAGCCCAAGTAAATAAAGTAATGTGAAAAGCCTAGGTAAGTAAAGTAGTGTGAAAATACTTAGTAAGTAAATTAATGTCGAAAACTTAAGTAAGAAAGCTCTAGAACCCCACATGACATTCAAGAGGGTGTCTATTTTTAGGTGAAAGGTAACAATGTAAAAATCTTGAGTAAGCAAAGTAGTAGGAAAACCTGAGTAAGTAAAACAATGTGGAAAGCTTGAGTAAGTAAAGCAATGTGAAAAACCCAAGTAAAGAAATGTGGAAAAATTGAGTAAGCAAGCTCTAGAACCTTATGTGACATTTAGGAGGGCATCAATTTTTAGGTGAAAGGTAGCAACATGGAAATCTTGAGTAAATAAAGCAATGTGGAAATCTTGAGTGACTAAAGTAGCTTAAAAATCTTGAGTAAGTAAAGCTATGTGGAAAAATTGAGTAAGCAAGCTCTACAACCCCACATGACGTTTAATAGGGCAGCAATTTTTAGGTGAAAGGTAGTAACATGGAAAGCCTGAGTAAGTAAATCAATGTTGAAATCTTGAGTAATTAAAGTAGCATGAAAAGCCTGAGTAAATAAAGCATCATGGAAAAATAATGTGAAAAGTGTGAGTAAGTAAAGCAATGTGAAAAACCAGAGTAATAAAGTTCTATAACCACATGTGACTTTCATAAGGGCATCAATTTTTAGGTGAAAGGTAGTAGCATGGAAGGCCTAGATAAGTAAATTAGTATGGAAAGCTTGAGTAAGTAAAGCAACGTGGATAGCTTGAGTAAATAAAATAGCATGGAAAAGTAGAGTGAAAATCCTGAGTAAGTAAAGCAATGTGGAAAACTTGAGTAAGCAAGCTCTACAACCCCCTGTGACGTGTAGAAGGTCATCAATTTTTAGGAGAAAGGTAGCAATGTGGAAATCTTGAGTAATAAAAATAGCATGGAAAGCCTGATTAAGTAAAGTAGAATGAAAAACTTGAGTAAGTAAAGTAATATGGAAATATTGAGTAAGCAAGCTTTAGAACTCTATGTGGCATTTGGGAGGGCATCCATTTTTAGGTGAAAAATAGAAACGTAAAAAGCCTAAGTAGTAAAATAGTGAGGAAAAGCAATTTATAAAATATGAGTAAGTAAAGCAATGTGGAAAACCTAAGTAAGCAAGCTCTAAAACCCTACATGACGTTTAGGAGGGCATCAATTTTTAGGTGAAATATAGCAGTGTGGAAAGCTTGAGTAAGTAAAGCAATGTGGAAACCTTGAGTAAGAAAAAGAAACATAGAAATCTTGAGTAAGTAAAGTAATGTAGAAAACTTGAGTAAGCAAGTGCTAGAACTTCATGTGACATATAGAAGGGCATCATTTTTCAAGTGAAAGGTAGTAGCATAGAAAACCTAAGTAGCATGGAAATCTTGAGTAAGTAAAGTAGCATGAAAAGCCCAAGTAAATAAAATAGGATGGAAAAATAACATGAAAAGCTTGAGTAAGTAAAATAATATGAAAAACTTGAGTAAGCAAGCTCTATAACCCTACATGATGTTCAAGAGGGTGTCAATTTTCATGTGAAAGGTAATAGTATAGAAAGCCCAAGTAAGTAAAGTAATGTGGAAAGCTAGAGTAAGTAAAGCATCATGGAAAGCCTGAATAAGTAAAGTAGTGTAAAAATATTGAGTAAGTAAAGCAATGTAAAAAACTTGAGTAAGCAAGATCTAGAAGCCCACATGACATTCAGGAAGGCATCAATTTTTAGGTGAAAAGTAGCTGCATGGAAAGCTCGAGTAAATAAAGCAGCATGGAATGCCCAAGTAAAGCAACATGGAAATCTTGAGTAATTAAAGCAACATGAAAAGCCCAAGTAAATAAAGAAATGTGAAAAAATTGAGTAAGTAAGCTCTAAAAACCCCACGTGATATTCAGGTGGTCATCAATTTTTAGGTGAAAGGTAGCAACGTGGAAAGACCAAGTAAGTAAAGCAGCATAGAAATCCTAGTAAGTAAAGTAACGTGAAAAGCCTGAGTAAGTAAAGCAATGTGGGAAACGTGAGTAAGCAAGAACTAGAACTCCATGTTGTATTTAAGAGGGCATCAATTTATAGGTGAAAATTAGTAGCATAAAAAGCCTGAGTAAGTAAAATAGCATGAAAACCTTGAGTAAGTAAAGCAATGTGGAAAATTTGAGTAAGCTCTAAAACCCTGCATGATGTTCAAGAGGGAGTCAATTTTTAGGTGAAAGTTATCAATGTGGAAAGCCTAAGTATGTAAATTAGTATAGAAAATCAACGTGAAAAGACTGAATAACTAAAGTAGTGTGGAAAATTAAAGTAAGCAAGCTCTAGAACCCTGCATGACGTTCAAGTGGGCATCAATTTTTTGGTGAATGGTAGTAGTATGGAAATCCTAAGTAAGTAAATCAACGTGGAAAGCTCAAGTAAATGAAGTAATGTGGAAAGCCTAAGTAAGTAAATCAATGTGGAAAAGCAATGTGAAAAGCCTAAGTAAGTAAATCAATGTGGAAAACTTGAGTAAGCAAGCTCTAAAACCCCATGTGACATTTAGGAGGGCATCAATTTTTAGGTAAAAGGTAATAGTGTGGAAAGCCTAAGTAATTAAAGTAACATGGAAATCTTGAGTAAGTAAAGCAGTATAAAAAATTAGCATAAAAATCCTAAATAAGTAAATCAATGTTAAAAACTTGAGTAAGCAAGATCCAGAACCCCACTTAACGTTCATGAGGGCATCAATTTTTAGGTGAAAGGTAGTAGCATGTAAATCTTGAGTGATTAAAGCAGTGTGGAATGCCTAAGTAAGTAAATCAGCATGTAAATTTTGAGTAGGTAAAGTAGCATGGAAAGTAGCGTGAAAATCCCAAGTAAAGTGATGTGGAAAAGTTGAGTAAACAAGCTCTAGAACCTCGTGTGATGTTCAAGAGGGCATCAATTTTTTGGTGAAAGGTAGCAGCATAGAAAGCTTAAGTAAGTAAAGTAACATGGAAAGCTCAAGTAAGTAAACTAGTGTGGAGAGCCCAAGTAAGTAAAGCAGCGTGAAAACCCTGAGTAAGTAAAGCAGCATGAAAAGCTTGATTAAGTAAATCAATGTGGAAAACTTGAGTAAGTAAGCTCTAGAACCCTACATGATGTTCAAGAGGGCATCAATTTTAAAGTGAAAGGTAGCAACATGGAAAATTTAAGTAAGTAAAACAACATGGAAAGCTTGAGTAAGTAAAGCAACATAGAAACCCTGAGTAAGTAAAGCTGTGTGAAAAGCTTGAGTAAGTAAAGTAATGTGGAAATATTGAGTAAGCAAGCTCTATAACCCTGCATGACATTTAGGAGGGCATCAATTTTTAGGTGAAAGGTAGTAATGTGTAAAGCCTGAGTAAGTAAATCAGTGTGGAAATCCTAAGTAAGTAAAGCCGCATAGAAAAACAACATGAAAAGCCCAAGTAAGTAAAATAAAGTGGAAAGCGTGAGCAAGTAAAGTAGCATGAAAAGCCTAAAGAAGTAAAGCAATGTGGAAAACTTGAGTAAGCAAGGTCTATAACCTTGCCTGATGTTCAAGAGGGCATCAATTTTTAGGTGAAAAGTAGCAGCATAAAAAGCTCAAGTAAAGAAACATGAAAAGTTTGAGTAAGTAAAGCAATGTGAAAATCTTGAGTAAGTAAAGTTGTTTGGAAAACTTGAGTAAGCAAGCTCTATTACCCTATGTGATGTTTAAGAGGGTATTAATTTTTAAGTGAAAGGTAGCAGCATGAAAATATTGAGTAAGTAAATTAGTGTGGAAATCTTGAGTAAGTAAAGAAGCATGGATAACTTGAGTAAATAAAGCAATGTGGAAAGCTCAAATAAGTAACGCAGTTTGGAAAACTAGCATGAAAAACCCAAGTAAGTAAATCAATGTGAAAAATTTGAGTAAGCAAGCTCTATAACCATGCATGAGGTTCAAGAAGATGTTAATTTTGAGGTGAAAGGTAGCAAAGTGGAAAGCCTGAGTAAATAAAGTAGCGTAGAAATCCCAAGTAAAGCAGAGTGAAAAGCTTGAGTAAGTAAAGCTATGTGGAAATCATGAGTAAACAAGCTCTATAACCCCATGTGACGTTCAAAAGTTTTAGGTGAAAGGTAACAATGTGGAAATCTAAAGTAAAACAGTGTGAAAATCCAAAGTATGTAAAGTAGTGTGGAAAGGTCAAGTAAATAAAGAAGTGTGGAAAAGCAGTGTGAAAACCCTGAGTAAGTAAAGCAATATGAAAAACTTGAGTAATGAAGCTCTAAAGCCCTGCATGACATTCAGGAGGGCATCAATTTTTAGGTGAAAGGTAACAACATGAAAGCTCAAGTAAGTAAAGCAACATGAAAAGCCTAAGTAAGTAAAACAATGTAAAAACTTGAGTAAGCAAGCTCTAGAACCCCACATGGCATTCATCAGGGAGTCAATTTTTAGGTGAAAGGTAGCAGTGTGGAAAGCTTGAGTAAGTAAAGCAGCATGGAAATACTGAGTAAGTAAAGCAGCATGAAAAACTTGAGTAAGTAAAGTAACATAGAAAAGAAGCATGAAAATCTTGAGTAAGTAGAGCAATGTAGAAAACTTGAGTAAGCAAGCTCTAGAACCCCATGTGACATTCAAGAGGGCATCAATTTTTAGGTGAAAAGTAGTAGCCTAAAAATCTTGAGTAAGTAAAGTAGCATGGAAATATAGTGTGAAAATCTTGAGTAAGTATAGCAATGTGGAAAACTTGAGTAAGCAAGATCTAGAATGCCATGTGACATTCAAAAAGGCATCAATTTTTAGGTAAAAGGTAGTAGCATAGAAAAACCAAGTAAGTAAAGTAGTGTGAAAAGACTACGTAAAGTAGTCTAAAAAACTTGAGTAAGTAAAGCAATGTGTAAAACTTGAGTAAGTAAGCTCTATAACCCCATGTGATGTTTAGGAGGGCATCATGTTTCAAGTGAAAGGTAACAATGTGCAAAGTTTGAGTAAATAAACCAGCATGGAAAGCTCAAGTAAGTAAAGTAGTGTGAAATTCCTGAGTAAGTAAAGCAGCATGGAAAAATAACGTGAAAAGCCTAAGTAAATAAATGTGAAAAACTTGAGTAAGCAAGCTCTAGAACCCTACATGTAGTTTAAGAGGGCATCAATTTTCAAGTGAAAGGTAGTAGTGTGAAAAGCTTGAGTAAGTAAATCAGCCTGGAAATCCTTAATAAGTAAATCAACGTGGAAAATCAACATGAAAAGCTTGAGTAAGTACATCAATGTGGAAAGCTCGAGTAAGTAAAGTAACATAAAAATTCTTAGTAAGTAAAAAAATGTAGAAAACTTAAGTAAGCAAGATGTAGAAGCCCATGTGACATTTAAGAGTGCATCAATTTTCAAGTGAAAGGTAGCAATGTGAAAAGCTCTAGTAAGTAAAAAAGTTTGGAAAAACAATGTGAAAAACCCAAGTAAAGCAATGTGGAAAACTTGAGTAAGCAAGCTCTAGAGCCCCATGTGATGTTTAGGAGGAAATCAATTTTTAGATGAAATGTAGTAGAATGGAAATTTTGAATAAGTGAAGCAACGTGGAAATCCTGAGTAAGTAAAGTAGAATGGAAAGCTCGAATAAGTAAAGCAACATGGAAAAGTAGTGTGAAAAGTTTGATTAAGTAAAAAAATGTGGAAAATGAGTAAGCAAGCTCTAGAACCCAGTGTGACATTTAGTAGGACATAAATTTTTAGGTGAAAGGTAGCAGCATGGAAAGCATGAATAATTACAATAGCATGGAAAGTCGAGTAAGTAAAGCAATTGAGTAAGTAAAGTAGTGTGAAAAAGCAATGTGAAAAGTGTAAGAAGTAATGCAATGTAGAAAATTTGAGTAAGCAGGATGTAGAACCCTACGTGACATTCAGGAGTATGTCAATTTTTAGGTGAAAGGTAGCAGCATGGAAAACCTTAGTAAGTAAAGCAATGTGGATAACTTGAATAAGCAAGTTATAGAACCACATGTGACACTCAGGAGGACAATAATTTTTAGGTGAAATGTAGCAGCGTGGAAAGCCTGAGTAAGTAAAGCAACATAATAAGCTTGAGTAAGTAAAGCAATGTGAAAAACTTGAGTAAGCAAGTTGTATACCCCATGTGATGTTTACCAAGGCATCAATTTTTAGGTGAAATGTAGCAATGTGGAAAGTCTAAGTAATTAAAGTAGTGTGAAAAGTTTGAGTAAGTAAAGCAGTGTAGAAAAGTAGTGTGAAAATCTCATATAAGTAAAGCAATGTGGAAAACTTGAGTAAGCAAGCTTTAAAACCCCACATGAAGTTTAGGAAGGCATCAATATTCAGGTGTAAGGTAGCAACATGGAAAGCCCAAGTAAGTAAAGTAGCATGGAAAGCCTGAGTAAGTAAAGTAACATGAAAAGCTAGAGTAAGTAAAGTAGTATGGAAAAGTAGTGTGAAAATCTCGAGTAAGTAAAGTAAGGTAGAAAACTTGAGTAACTAAGCTTTAGAACTTTGTGTGACATTTAAGAGGGCATCAATTTTTAGGTGAAAGGTAGTAGCATGGAAAGCTTGAGTAAGTAAAGTAGCATGGAAAAGTGACATGAAAAGCTCAAATAAGTAAAGCAATGTGGAAAACTTGAGTAAGTAATCTCTAAAACCCTGCATTATGTTTAACAGGGCATAAATTTTTAGGTGAAAGGTAGCAATGTAGAAAGCTCAAGCAAGTAAAGCAACATGGAAAGCTCAAGTAAGTAAAAAAACATGGAAAGCTTGAGTAAGTAAAACAATGTGGAAAACATGAGTAAGCAAGCTCTAAAATCCTGCATGACATTTAGGAGGGCATCAATTTTTGTGGAAAACTTGAGTAAACAAGTTTTAAAACCATGTATGGCGTTCAAGAGGGCATCAATTTTCATGTAAAAAGTAGTAGCATGGAAAGCCTGAGTAAGTAAATCAACGTGGAAAGCTCAAGTAAAGTATCTTGGAAAAGTAGTATGAAAAGTTTGAGTAAGTAAAACAATGTGAAAAACTTGAATAAGCAAGCTCTAGAACCCTGTGTGATGTTAAGGAGTGCATCAATTTTAAGGTGAAAGGTAACAACGTAGAAATCTTGAGTAAGTAAAGTAGCGTGGAAAATGCAAGTAAGTAAAGCAACGTGGAAAGCCCTTGTAAGTAAAGTAGCATACAAAAGTAGCGTGAAAAGCCTAAGTAAGTAAAGCAGTGTGGAAAACTTGAGTAAGCAAGCTATAGAACTCTACATGATGTTTAGGAGAGTGTCAATTTTTAGGTGAAAGATAGTAGCATGGAAAGATTGAGTAAGTAAAGTAGCATGGAAATCCCAAGTAATTAAAGCAGCATAGAAATCCCAAATAAGTAAAGCATCATGGAAAAATAGCATGAAAAGCACAAGTAAGCAATGTGGAAAACTTGAGTAAATAAGCTTTGAAACCCCACATGACATTGAGAATGGTGTCAATTTTTAGGTGAAAGGTAGGAACGTAGAAATCTCAAGTATGCAAAGTAGTGTGGAAGGCCCGAGTAAGTAAACAAACTTAGAAAAGAAACGTGAAAAGCCAAAGTAATTAAAGTAATGTGGAAAACTTGAGTAAGCAAGCTATAAAACCTCACATGATGTTTAGGAGGGCATCAATTTTTAGGTGAAAGGTAGCAGCATGGAAAGCCTAAGTAAGTAAAGTAGCATGGAAAGACAGAGTAATTAAAGTAGCGTGGAAAGCTCAAATAAGTAAAGCAACATGAAAAACTCAAGTAAATCAATATGGAAAACTTTAGTAAGCAAACTCTAGAACCCTACGTGATGTTTAGGAAGACATATATTTTCATGTGAAGGGTAGCATCTTGGAAAGCTCGAGTAATTAAAGCAGTGTGGAAAGCTTGAGTAAGTAAAGCAGCATGGAAAATAACATGAAAATCTTGAGTAAATAAATCAATGTGAAAAACTTGAGTAAGCAAGCTCTAAAAATTGATAAGACATTTAGGAGGGCATCAATTTTTAGGTGAAAAGTAGCAACATGGAAAGCTTGATTAAGTAAAATAGAGTAGAAAGATCAAGTAAAGAAGCATAGAAATCTCGAGTAAGTAAAGCAGTGTGAAAATCCCAAGTAAATTAATGTGGAAAACTTGAGTAAGCAATCTGTAGAACCCCACATGACATTTAGTAGGGTGTCAATTTTTAGGTGAAAGGTAGCAGCGTGGAAAGCTTGAGTAAGTAAAGCAGTGTAGAAAGCTCAAATAAGTAAAGCAGTTTGGAAACCCTGAGTAAGTAAAGCAACATGAAAAACTTAAGTAAAGCAATGTGGAAAACTTGAGTGAGCAAGCTCTATAACTCTATGTGATGTTTAGGAAGGTGTCAATTTTTAGGTAAAAGGTAGCAGTGTGAAAAATTTGAGTAAGTAAAGCAATGTGGAAAGCTCGAGTAAATAAAGCAGCATGGAAATCTTGAGTAAGTAAAGTAGCTAAAAAGTAATGTGAAAGGCCTGAGTAAGTAAATAAATGTGGAAAATTGAGTAAGCAAGCTATGGAACTCCAAGTAACATTTAAGAGGGTGTCAATTTTTAGGTGAAAGGTAGCAGTGTCGAAACCTTGTAAGTAAATCAATGAGTAAAAACAATGTGAAAAGCTCAACTAAGTAAATTAATGTGAAAAACTTGAATAAGCAAGCTCTATAACCCCATATGACGTTCAGGAGGGTGTCAATTTTTAGGTGAAAGGTAGCAACATGTAAAGCTTGAGTAAGTAAAGTAGCATGGAAATCCCAAGTAAGTAAAATAACATAAAAAATCAATGTGAAAAGCCTAAGTAAGTAAAGCAACGTGGAAAACTTGAATAAGTAAGCTCTTGAACCCTACATGATGTTCAGGAGGGCATTAATTTTTAGGTGAAAGATAGCAATGTGGAAAGCCCAAGTAAAGCAATGTAGAAAGCTCGAGTAAGTAAAGCAGTGTAGGAAGATCAAGCAATTAAAGCTACTTGGAAAAGCAGTTTGAAAGGCCTAAGTAAGTAAAACAATGTGGAAAACTTGAGTAAGCAAGTTCTATAACCTCATGTGACATTCAGGAGGGCATCAATTTTTAAGTGAAAGGTATCAGTGTGAAAAACTTGAGTAAGGAAAGCAACATAGAAAGTCCAAGTAAGTAAAATAATTTGGAAATCTCGAGAAAGTAAAACAATGTGGAAAAGTAGCGTGAAAATCTTGAGTAAGTAAAGCAACATGAAAATTATAAGTAAAACAGTGTGAAAAGCCTGAGTAAGTAAAGCAGTGTGGAAAGCTTGACTAAGTAAAGTAGCATGGAAAAGTAGTGTAAAAAGCTCGAATAAGCAAAGCAATGTGGAAAACTTGAGTAAGCAAGCTCTAGAATCCCAGGTGACGTTTAGGAGGGCATCAATTTTTAGGTTAATGGTAGCAGCATGGAAATCTTGAATCAATAAATCAGTGTGGAAAGCTCAAGTAAGTAAAGCAACATAAAAGAGTAGTGTGAAAAGCTCAGGTAAGTAAAGCAATGTGGAAAAATTGAGTAAGCAAGCTCTAGAACCCTATATGACGTTCAAGAGGGCATCATTTTTTAGGTGAAAGGTAGCAATGTGGAAAGATTGAGTAAGTAAAGTAGCGTGGAAAGCTTGAGTAAGTAAAGGAGTGTGAAAAGCTTGAGTAGGTAAAGTAGCATGGAAAGCTTGAGTAAGAAAAGCAGCATGGAAAGCTCGAGTAAGTAAAGAAGCATGGAAAGCCCAAGTAAGTGAAGCAACATGGAAAGATTGAGTTAGTAAAGTAGTGTTAAAAGATTGAGTAACTAAATTAGCTCTAAAACCGCACGTGACGTTCAAGAGAGCATCAATTTTAGGTGAAAAGTAACAGCATGGAAAGCTTGAGCAAGTAAAATAACATGGAAAGCTCAAGTAAGGAAAGCAGCGTGGAAAGCTTGAGTAAGTAAAATAGCATGGAAAAGCACATGAAAATCTTGAGTATGTAAAGCAATGTGGAAAACATGAGTAAGCAAGCTCTAGAATCTTGCATGACGTTCAAGAGGGTGTCAAATTTTAGGTGAAAGGTAGAAACGTGGAAAGCTAGAGTAAGTAAAGTAGCATGGAAATTTTGAGTATGTAAAGCAATGTGGAAAACTTGAGTAGGCAAGCTCTATAACCCCACATCAAGTTTAGGAGGGTGTCAATTTTCATGTGAAAGGTAGTAGCATGGAAATCTCTAGTAAGTAAAGTAGTGTGGAAAGCTCGAGCAAGTAAAGTAGCATGGAAAGCTTGAGTAAGTAAACCAGCATGGAAAAATGACATGGAAATCCTGAGTAAGTAAAGCATTGTGGAAAACTTTAGTAAGCAACCTCTATAACCCCACGTGATGTTCAAGAGGGCATCAATTTTTAGGTGAAAGGTAGCAACATGAAAAACTTGAGTAAATAAAGCAATGTAGAAAGTTAGAGCAAGTAAAGAAGCGTGAAAAGCCTGAGTAAGTAAAGCAACATGAAAAGCTTGAGTAAGTAAAGTAATGTGAAAAACTTAAGTAAGCAAGCTCTAGAACCCCACATGATGTTCAGGAGGGTGTCAATTTTTAAGTAAAAGATAGTAGCAGGGAAAGCCCAAGTAAGTAAAGTAGTGTGGAAAGCCTAAATAAGTAAAGCAATGTGAAAATCCCAAGTAAAGCAATGTAGAAAACTTGAGTAAGCAAGCTCTAGAACCCTGCATGACATTTAGGAGGGCATCAATTTTTAGGTGAAAGGTAGCAGTGTGGAAAACCCAAGTAAGTAGAGTAACGTGGAAATCCCAAGTAAAGTAGTGTGAAAAGATTGAGTAAGTAAAGCAATGTGGAAAACTTGAGTAAGCAAGCTTTAGAACCTTGTGTGACATTCAGGAGGGTATCAATTATTAGATGAAAGATAGCAGCATGGAAATCTCAAGTAAGTAAAGCAACGTGGAAAGCTCAAGTAAGTAAAGCAGTGTGAAAACCCTTTGTAACTAAAGTAGCGTCAGAAAGCTATGTGAAAAGCTTGAGTAAGTAAATAAATGTAGAAAACTTGAGTAATCAAGTTCTATAACCCCGTGTGTTATTCAGGAGGGCATCAATTTTTAGGTGAAAGGTGGCAGCATGGAAAGCCTGAGTAAGTAAAGCAATATGGAAAGCCTGAGTAAGTAAAACATCATGGAAATCTTGATTAAGTAAAGCAACGTGAAAATCTTGAGTAGGTAAAGAAATGTGGAAAACTTGAGTAAGTAAGCTCTAGAACCCCATGTGACGTTTAGGAGGGTGTCAATTTTTAAGTGAAAGGTAGTAGCATGGAAAGCCAAAGTAAGTAAAGTAGCATGAAAAAATTGAGTAAATAAAGCAATGTATAAAGCTTGAGTAAGCAATCTCTAGAACCCCACATTACATTTAAGAGGGCATCAGTTTTTAGTTGAAAGGTAGTAGTGTAGAAAGCTCGAGTAAGTAAAGCAATGTGGAATGCCCAAGTAAGCAAAGTAGCATGGAAATCTTGAGTAAGTAAAGAAATGTATAAAACTTAAGTAAGCAAGCTTTAGAACCCTATATGGCATTCAAGAGGGAGTCAATTTCTAGGTGAAAGGTAGCAACGTAGAATGCTCGAGTAAGTAAAGTAGCATGGAAACCTTGAGTAAGTAAAGTAGCATGAAAAGCTTGAGTAAGTAAAGTAACATGGAAAAGCAATGTAAAAATCTTGAGTAAGTAAAGTAATGTAGAAAACTTGAGTAAGCAAGCTCTAGAACCTCATTTGATGTTCAAGAGGGTGACAATTTTTAGGTGAAAGGTACTAGCATAAAAAGCCTAAGTAAGTAAAGCAATGTGGAAAGCCTGAGTAAGTAAAGTAGCATGAAAAAACAACATGAAAAGCTTGAGTAAGTAAAGTAATGTGGAAAAATTGAGTAAGCAAGCTCTAGAACTCTGTGTAACATATAGGAGGTCATTAATTTTTAGGTGAAAAGTAGCAGCGTGAAAATCCCAAGTAAGTAAAGCAGTGTCAAAATCCCAAGTAAGTAAATCAATGTGGAAAACTTGAGTAATCAAGCTCTAAAACCTTGCATGATGTTCAGGAGGGCATCAATTTTTAGGTGAAAGGCATCAGCTTGGAAAGCTTGAGTAAGTAAATTAGCGTGAAAAGCTTGAATAAGTAGTGTGGAAAGCTCGAGTAAGTAAAGTAGCATGAAAATCTTGAGTAAGTAAAACAATATGGAAAAATTAAGAAAGCAAACTCTAAAACCCCACATAACATTCAAGAGGGCATCAATTTTCAGGTGAAAGGTAGTAGCATGAAAAGCCCAAGTAAGTAAAGCAGTGTGGAAATCCCGAGTAAGTAAAGCAGTGTGGAAAGCCTGAGTAAGTAAAGCAGTGTGAAAAAATAGCATGAAAAATATAAGAATGTAAAGCAATGTGAAAAAATTCAGTAAGCAAGCTCTAGAACCCCACATGACATTCAGGAGGGCATCAATTTTTAGGTGAAATGTAGCAGCATGGAAAGCCTGAGTAAGTAAAGCAACGTAGAAACCTAAGTAAGCAAAGCAATGTGGAAAGCTTGAGTAATTAAAGTAGCAATAAAATCCTGAGTAAGTAAAGCAATGTGGAAAACTTGAGTAAGCAAGCTGTAGAACCCCACATGATATTTAGGAGGGCATCAATTTTTAGGTAAAAGTTAGCAATGTGGAAAGCTTGAGTGAGTAAAGCAACATGGAAAACCTGAATAAGTAAATCAATGTAGAAAGCCCAAGCAAGTAAAGTAGCATGGAAAAGCCTGAGTAAGTAATATAATGTGAAAAACTTGAGTAATCAACCTCTGGAACCCCCCATGACATTCAGGAGGGTGTCAATTTTCAAGTGAAAGGTTGCAACATGGAAAGCCCAAGTAAAGTAGTGTGGAAAGCCAAAGTAAGTAAAGCAGTGTGGAAAGCCTGAATAAGTAAAGCAGTGCAGAAAAGCCCAAGTAAAGCAATGTGGAAATCCTGAGTAAGTAAAGAAGCATGGAAAAATAATGTGAAAAGCCTGAGTAAGTAAAACAATGTAGAATAAATTGACTAAGCAAGCTCTAAAACCACATGTAACATTCAAGAGGGTGTCAATTTTTAGGTGAAAGGTAGCAGCATGGAAAGCCCGAGTAAGTAAAGCAGCATGGAAAGCACGAGTAAGTAAAGAAGTGTGGAAATCCTAAGTAAAGCAATGTGGAAAAGTAATGTGAAAACCCTGAGTAAGTAAAACAATGTGGAAAACCTAAGTAAGCAAGCTCTATAACCCCATGTGACGTTCAAGAGGGCATCAATTTTTAGGTGAAAGGTAGCAGCGTAGAAAGCTTGATTAAGTAAAGGAGTGTGGAAAGCCCAAGTAAGTAAAGCAGCATGGAAAGGCTGAGTAAGTAAATCAATATGGAAAATGAACATGAAAAACCCAAGTAAAGCAATATGGAAAACTTGAGTAAGTAAGCTCTAGAACCCCATGTGACATTCAAGAGGGCACCAAATATTCAATTGAAAGGTAGTAGCATGGAAAGCCTGAGTAAGTAAAGCAGTGTGGAAATCTTGAGTAAGTAAAGCAATGTGAAAAACTTGAGTAAGCAAGCTCTAGAATCCCGCATGATGTTCATGATGTGAACTAGGAATTTGACTAAGAAGAGGAGATTAGTTTGTGTTAGTGAATGAAACCAAATCAAAAACACACTAAGCTAACATCTTCATGCCTAGTTACTATGGTGAGCTTAGTAATAAAAACAAATGACAAACACAACTAAAAGTAAGGAAAAACAACAAGAATTCCTTCACTTTCCTTGGATGCTCCAAATGCCTTTGTAGTAGTGGCTTGCTCGGCTTTGTGCTCATGAAGTCCTTGGCAATGGAAGCTCGGCTACCTCCATCTCTCCTTGGCACCTTTGGCTTGTGGCTTGGCTTGGCTTGGAATCAATTTGGCATGGTAACACTAGTTTCATGAAGCTTTGTAATCAATTCTGCATTATAACTTTGTATAATCATGTGTTAAAATTCATGTGGTAAGGCCTCCTATTTATATATTTTTGCAAATGTCTAGAATCAACCTAAACCATCCATCTCAGGATTGAGATGTATGGCTAAGGATTAATCCAATTATGCAATTAAAATTGATAAATAGGCTCATCAATATTTGGGATAGAGGAGCAATTAAGAGGCATGAAGGGCTTTAATGAGGCATGGGAGACATGAATCTTGATATTTATGGCATTTATGGCCTAGGGATGTCTTCCCAAGAAATGAGGTCACCTGATGATGCAGATATTTAATATTCATTTCCAAAACAAATTATTCAACAAGTTTCAATGGAATTATTAATTATGCCTTGATTTGGATTAATTAGCTCTTAAGCATGATTAAGCACTTTGTGCACAGATTACTCAAATTGATCATAATGCCATTTTGTTGGTCTAAAATTCATCTAGATTAGAATTAGAAGGCAATTCTAGATACGTTGGATCCATTATCCCATTTAGGATGTTACCAAAAACAAATAATTAAGGCACATGTCTTGTGAAAGAGATTTGATAGGAAAGATCAATCCAAAGCACCTAAGTGCAAAATTGGTATTTTGACTTGGAATGATCTGATCAAAGTTAGTTGGCCCATAAATTACATTGCCCTATTTAGGGATGCCCTGGCTAAAATTGGAATTTGAATATGTCAATTTCAAATATTTTAATTTTCTTTATTGTTTTTAGGCCAAATTATGTATTTTAAGTGGAAATTGGCCAAAAGCCTGGTTGGAGGTTATTGGTGGCCAGATTTAGGTGTCTACACAAGAAGGCATAAATTTTTAGGTGAAAGGTAGCAGCGTGGAAAGCTTGAGTAAGTAAAGTAGCATGGAAATCCTAAGTAAGTAAAGCAATGTGGAAAATAAGCATGAAAAACTTAAGTAAATTAATGTGGAAAACTTGTGTAAGCAAGCTCTAGAACCCCATGTGATGTTTATGAGGGCATCAATTTTTAGATGAAAGGTATCAGTGTGGAAAGAATAAGTAAGGAAAATAGCGTGGAAAGCTTCTGTAAGTAAATCAATATGAAAATTTTGAGTATGTAAAGCAGTGTGAAAATCTCAAGTAAGTAAAATAATGTGACTAGAACACTGTGTGACATTCAAGAGGGCGTCAATTTTTAGGTGAAAGGTAGCAACATGGCAATCTCGAGTAAGAAAAGCAACGTGGAAAGTCTAAGTAAGTAAAGCACAGTGGAAATCTCATGTAAGTAAAACAACATGGAAAAGTAGTGTGAAAAGCCTTGAATAAGTAAAACAATGTGGAAAACCTGAGTAAGCAAGCTCTAGGACCCCACGTGACATTAAAAAAGGTATCAAATTTTAGATGAAAGGTATCAGAATGGAAAGCTTGAGTAAGTAAAGAAGCATTGAAATTTTGAGTAAGTAAAGTAGCATGGAATCCCTGAGTAAGTAAAGCAACGTGAAAATCTTGAGTAAGTAAAGTAATGTGGAAATTTTGAGTAAACAAGCTCTAGAAGCCCTCATGACATTTAGGAGGGCATTAATTTTTAGGTGAAAGGTAGCAGCATGGAAAGATCATGTAAAGTAGTGTGGAAATATTGAGTAAGTAAAGAAGCATGAAAATTTTGGGTAAGTAAAGCAGCATTGAAAATTAGCATGAAAAACCCAAGTAAAGCAATGTGGAAAGATCGAGTAAGTAAAGCAGTGTGAAAAAGTAACGTGAAAAGTTACATTAAGTAAACAAATGTAGAAAACTTGAGTAAGCAATCTCTTGAACCTCGAGTGACATTCATGAGGGCATCAATTTTCAAGTGAAAGGTAGCAGCATCGAAATCTTGAGTAAGTAAAGTAGCTTGGAAAGCTCAAGTAAGTAAAGCAATGTGGAAAGCTTGAGTAAGTAAAGCAACATCAAAAAGTAGTGTGAAAAACCCAAGTAAAGCAATGTGGAAAAATTGAGTAAAAAATCTCTAGAACCCCATGTGACGTTTATAATGGCACCAATTTTTAGGTGAAAAGTAGTAGCATGGAAACCCTGAGTATGTAATGTAGCATGAAAAGCCATAGTAAGTAAAGTAGCATGGAAAGCCTGAGTAAGTTAAAGAAGCATGTAAAGCTTGAGTAAGTAAAGCAATGTGGAAAACTTGAGTAAACAAGCTCTAGAACCCCTGCGATGTTCAGGAGGGCATCAATTTTTTGGTGAAAGGTAGCAACATGGAAACCCGATTAAGTAAAGCAAATTTGAAAGCTCAAGTAAGTAATGTAGCATGGAAATCCTGAGTAAGTAAAGTAGTGTGGAAAGCTCAAGTAAGTAATGTAGCATGAAAATCTCAAGTAAAGCAATATGGAAAACATGTGCTAGAACCCCACATCACATTCAAGAGGGCATCAATTTTTAGGTAAAAGTTATCAGAGTGGAAAAATTGAGTAAGTAAAGCAGCATAGAAACCCTGAGTAAGTAAGATGCATGGAAAAGTAGTGTGAAAAGCCTAAGTAAAGCTATGTGTAAAACTTGAGTAAGCATGATCTAGAACCCCACATGACATTGAGGAAGGTATCAATTTTTAATTGAAAGGTAGCGGCGTGGTAAGTTCGAGTAATTAAAGTAGCATAGACAAGCAGCGTGATAAGCCAAAGTAAGTAAAATAATGTGGAAAACTTGAGTAAGCAAGCTCTAAAACCTCACATGACATTTAGGAGGGCATTAATTTTTAGGTGAAAGGTAGCAATGTGGAAAGCTTGAGTAAATGAAGTAGCTTGGAAAGCTCTAGTAAGTAAATTAATGTGAAAAGATCGAGTAAGTAAAGAAGCATGAAAAAATAATGTGAAAAGCCCAAGTAAGTAAAGCAATGTGGAAAGCTTGAGTAAATGAAGTAGCTTGGAAAGCTCTAGTAAGTAAATTAATGTGGAAAGCTTGAATAAACAAGCTCTAGAACCCTGTGTGACATTTAGGAGGGCATCAATTTTTAAGTGAAAGGTAGTAGCATGGAAAAATTGAGTAAGTAAAGCAGCATGAAAAGGTTGAGTAAGTAAAGCAGTGTGGAAAGCTCGAGTAAGTAAAGTAGCATGGAAAATCAATGTGATAAGCCCAAGTAAGTAAAGCAATGTGGAAAACTTGAGTAATCAAGTTCTAAAACCTCCTATGACATTCAAGAGGGCATCAATTTTCAAGTGAAAGGTAGCAGCGTAAAAAGCTCGAGTAAGTAAAATAATGTGGAAAACCCAATTAAGTAAAGCAATGTGAAAAAACAACGTGAAAAACTTGAGTAATTAAAGCAATATGGAAAACTTGAATAAGCAAGATCTAGAACCCTGTGTGACATTCAAGAGGGCATAAATTTTTAGGTGAAAGGTAGTAACATGGAAATCCTGAGTAAGTAAAGCATCGTAGAAAGCTTGATTAAGTAAAGCAACGTGGAAAAGTAGCGTGAAAACCCTGAGTAAGTAAGAATGTGGAAAACTTGAGTAAACAAGCTCTAGAACCCCACGTGATGTTCAGGAGGGCATCAATTTTAATGTGAAAGGTAGTAGCGAGGAAAGCTTAAGTAAAGCAATGTAGAAATCCCAAGTAACTAAATTAGCATGAAAATCCTAAGTAAAACAACATGAAAAAGTAGTGTGAAAAGCTCGAGTAAGTAAAGCAATGTAGAAAACTTTGGTAAGCAATCTCTAAAACCCCATATGACGTTCAGGAAGGCATCAATTTTCAAGTGAAAGGTAGCAGCGTGGAAATCCCAAGTATGTAAAGTAGTGTGGAAAGCCTGAGTAAGTAAAGCAGCATGGAAATCCCGAGTAAGTAAAGCAGTGTGGAAAAGTGGCATGAAAATCTTAAGTAAAGCGATGTGGAAAACTTGAGTAAGAAATCTATAAAACCCCCTATGACGTTCAGGAGGGCATTAATTTTTACGTTAAAGGTAGAAACATGGAAAGCCCGATTAAGTAAAGCAATGTGGAAACCCTGAGTAAGTAAAGCAACGTGGAAAGCCCAAGTAAGTTAAGCAACATGGAAAAGTAGTGTAAAAATCTTGTGTAAGTAAAGTAATATGGAAAAATGGAGTAAGAAAGCTCTAGAACTTTGCGTGATTTTTAAGAGGTCCTCAATTTTTAGGTGAAAGGTAGTAGCGTGGAAAGCTTGAGTAATTAAAGTATCATGGAAAACCTGAATAAGTAAAGCAATGTGGAAAGCAAAAGTAAGTAAAGCAATGTGGAAAGCAAAAGTAAGTAAAACAACGTGGAAATGCAGTGTGAAAAGCCCAAGTAAGTAAAGCAATGTGGAAAAAATGAGTAAGCAATCTCTAGAACCCCACGTGACATACAAGAGGGTATCAATTTTTAGGTGAAAGATGGCAGCATGGAAAGCTCAAGTAAATAAAGTTGCATGTAAAATAGCATGAAAACATTAAGTAAAGCAATTTAGAAAACTTGAGTAAGCAAGCTTTAGAATCCCGTGTGATGTTTAGGAGGGCATAATTTTTCATGTGAAAGGTAGGAGCATTGAAAGCTCGAGTAAGTAAAACAATGTGGAAAGCTCGAATAAATAAAGCATCATAGAAAGTTCGAGTAAGTAAAGCAACATGAAAATCCTGAGTACATAAAGTAATGTGAAAAACTTGAGTAAGCAAGCTCTAGAACGCCATGTAACATTTTTTGAGGGCATTAGTTTTAGGTGAAAGGTAGTAGTGTGGAAAGATTGAGTAAGTAAAGCAACGTGGAAAGCCCGAGTAAGTAAAGCAGCATGGAAAATTAGCATGAAATCCCAAGTAAATAAATGTGGAAAACTTGAGTAAGCAAGCCTTAGAACCCCATGTAACGTTCATGAGGGTGTCAATTTTTAGGTGAAAGGTATCAGTGTGGAAAGCCTGAGTAAGTAAAACAACATGGAAAAGTAGCATGAAAAACCCAAGTAAAGCAATGTAGAAAACTTGAGTAAGCAAGCTCTAAAACCTTGTGTGACATTCAAGAGGGCATCAATTTTTAGGTGAAAGGCAGTAGCATGGAAAGCTCGAGTAAGTAAAGCAGCGTGGAAAGCTTGAGTAAGTAAAGTAATGTGGAAAGCTTGAATAAATAAAACATGGAAAAGCAGTGCGAAAAGCTCAAGTAAAACATTGTGGCAAACTTGAGTAAGCAAGCTCTAGAATCTTGTGTGACATTCAGGAGGGCATCAACTTTCAGGTGAAAGGTAGCAACATGGAAAGTCTAAGTAAATAAAATAATGTGGAAATCTTGTGTAAGTAAAGTAGTGTAGAAAGCCCGAGTAAGTAAAGTAGCATGAAAAGCCCGAGTAAGTAAAGTAATGTGGAAAAGTTGAGTAAACAAGCTCTAGAACCCTATGTGACTTTTGAGAGGGCATCAATTTTCAAATGAAAGGTAGGAGCGTGGAAATCCTAGTTAAGTAAATTAGTGTGGAAATCTTGAGTAAGTAAAGCAACATGGAAAAGTAGCATGAAAAACCCAAGTAAGTAAATCAATATGGAAAACTTGAATAAGTAAGATCAATAACCCCATGTTACGTTTAGGAGGGCATAAATTTTTAGGTGAAAGGTAGCAGTGTGGAAATCTTGAGTAAGTAAAGCAGCATGGAAAAATAGCATGAAAAACTTGAGTAAGTAAAGCAGTGTGGAAAACTTGAGTAAACAAGCTCTAGAACCCTACATGACATTCATGAGGGTATCAATTTTAAGGTGAAAGGTAGCAGCATGGAAAGCTTGAGTAAGTAAAGCAATGTGGAAAGCTTGAGTAAATAAAAAGGTGTGGAAAACTTGAGTAAGTAAAATAGCATGGAAAAATAGAGTGAAAACCCTGAGTAAGTAAAGCAATGTGGAAAACTTCAGCAAGCAAGCTATAAAACCCCACATGATGTTTAGGACTTCAATTTTTAGGTCAAAGGTAGTATCATGGAAAGATCGAGTAAGTAAAGTAGCGTGGAAAGCCTAAGTAAGTAAAGCAATGTGGAAATCTTAAGTAAAGTAGCATGAAAAGCTTGAGTACATAAAGCAATATGGAAAACTTGAGTAAGCAAGCTCCAGAACCCCATATGATGTTCAAGAGGGTGTCTATTTTTAGGTAAATGGTAGTAGTGTGGAAAGCCCGAGTAAGTGAAGCAGCATGGAATTCCTGATGTAGACACATGAAAATTGCACAATGATAGTTTTTGATGTCATCTTGACCTATGGACCCCACCTAAGCTACTAGCACCTATTTTTGACTTCATTATGTCCAAAAACCCTCCAAATATATCACTTAAGTTAGGCCATTTTCACCCATTTGCTTCTGGCCCCTCGACCATCACCAATTAGGGTAACCATCGATGGTTAACCCTAACTATTGATAGTTGTGGTCATAAACTTTGCCTTAAGCTTTAAAATCATTTCCAAATTTGTTCGAGAATGTCACTCTCTAAAATGGTAACTTGATTTAAAACTAGTTTTTGAAAATGAACAAAAATAGGAATCTTTATCCTCCCAACTTAGCAACTTTCCCTCAATCCTCCCTCTCTTAGTAGTTTTGTGCTATAAATATTGGGCTCTTGAGAGAGTTATGGATCAAAAAAATTTCATCCAGATTCTCTTGTTCTCTTTGTGCAGGCATCCAAGACCGCGAAGCTCTATCCATGTGACTTTTGAAGGTAGGATTATTGTTATGTTATTCAACTTTCTTCAGATTTGAACTATCATACACTTGACATCATAGAGGTATCTTTCCTTTGTTTTTGGTGTTTTCACCCATTTATCACAACTTGCTCACTTGCACATCCACACATACCATTATAATCCCTATTTCACCCTTTCCTAATCAGCCACATCCCATTACTTTCCTTTCAACCCTTTTACCCATTCTCCCATAGGGAACTGTAGATGGTTAATATAACCATCACCAGTTATAGCAACTGTCACCGATCACATAACAATTGACGATTAGGACAACCATCATCGATCACCCTAACCATCATTAGTCACTATTAGAAAAAAATAAAAGTTTGTTATTTTAGCCTTCCCCACATCCTACCAGACCTTCTTTTAGATTTTGACCTATTTACAGACCCTACCCAGATCCTCTGGACTTGACTTTGGTACATTTGTACATCATGCCATATCTTCTATCAAATAGGTATATTGTTTATTTTCTTGCGTATTTACTTTATTATCATTTGAATGCAAGTTTATTTATTATATCATTTTCAACTTAATTATCTTATAAGTGGATTGATAGCCTCCTAAAAATCTTTGTGCTTCTTGGATCTAGCATATGCTAGGCAATCCACTCAACCTACCATCTAACAATTTTTTTTCTAGCCTTCTTGTGATCTACAGGTAGTCCTCCCTAGTCAAAGAGGAGTTCCAACATTCATTTGGATCAACATGTGTATTATACCAAGTATTCATTCACACACCCTAATACTCACTTTCTTTTATCTACTTTCAAAACTAAGAAATGAAAGAAATAAATTGAAACATTTTTGGCACACCCAGTGGGACCCTAGTTCCATTTCTTCCTTAATTATTTTCTCATTGAATGAAATCATTTATTTTTTAGCTTAAAAATTAACCATTTGCAGTCATTGATTGCTTGTTGATTTTAGTTCACCTAGTAACTTAGGAGGCATAGTAATCTTATCATAGCATTCACACTTGTTATCACACATAAGACCGAATCACAAAATAATTAACACATCAAAATAATACTTGAGACAAGGATCGATCGGGATTTCATCACCTAGCAGTAACCTTACCCCCTCCTGACTATCCCAATTGGATTTCACCACCAAGGAGAGAACCAAATCAACTTTATGACTGAGTATAAACTATAGACTTGGTATATCTTGGCTAAGCACCTGACACCCTTATCACTACAGGATTCTAAAGTGAGGGGCAAGCCCCAACACCAAGCCACGTACTGAAGTTCAACACAGATCTTCCTTCTAAGCACCTAAACAACTTGAAACCATCTATATACTTCCTTTAGTACCTATTTTGCAAGCCAACTTCCCTTATCACACTCTTGAAGGCATAAGAGAAAAGAAATTTAAAATTAATCCTAAGGTTAAAAGGCACTTCTTAGTGTGTGTATTGATTGCTTTGAAATTCTTTTGGGTTTTCTCTTTGTTTGAGGTGTGAGTATCACATTAACATTCCCTATTTTCTCATATGGTTTTAACTAGACAACAAATGAGAAATCAAGACAACCAACCAACACCTTCTTCTTCATCCATGGATTATACCTCAGATGTTAATAAATCTCCTCATGCTTCACCTCACCATTCTCCTCCTCCACCTTCTCCTTCCAAAATCCCAACCATATCTGAAGGAGATCCAGACTTTACTACTTTTCTTGACAATAATCTAGTTGCTTTACAACATTACCTCAATACCTTGCCTCATTGTACCCTCCCTGCTTCAGTTCCTTCTTCCGATCATTCTCTTGGCATGCCATCCCACCTCATTATGGATACCACTTCAACCGAACCATTGACTCAAGCCTCTTCCAACATCCCATCTACCCAAACTCAAACCAACCTTCCTCTTCCTAACCAAACACCTCCTGTCACACCCCATGTGGGTTAAACCTTACCATTAGTCACCTATACCCCATATATTATGGCATTATCTTCCACTTCAGCTTTTATCTTTCCTTTAGTTACAACCAATCCCTTTACCACAATCCCACTTCAAAACCTAGTGATCTCCATACCTCAAAAACTTCACCCAATCAACACTAGGGTAACTACCCAACCTCAACCTTTCCAAATTCCTCCTACCTCAACCATACCAACCACATCCTTTCCTCAATAAGTGCAAGGGTATATCAGACTTGATTTACATAAATCATATTGGAAGATAAATCCCTAGGTATTGATGGTTTTCTTTGTCAGTTCACCAATGTCTTTGGGAATGTATTGGACCTAATTTGTATAAAGTCTATTTGGAATCTCTTTCTCAAGGTTATTTGGGGTGGCTCATAAATAAATGCAAAATTAAATTCATCCCAAAGTCTAAGGAACCTAAGCTTATTTCCAACTAGAAGCTTATCACTCTTTTAAATGTCTCATAAAAGATTATTTCTAAGGATATTGACCTTATGATAAGATATTTACTCCCTTTAATTATTCAATCTAATAAATTTGGGTTTATTCAATGTTGTTACTTTTTGGACAACATTATTATAGTTTGGGAAGGTATGGATTGGGCTCACACATCCAAATAGAAGTCTTATTCATCAAAAATTATTTTGAAAAGGCTTATGATTGAATATAATGGTCCTTCATATTAACAATGCATCAATCCATAAGATTTGGTCCCAAGTTCCTTTTCTTAGTAAACCCTCTTTTAGGATGTATCTACTTGTATTACTATCAATGGGAATAAATATGAGAGATTTGGCCTATTTCACTCTATCTGACAAGGTTTCCCTCTTGATCCACCCCTCTATGTCCTCATAGTTGAAGTATTTGGATACTTGATTAGAGATTTCACTGTTAAAGAGCTTATTGAAGGCATCAGTCTTTGTAATGCACATTAGATCCAAATTATTAATGGGTAACTTTATGATGACTCCTTCTTCACCCTTTAATATAATGAAAAGGAGGTCTAGAATGCCATGGAATGCTTACACATATTTTTCTTTTCTTTTGGCTCTAGCATTCAATGGGCCAAGACGTAGTGCTTTAGACAAAGCTATGGGTCTTTATTGAGTTGGTTGGGAGATTATCAATGGAATTAGATTACCCATGGTGAAATGTTTAAATTCATGGGCATTCCCTTTGCCTTTCAATCCTCTTCTATGGACCTTTGTAATTATGTTGTTCTTAAAGTGAAGATGTTATCCTATTGGATAACCAAACTTTTCTCTGTAATGAAATAAATTAGATGTTGTATAGTAGAATATTATATTGCAAAAATAAGAGAAGAATATGTAGATCCACAATAATAATTGATATAAAACAAGGATGCTTGATAAATATAATTGATCCACTTCGCGGGGGAAACATCCATAATAATGCAATAAGAACACAACTCATAATATGATGATCAAATACTAACCACTACCTTCTATATACACTCTACTTAGTGTAGACATCAAAAATCTACACACTACAATTTTAAATGTCAAAATACCCCTGAAGTACCTTAGGACCCCCTTGGGACCATTTTAACCCTTTGACCCATAATTGAGCCTAACCCTTGGTCAGTTTGCTCAACTAACTAGCTTAGATTTTACCCACTTTCTTAGCTTCACCCTTGACCACTAATGGTCAAGATGACTGCCGATGGTCACCTTGATCATCGATGATCAAAGTGCACCTGTCCAACCACCAACATGTAAGCCACCTACCATGATTTTCTAGAAATAGCTCATATAAATCCATGTGTGATCCATTGCATGAACGAGTTAATATTAGAAGTCCCAGTTAACATCTTATTGCAACTCTCTTGTCTCGCCTATAAGAAGAGAGGAGTAGGGAGGTGAAATTCATTGACAATTGTTATCAAGAGCTTGTGCATCTAGAGTTCATCCATTTTATAGGTCAATCACCATCAGTAATCTAGTGATCCAATCATCACATCAGAGAGCCAACTTGCCACCACCAATCCCCCAAAGCATCAAGTATCGTTACTCTACTAGCATCACGTTAGAATCCACCAATAGATCAACTACCTTAATCAATCACCCAATCAACCTTTTGCAAGATAAGTATTTGTTTTTTGATATTCATTTACTTTATTTGCTATCATCCTCAGCCTAACATGAATCCATCTCTTGGAATTCAGCGCTGTGATCCTATTAATCTGAACGTTTACTAACCTAGAACTACACACAATAACCATCGATAGTCTATCTAACTATTGATGGTCAGCTTGAACATTGATGGTCACCTTAACCATTGATGGTCACCTT
Source organism: Torreya grandis (assembly GCA_037957365.1). Lineage (NCBI taxonomy): Eukaryota > Viridiplantae > Streptophyta > Pinopsida > Cupressales > Taxaceae > Torreya > Torreya grandis. The sequence goes on from JARHVA010001477.1 coordinate 2,292,117, forward strand.
AACCATTGATGGTCACCTTAACCATCGATGGTCACCTTAACCACTGATGGTCACATCAACCACCAATGATCAATGTGGTAGAAAATAACATCAAGTTATTTTCACCCTTTTACCCTAACCAAATCTATTTTCATGTGTCCCTGCCTATTCATAGACCCCTACCTAATTTTTTAAAATAAACCCAAGATGTTTTGTACTATTACTAACTCACTTATCACTATATTAGCCATTTCTAGTTTATTTTTTTAGAAAGAATTTCTTGTGTTCAATTTCAGTACCTTTTGATTATCAATGCAAGTATTTTCTATTTTGTTTATAAAATTAATTATTTAAAATGTGTGGATTGATAGCCCTGGAGGAAACTCTTACTTCTAGGATCTAGATAGCACTAAGTAATCCACTTAGCTATCTATCTAATAAAAAAATTTGATTTCGTGTTGTCTTATTTTAAGGTCAGCCAAAGAGGAGTTCTCCACAATCATCTGATTCAACATGCACATAATCAAATATATTTTTCAACCATACCCGTATTTAGTTTCTTCTTATTCCTTTCAAAATATAAGATGAAATTCATTGAAACATTATGGCATGCCTGATGGGACTTTGAGTATATACTTTAGGTTTCTCTTCTTTGCATTTGTACGTTCTTCTCTCTATTTTTGATCATTAACAAAACTGAAATCTCTTTTAGGTTTAAAATTAAGTGCATACATTTATTGATTTCAATTTTAGCTCATATATTTTAACTTAAAGCAAAGTAATCCTATTGTATCATCACTCTTGTTACACACACTAAACCAAACCACTTTCATCAATTAAACATCAAACAAACTTGAGATAAGATTCAACTAGGATTTCATTACCTACTGGTAACTTTACCCTTTCCCAAAAATCCTACTTCGAGGTCATTACCAAGGGGAGAACCAACTTAGCTCTTTGGTTGAATATAAACTCTAAAAATTAGTATATATTGGCTAAGCACCTAACACCCTTATCACTACAATGGGTAAAGTGAGGGGTAGGACCCAATACCAAGCCATGTATTAATTCCCAATACATATTCTTTTTTAGTGCCTAAACAACCTAAAACCATCCATACATTTACTCTCTAGTACCCATTTCACAACCCAATTTAGGTCACACAATTTCTTGAAAGCTTAAGGCATAATCCAAAAGAGAGACTAAAAATAACCTTTAGGACTTAACGTGATTTTCAGAGTGTGATTGTTTTTCTTTAATCATTTTTTGTCTTCACTTTATTTTAGTGGTGAGACTGTTTGTGCATTTTATCTCCCTTACCTTGGATGGTTCTTACTCACCAGTATTGAAAGAATCTAGCAGAGCAAAACCCATTACCAAACCAATTTACCTCTTCCACTTCCTCATCCATGGACTATGTATCTGAACCAACATACTCTTCTTACCCTTTGGGAAGTCCCCCTTTCCCTTGGGAAGTTCCCCAAGGAGATCAAGACTTTTCCACCTTCTTATATAAAATTTTTGTGGCCCTTCAAGATTACCTTAACACCATGCCTCACTGTACCCCTGCTTTCGTTCCACCTATGGACCCACCTTATGGCATGCCTTCCCATATCATGGGAAACACCTCTATTACCATGGTTACCACCCAACCATTGGCTACCCAAGCCTCCTCATCTAAAAACAACCCCTTTGATACTACTATAGAAAACAAACATTCCCAACCTATGAACACTCTTATACCTTCCACCCCTACCAACAACTCCTCTACCTTGGGAGTAACCCAAACATTAGCCACCTATACTCCCCTCATCATGGTAGTACCTACCACTAGTATTATCAACCTCCCTTTGACTAGTGCCTCGTTTCAAATTCTTGTGGTGCCTATACCTTCTACCTTACCCCCTATTATTACAAAGGTCACTACCCTTCCTTTGGTCACCAACCTAACCACCATTCCTACCCAATATGTGCCCATTGCTCCAAACCTAGGTTACATTCCTAACCCACAAGGGCAAGTACCTCTACCTAGTATCCAAACACCTACATCCACCTACCTGCACATATATTCCACCCAACCGCTGGTCTCCACACACCAATATGTGATATCCTTTCAACCTACTACTCACTATTAGTATGTTACCCAACCACTGCAACAATATGCACCTTACAACCTTTCGGGTGCACAACCCCAAGAAGACCTCATGAAGATGACTACCTTAGAGTCATCCATTTTTGGAGCTCACAATATCTTATCGTATGATTAGATCTATAATGAACCCATTCACCCATCTATCTCTACCCGACCATATCCTCATCAATGGGAGATTCCCAAGTTCTCCAAGTTTTAGAGTAAGTAGGATCCCTAGTATCATCTTAAAGCATTTAGACACTCATGTTATTTGATTACCTATGATAATGCCCTACTTATCTGTACTTTTTCTATGTATTTTTTAGAACCAAAATTGGATTGGTATAGTGCCTTACTCAAGCATTCCATATTCTCCTTTACCCAGTTGGCTCAAACTTTATTGGATCATTTCTTGATAAATATCTCCAAGAAAGTTTCCATCACTAACCTCTACTCTATTCAATAATTTGATGATGAATCCATTGTTGATTTTTTAGCTCATTAGAGGAGCCTAATCAACCAACTCTCCTTTTCCTTACCCCAACCCAAATTTATTGAAATATTTACTCAGGTATGTACCAAGCACATCTCTTCCACATTGCATGTTCAAAGCTTCTAAACTTTTGATGAAGATTTCACCATGGTGCGTAAGTTATAGAATGAGCCATTGATGAAGGAAAGCTAAAACTAAAAAAAAAGAACTCTACATACAAAACCAATGAGGCTTTCTCATCCAAACCTAACAACCAAACCAATACTAGGACCAAAATCAAGGGGATTATGAATACAGTTGTCCTTAAAGTCACTTCCCCATCATCTACCAACCAACTGAATTCCTCTAGTTCCTCAAAGCAAAACATGAGGAACCAAAACTAGAACACCCAGAAGCAATTTGCTCCACTTAGAGAGTCTTATGCTTTGATCCTAAAGATGTTATTGAAAGCTAATATCATACAACTTCTGCCTATCAAGCCACCTTAGCAATTTGATTCCTCTCATCCTACACCTATTTTGTACAACTAGAATGATCTTTGTGCCTTTCACTAGGTAGTAGGGCATGACATTAGCAGGTGTAACACCTTCAAGAGTATTGTCCAATATCTCATTGACAAGAGTGAGCTTGTGTTGGATAACCCCAACACACCTAAAAACTATGCCCTTGACATCTTTAGGCAACCTTTTCCCAATCCTTCACCTACCAAGAATAACATAATTAAGTGGTCTCAGTATGACCATACTATTAACATGGTTATTGGAACACTCATTGTTGAAGAACCTACTAATCAACCTACCTATCCCTCACCCTCTCTACTTATTAAGGTAGTGGAGTTACCTTCTCCTCTTTTGGAGATCTGAACCAAGGAAGTACCCCTTTCTCCTCTTCCACTTATTGAGGTAGTGGAGCCCTCAACCTACCCTTTAACCAATGCACCAGAATAAACACCCATTTTACCTTCTCCATTAACCACCAAATAACTTACTACCCTTTCAGAGATTATCCCCAAAGAGGAAACCCCCATGTCTCCACCTCCCATAGAGGATTCACCTACTCAAACCTTGCATCCTTTGATTGAGTCAAAGGATGAGGTTACTATCCCTATGTCTCAACCTATGGGCTTATCTTTTAGGTCCACTATCTAGGGAATAAAACCAACCTACAAACCATTCTCTAAATTAGTGTAGAAATTGGAATTCATCTCCAACCCTAACATAGATCGAGCCACCTTCTGGAAATAATTAGGGTTACCTTATATTACCAAGCAAGAACCTCCAACCATACCTTTAGCAGACCAACCCACCACTCCTATTATCCATACACCTATCTTACCAACCAAACTGATGAAGGTCTCTACCAACCCAACAATTCCTCAAACATCCAATGCACCCAAAGCCTAATCAACCAAATCACCTTCTCCTACCAAACTGACCAAATTAACCAAGAACCTTGGTATCTTCCCTACACAGAGTCTTAATCACTCATTTGTGAAAGTGCAGATTACCTCGCTAAACCCAATAACTAAATACCAACCCAAATCAACCAAGGGGGTAGAAACACCAAAAGGCTAGAGATCCAAACTCCTACCTCCCTCCACTTTGCCCTCTATCTTAGGGCCCCATCCCTCCACTCTAATTCAAAAGTCAATTGTCCCAACCAAGACCCAACTACCACTGTTATTTACACAAGCATACTTGCTTTTGGACACATCAATTTTCACCAAACCATCAATGACCAGTCTACTACCTTAAAACCTCTTCCCTCAAACCTATCAACCTTGACCTTACCAAAACCAAAACCACCAACAAAATTCACTACCTTACCTAAACCTTCCATCACCAAAACCACTCCCAAAAGGACTTCCATCTTACCAACCAAGATCAAAACCCCTAAACCCTTTCCATCTTTAGCTAAGTCCTACTCTACCATTTTCCAAAGGTTATTTCAAGATTCTTACTTAGCCTTACCCATTATCAAGTTGTTTGACCCTCTCAGTTCAAAACCCACTTGGTATGACAACTGCCAAGTGTGATCCTATCATAGGACACTAGGCCATGACACAAAGAACTACAAATCTCTCCAAACCATTATCCATAAAATCTATCATAAGGATGATCTATTCATAAATGAACCTCACACAAGCCCATTACCAACCCAACAACCAATAGCCACTAGCTAGACCCTACCTATTCCTCCACTCTCACCTCAGAGTGATGAGGAACCAAATAACTCTCCTACCCTAATTCCTCCCTCTATCCATACCAATCATGTGGTCATAAGATCTCAATATAAGGATAAGGGGAAGGTCAAAGTGTCTATCCCATAGACATACCCATCTTCTACCTCTCAACCAAACCCTACTCAAACACCTTCATCTTCAACCAAACCTAAGGTATTTATCTTAGGTGCCTCCTAATCCAACCACTCTGAGTCCATCATGAGAGTGGTGTTTAAAAAACTTCACTAGACCCTAGTGAAGATGAGTTTATATGAGTTGATTACCACTTAACCTTATCATCTCCAAGAAATGATAGAGGAATTACAATCGATAGAGGTCCAACCTAAATATCCTCAACCTCTAGCATCCTTTGTCAGTGCTCTCTAAATTTCCAACCTTGTCACCTTTAAGGATTAAAAAATACCATGTATCCATCTAGATGACCTAGATCCCCCTCTCTTTATTACTTCTTACATCAACCAAACCCACATCAAGCGGGTCATGATTGATGGGGGAGCTAGTATTAATATCATCTCCTCACATGCCTAAAACAAACTCAACCTTTTAGATAAATTCATGTCTAAAACCTTAGTCATCCTCTAATCCTTTAATGACACCATGACCACTACCCTAGGAATGATTATCCTTTATATCCATGTAAGACCTCATATGCTCCCTAAAATTTTCTATGTAGTGAAAGGTGAATTCCAATATAACATATTAATGGGATGACCTTAGATCTACTCCATGGATTGTGTCCCCTCTACCCTTCATCATTGCATAAAACTTGAGCATAAAGGCTAGGTCATCACCATCCAAGCTGACCCAAGTCCCATCTCGACATTCAACATGACCTATTGACCCAATGATGTCCTCTTACCTCCATCTAGCACATCCTCCTTAACCAAGGACAAGACCTCCACTACAAACGAGGAAGCCTTACCTCCCTCTACCAATGAGACATATAATAACTCATTCATCCCCTTCGATCATATCCCCACCTTAGACCCCTTGGAATCCACATTCTAATGTCTTTCATTAGGGGAATATCACCTCCTTGCTCTTGACACTTTCCCTACTCCCCAAGAGTATGGGAAACTTGACCACCAACACAAGTATGACCCTAATATTAGGGCCATTATTCCCTTTGGACCTTATAATTATCAAGCCCATTTCATTTATGGGGGACTTGATAAACCACTTAGCACTTCCACCACCTCCCTTTCACCTCTAGTTTTTCCTACCTAGACAAGCTAGGTTTTGCCAAAACATATCTCTATAGGTGTGCTTGGAAAGGATTGGGTCTTGGATGATATGAGCATGGCCCACATGAATTTATTGAGACTAGAAAGCCTCATGATAAACATGGCCTCGATTTCATTATACCCACCAAGAAGCAAACCAAACCACCTACCACCACCATTATTGAAGAATATACCCCTTCCTCCCTGACCTCTCCTCCACCTGCATGTGAGGATGATGACATCATCCCACCTAACATTTTTTTCAGCATGATTAGCCATAGATCCCTAGCTTATTATAAGGAGGGGGTGATCGTAATCATCCCTTTGATCCATCTTGAGAGGATAGGAGATGATTCCCTACCATTAACATTATTTAGTGTTAGGATGATGATTTTAATCTCACTTACCTTGGTGTCCTAGATTCTTCCATCGATAAATCCCTTCCTCCCAAGACCTCGACCATGTTGAAAAAATTCACCATAGATATTAACTTGGGTACTTTGAAAAACCCTTGCATTGTCGAAATTGGCCAATCATTAAATGCCTAAGAATTTTAGGAATTTCTCTCCTTCTTTGAAGACCAAAACATAGCCTTTGCTTAGTCTTATAGGGACATGCCTAGAATTGACCCCACCACTACTACCCATAACATAGTCACTCACCATGACACCAAGCCCATCAAGCAAAAACTTTGATGCATGCACCCTCGTATAGCCCTTCTTGTCAAAAAAGAGCTTCAACATCTTTTATTTGTCAATATCATTCAACCCATTGACTACCCCCAATGGGTCTCAAATGTCATGCCTATCACCAAAGGCATAGGGGAACTACACATTTCTATGGACTTTCATGACCTCAATCTTACTTGCCCTAAAGATGACTTTCCTCTACCAAGCATCGACTAGCTAGTTGATTTTACAACCAACCATGAGATGTTATCTCTTATGGATGGATTCTCAAGATACAATCAGATCCCAATTGCTCCCAAAGATTAGAATAATATTGCCTTTACCACCCCATGGGGGACCTTCTGCTATAGAGTCATACCTTTCAGACTAAAGAATGCCAGTGCAACTACCAATGTGATATGACCTATATCTTTTATGACCTTATCCATAAGATTATAGAGGACTATGTGGATGAGCTTCTCATAAAATCAAAACTTTGAAAGGATCATTTGGTCATTCTCAATATCATCTTTGAGTGGCTTATCCATTACCATGTTTGCCTAAACCCAAAGAAGTGTATTTTTGGGGTCTTGTCAGGAAAGGTTCTTGGTTTTATTGTTTCCATTCATGGAATCAAAGTTGATCCCACCAAAATCAAATAAATATTTGACATGCTTCCTCCAGTCAAGTTTAAGCAACTTCATAGCTTACAGGGGAAGCTTCAATCCATTTATCACTTTATCTCTAAACTTTTAGACTGATGCTAACCCTTCCACCACCTTTTAAAGAAGGATGTCTCTTTTAAGTGGAATAACAACTATCAAAAAGCCTTTGATTCACTCAAAAAGTACCTTTTATCTCCACCTATCCTTACCCCTCCCAAGGATTACCAACCTTTATACAGTTATATCTATGTTACTGATCACTCCCTAGGGGCAATGCCTACTCATTATGATGAACAACATAGAGAAAAAAATTTCTACTACATTAGCTACACACTTATAGAGTATGAGACTCAATATACCCATACTGAGAAGCTTTGATTAGATTTAGTCTTTATGGACACCAAACTTCACCACTACCTCCTTAACCACAAAACCTATGTCATAACCAATACTAACCAATTCAAGTACATGCACCTTAAGCCTTACCAAAACCATCGCATGGCCAAATGACTCATGCTCTTAGCAGAGTTTGACCTTGAGTTCTTTTAGTAAAAGTTAATTAAGGAGCAAGTCATTACTGATCAATTGGCTAAAGCTCCATTAGAAGAAAACCAACCTCCTCCTCTTGAGTTCTTTGATGATTCCATCATGACCCTCTCTCAGGCAGACTTCACCTATCAAGTCACCATGTTCTTCAATGGATAGAAGTGTCAGTGTAGTGGGGGAGATGGTATCATCCTTATTCCCTTTGATGTTGGGCCTATTCCCTTGTCTTTCAAGCTTGATTTTGAATGTTCTAACAATATATCTAAGTATAAATCCCTAGTGATAGGCCTTTAGACTACGGTAGCCCTAAGAGTCAAAAAAATCAATATCTTTGGTGACTCCCAACTTAAGGTCAATCAAGTCAATGGCTCTTACCAATGTAAGAATGATGTTTTTTAATAGTAAAAACAACTAGTTGACAAACTCTTAGCATCATTTGAACACTATCGCATCTAGTCAACCTCACAATCTACCAATAAATTTGTTGACATCATAACTTCCCTTGCCTCTCAAATCTCACCTACACCCTCTGACTCTAACCTATCTATCATTATCCATAAACTTACCTAGCCTTCCTATGTCAAATTAGACTCTCCCACTATTTTCAATGTGGAAGAGACCCAACCTAAACTTTGGTATCAGTAGACTTTCGACTACCTTAACCTTACCATCATTCCTTCTGGGATTTTCAAGAATGCTTGAAGAGCGTTTATCCAGAGTACCTCATGCTATACCATTATGGGAGGAATTCTCTATAAATGCAGCTTTGATAGCCTCCTCTTCAATTATGTATACAGTCGTGAAGCCTCTCATGCTATCAAGGAAATACATGATGATATCTATGGGGGACATTTTAGCATCTTCATTTTGGTTAAGCACTTCCTTTACCTCGACTATTACTAGCCTACCCTTAACTAGGACTGCTATGATTATGTGAAAAAGTGTGTTAAATGCCAACAACACACCAATTTGCATCTTATACCTAGCCATAGTCTTTGTGTTTCCACTAATTTTTATCCCTTCTCACAATGGGGTCTAGACCTTATTGGTGAAATTAACCCCCATTCTTCATAGCAACACCATTTTATCATCACTGTGACCAAATATTTTACCAAGTGGGTAGATGTTATTCCTCTAGTCTCGACCAAAGAAGAAAATATTGTTGACTTTATCAACCATCATATCATATATCATTTCAGTGTTCCTCACAAGATTATCATTGAAAATGGTAAGTCCTTTAAGAATAACCAAGTCTAGGGTCTATGCGATGCTTTTAACATTAAGTTAATCTTCTCATTGCCCTATTACCCTCAAGCGAATGGATATGCTGAGGCCTCTAACAAAACTCTTAACAACATGCTAACTAAAATGGTCAATGCACCTAGTTGGGATTGGCATTTGCACATACCCTTTACCTTATGGGCATAACATACTAGAATAATAACCCCTATAGGTGATACACCTTTTTCTCTAGTATTTAGAGTGGAGGTTATGTTGCCTCTCAAAGTTCAAATACCTTCTCTTCACATATCTTTTCATGATCTCATTACTAAGGATGATTATTGTCAACACTATTTAATTCAACTTGAGCTAATTGATGAGCATCACTTGATAGCCCTTACCCATATTCATTTCTATCAAGATCACATCAAGTGTGCTTATAACAAATACCTTAAAGTGCAATAATTCAGCATCAAAGACCTCGTGCTAAAAGAAAATCAATAAGTCACCAATATGGAGAAAAGCAAGTGAGGAAAGTTTGCTTTCAATTAGCTTAGACCCTATATCATAACCAACAAGTATGGATCAAGATCTTATCGGTTATCCTCTCTTGATGGAAACCTAGAGCCTAAACCCCTCAATGCTTTGCATTTCTATCTATTCTTATATTAAGAAGGATCAACTTTACCTTTTGTTTTAACTTAAGCTCATCCCTTGCTTTTTCATTACATTAATCTCCCTATTTTTTGGGCAACTAATTAAAACTAAATCATGTGATTATTCGTCACAATCATATCCTAATCTTGAATAATGGGTACCATGAATCTACCCATGGCATGATTCTTATGGTAATTTCTACCACCCTCCCAAGATGGATTCCTGTGATCATTGTCACCTAAACCTCTTTACACCTAAACACTCTCTTGTGATTCTAGTTTTACCTTCATAAGGGTGAACCCTACGGACTATATAAGCATGTTTATGTCAAACAAAAATCAAATAAGAAAAAAAGCAAAATCCAAACCAATAGCCATCATGGGTCATCCCTAGAATTTGTAAATTGTTCCCTTGAAGGATAGCTGCATAAGCATACTAAAATTTCACAAATTCAAGGTAGACTACTCCCTTAAAGGACAACTATCATGAAACTTGGAACAAAACAAATAAACTTAGACCACTCCCTCAAAGGATGGCTAAGTAAATAATTTGTCAAAAGCATAGCAATTCCTTGGAAGCTTCCCACATCGATCAGCTTCCCATTTATAGTAGTAAAGAAAAAGACCTATTTTCAAATCATAACAAAAGCAAACTATTCTCAAAAGCCAAAATCGACTCTCACACAACAAAATAAGATGGAAGTTGCAATTGAACTTCACAAGTAGAATTGTTGCATCGATCAGTTTATACTTTGTATGACATAGACTTGTTTATACCGACTCTTTGAAAACCTATAAAAGAGGCATGCTAGTCTCACAAGAAGGTTCCATTTTCATCTACCTTTTTTTTAGAAACTATAAGCAAGGGATTTTGAGCTTACTTAACATTATGTGGTCAAGACACCTTTTTGCTAACTAATAAGTGATAATGTGAAGCATTATAAGGGTTTATGTTCATTAAGCCAATCCAAATTTAGTTTTTTTCTAGTCCTTGTCAAATAAGAAGCATCATGCCCTCTTCTCATCTTGTCATGACTAGTTGATATTTTAATTACGGTGTTTGTCTTTTGAAGCATTGTGCCCTCTTCCCATCTAGTGTTTTTAATTAAATTACCTCCTATGTTTTATCTTAAAACAAATTAACAACAAAGCATATGCATGTGTCATAAGCAATGACATAATCATACTCATAACCATAACAAGCATAATAAAATAATAGCATCCATGAGAAATAAAGTAAACAACCATTTTTCACCACATGTCCAAATCTAAATAATGAAGTGTATACTCATTAAAAATTATCATGTCATTTAGTAAATAGGAAGCATACCCATAAATCAATGCCATCTCATGCCTAGCTAGCTAAGTCTACATTAGTGTCTAGCAACCATAATGTAAGCATAATCCATAAGAAATATAACCATCACATCATAAGCATTAAACATCAACATAAACCATGAGCATAAGCAATAAACAAAGAGCATATATATATATATATATATATATATATATATATATATATATATATTCATGTGTCTCTCTCAAAATGTACATCTCACCGCATTAGCTCACATGTCATAATCAAAATGATATACAATAATATATAATGTGTATGAACTATGTCATATATATGCCCCTAGGGCACCATTATCTCTTGGTGTGCTACTAGGTTTGAGTATATGTCCACTTGTATCACCTATTTATCCACCTACATATGTTACCCACTACCCTAGAGTAGTCACACTGGCACCACCTGCTAAGGTCACTCTGTAATCGCCCCATCGGGGCTCATCGAGACATCATGTCAAAACTATGGCCTTATAATACCATAGATCCTCCATTATATTTAGGCATCGTGCCATGGGAATGGTGCTTGATGGTCCTATAGGTGCCATTGTTCCTCCTCCTCTTTGCCTTAGAGAGTCCCTCTCTTATGTAACCAAGGTGAGTGATGCCCATGCAAAGGTCCCTATCACCTGTAAGAGTTACAACCTGACCCTATAGAGTGGCCACCTATCCTTATAACACTGTAACATGTGCCTATGTAGTAGTTAATGCCATTCTTGTATGAGCATATGGGGCACCCCTTATACCTGTACCCTCTAGCCCTATCTCCTAATTGGGTCCACATCCATAGGTCCCCTACCACCATCACCATCACCAAAATCCACTACAATGTATAACACCTGATACCATGCCATATAGCCATGTATAAAGCCTACATCATCTATCTATAGCCTGAGAGGCAACTCCTCATGGTCTAGAAAAATTAGGATTAGATGTGGCTCTGGCAATAAAATCTTTGATTCCTCACATCTGTACTTGGGGAATGCATCTGAAATACCTTGCACAAGGTTAAACTACCTTCACACCCTATCAAATATGATGAGCTCCACCTCTCCATCCCTCTGACTAAAAGTCTACCTATAGCTCTATAAAGACAAGGTTTACCTCTTATAGCTAGGCTATATTAGAAATTAGACATAGGGTCTCTAAATAATGTCACCTATCACTAATGCCCCAAGTGCACCCCTGAACCAATCAACTTCAAGGGATCCTCCTCTTGCACCTAAAATGATGAAGTCACCTCTCCACTATATGAAGCTGACTAGGAACTCAATCTATATGTATCCTATCTATGGTCATCCCATTGGCCTCAGAACCTAGATGTGCTCATAGGCCCAGTAATGTATAACTAGGCCAACACTAATATCATACCTCCCTAAACCCCCACAACTCCTTGTATATGTATACCAACAAAATAGGTACCTAGCCAAATATAGTCCACCCCATTAGTAACTCCACCATCACCCCCAATATCAAATATGGTAACCTCCCATTACTCAAGTTGGGAAGAGTAAATCATGAGATAACCATCATGAGCATGGTCATCAATCTCTACTCATCCTACGCCCCCTCATATAGTATGCTATAGCTGAAACCCCTAGTATGCCATCTAACTCAATCTTTGTCATCTCCATACAACATCTCAATGTGATCCTCCCACTCCTCTCACTCTATATGATAGATCAGATCACCACAGAGAGGTAGTCATGTGATCCTATATACATCCTCAAGCAAGATCATCATCTCATCGATTGGTAATACGAAGGTGTTCGTAGCTAGGTCCCATCTCTCGATGAGAGTTACGATCATAGATGCATCTCAAGGCACATGTTGATAATTCCTCATCACTCTAAGGCTAACCTCTTCCATGTAAGCCTAGTCAATTGGGGTAATCCCCTGGTGTACCTTTTTGAAGATACGTGGCACTCATTCATGCATCTATATTTGCTCTTAGGCCTATGAACATTCATCAGTGCAATAACTTAATTCCCTATACTATTCACCAACTTTAGCTACCCTTAACCTGTTTGGCCATCACCCTACTAGCATCTACCCATTTACTCTTTGTTATCATCTAGAAGAATTTACCCAACCCACCTAGCCTACACCATCTGCAATTCTAAAACTAGCTCCTACTCAACCTAACCCCCAAACCTTTTCTAGCATTTGCACAAAAATTATGTGAGTTGACCACTGAAGGTCATGGTGACCACCAATGGTTAGGTGTCCTTAACTTTAAGAGTATCATCCATCGATGGTTGGCCTTGACCATCGATGGTCATTGTGGGTGTTCCACTAGTAGAATGCCCAAACCCCCTAATTATCCTAGCAACTTCCAAATGCAAATAATCTTTCCTAACATCTAACCTAATACCTATTCCCCCCTAGCTCACCTACCCCACCTTATCAATTTTACCTTTCACTTATAAATTTGCCCAAATTTACAAAAACCCTAACTAGGGCATAGTCATTCAAGCCTAAGCATTCAAACCTAACCTACCCTATAGCCCCAATATAATTATAAAAGCAAGCTAAGCTACCAATTGTAAAATATCCCCTACCTCATTTTATGATTGCCATCATGGAGTTAACTATAGACCTGTCCATCCTCATCTACACCCACATACTACCTACATCCTTACTTGTCCCCTAGATCCTCTTGATCATGCCGACTCTATAGGTTCACCTTAATAGTCACTGTCAGCACTCTTTTCACCCAAAATTGCCAAGTGTCATAACTTCATATTCAAAAGTAAAAGTGACTGTAATAACATTCACTTTTCACTTTTAATCCATAGACTTTTAGGATTTTCACCCTGATCATTGATGGTTATGGTAACCATCGATGATCTCCCTTGAGCACCCTGACCATTGACGGTTAGGTAGCTCACCTTTTTGTTCCTACCTTAAGTAGTCATTATTAACCATAATCAAATCATAACACCCACCCATGGAGACTACCTTCTCCACCCACCTTGATAACCTCATCACCTCATCATTGGTCCCTTTTGGCCCAACTAACACATATTTTGTGATGACTTTTTCCTGGTCCTTTTGACCATAGTGACAACATTGTCATGTTGACCCTTTTGAACTTATACCACCTTGCACTTACTTGACCCATGTGTGTCTTCTTAGGAGCACTTCCTACCTTAGATACCTATGATACTTGACTAGTTTGTGTTTTCACTAGGAGTACTTCCTACTTTAGATACCCACCGAATCACAGACATCACTTAGGAGACTTTCTAGTGTACCCAACTTCCATACCTAAATATGGTCACACAGTCCACTTGTCACTTTTCCTTCTAACACTAACCTTTATTTTTACCAACTATAGCAACCTAGTCAATGCACAATCTTAGTTATCATACTTATTGTCACACTTTGTATGCTTGTTTATGATTTAATGCCCAACCTATCACTAAAATTCCTAATGTTCACCTTCATCCACCTTTTCAAACCCACACTCAATTTTATGTTACCTCATCGACTCTTGATTTGAGGGGGAACACCTCCTCCCATACTTAGGGCAACCAAACCTTTGACTATCAATCTATTTTTATTTTAAATCTTATTGATTCAAAGCTACATAATAAAAAAGGGCAAAATATAGACACCAAAAATCCATATACCATAAATTTGAATGTCAAAATTTCCCTAAAGCACCTCAGGACCCCCTTGGGACCATTTTAACCCTTCAAACCCTAACCAAGCCTAATCCATGGTCATTTTGATCAACTAACTTAACCTAGCTTTTACCCACTTTCTTACCTTCACCCTTGACCACTGATGATCAGGATGACCACTGACAGTCACCTTGATCATCAACAGTCAGAGTGCACCTCCCCAACCACCAACATGCAAGCCACCCATCTTGATTTTTTAAAAATAGCTTGTCTAAATCCATGTGTGAGCCATTACTTATGCAAGTTAATATTAGAAGGCCCAGTTAACATCTTTTTGCAACTCTCTTGCCTTGCCTATATGAAAAGAGGATCAGGGAAGTGAAATTCATTAGCAATTGTTATCAAGAGCTTGTGCATCTAGAGTTCATTCATTTTGCAGGTCAATCGCCATCAACAATCTAATGATCCAACCATCACATCAGAGAGCCAACTTGCCACCACCACTCCCCCAAAGAATCAAGTACCATTACTTTGTCAAAATCGCATCAAAATCCACCAATAGGTTAACCACCTCAATCAATCACCTGATCAACCTTCTGTAAGATAAGTATTTATTTTTTGATATTCATTTACTTTATTTGTTGTCATACTCAATCCAATAATAACCCATCTCCTAGAATCCATCTCTTTGATCCCATCAATCTAACCATTTACCAACCTATACCTACACATAGTAACTATCAATGATTGTCTCAACCATCGATGGTCTATCCAATCATGAATGGTTGGCCTAACCATTAACGGTCACCTTAACCACTGACAATCACATAAATCATCGATGGTCACTGTGGCAAAAAATAACATCAAATTATTTTCACCCTTTTACCCCAACCAAATCTAATTTTCTATGTCCCTACCTATTCACAAACCCAAGCCATTTATCACTAGTACTAACTTGCTTATCGTTATATTAGCCATTTCTAGTCTATTTATTTAGCAAGCATTTCTTTTATCTAATTGTCTAAAATAGACCCAAGCCATTTATCACTAGTACTAACTTACTTATCATTATATTAGCCATTTCTAGTCTATTTATTTAGCAAGCATTTCTTATGTTCAATTTTAATACCTTTTAATTATTGATGCAAGTAATTTCTATTCTATTTATAAACTTAATTGTTTAAAATATGTGGATTGATAGCCCTCGAGGAAGCTCTTGCTTTTGATGTCTACCTAGCGTTAGGCAATCCACTCATCTATCTCTCTAACAAATAAATCTGCTTTAGTGTTGTCTTATTTATAGGTCATCCTCCCAGGCCAAAGAGGAGTTATCCACAATCATTTGATTCAACACGTACACAATCAAACACATTTTTCAACCATACTTGTATTTAGTTTATTCTTCTTCCTTTCAAAATATAAGTTGAAATTCACTAAAACACTTGACCATGGTCATTTCATAGACTAGCCTTAAAAAAAACATAGAGAGATGTGATAAGATAATATAAGAGGTATGTAAGTCATAAGTTAGCCACACATATCCCTAGATATGACATAGGTTAAGGGTGTAGCATGCCCTTCCTCTTCCAAACAATGTTGTCCTCAATGTTGAATCAAACTAGGATGTTTCTATAGGAATGCTTCATCCTTCCATGTTGCATATTTAGAATGTAGATTCTTCCATTTGATCAAATGCTTCTTGATCGCTGTGGTCCATAGTTTTTTAGTGAATGTGTGAAGGGTATCTTTAGGATCTAGAATGACTCGACATTATTAATCTAATTCAGGTAACTCAAACTAAGTAAAAACTATGTGTTTAATTATCTTCTTCAGGCAAGAGACGTGGAATATTGAATGTATGCAAGTGGATAGGGAAAATGATAGCTTGTAGGTTACACTACCAATTTTTTGTAAGATCTAACAAGGGCCATAATACTTAGGAGACAAATTTTTATCATTTTTCTATTGCTTCAGAGACATATATTTATATGATTACAAATACACAAAGACCCAATAATTTATGTCAAAATGTTGCTCACTAACATTTTGATTCAATTGTTGCTTCATTTTATTATGTGCCATTACTAAATTCTTTTGTAAACTATCGAGTACCTCTTGTCAATGGTGTATGTGTTCCTCAATTACTTGAACCTTGGGATGCACCTTCAAGGCTAAAGTGATGGATGGGGGTGATACCCATACGATTCCACAAAGGGAGACATTTTATAAAAAATGTGAAAAGAAGTGTTATACCACCATTCAACAAGTGGCAAACAATGAACCCATTTATCCTATTTATAAAAAAAAATAATGAAGACACCCTTTTAGACATTTTTTGACTAGCTCTATTTTTCTATCAGATTGAGGATGATAGGACAAGCTATGAGCCAACTAGCTTCCCAAACATGAAAATAATTCAGTCCAAAAATTACTAGTAAATATGGGATCTTAGTTAACTACAATGATATTTGGAGCACCATGCAATTTATAAAAATTTATAAAGTAGAAGCTATTGTACTAGCAAAAAATGGATGTGAGAAGGAAAAAAAATGAGCATACTTGGTGACTCAATTGACAATTACCATGATATAATTTTAACACTTGAAATGTGGTAACCCAGTAATGAAATCCATGAAAACCTCCTCTAACATATGGATAGGGAAAGATAATGGCTGAAAAAGACCTAGGGTCTTAATTGTTTCACTTTTGTTATGTTGACATACCATGCATTCAACCACATATTTTTGGACATCCCCCTAGATTCATTACTAAAATAAAATTTTATTGATTCTATGATATGTTTTTAAAAATATTGAATGACATCATATTGGAGATGCATGAAGTACTTGAAGGATTTTATGTTTGAGGAGAGAATGATTACATAAGTATAATCAATATTTATACCATAATATGTTCCCCTTCCATGCAAATTTTTAGACCCCTCATGAACCAATCTAAATATTCTAAACCAAATCTTGGATATCTTATCATTATTACATTCTAATCTTGATTCCTCTAGCCAATTTTCCTACCAAATGGTCATTATGCATAACAATGCCTCAACTAATTCATCCCACTTGGATAGTGTATCTACCACCACATTCTCTTTTCCTTTATTATATACTATTTCTAAAACATATCCTAACATTGCAGTCACCCATTTATTTTTTTATTCTGATGATGATCATTATTCTAAAAAATATTTGAGGCTATCGTGAGAAATCTTTACCTAAAAGTGGAAACTCATCAGATAAGATCTTTATTGCTTGATTGCATGTAGAATAGCCATCACCTCTTTCTCATAATTTGGATTGAGCCTATTTTTTCAATTCAGTTGATGAATCTAAAATGCATGTGGTATACCTTAATTTATGAGTACAACCCCCATGCCATATCCTGATGTATGTCATTTAACAACAAAATTATTATAAAAATCAAGGGTAGCCAAAACTAGAGTGTTGCAGTTAACCATTTAAAGCTACTCAAATTCATTGGTAGTTATTTTAGTCCACTAAAAGGATTACTTATTCAAGAAATATTTGAGTGGGGTTGTGATGCTACCATAATTTTTAACAAACTTATGATAGTAATCTGTTATCCCCAAAAATACCCAAAGGTTCTTGAGGGTCTTGGGCACTTTCCACTCCGTCATTGCTTGGATCTTTTTAGGATCAATTTGCACACCTTCATGTCAAAAAAATGACCCAATTACTTCACTTATGTAATTCTAAAATCACATTTGGAGGTTTGGCATTAAGATGATGTTGTTTTAGAACCAAAATTACCTATTTCACGTGCATTAAATGGTCTTCCCAAGTTTTATTATAAATGAGAATGTCATAAAAAACACTAATACAAACTTTCTCAAAAATATCCTAAATAAAATATTCTTTAAACTTTGAAATTTAGATGGTGCATTTGTGAGAGCAAAAGGCATGACCATAAACTCATAATGACCTTCATGAGTTCAAAAAGTTATTTTAGATATGTCATCTTCATGTATTTGAATCTAACGATACCCAAAATGAATATATAATTTGGTAAAATAAACAACATCATGAAATTCATCTAGAAATTCATCAATTATTGAAATAAGAAACTTATCTTTGATGGTGTACTTGTTGAGTTTTATGTAGTTTGGGCACATTCTCCAAGTGTCATTCTTCTTATGCACCATGATCACTAGGGAGGAATATTTTTTTCCTACCTCTAACTTCTCATGTACCATATTTTTAATTTCATTCTTTTGGGCATAAGGATATTTATAGAGTCTGATGTTAGGTGGTATATTACCTAGAATTAGTCTAATGGAATGATCATGTGCTTTGCTTGGTGTGATTCCTTTTGGCATGGAACTAAAAACAATAGAATGGTCATCTAACACCAATTGTAAATTAGGATGGGTAGACTCCTTGGTTGGTTGAACTTCTATGGAAAATAATCATGCAAAAAAATCCTTCAGCACCTTTTTTGAGTGTCATCATCATCTGGTGAGAACTAACCAACTGTAGAGATTTAGCTCTTAAACCATGTAGTTCAAATGTCTTGCCTTCTAAATTAAAGTGCATGAACAATTCTTGGAAATTTATCTCGATTGTGCCTAAAGTGGTGAGCCATTGCACTTCCAAAATAATGCCATCCCCTCCCATGGGAATAGAAAACATGGGAGAATCTAAAATGGAGTCTCCCATAATAATATTAATACTATGGAATTTTTCATAGCAGTTGACTATACCACCATCTATAATCATGGCTTGAAATTTTGGAGCTAGGTAAATGAAATAGTTCAAATGAGTATCCAACTTACTATTAATGAAGTTGTGTGTACTCCTAGAGTCAATCAACATAGCCATATTTTGTTTCTTGAGGAAACCCACCACCTTAAGAGTTAGAGGATAACTGATACCTAAAAGTGCATGATAGGAAATAGTAGGTTCATAATCTTCATATTCATCCTCAGGTTCTTCCAGACTTGCACCCGAGGCCTCATCATATTTTTCATCTTTATTGGTGTTTTCAATGTAAAATAACTTATTTTTAGCACATTTATGTCCTTTCTTATATTTTCTATCATAGTCAAAACATAACCCTTTTACACACTTCTCTTCAATTTGATGAGGGGTTAATCTTGTAGGTCGAGGAAATGATGGGGCTGGGAAATTACATTCATGAACATTAGTGAAAGGTCTTCATTTGACTAGATATTTTTCCTCTATCATGCATATCATTGGTATGGATTTAGATACTAAATTGGGACTAAACATGTGAAACTCCATTTAAATGTTATCTTTGAGGCCACCCAAGTAAAGGTTAGTCAAATCTGCCTAAGTGATGTCATCCACATGTAAGGTGAGATTCGAGAATTGATGAATATAAAGCTTCATAGTCCCTATTTCATGCAGTTTGTCAAGTTGAATAAAGGAATTTTTTGGGATATTATTATGATAGTGGATCTATAGCTCCTCATAAAATATAGACCAAGAAACCTAAATGCCTTTTTTTATTTTGAGCACACAACCATCTATATTAAATGAACTGCTTCATTTCCAAATAGAGGCCATGTCCACCTTTTGAACACATGGAGTTTGATGTAAATTAAATAATTTTTTGATTTGATTGATCCAAGTGAGTGGATCCTTACCATCAAACTTGCACAAGTTCACTTTTAGAAATAAATGTTTCAGACTAGGATCGAAGGTGTGATTGTTTGAATGAGGAGAACTGAACTAGACTAGCGGAGGATTATTTTACAAAAGTTGAGCTATAAGATTGCATAATTACTCAATTAGAACTATCAATTTAACCTTCAAAACATTTAGGTACCCTCTTACCCCAATGATGCCCCTTTGACTGCATCGAGATCATCTTTCTGCACCATGTTTTATAAATCTGACTAAAGTTGGTAAATCACCTAAAAAATAAATGGATCAAAAGTGTCAAACTCCATGTCATCCTTGTGAGGATTTTTTGGAGTTACTTGCCCTTTCCATGTCTGTGAGTCTTAGGACTAGCCATACATAAACCTTAGGGTAGAGGGTTTCATCCAAAAAAATATATATCAACAAATTATACCATTATGATTATCTCACTGAGACGAATCCAATGACTGCTAATGTGTACAAGGGTGAAAATTTTCAGCCTAAAAAGTGTACCATCAGATTATACCATTGTCATTATCTTGTTGAGATGAATCTAGTGATTTCTAATTTTCACAAGGGAGAAAAAAATTCTAGACTTTTTTTAACCATTTTTTTTCACAAAATCACTTCGAACAATACTACAGTGGTGGGAAAATTAAATTCTTTCCTAATCGTAAGTTATGTTTTTTCAATCCTTCTACTTGAAGGAGACTTGCAACACTAGATTTGAAAAAAATTATGCCACAAAATCTTGCCCAAATCGAAGGTTTAATACCATTTGTAATGAAATCACTTAGATATTCACATAATAGAATATTATGTTATAGAAATAAGAGCAGAATATGTAGATCCATAATAATAATTGACAGAAGAGTGGGATTCTTGATAAATATCGCTGAGCCACTTTAAGGGGGCAACCTTCACAATAATGAAATAAAAGCCGATTTCACAATACAATGATCAAATACTAACCACTACCTCTTATATATACTCTACTTAGCCATGGTTATTCTTTAGGTCCACCTTGCCAAGAACATATAGAGATGCAACAAGATAATGTAAGAGGTATATAAGCCTCAAGTTGGAGACACATATCTATATACATGTCATATGTTAAAGGCGTATCACTCTTTCTAGATAGAAATTTTCAAATATGCTCTAAAGTCCTAATTGCCACTCATGTGTACTATTCTTTTTGTTAGGATCCCTCTAAAACAACCTATAGGAAGCTATAAAATCTACTTAGGGATTTTCTATGGGCCAACTCATAAGGCAACAAAGGATTTCATATATTTTCTTACCAGATATATGTTAACGGCCTAGAGAAGTAGGAGGTCTTAGCTTGATCGACATTGCTAAGCAAGGACTAGTCCTATGTGCTAAGTGCATTATTAGGGCCATAAAGGGCCAAGAAGCATGAAAGGTCCTTCTTAGAAATCGTATTTCTTTAGGGTGTCCCTATGGCAAACCGACCTGGAAAAAAATTATTTTTAAAACATTGCTTAACACTTCAATTATTGTCAAAATAATGGGACCTTTGTTGTTGAAAGCAATTAGAAATCTTGGGAGACTATTAAACCCTAGCTGATTTGGAAAGGGGATGGTTTCAAAATTGGCCTTTCTATCAATTCTCATTCCCTATGGTGGTTTTTTGTTATCTCTCTTAATGAGAAAGCCTTGGTTGAAGCTCCCACAATTAAAGCTTTGAGACTCTTTTGCTGGGGTATTAAAGTTCTTAGGGATTTATTTGACAAGAGTACTAGATCTTAGCTCACCTAGTATATCCTTAAGTCCAAATTTAGGTTTAATGCTCAAGATTTTGAGTCTATTAGTGAAATTTAAATGGTTGTGCCTAATTATGCATGGCACAAAATTGATCATACTAGTTCCCCTAGATGGTGGAAAGACTAGCATTGGTCTCCTTCCACTCCTATTCTCCAGTATCAACCTTGACTTGGTTATAAATGGATTTCCTTGACCAACATCCCTTGGGGGATGCTTAACAAGCAATGGAATATCACTAGCCCTCTCTTTTTTGGAATAAGAGATTTTAATCAGTTTGGTATGCCATTGTTGAACCTGAAAGGCCATTTTTTCTTGGTGTGTGCTATATTAAAGCGTCTTGGTGGGATAAATATTACTTCACATAGGCGTTCCTCCACTCAGATGTCATGCTTATGGGCATATTGAATCCCTGAAATACATTTTATAATTTTGTGTTAGAGCTCAGGATACTTGAAACTGGATTCACTGGTTTTTTCAACCCTTTAGGCTTGAATCATTCACTTGGAACATCATCCTTGTAGGGGATACAACCCACCTCCCTAAAAAATACTAGGAAATATGATACATCTTTCGCATTGAAATCCTTTTTGTTCTTTGGAAAGATATGAATGTTGCTACTTTTAATAAAGAAAGCTTAGGCATAGATTTTTATACTTCTAATAGAATCTCTATCTTGTCTAATGTTATGATTTATATTCAAGTTCAAGCTAACAAAGTGGAGATAGAGGTCACCCATCTTACATTTTGATAGAAAATTGGGGTTGCACCCCATTTGCAGTCAACTGAGTGTCTGATCTGAGCAATATTTCAGGTGACAGTTTTACCACAAGTGGTGGCAGAACTTTCAGGAGCCATAACTTTTGAATCATAGCTTCGTTTGACTCCTTGTTTGAACCGTTGGAAAGCTAAGAATGAGGGGAACAACATGATATGGCACCGAGCTTTGCTCGGTGGGTTTTGACCTCCGAAAACTAAATAAAAGTGCCCCAAATTTCAATTTTAGTAGTGTAGTCTAAAAATAGTAAGTTTCTAAAAATGGTAATTCCTCGAATTCTGTATTGTTGTAAACCATGGATGTCAAACCACTTAATCTCCCTCGAGATTGGTGACCTTCCACATCCTCCTCCTACCTTCAAATGTGTATAAATGAAGTTGTAACCTGAAATAAAAATCAGACATCTCTTCTTAGAGATAGGCATATGTTTGGGTCTACAAATTTGATCAATAAAATATCTCTTCTCAGAGATAGCATTATTAAAATTGTGTTGTTCTTGTTTCTTCAATTATCTTTCAACCAAAGATTTTGAGTTTTGGATCAGTGTCACCCAAGGATCCTCCACATGATTATCAACACAAAGAGCAAGAGAGATGGGGTCGTGGCATATCTCACAACTACGACCACTGCAGGTCTAACAGTCTCATAGCCTTCTCCATCCCTCTCCCTCCTCCTAAATGAAGATTGTCTCCCTTACAAGGAATTGGAGGGCAACCATTACTTGGTCTTGGTTATGCAGGGTTTGACCCCCTAGATAGTACTAGGCAAAGAAAGTTTCCTCCACTAGCTCTCGGCATCTCCCCTTGTCGTGTTCCTATTGATGAAGTTCAAGAAAAGATTAAAGAAGAAAACAAATAAGATGATCTCTGGACCATACTTGATCCCTTCCCTCCTAATAGGGAGGCTAGAGTGACAAACTAGACAATCCTCCTTTGTCGTCGCCTCCATCTATAGGGTTGGTGGCTCCTGTTGCTTAATGGATGGTTTTAATATTTTTAATCTCTTATATTGATGTCAACAATGATATAATGAACTCTTGATAGTTTTAATTTCCTAGTTCTCCAATATATTTTATTTTTCAGAGTGTACTTCCATATCGCAAATCTTTTAAATTATTTATATATTATATTTTATTATCTTTATTATAATACATGTTTCAATAAAAAAAAACAAATCCCATCATTTGGAATTTCATTACAATGACTAAACAAAACTTTCAAAGTTTAAATGTTGGGCAACACCTATTTTAAGGCCTCACAACACTAAGGTTTAACAACTAATTTTAAAATTAAATATTAAAAAAATGCAAGTCATTTTCAAATAATTGAAAAATGATTAGGATGGTATCATGTTACCTAATTTAATATAAAATAGGGGGGCTTACCACCATTTGCTTTGGAGGAATCCTTTTTGTGTACTTTTTATTAAAATTAATTTGATACAATCATAGACAACATTTGAACTGTTTCATAAATGTCAACTCCCAATAGACTACCATGTGGATTAAAACTAAGATATCCACGAGTTCTTTTCTCCATTTCATGATTGATAGAACAAATTAATTGACAACTGGATAATACTAAAATAAAATACCAATTCACTTATAAAATACAGTCAGGAACGGCAAGAAAACAGTTTTCTTCTGTCTGTTTTTGCCGTCCAGAAATCCATTCATTATAAATCCTAGGGACACTGACATTATCTTAAATATATAGTGCATAATAATAATAATAATAATAATAATAATAATAATAATAATAATAATAAAAAAAAAATGTATATATAATGCAGACTGGCCGGCTTTGTGATTGAGAAGTTGGTCATTTCCATTTTCAAAAGGAATGTATGAAACTTCAAATCTCATGCGCCATCCAGCATAAAACTTGTAAGAGATATATATGTTATATATACAACAAGAGGTTACCGAGAAATAGGATACACCAGCTTCCATGATTCAGTGGCATTGGGAGCATCTTGGTGTTTTATAATTCAAGTAAGAAAACAATTTTCCTGGTGGCATTCATGATAATCATCTGGCTTTTTGCATAATTATTGTATAATTGAATGGATATGTATTATTCTTGAATATAGTTAGGTATGTGGAATCTTGTGAAATTGTTTGGAATTATTTTTGCTGGATTTTTATGCTTCTTATAGGTGTTATACTGCTCTCGGGAGAATAATTGTTGGCCAATATGATAAAGTTGGTATGATTTATTTATGTTTTAGTAGCAGCCGGATTGCATTGGACATGGAGTTTCTAGGTATGACAGAGATTGTTTAGTCGTAATGTTGCCAAGTTTATGAGGAAATAATCTTAAGATTTTGCTACGTGCATTTGGGTTTATGACAGTTATAATTATGGTAAAGCAGAATGAACGCTTCATAACACGTAATGATTTTTTAATTTTTATGTCAGGTTTCATGGTGTATTATGATTCTTATGTTAATGGGTTGGTGTGATAATAAAAACGGATGAATATTTTTATTTGTTCTATTTTTTTCTTATCATACATCATTTATATGTTTTATTACACCAAATCAAATATGTCTTTTATGTCTTCTTACTGCATCTTGAAATTGCTTTTATAACTTTTAAAATCCTATCAAATATGTTTCTTATGTCTTTTTACTGCATCTTGAAATTGCTTCTATAACTTTAAAAATCCTTATTCATTGCTGCTTCCCTAGCACTCAATAGAGAGGACACTTTTAATTTCATAAATGAAGGTATTTTTTTAATTTTTATAAAGATATCACGTATTTGACTTCCAATATTTCTTGGGTTTTAGATATTTATTGGATCGAACACTGCAGTGAGAACTGTAAGGATAAGTAAATATGGAAAGAACTAATTCTGAATGAGGAAACTTTCAGAAAAGCCACAGAAAATTAGATTTTAGCTTGATGAGATAGGGTGGAAGTAGATTTTTGAAACATGTACACTTTAAACTTTGAAATTCAACTCGTTAAGACAGCATAAGTTCTAATACAGCCTTCTACATTTTGGGGTTCTCACAGGTTGGTATTTTGCTGCTATTTTTCGAAAATAAGTCGGCATGGAAGAGTACTCTCCCTTCACAGATTCAAAGAATTTGACAAGAGAATTTCAAGATTACTCAGCTGATTCACAGCCTCATAGTCACAGTTCTGAAGGCGAAGAATCGCTACGAAAAGAATATTTTTCTTCAAAATCAAAGGATTATATGGCCTTTCAACAAGGAAAAGTGTCTGCTGCCAGGTTGGCAAGCTCTGCTGCTAACAATACTGACAGACAGGAGTTGGTGCAACAAATCATACAAGAATTGAAGAATTCTAAGAAGCAATCTGTTGTCAGAAGTGCGCTAAACAATCTGGAGGCAGAAACTGAATTTAGAGTTCATGGAGGGGTAAACTCAGAAGCTTACAGTACTGAGTATGCTGGCAATGGTATGGATAATAGCAATCATGCCTCCCAAGTTCATAATCCCACTGAATCAAGAAGAAAGCCAAACAATAGAAAGGATTCCGGTAGAAAAAGTGGTGATAGGAAGAAAAAACATTCTCCTTTAAGTTCATTCAGAATGTACAATGAATTCACTAATGAGAACCAACCTTCAGTGATGAAATCCTTCAATGGGTCTACATTGCTTGCAGATGATTTTTTAGTTTATTCTCCACAAAAAAATAGCCAAGAAGATGGTTTTGAGCTCTCTTTGGGTGAAAATGGGGCCCATACTATAAGCCCTTATGATGGATCTCACAATCTTAGAGTTTCCAGAAAGAAAAAACTGAAGAACCATAAAAGGGTACAGAGAAATGCTCGAGAATTTGAAGACTGCATTGACTATTCAACAGTTAAATTTTGTGGAGTTCCCTGGTCTTCATATGGAAGGGAAAAGAATAAAATTTATAAATCCAAAGGAATTGCAGAGAAGGGATTTGTACCTAGTACCAACAGGACAAATGGTTTCTATGGAACTCCTAATAATCTCTATTATCAACAACTCTTTCAATGTGAATCTGTTACAGACAGCGAGCTAGTTTCGTCAGATGCTTATCCCATTGATGAAACCCCATTACTTAGATCACCCTTTGAAAACAAAATCAGCTCTCGCTCATCTTTTGATGAGCACCGTGGTTTCGGCCTTGCAACTTGTTTTGGTGAGCTGGATCTCCACAATTTGACCAAAACTCATAGAAGAACCAGAAAATCAGGTGCCAGAGAATGTAATACAGAGAAGAAATCTGTACATAGAAGGATTATTGAACCGACATCAATGCATAGAAGCCTTAGCCAAAAATATAGTCCTAAGTCATTTAAGGAACTGGTTGGGCACACCATTGTAGCTCAAGCCCTCTGTAATGCAGTTAGCAAAGGTAAAATTGCACCTTTCTATCTTTTTCATGGACCTAGAGGTACAGGGAAGACATCTACTGGAAGATTATTTGGGGCGGCATTGAATTGTTTGGCGGATTGCAATGTAAAACCTTGTGGGAATTGCAATGGGTGCTCAAAAAGCCCAGAAATTACAGAGATGGATGCAGCATCAAGTTGTGTTGACAGTGAAAGAATGAGATTCTTCCTCCAAAGTATCAAGTTCTCTCAGTCAGTTTCTAGTTACCAGGTATTTATAGTAGATGAGTGCCAAACATTGACACCAGAAGCTTGGTCTGTACTGTTGAATTGCTTGGAAGAAATGTCTAGTTCTGCAGTATTTATCATGATCACAACAGATGCATCAAAGCTACCAAGGATTGCACTATCCAGATGTCAAAAGTTCCATTTCCCCAAGCTAAAAGATGCAGATATATATGCAAAACTTGAGATGATTGCAGCTGCAGAGAGTGTTGAAATTGAAGAGGATGCTCTGCACTTGATCACTGCAAAGGCAGATGGCTCCTTAAGGGATGCTGAGATCACATTGGATGAATTGAGCCTTCTTGGGACAAATGTTACTAAAGCATTGGTTAACCAACTTGTGAGTATTCACTCTTTGTTTGTGTGCAAATTCATTACAAATGCAATTGATTAGGACAACCAAAACATGTTTTCACAAAGTAAAATTGACTCTCTGTTATCATAGTAAATTGTTAAATATTAAAAATTCTGGTTTTAAAAAGTTTGAAAATAGTTCTTTATTTGAAGACTCTACTCTTGTTTTCAAATCACAGGTAGGTCTAGTGCCTGACGAAAGACTGGTAAATTTACTTGGCCTGGCTTTATCAGCTGACACTTTGGGCACTGTGAGATCCATTAGAGAAATAATTGAATCCGGAGTCCAGCCACTGGTTCTTGTAGGACAATTAGCATCTCTGATAACAGACCTTCTTGCTGGTGGTTGTGTACAGCCTGCATGGTTACAAGAAAAAACAAGATTCTCTAGGGGGCTTTTTTGTAAGTATTAGTAATTACTGTCTGATATATTATTCTATTAAAGAACTTTCAGTTTTGTGTGGGAAAAATTAAACCACCTTGATTGATTCCAGAACAAAGATATTTGTAGGTTTTAAAACTGTTTAGAACACGATGAAACCAACTTCTGGAAAAAACTGTGTAGAAGATTTTGATATCAACTTTTCTCACTGCACTTCGTGATCCATCTTTTTATCCTGATGATGGAGCATGTAGCTTGATTCGAAATGTTCATATAAAAATCTTCCACAGTTTTTTACAGAAGTTGGTTGCATCTTGTTTAGAACATCTTCAATTTTAGGTTGATAAGGTTCTCCAGTTGGAAATCTAATCCAACCTAGAAACGTTTTACAAATTTACATTTTCCATTAAAAAATGGCAAAATGCTATGTTCTACAATCCATGTCGGATGGTCTATAGGATATTGAACAGAAAGATATAAAATATGGGCTCTGATCTTGTGGTTTGGTTATGCTTAATTGCATCTTCTTGCTAGCTCTTGTCTCATACTTTATGAATTATGATGCATGTGCAGCATCAAGGGATGAATCAAAGAGGTTACGCCATGCTTTGAAAATCCTTTTGGAAACAGAGAAACAGCTAAAGTCTTCAAATGATCACACAACTTGGATTACAGCTGCTCTTCTGCAGTTTGCACCTGATGATCTCTATCAATTTTCTACTACACCTTTGCATACTAGCCTACTACAAAGTCCAGTGGCATTTCTTGACACAATTGCAAAAGAGGAAATCGGGTCGGAACATGCTACAGAGGAGCACTGGTTGAGTAATAACCGCTGGGAGCATTATCAACTTCAACTTGAACTTATATCACCTCAAACCTCAGAGATGACAGCAAATATTAACTCTAGTGTTGAACAAAATCCTTCTATCTCTGATTTAGTTTGTGATTTGCCTGAGAGTGAAGGCAGGCGCTTCCAGAGTAGAAAGTACATACATCACAGAAGACATTCTTCTAGTCACTCACAAAAACTCGATGTCATCTTTGAAGACCTTAGTGGAATTGGAGAAACTGATCATCTTGGTGCATGCAGTCTAGACTCTTTAGTTGATGTGAGTGAAGAAGGGCAAAAGGAGCTCAAATTAATGAGTCTGGGCAACACAGAAGAGATATGGCAAAAGGTACTAGAAAGAATTCAATCTTCCCATCTCAAAGAGTTACTTCAAGGAAGAGGAAAGCTATCATCAGTCTTTGTGTCCAAAGGTACATATCTTCCATATTTATCTAAGTTTCTAAGTGCCTCTACATTTCTATTCATAGTCATGGAATTTATTATTTAAAATAACATTGATTTTTTACATATTTTATGAACTTGAATGTGTGGTTATCCGCAATCCATAGTCACTTTTCTCATCCTGTGTGATCTGAAAAATCTTGGAACAAAAATTGTGCACACAGTTTGTTTCAGAATCTCTCTTCTCCTTGTCATATGGACTGTTAAAACATTAAAATCTATTATAGGGTTACCCTTCTTTGAAAAGTTTGTAACTAGAGAGACAAATTGAATAATCCATGTCTCTTATGTCTTCCACAATACACTAGTTGATTTGAATTGTTTTTATGTGTATGCTCTCCTAAATTATGAAACTTCCCACTTTCTTCAGTCTTCAAACAAATTCTAGCAGTTGGTAGTCTTGCTTATGACAGATTTGATTGCTTGTGACTGGCATACATTTGTGTAACAATTTATAAATCAAATTTTAGTTGAGTTGGATTTCAAAAATTCCAGAGGATATGATCCCATCCATAGAATAGATCACCTATAACCTGTTTGAGCCAAATTGACATTACCAATGGATAAAATCACATATGCACTCACATCCTTTTGTTAAGGGTGACGGGGGGATCTTAACACATTTGAATCGTTGTTTCGTGTGTGTTTTTAATTTCTCCAACAGACAAATTATTAACATCTAGTACTTCTGTATGGCAGCCCGCGCTGTGGTTCACCTGAAGTTTAAACATACACATGACAAAGAACAAGCTGAAAGTTCAGAAATAAGTTTGTCCAATGCATTCAATGAGATATTTGGTTTCCCTGTTGAAGTTAAAATTAGACTGGGCCATGATAAAACAGATGAGCATGAAAATCCAGAAAACAGTACTGTTGAGTTAAGTAAGAACCGGGAAAACATGCCCCATAGTGAGGAAAAGAAAATCTTGACCTCCAAAGCTGTAAGAAGACAGAATTCAAGAGCAGTCAAAATTTTACCACGCTACCGAAGGAAAAATAGAATTGCTGGTATGCCTGACAAAATGCATGGACCTTCTGAGTCCGATACAAATGTAGTCCAACTTAGTTCAGACGATGATGAAGTATTTGAAACAAGCAGCATTGATGAAGACAGCTTAACCAGAAAAGACATAATTCAAACAGAGGAAAAAAGAAATGATGAGAAATTCAATGATGTGCATGTTCAGACAGAGGACTTCGAGACTCAGCAAAGGTCTTCTACTTCAATAGGCACAAATTCATTTTCTTTTGTTGAGCCGGCTGAAGGAAGTGTTGATGCCTACAGCCAAGACTTGCTGTTTGATCATGTCAGCTCAGGACGAAAGCATGGTAGTGGGAGAAGATTCAAAGTCGACATGAACTTCATGGAAGCCAAGGAAGCAGATTCTTATCCAAAACAAGGAAACAAGTGAGTATTGAGTGTTGTGTTTGATCTCTGTTCATGTTTGACTTTTCTTTCTTTCTTTGATGTGGTGGAAAGCTTCAAGAAACACGCCATGAGAGACTGCACTGTACAGCATGGACTTCCTTTCGTTTAGACGCACGGTTTAAGGGTATTATTTTTCTTTTCTGAAGTGGCATGATCTAACAGCCAAGATTGAGATGAATTTAAAAGGAAAACATGAAAATCAAAGAACCTCAAAAGTGAATATAAGGTTTATTGAATTCTGAAAAATAATTTTCTCCATGCTGCATAAAGCATGGACTTCCTTCAGCTTATATTTCATATTTAATGGATAACTATGTCATCAAAATTAGATTTGAACGCTGCAGTATTTAAACTTGAGGCGTATCTATTCCAAATTTCCAACAAAAGTCACTTATACTTGCAGCCAACCTTACCCATTATAGTTCTGATGCCATGTTTAGGGTTATCTACTTCACCAAAGTTTTTTTCTTTTTTTTCTTTGGAAAATTCGAGTGAGATCCAAGGAGGCAGGGGTATTTGTTCTGCCAAAATTGTCCAGGGCTTGCCCCTAGGCTGCCCCCTTCAGCGTGCTCAAAGAACACGCCTAGCCAAAAGCAAATTGGTAAACGGGCCATACATGAACTGGCCAAAAAACCAACACACTGATCATTTAAGGCTCATGCAAAAACCATAGTCAAAAAGAGAATACCAGCAAGCATCCAACTTGACTAAAGTTGGAGGCTGTCCACAGAGCATCAAAGAGAAAGACACAGGTGAAAAACGCCCAGGAAAGACCAAAGATCAGCAACAGCTGGCATAGAGGACAGAAACGCCACAAAAAAAACCATCTATCTATGACCTGGAGCCATCACATGAATGTCATCCATGTTCCACATTGCCAAAACTGAATGGTCAAGAGCCCAATTTGCAAGAGCATCAGCCACCTTGTTATACTGTTGGGGAGTATGCTTTAAAATAAATGTGTTAAAATTCCTTTAAAGACAATTGATTTTGTAAAGGATTCTGCTAATTCTCCAATCTGTAACAATTGAACCCAAATCTGAGAGTCAGCAATCAACTGGATGTGTTTCCAGCCTACTTTTCATGCTTCCGTAAGACCCTTAGCAATGGCTTGCCCCTCAACAAAATTATTGGTAGTCGTGCCGATTCTAGAGGAGAAAAAGAAAGCAATGGACTGATATCTGTTCCACCAAGGTTGCTTAGACATGTACCTAATCTCATGGCACTGCAACTGCAAAAATAGTTGCAGGTGCTGCAAAGATTATTTAGAAATAGGTAGGTAGTGAAACGGTTCTATGGATTTCAAAAATTATAAAATTTACATCTACAGAGGAAATCTAGAAGGATTGAATGTAAAACCAAATTAAAAAAATATTTATAAAACACTTTTTATTGGTTGTAAAGTTCTGAAAAATTCTTAACAGGGGCTGCAACTTCTTGCCCCTAGCTACTACCCATCTGTAAAAATCTTTCTTCTATGTAGTTGCTACTCCTATTTCTCATGGAAAGATTCTATTTTTTGCAGTTCAATAGATTTACATTTGCATGGGAACCCCTGCAATTGCAAAATAATTGCAATTGCCGCTTCCATGAGACCACCCTCTAAGACCCTGGTCTCATATTACTGCAACTACAAAAAAAGTTGTAGGGGCTACAAAAATCATTTAGAAATAGATATGCAGTGAAAGGGTCTCGTGAATTTTAAAAATTGCAAAATGTACACATGTAGAGGAAATCTAGGAGGTTTGAATGTAAAATCAAATTAAAAAGATATGTATAGAATATTTTTGATTGGTTGTAAAGTACCTAAAAATTCTCTACACCTGCTGCAACTTCTTGCTCTCACCTACTACTCATATCTAAAAATCTCTCTTATGCAACAGCTGCTACTATTTTTCAAGATAAGATTCAATATTTTGCAGTTCAAAAAATTCACAGTTACATAAGACCACCTACAACTGCAAAATAATTGCAGTTGTCATCTCCATGAGACCACAGCGTAAGAGATATCTATTTCACACAAATCACCTAAATTTGCAGCCAAAATTATCCCTCATAATTCTTATACCATGTCCCCTCAATATCTATTCTACCAAAATTATATAAACGTGCATCCAAACCTTATCTCATATAACTCTCACTTATACAAGACACATCTATTCCACCAAGGTCACCTAAATTCACCCTCAACCTTGTTCTTTATAATTTTCATGCCATATCCTTAGGGGATCTATTCCACCAAGGTCATCTAAACTCACAACCAGACTTATCCTTTGTAATTCTCATACCATGTCCCTAGGGCATCTATTTCACCTAAGTCGTCTGGACTTGCAGCTGACCTTAACTTTCATAGTTCTCACGGCATATCCGAAGGGGAAGGTCGGCTTTTGCTTTTCAACTTATAGCTTTTATGAGGCTATAAGAGTAAAATCTATTTGCTAGAACTTCGTAACAATCATATATTATCTTCCCAGAAACAGGGGCATGCAATCCTTCTTTCCTTAATACAATGTGATTCCTTGTCTACCAAAGTAACTGTAAAATCATTTTTTTTGATTGAAGGATAAACATTTAGGTCACAAACCTTGCATCCCATAGATATCAGATGCATGAATAATCGATCTTCTTCTGAATCATCTAATATTGTTTCCATTTGGGTATGTAGGGAACCAAATGGTCATTTAAAGCACAGAGGTTCTTTGCGCTGGAGTGAAGTCCGTGTAAGTAAATTACCTCTTCATATCAGCCATTGTTAACGCAGATATTATTTGTGAGAAAATTTGATGGTTCACAGTATACTTATATACTTGGATTGCTTAGAACAGGTCAAGCAGCACAGGCGGAAGCAGAGGAGAGAGAAATTTCTGCTGAAGTTTGCACCATGTACAGAATCCTGTCTGCAACTGAAATGAGGCGGCCACCAGCCTTATAAATTACAACCGGCCTTATCTTTCCTACCATGGAATGTTGGAGCTTGTGCAGCTTAGAATGTGGGAATTTCCTGGGTTTTCTAGGGTTAGTTGTTTATTTTAATTTGAAACATTCTCATCTGTCATAAAAATACCACTGTGTTTGTTATGAAATTATACATTCAATAGCTAACGTATTTTTGAGAAAGATTGGGTCGGGTTAATATATAGTATGTACTTGCTGTATGATGACATTTTTAATATAAAAACAGTAGCATGGGTTTAAAGTATTCGGCTATTTTATTCCAATAGATTTGTTTAACGGTGCATTCATGGTATGAAAATACCTTAGTTTTCTCATATCTGGTTTTGACCAGGTTTACTGAAAGGTAGTTCCCATATCCTAGTTGGCTCTTTACTAAATGTTGTTTTAGATTGCCTTAAATTTGATAAAGTTTATTATTGGTTTGAAAATTTTACTTTGGTGGGATGCTTTGTTCGTAGAACCCTCTATGAGAATATGCTTAATCCCTAGGTGCACAATAACTAGTATTCTAATGGTGTAAAGCTTGATGATGTTCAAAACTTAACAAAAGTTTTTTTGTGTTTAAGTTTGCGAATGTTGAGTATTGCAATGCCGTAGTTGTCCATGGCTCATGGTTTATCTGAAACACCCTATTGGTCTTCTCCTATTGGACTAGGGATTTCGTTGTCTTTAAACAAGCCAAGCTTAGAATCTAAGTTTGCGTAGAGTTTCTAGGTTTGCCTTCTTCCCT
The DNA here is from genome assembly GCA_037957365.1 of Torreya grandis. NCBI lineage: Eukaryota > Viridiplantae > Streptophyta > Pinopsida > Cupressales > Taxaceae > Torreya > Torreya grandis. Next base: position 2,326,881 of record JARHVA010001477.1, read on the forward strand.
TTGGAGTTTCATACGCCAACTAATAAAGCCCTTAGGTCGCTTCATATGCCATGAATAAAACAACTTCTATGCGAATAGATTGCAAAAACATGTGTTTGTCAAGGTCGATCTATCCAAGGATCTTAAGAAAACCATAGATTTGAGATAGGAGGTAAGTGTATCTTACAACAAGTGATTTATATAAATATGCCAAACACGTGCTTTTGGTGTCAAGCCACAAACCATAAGATTCGTGTATGCCTTCTCATGACTAACTCACATCCTCTGGTCCTGACCAAACCCTGTCTTGAGGTGAAGAAAATCGTTATTAATTCTACTGATGGGTGGATTATGGTCACCTATCAATAGGCTAGCCAACAAGCTCACAAAGCTCATAAAACACCAAGTAGTGTGTATAAACCCACAAGTGGTTTTGTTTCAATTGACAAATAGTCACTCCATATTGTTGTTTAGGTGGCATCACTTATTTCTCACACTCGGAAAGTGGCAATGATATTTTTTGGTCCTTGGAACCAAGTTACAACTTCCCAACCATCACACCCCTTTAGAGGCAAAATAATCGTGCTTGACCAAACGTATACTTGTCTTTGATCACAAAATGGTTATACATTGCTCTCATAGCCCATCACCACCTCCTGAGGATGGTATTTTCTAGAAAAACAATATACTTTCTAGCTCGATGACTTTTAGCGTGACAATAATTAGGCCTAGTTGTCTAATAGTTTTTCCACTTAAGATGAGCTGGACAAAGAGTCCAACATGAACCTTGATGTTTCCAAATGATAACTTTACTCTTAAAATGTGTGAGGCCTAACTCACATGCCCTAAAAGTTTATGGTAAGGAAAATTTGTCATTTTTTTAATGATAGGAAAGTTTTGTGTCTAGAAGTTAAAATCTTAGGGTTTTCACTTCATTCCACTACTAGATCTATTTGGCCAGGAGAAATTTACTAGATGTCCAATCATGAGAATGGACATAGGAGAATGGTAACACTTATTGTACCCACTTTATTTCCTCATGTCATCTATTGGGGGTTTGACCCCACTTATCAAATAGTGTGGACCCTTTATGATTTTGATGGCCTCTCCCTTGGTATTGACATCATTTATGCCTCCAGTGTTTCTATTGAAAGCATGACACTTTGGTGGAGGATTGGAGACATGCTTCTATATTTTTGTGGTGAATTTAATATGATTTAATATAGAAAAGATAAAGACATGTTCCTCCAAATGTAGTGATGTGAAAATTAAAGAGAGTTGTGGTTTTACATCCACAATAAACTTGGGTTATTTGATCCAACCACAACCAATCACTCTCCTCCACCACCATGTGGTTTACTTGGTCCAAATTTAGACAAGGTGGTGATAGGGGTGAAAAGTTTAGACAAAGCATTATTTCTAGAGCAAAACCTTTTCACCTTTACAAATAATTTTGATCATCCAATTAGGATCAAGTGACACACAACGTTTTTGACAAAAAGTTCAAGGCAAAGGTATGGTGTCAAACGAACATTATAACACCTCCTCAAATAACAAATTGATGTGGACACAAACTCATTTTGACGCAGGAGGACAAACAAATGGATTTAGACTCAAAAAGATCAAGCAAGTAAAGGAAAAGACAAAATACAACTTAGTATAACGTCCAAAGCCCTAAATTGATAAGGTTGCTTCATATTGTTGAATTTTGTCTATATACGTGCTCTTGGGAGGATTTTAATTGTTTATCCAAAAATAAAAGTGCATGAAGTAGTAGGGTTTTTACACCCCCCTTCTCCAAAAAAATGTATGATGACATGGAACTTCGGGCTACTCACCCTACCTCAACAATATGTCTGTGGCAAGTGGGGTTGTTCTACAACTAAATTTTCAAACATCTAGATGGTCCCAAGTGTAGTTAACATTAGAGATGCCTCACATCAATTGAGTTCATACCAGCTAATTTAATATGCAAGGGTCTATTCCTTTGCATAGCGATTCCATCGTGTACTTCTTAGTGGAATCCCCTAGTTAGCCATACCTAACCTAGGGTTTTGTTATGATTGGAGAGACTAGTCACTCAACCCCCTGGCAATTGCAATATACGTGCCCTAATTTATATACCCTGTCATGGAGTGGGGTTGGTATGATGTTGGGAGATGAAACCCTAGGTCAATGCACCCCTAAAGAACTCATGAGGAGGCTATGAACTCCCGCTCACAAGCCAAATTGCATAAAAATAAATGACAAGTGAAAAGACTTTAAAGGTTGTGTTTAGATCATCCAAACCATGTCGGTTTTGGGGAGAGCATTAACAACATTCTTTTCACGCCTTGGACAAAGACACAATTGCAAAAAAAGGGCACTTTTGGTCACCTAGGTTCCTCTCAGGGGATGGGGGAGAGCATACACATCTCTTTCGGTTTGTGAAAACAAACAACTTGCAATCAAACAAGCATAAAATGAAAAACTCTTATGAGTTATCTAACTAATGTGAGAATTTGTTTTATTGCACCAGGATGAAATATAAATGAAATTTTGGGCCCCTTAGCATGTGTTTGTTAAAAACTTTGACAAAGTGAAAAATGACTTCAAACAAAAAGATTATTAAATCACCAATTGAAATGTTAATTTTGCAAGTGAAAAGTGTTTTAAATGTTCCCTTGTGGCCTTTGGGTCCTGCAAAAACGTTATATGGTCCTTGTGCTTAGAAGCACTTTCAATGCACAAATCACTTTTCAAATTTAGCTCTTGGATTTACATAGTGCAAAACACTGAGCAAAATTGCAACTTTGCAAAACCATGACTATTAGTGCAATAACGGCATTTGCAAGGAAACATAGTATAAAATGTAAAATCGCTATTCTAGTTGCAAAATCACAAAAGGTAGGACAATATCACTACTCTAAGAGTCATGATATTGCAACTTGCCCTGGATCGATTAGCCTAACCACTAGTGGTTAGAGGTAAAATTGTGATTGGTTAGGCGATATCACGATTCACAAAATTGTGATATTAAGATATCATGACTGTTAGAGTCATGATATTACAATATCACAAATAGCTTATTATTGTTAGCATAATAATAACAATTAGATTCAAAATCTCTAAAATAGAGTCATGGAGATGTAAAGTTGTACTAAGTACTCAAATCCATGGTTAGTTTTCCAAGATCATCCATACATTATCCTACATACAAAGATTTGTGTGCTTTAAGGGCTACAAGAAATTGGGAGAAAATGCAAGATTTGGGTGCAGGATGAGATCTTGTTGAGTGTCTTATGGATCCAAATAAGTTGTCTCAGGTCTGATAATATATGAATATGCCTTCCATGGAGATAGATTGCATGTGTAAGGATGAAGTCAAGTTTTGAACCTCTCAAGCAAGGAGAGACGTAGTGGACAAATGGGCTTCAGTACACCTAAGGAGTTGTGTGATGATTACCACCAAAATGTCAATATAAGGAAGTTTTCAAATGCATACTAGGTGTCAAATAGAAAGTATGAAGGTAGTTTATGGTGAGCTAATGATAAAGAAACCCATTTGTCACTCTTCACATGCCAAGATGGGCAGTTTTGGATGAATGATGAACCATTGAGCTCTCTTACGCCAACTCCTTTGAAAGCTATGATCAAGGAATGTAACACATGTCAAAGAGGGGTTTTTAAGATTGTTACACAACTTCTTTCTTGTTTGTAACTGGCTCCTTCATGAAATACACTTGTCAATAGATCTTTCATACTCCACTTCTTTCTCTCTTCCTCATTTCTCTATAAATGTTGCCTCTTTTGGCATTGTAAAATCATCCACATAATGGTATGGTGAATTCCTACTGAATTAAATATCGATTTGCCTTTGGAATAAAAAAATTAGTGTTGGTATTAAATGGTTAAATCTATAAGTCAATAATAAAAAAACAAGTTTTACCTCAACATTGCTCACCTCCAACATGAATGAACTTATGTCCATATCAATTTTAGAATTCGGAACCTTGCTCCTAGACCTAGTGGAGAGACTAATTGGATAAATTGTTGGGAATTTCAATCTCTTGAACTACAATGTTCCTCCATATTTATAGAAAATAGGTGGGTGAGTTTTGTTGTAAGGTCCATTAGGAATCATACTATAAGTACCTTTAATCTTCACAAAAATTAGAGATGTCTCATCTCAATGAGGATTTGCAAAAGGATGTTCCCAATGGATCCATAAGCTCACATAAGAAAAGGTCTATTGATGTAATTATGGTTAGGGTGTCAAATAAACAAAAAAAAAAAAAGATAATTCAGCCTAGGTTTCAACACTTAAAAATGGAAAAACACATATTCTATGCACAAAAAGAAAATTACAATGCACACACAACAAAATAGATACAATTTTATTGGTACTACAAACACATGCAATGCTACAATCTTAGTCCCTTCATGGATGTGGCTCAATCCCATAGCTCTCTACTTAGACCTACATGCTCCCATCTAATGGATTCTCCAGAGCTTCTTTGCCAATTTATAGTTGTTGAAATTATGGAACTATTCTCCTCTTCTTGGGTTGAAACCCCTCTCAAATGGAATACATCTCTTTATCAAGGTGTTTCCCAAGAACCATTATGGAAACCAAAATGCTTCATTTTTCATTTGTGAGACATTTCATTTTCCCTTTATGACTTTTTAACTTCCATTATTGATGCAGATTCTTAGATAGGTGCAAGGAACTTTGAAAAGTGTGTTGGCATACTATGTGCCTTGGATATGAGATTGACCATGACACAACTTGGCACAAAACTTATCCATGGGTTGTTATAGGTTACAAGATTTCTATAGATCAAAAATGTTGTATGTCATGTTTTCAAGTTTTATTTCACTTTCTAAAGCTGTATAGATGTTGTATACATGGTGTGAGATAATGTAATACATTGTACCATATTTTTAAAACTTTGCATAGGATCCAAGGTGTGCATCATGTTTTCAGGTGTTGTGCTACCTGGAATAATGTGTGTAAACTTGATTTTTTTTTTTTTTTGACTTATTGGAGAGATACCGTGCACCTCTTGATGTGGTTCTAGAGTACCATAATCGATTCAAAAACCAAAGGCATGCACACACTTATTATTACTACTGATCATTAATCATGTTTTTTGTTGATGCAATATTTATTGTGAACCAAGATGATCCTACATCACACACAATGGGTAAGTGAAATGAACCATCAACTATGTGAGTTTTTCTATTGATTTTCCATGTTAAAATATCTCAGATGCATTCATCCAAATTATGTCTTTAGTTGTTTTATCCTTCCACTTTATGAAGTAATATATGTACTTGTTACCTCTTATCTTCTTGATTATCATGGAGTCAATCACCTTCTTAATCTCCTCTCTTAGCTTCTTAGGCATTTGTTGTCTCATATATATATATATATATATATATATATATATATATATATATATATATATGAAGAATCTAAATTTGCATTCTCATCACCACATTACCCCTCATGATATTAGTAAAAATAAGATACATTGAATATAGGAGAGATATCTATCCCCTCATTTAACTCTATCTCATATTCATTTGAATCAAATTTATTCAAAATATTGCAGGACCCAATTTTCTTCCACTTGATCTTGCCTTGTGTTCCTTTTGTGAAGGTTCTATTTTTTACTTAAATGAGCAAAAAATAGCTCTCCAACTTGAAACACTTTATCTCTCCTTTTGAGATTAGCATATTGATGTTATATTAAGTATTATTTTCCAACTTCTTTTTTACTTGATGAATCAGTATCTCTTGCATGTACTCAACAAAGTCTTATACTATAACATTATTTTACTAAAATATGCTACTTCTCTTACCTATGTAATTCCTCTAGGACTTCAACCATAGATAATCTGAACTGGACTCTTGGCTATACTTTTTTTAGCTGAGTTGTAAGAAAACTTATCTTACATGAGAATCATATCCCACTACTTGGGCTTGCTCCCTATTAAGCATCTCAACAAATTTTCAAGGCTTCTATTCACTACCTATATTTGACCATATGTTTATGGATGACAAGTTGAACTAAAACTCAACCTTGATCCTAACTTTATCCATAACATCCTCTAGAAATGACCATCAAATTTGGTATCTTTATCTGAAACTATGCTCTTAGGTAATCCATGCAATCTCACAATTTCTTTGAAAAACAAAATTTCAATATTTGTGACATCACTCATCTTCTTGCATGTTATGAAGTGTGCCATTTAAAAAATATATCAACAATAATGAAGATAAAATAATTACCTTTTTTATTTCTTGGTAGCCAAAAAATGAAATCCATGCTCACATCTTCCCATGGTCTTTCTAGGATTAGAAATGGCTAATACAAACATGTAATCTGATGTTTACCTTTTGCATGCTAGAAATTTCAACATCTTTGCAAAAAATTCTTCACATACACACTTATCTTTGTCCAATAATAACTTTTCCTCATATGCTCCAATGTTTTATCCACAACAAAGTGTCTAGCTAAGCCTCTATTATGCTTTTATTTTATTAGGTTCTCCCTCATTGAACCCTGAGGTATACATAACTTTTGTCCCTTGAACAACTAACTATCCCTACAACAAATATTTTAGTCATGGAGCTCCATCCATGTTGTTTAGATTCTTGCATGTTTCCATTGCATCTTTGAAATATAAACCTTCCTCATATAAATCCATCATAGAGTCAAGTCCAATGACTTCTACCCTCATCTCATACAACAATAGGCATTGCCTACTCAATGCATATACAAATTTATTGGACTTGCCACTTCTATGTTTCAACACAAATGAATAAATTTGGACAAATTAAACCCACTTCATGTGCATTTGATTTAACATACTTTGGTTGCTTATGAATTGAAATGATTGATGATCCATATACAACACAAAATCCTTGTCGAAAAATTAACACCTTCACTTAAGAGTTTGTACTATGTCATAAAAACCTTGATCATAAACTATATATTTCCACTTTTATTCATTTAGCCTCTCACTAAATAAAGTAATGGACTTACCCTCTTGATTAAAAATTAATAATGTTTATATTCAACTAACATGACTACAAACATGGAATGCCTATTGAATTCTAAAAATGCTAACACTGAGTACTTTGTCACCTTCTTCTTCAAAATTTGACACTACTTTTAGTTTCAACTATCCAAGTGAACCATTTTCTATTGCTTCTTAGCATCTATGTGATAGGTACACATATCACACTAAAGTTCCTAATGAACTTCCTATAAAATCTTGAGAAACCATAGAATATTCTTGCTTCAAACATGGTTTTTGGTGATGGCCACTCAATAATGGGTTTTACCTATTCTGGATCCATCTTGAGTCCATCATGTGAAATCCAAAAACTTAATAAAACTAAGTCCTATTTTATAAAACTATAATTTTTCAAGTTTATCATCAATTTTTTTAATTTCAACCACTCTAATATTAGCCTCAAGTGTATTAAATGTTATTCTCTTATTCAATTTAAAATCAAGATATCATCCAAATACACAATGACAAACTTACTAGGAAATGGTTTTAATACTTCATTCATGAGTATCATAAATGTACTTAGTGCATTAGTCAACCCAAATGGCATAACCAACCACTCATACAACCCTTCCTTTATTTTAAACAATGTCTTCCATCTATCACCTTATCTAATTCTAATTTGATGGTGTCCACTCTTCAGGTATATCTTGGTGAAGTACGTTTATTTATTTAAGCAATCCTTTAATTCACCCATCTGAGGTAGTGGAAATATGTAATTGATCGTTATCTTATTGATGGATTTAGAACCAAGGCAAATTATCCATTCTCTACCTTTATATAATTCCAACATTTGGTGGAAGCATAAAACTATGTCCCACTTGTTGGCCAAAATCATGAATTTACAAATTTTGTGTGGGTCAATTTAGGGGGGCTTCGAGCAAAACCCCCTTTCTCCCTAAAGGTTTTCATCCAAACCAACCATGTCACCTACTAAAGGGTTTCTCCATAACCCCATTTCATATGAAATCCTTTTGGCTTAAATGGGATTCGGGAGAAACCCATGTGCATATATTACTGGAACTTTCAACAAATCCCTTTTTTTCACTACCCATGATTATTTTTCCAAAATCCAAGGGGTGTTTCACCCAAAGTATGCTCACCCTAAATACCAAAATAGTAGGCAAGTTTTTTTTGGGTTATTTTATCTATTTAATTTTTAGTATGGGGTGGGCAGGGAATGGGGGGAAGGGGTTAGTTTTTATTTGTTTTTAATCATAAATTAAAAATGGGAAAGGAAAGGGGGCATTTTCAAGTTTTTTAAATAATTGTAGTTTAAATTAATTTCTAAGGCTTTTTATACTCATTTTATAGTTATTATCATGACCTCTAACCATTTTATCAACCTCCATGAGATAACTGATTTAAAATCTCCAAACTTGAAAGCATTTTACAACTTAACTCAATGGGCCAATACAAATGACATTGTCAAAATATATTTGCTGACCTTAAACAAATATAAACAATCCTAAAAAAATTCAACCAATTTTACCTTGCAAATTTATATTTATTTATGACACAATTGAATTCCAATGTGAGTGGGATGTGGGGTGGAAGGACATATAGTGGATGATTTTAGATAAAGAGGTTATTAGGAGATCATGTTTTCCTAGTTATGTAGGAAAAAATGATACCCTCGGTTACTATGTAACCAAATGCACTTGTAATCTCTTGCATCCTCTCATTTATCCCAAGTTTTTCACTTCCCAGAGGCAATGTTGAAATAATGATCAGGTTCCAATTTATTTTATTACCATGTTATATTTGGAGGTTCACCTAGGCATCAATGTTAACTATATATATTTTCTTTGCTACTATGGGCAAGGGTAGGGTATACTTAAATACATGGATTGGTATCATCTTGATTGAGTAGCTAAAATAAAAAACCCTAGATAGTTGGTTGATGAGCAAAACCTTTTTATTAGAGGGTTCCATGATATAACAATTCCCTTGATTCATAATTCCTAACATGGGGCAATATAAGGTGTCACCAAAATCATGTGACATACCTAGTTGATATCATCCAACAAAGTGGGGTATTTATGAAATCTGAGACATGACCCACATGCCATGAGTAATAGTAGTTCATCGCATGACCATCATTATTTTGGATCACATTTAGTGTCCCAAATAGACATGGACATTGTTATAGATGACACTTAGTTATGTAAGTTTACCCATATTACAACATCAAACCTCCTCCACTTGTGAGATACTATTAGCGAGGACCATGACATCCACGCTTCAATTATTTTTAATTATTTTGAGGATATATTTTCATGTGGTACTAGTTCATTCATTGATCAAAGAGTACCCATCCATCATGAGTAGACTGATCCAATGTGTGGAACAAGGGTGGATCACAGTGCTAATCATGCACCTAATGTTCACACACTTGATGTTCACCCTTACTCTATGTTACATACCATTTAAACTTAATTTAATTTATTGTGATTTATTACATACAAGTTAATTTTTTAAATTTCCATACACTAAATTTTTTAATTAAGAACTGATTGTTATAAATTGAAATGTTTAGGAGTTGTCTAAGGTCCAACTTATAGCTCACCATCCCATGGATCCTACTCATTTCACGTTTCCATATATTGGGAAAATAGAGTTACTTGATTCCTAGCCTATTCAATGCCTTATGAAATACTCTTCTATGCTATTAGTCGATATCTCAAAATTTCATGATCTCTAATTTTTTTTGTGGTTAATAAAGACACCATCATTTTTTCATGATATGTATGTTTTAGAAAGTTTCATTCAAACACATGGATCATATTTGGATGTTATGGATGCCACCTAGGATGTCATCCAAGGTGTTTAGTGTGATAATGATACATGTTTCATATACATGTACCTTCTATATATAGTTCTCAAATTATAATTCAATCAAAAGAATGTAATTTATAGCATGTGTATGTTTGTGTGTATGTATGATATTTTTAATAGATGGTTATACTTTGAATTTATGTTTATATTGCACATTGATCCAATAGTCATAGGTCAACACAAAGTGCAAACCATTCTTGAGATCCTGAGCAGGGAAGTGAAGGTCATGGAGGTACACGAGTGAGATCATTTATCATATATATTTTAAATCAAATAATTTAAAATTTAATTTTTTTAAACATATATTATTAATTTTTGACTTAAAAAATGATTAATTATTACATGAAAGCAAGATTTGTTGTAGCTTAGACATGACTGCACTCAGGGATATGGTATTTTCCTTGGTACATGGTGGAGATTATAGAATTTTATTTTACATGTACAACATTTTAAAAAAAAGCATATACATGTATAAGTAAAAAATTTACATGTAATACCTTCACTTGAGAGAGGCACATACATATCTATTTAACCCTAAAATGTTGATTTAAGGTGATCTTATCATTAAACCTAGATTTGTATTAAAGGGGTATATAGAAATGAAATGGCACAAGGGGGATAATCAGATCTATAACATGCTAATTAGATATTAAACTTAGATATAAGCATACACTAAATTTATTATGTTGAGACTGTCTTAATATGAAAAGTACAACTATGCTTGATATAAAAATGATAAATAAATGACGTACTTAATTTGTTTTGAAGTTGATGTTGTTTTGGATTTGGAATAGGTAGAAAATAGGTTGGAAGGAGATTTTGCATCAGTCATCAAACTCTAGCTCTGATACTTTTGGCTCTCTAGGCAATAACATTAGCCTGGGACAATTGCATCGCAGATACTATTTGGGTTCGATGCTAGTGTCCTATATGGAATATTTGTTGAAACATGATGTAACCACTTGGATACTTTTGGGTTTTGCTTCACCTTCTCTCTAGTGCATTTAGATTTTGGTCATGGTTAATAACTCCTTATGAAATGGCAAAAACCTATTTTTCTATCTTCATAGTGACCTTAGGAAAAAATGGGTTAGTGGGCACACAATATTGAGATTACCCCAAAGATCCCACTATCAAAGGGTGTTTCCTACATAACCAATACTCTATAATAGGGTCTCAGACTCATGTAGTTCTCCCTTATGTGTTGGATTATGTGTGAATCATACAATATGTGCAAAGCAAGTAAAATAATGACCTAGCTTTTAACTTGGAAAATTAGGCTCTTGGGTTTCTCCTTTTGTACTTCAGACCTATATATGTGCAATCCCTATGATTGGTATGGAAATAAGAATAAATAGGGAAGCTTTATTCAATTGAATGCTCTTTTGTCTAAATACTAGATCTTGTAGGTGAGGAATGAATGAGGATTGATATTGTATTTATATAATTCCCTTTGGAGTAATAGCTCACATTTAATTACTTAGTTCAAAAATTAGGATAGACTTCATTTGTAAATTAGATGACTTTAGGCAACCATACACTTACATCGAGACATAACAATAAAGTCAACACTACTGTCTATCCCATATGTTAGTGTCCACAGAGTAGAAAAGTAGATACAAGTTCAAAACTTGAAAAGATGGAATATAAGTATATTTTAAGCATTTTGGGCAAGATAAAAGCCCTAGGTCATCAACATAAGACTGGTTGGACTAATATATATAGGCCATGTGGCACAAGATAGAGTAGATGCAAGATTTGTGAAAGTAGGAAAGGTAAATAAATACAAGGAACAACCAAGGTCTGAGTTTACCAAGTGTACAACACTAAGGTGCTATATAATCATAAAATATCATCTACATTTGTCCCCCCTTTTGTATAGTAAGGAAATCATTATTTTAAAGGAAATAAAGACATACCTAGGTTGATGAGTCCACATTATGACTCATTATTACCTTGATATATCATCCTTCATAGCCTTAAACATGCCATTTGAATTAAGCATCACATGTAGTATTAGGGTTTATAACTAGACTAAGGTAGAAAGTGGATATTTTTATCTCTATAAGCTCATGTTATTCTAAGTTAGCTTTCTTTGCATGATGTTCTAACCATTTGCATGTTTAGTTTTTATATGTTGATATGTATAGGTATAATAACATCTAAATAAGATTTTTGATAAGATCTCATGAAGATAGGGATGTATCATGACCAAGAATTGATCATTTGAAGCATAGCTATGAATTCTATCAATTGCTATAGATTCTATCCATCAGATATGGATTACATCAATTAACTATGAATTCTTCTAATTAGCTATAGATTACAACAGTCAACTATAGATTGCAATAGTTGTGCTACATATTCTCACAATTCACTTCAGATTTGGCCACATGTTTTAAAGCATTCAAGAATATTTTCCACCTTTTCCATGATGATCTAAAGACTCTTTTTGATACTTTCTATTTCTATACATGTCCATATATAGATTCCTATTTTTGTATGGTCTTCCATTTATGGAAGGTGTGGTTTCAAGCTACAGCTCTAGAATCAAAAGATATGGATATATTGTATGTATAGATTTGGTGGTTAGATATAGCTAGATGTAGTAGTTGTAATCTCACATGGATATTTTGATTTTGTATAGAAATTTTTATAACATTTTCTCTATTTTGTTTATATCACCCAATCTCTCTAAATATCTTTTTATTCTACGTCAATTGGGTTGTTGCCTAGTTTCTAGGATAGTTAGTTTATTTTGCATAGAATAAAAGGATAGATCCATGCTAGATCTACATGGATATAGAGATACACATATCTTTTAAGTTTGATTATTTTGAATACAAGAAGACTCATAGTAGATTACTCTTTCATTCTATGTGTTAATATAGCATTTTAAGACTGGGTTGATTCAAACCTGAATCCAAGGGTGAGTAAGGGCCCACTCCCTAAGGAGATATGAGACATTATTTTGGTATTTATAAGTTTATTTCTTATTTATTTTAATTGGGATTAATAAATATGTTTTGTGTGATTAGAATTATAACATACATGATAAAATAGATGCTAATGTGTTTACTTTCAAATTTGAATAAGCATTTATTATGCCTTTAATTTCTGTAACTTTCATTTTGCAAGTGTAGATTTGAGATTTGGTTTTAGCAAGTTTATTTTATAGCATTGTGCAATTGATTTCAGATTATTCAATTCACCAATTTAGTGTGTTTATATTTCATGCAAGACTATTTTTCAGCATTAGTTTATAGCCTTAGGAATACATATTAGGTTAGTATAACACCAAAATCCCCCCAAATAATATTGTTAGCTAATCCCTCCAATAAGTACCTTATTATAGATAGCCTTAGACACTAGATTTGGTAAGAATTGACACCAACATAGATTGGTAAATTGCAGGGGTCACAACGACACCCATCATTTTTGGCACCATTATTGGGGAATTATTTAAAAGTGTTAATAAGGTAAACACTCAGGCTAACAATCAAAATAATAAAAACCAAAAAAATAAAAATAAATTACTTTCTTGTCAAATATAGGTTTAAAGGGATTCACAAGGAAGGTTTGTTTCAAAATATCTTTATCCTTTAGAGGAAGGAATCAAAGCATTTTCAAAAAAGCCAAAAAGTTTGAAGAAAGAAATAAGTGAGTCTTTTAGAAGTACCTCTTGGGGTCTAGAATAATCTTCCTCTATAAGAGTTGAACTTTTAAACACTGAACATATAGAATCCCCTCCTCTCAATAGAACTCTATTTGCAATGGGAGAAAATATAGGCCATGTAAAAAACCTTCACAAGAATCCTCCTGATAGGACTTTCTCTTATCCTATTATCTTTGAGAATGATGACCAGACAACAATGAAAAATATTTCTCAATCCAATCTACCTACCTTTAGAGGTTTATTCCCTGAAGACCTAGACCGATTTCATTTTGAGTTCAAATTCATCTATCAGACCTATGATTACACTTTAGACAATCAAAACTTGAAGCTATTTCCTTCTACTCTGAAGGAAGGAGAAATGAAGTGGTTCATGGGACTAGGAGGAGACTATATTATCACTTGGAGAGAAATGGAAATAGTATTCTTGAACAAATACTAAGATTACTATAGGGTCAAAGATAGAAAAGAAGAATTTTTTAAAATCAAGCAAAATTAAGATGAAAACCTTTATGATTACCTAGATCAGATTGATTTTGCTCACAACAGATGTGGATATGAGTTGTCCAAGGAAGTGATCAAAATTATTTTACTTAAAGGATTGGATGACTCCTCCAAGGATTCTTTGAATCTCATGGGAAAGGGAGATATTACCAAACTAGACTTCCAAGAGATTACACATTTATGTACCAACTATGCTAGGATAAAACCTAACAATAAAAGAGGGAAACTAGGAAAATCTAGTGATGTAATCCAACTCATGGAGGAACTATCAAACTTAAAAATAGACATATTGGTTCAACTGGACACAAGATTATACAGATTAAAAACTAAGGTTAAATCTAACACTGAACCACTAGAAATCTATTGTCCAAAGTATATATTAAAACATGCACTTATGGATTGTCCTCTAGACAAAATAGAATATGTGGGATATGTGATGCCCAAGATCATGATACAAAAATTGTAGTCACATTCCTACTCTTAAGAACTAGTACAAATAGAATATACAGACATATAAGAAATAAACTATGTTCAAAGACAAGGAAATACCTTCCAACAAAATCAACCATAACAATTTAGTTCAAGAATTCCTTTTCTAAAATGGCATGCACCTCCACAAGTGTGGGTAGTACTACCATAATGGGACACCCAAGAATGGATGCCAAAAAAATGGATGATACCCCAACCTTTTCAACAAACTTAGATACCCTAAGGTCACCAGCAACCATGGGTAAATCAACATTGGAAACTTGGTCTAAACTATAACCAACGACAATAAAGAAAGTTTTCACAACAACAAAAACAAGTATTAATGACTCTTCAAGGAAATCAATCAACCTTTATAGATCAAGTAAATCAACCTCAACTACCTACTCAGTCAGTAGCAAATCCAAAGAACAAACAAGTTTATGTAAATGAGCAAGGTGAAACCATAGGGGTAGGTGCTATTGAATGTGCATACATACATCTCATGTGAAGAAAAACATTACAAGAACCTCAAATCATCATCATAAAATAACCTCATGAAAAAAAAGTCCACAAACTCAACCAGAGAAAGAAGAGGAGTTAAAAGAGAAACTTAGAAAAATAGAGAAATTCATCATAACTACTCCATCTGTTCCTTTTCCAGAACAATTGAAGGAAGTGGAAGACAACAAGGAATCTGTATTAATTTAAGAACTCAAGAAACTCAACATACAAATTTTATTATTGTAAGCCATCAGTGACATTCCAGAACTAATTAGGGTGATCAAAAGTTTGTGTATCAAGACACCTAGTAGAAAAAAAAATATCCCAAGACCATACAGGTAGATGGAAAGCTTGTTGATTTATTAGCAGGTAAGTTACTTTTGCCTAAATATGGGGACTCAGGGAGTCCTATCATTTCTATAAAGATTGAAAATTAGGAGATACCAAATTTATTGGTGTACTTGGGAGCTAATATTAATGTAATGACTACAGACACCATGCAAAATCTCACTCTAAAATATATGAAACCCACTACCACAATCTTACAAATGGTAAATCATTCCACTACCAAACTAGAAGGTGTCATTGAAGATATAACATTGAATATAGAATCATTAGAATACCCTATTGATTTTATTGTCCTCTAGCCTAAAAACAACAAATTAGATACCCATTGATTCTAGGAAGGCCTTGGTTAGAAACTGTAGTAGCATTGATTGATTGTAGATTAGGGGATATGACTATCTCGAATGGCCTTAAAGCAAAATATATTTATTTATATCCGTCTGCTCAACCATCAACCAATCTTGTCAAAAAGTTATGGGTAGATAAACCTAAAGAAAAATGTGATAATATCTTCTCTCTAGATATGGTCACAATCACTGGTCATGTGGAAGAAGTAGAGGATGATTTATTAAGAAGTATCAAAATTGTTATGGATCTTGAAATTCCATCTACGGATCTTGACAATCCAAATATGGATCTTGACATTAAAACTATGGATTTTGACATGGGATCATTTCATGATGGCATTTCCTATTATTCTAATCACCCATCCTTTTCCACATCTTCAAACATGTTGTATGACCATAAAGACATTAAACACAGTGTTATGCAATGGGCACATGAAGGCCAAAATTCATTTTTAATAGCCTTCTATTGTCCTTTAGCTAGACTGATTTATATAGGAGATAAATTCATCAAAGATAATGTCACATTCCATACATTTTTACCACATATCTATCCTCTCAAATTATTGATGAGTGAATTCAAATAAATAGATTCTTCTTGTCTAGACACTAAATAAATCATAGTAGTATTGAGAAAGACACTTAATATAAATAGTGAAAGTCTTTGATGTACTCAGATATCATACTCAAGATTTTTATTGGGAATATAAAGACATGAAAGAAATCCATCCAAGTGTATGCACACACCATATCTACATAAAGAACATTAAACTAGTAAGGCCACCTCAAATAAGAATTAATCATGCCTTAAGAGACATTGTAAAAACTGAAATAGAAAAGTTGTTAGAAGTGGGATTCATTTATCCTATTTTTGATAGCTAATGGGTATATCCTTTGGTTATTGTTCCTAATAAAAATTGTAAATGGAGAGTATGTGTAGACTATAGGTAATTGAACAAAGCAATCATGAGGGATTACTTACCTTTACCCTTTATTGACCATGTACTTGACAACTTGGCAGGGAAAATATATTTTTCTTTATTGGATGGCTTTAGTGGGTAAAATTAGATATAAGGGGCACCTGAAGACCAAGACAAAACAACCTTCAATTTTCCATAGATAAAATTTACATATAGATTATTTCCCTTTGATTTATGTAATGCACCTGCCACTTTCCAATGAGTAGTCCTAGCCATATTTTTAAATTTAACCAATGACTGTGTGGAGGTTTATATGGATGATTTTACTATTCATGGAGAATCCTTTGATGAAATTTTGAAAAATCTTAGAAAATTACTAAAAAATATGTGAGGAACATCATTTGTCCTTAATTCATGAAAAATGTTTAATTATGGTAGAGGAAGGAATAGTTTTAGGACATCATATTTCTACAAAAAGAATCCAAGTAGATCCAAAGAAAATTGAAGTCATTTCAAACTTACCTATCCTTTAAAATTAGATTGATATCAAAAGCTTCTTAGGCATGCAGGATACTAAAAAAGTTTTATAGAAGATTTCATCAAGATTTTTGCTCTAATGTTTGCTTTCCTAACAAAAGAGAGTGAGTTTGTTTAGAATCCAAATTGCCAACAAGCCTTTGAAATCATCAAGTAAAAATTGAGTACTGCACTAATCCTAAGAGGACCTAATTGATCACAACCCTTCCATATTTATAATTATGCATCTAATCATGTTATGGGAGCTGTTCTAGGATAAAAAGATGAATATAGATAGATGTATGCCATATAATACATTAGCAAGAACTTGACTTCAACTGAAATAAATTACACAACCACTGAGAAAGAATTCTTTGTTGTAATTTATGTCATAAATAAGTTTAGATAGTATATTATTGGTTACAAAATCTTTGTATATACTAATCATGTAGCTATTAGATATTTGATTAAAAAACTAGTGGTAGGAGGAATAATTATTAGGTGGATATTACTATTACAGGAATTTGATATAATAAATGTTGATAAACTAGGTAAATTTAATGTGGTTATTGATTTTATTTCTAGATTGAATAATGTAGATGAAGAAGAACCTGTAAAAGATAGTTTTCCAAATGAATAAATATTTATTGTTATAACATAATCACCTTAGTTTGATGATATAGCAAACTTTTTAGCTACAAGGAACTTTCCTTTTCAGTTTACCAAAAAGGAAAAGAAATGTTTGATTAAAGATAATTCTTGTTATAAATGGATTAATGGTATATTGTTTAAACTTGGACCTGATCATGTTTTTTTAGGTGTGTAAAGGAGAATGAAATGTATGGCATCATTCATGCTTGCCATGATAAACCTAGTCAAGGACACTACTCAGTTAAACAGACAATACACATGATCCTTGGAGTTGGTTATTCTTGGCCAACTCTTCATAAGAAGATCAAATCATATATTTGGCAATGTGATCTAATGTCAGAGAATGGGAAAACCTACATTATATTTTAAGATGCCCCTCCATTCTCAAGTAGTTATAAAACCTTTTGATAAGTGAGGCATATATTTTGTTGGGCCAATAGATCCACCTTCTCAAGGAAAGGAGTAATTTTTGGTATGTATGGATTACATGAAAAAATAGGCTAAAGTACAAGATATTTCCTTTGTAAGAGAAGAGACAGTAGCAAACTTCCTATATTCCAAGATCATGCAGCATTTTGGAGCACCAAGAGAGATAATGTCTAATCAGGCACCTTAGTTCATATTCAAGATGATCCAAACATTCACAGAGATATACCAAGTCAACCACAGAAAGTATTCTCCATACCATTCTCAAGTAAATGGACATGTAGAGGTTACCAAAAGAGAGTTAGAGAATGTCCTTACCAAAATAGTCAGTAATAATAGAAAGAATTGGGCAGCCCAATTTCCAAAAGTTGTATGGGTATATAACATCATGTGGAAAGCCACTACTAATTTTTCACCATATGAATTGGTATTTGATAAGAAACCTCTCCTTTCAATTGAATTTGATATGCAAACTTTAAGGAGTGCACTAGAATTAGGAATTGACTTGGATGAAGCATAGAGAGAGAGTTTTTTATGATTAAATGAGAACAAAAGCTTTGCAGTAGATAGAGATGATATAGTACCAGAGGAAATAATGGCATAATTTTCACATCAAGGAAAGATAGTTCAAAGAAGGAGATTGAGCACTTTTGTATGATTCTAAGTATCAACACTTCAAAGGTAAGTTAAGAACTAGACAACTAGGATCATTTTAGATAAAAATATTTTTGACAATGGTTCATTATAATTACTACCTATAGATGGTAATCAAAAGACACTCCTAGTTAATGGACATTGGTTGAAGCTATACCAAAATCCTTCCAGTAAATAAGAATTCATTTAGCTAGTACAAAATGAGTTTTTCCCTATGGAATAACTCAAATCTTCCATGGATATTGATCTTTAAAGATAAGATGGACTTAATAAAATAAGAGGATCCACCTCTTCTCTAAAATTCAAAAAACAAAATCAACAAAGAAAAGCCTTAGGGACATTGTTGAAAGTCATGACTAGAAAATTAGCTTCCTATCTATTCATGTATTGTATAATTAGCCTTAATTAGCAAACCAATAAATGGTTGGTCAAGGGAAAAAACTAAAATAAAAATTAAAAAATGAGTTCAAAAATTGAGGGGTAATGATTGATTCTCCTTGATCCAAAGCGATAAATATTAATGTTACTATGTTTTGTACTATTCATTAAAATTAATTCATGCAATTTCCTTTGATAGAATAGATGAATAAGGTCAAACAAGGATGATATCAAGGGTTTGTAAGGTATAATATCTATTTAAATATAAGTTAGTTTTTGAATGTCTAAGTTTGCACACATATGCTCATATCTTTGGAAAAAATTCCCATAACTGTTATATGAAGAATATTCCCACCACATTAGTAGGGAATCTTTTCAAACAAAGTCACCTTTTGAAAACTTGATTACATGCTATATATATTATCTTATCAATTCATAAACCTTTTATAATGACTTATCATTATCATCATATTACATTCATGTGGATCTTAGTGAGATATCTAGAATTTTAGATGAAGGGGAAAGAATTACAAGTAGATCCTCCTTTAGTGACCTCATCTAAATATTTAGTAGTGGAAGGAGAACCAGTGCCAATGTATGTTCAAGATGTTAAAGGCAAAAATCAAAGGTATTAGCAAGGATTCTTTGCCTAAATAATGGAGGTCAATATCTTTCTAGATTATCAAATACCTAATCTGTGAGGGTCAATGTAGTGTCTTAAGTTACATTTTAATGATAATGTTAATTCATTTGAGGTATGGCATTAAACAACCCAAACACCAAATTAATTTACCCTCATTCTTGTTAGGATCCATTCAATTCATGGGCATGAGATACCCAAAAAACACATCTGCCATTTTCCATCATGGACTAATCCAATTGATCATCCAACACCATTTTCTATATAAAGAATAAGGTACAAAAGTTTGGATGCTTTTCATGAAGGTAAAAAGAGGAAATATCCCAAACTTGCTAAGTAAATACCATGAGACCCTCATGCCTCAAGCTCTAGGGATCCACCTAAGATTTCTTCATTTAAATTAATTATTCTTGAGTCCACTTGAAGTACATGATCCATAATTAAGGATGCTACACTTAAACCCCCAAGTCCTCTCAATGTAATTTCACCATCTAAGCTAAACATAAAATAAAGGCTTAGGTCTTCCACTAGTAACCCTAAAAAATCTTCCCAAATTGCCCCTATATATGAACCTATTCAAATCATTGAGAATGAATCTTCAGTAGACCTTGTTTCACATCCTACACCTCAAGAAGCCTCACATTTAGAAATTATTTCTCTCCCTTAGAAGATAAGGATATAATTGATATTAGTTTTTGATAGTGATGAAACAATGGTTATATAAACTCTAGATAGTCTAAGGTAGGACACCACTACCATTGATAGTGGGGTACAAGACAAAGAGGAAGTAGAAACCCTTATTTGAAATATCCCATTTAGAGAATATTTACTAAAATACATAAACAAAAAAAAAACTTGATAGATCACATAAAACACTAACACTTTCTTATTTAAATCCACACTTAAGTAAGATCAACACATAACATAACAATCACACATAATATTGCTATTCCAAGGCAAT
Organism: Torreya grandis; assembly: GCA_037957365.1. NCBI lineage: Eukaryota > Viridiplantae > Streptophyta > Pinopsida > Cupressales > Taxaceae > Torreya > Torreya grandis. The sequence continues at coordinate 2,347,744 of JARHVA010001477.1, forward strand.
GCTTTCATAAGAGTTGTATGACACCACAATCCTCACTGACATATATATACTCAGATGATAGAATTATTAAAAAATAAAAATGAAATAAACATACACAACCCTCTCTTATATTAATAGATAATATAAGAAAACATAACACTTACAATACTTGTAACACCACAATTTCACTGCTTCCTTAATACAACAAAATTGCAATATTATGGCTTGAAATAAGACCATAAAAAAACTCTTACATAAATATGAATACTAAATAATACATTGGAAATCTTAACTACAAATTATGAAATAAAATACCACACTTATAATGCTACACAAATTATATTTGCTACTGCAACTAGTCCAATTAGAGAGGGTCTTCCACCACTGAAACTGACAATCTTCTATTGCGCTCCAAGTGCAATTCCTATATGGAATGGCCAACACTAATTAGGGTGTGTATTTTTCCACAAAAATTAGTCTAAATTACTCCATTTAATTCATCCAAAGGAGAGGGATATGAGCATAATTTCAATATCTAAAAATGGGGGGTTTATGATTTTCAAATATATCCTTTACAATGGAGAAGCTCTCCTTAAATAGATGTGTGTGTGTGTGTGTGTGTGTGAGAGAGAGAGAGAGAGAGAGAGAGAGAGAGAGAGAGAGAGAGAGAGAGAGAGAGAGAGAGAGAGAGAGAGAGAGAGAGAGAGAGAGAGAGAGAGAGAGAGAGAGAGAGAGAGAGAGAGAGAGAGAGGAAAATTCATGCCCAATCAAAGAATTTTGACACCCTTGAGTGGGTACACAATTAATATATATTGATAAGATTATCACCATGTGTGAATGGTCAAAAGTGGATCTTCAAAGTTGCCTCCACTTATCATGATTTTATAATAGCTCTTCCACCTTCACATGTAGTCCAAATTAGCATAGTGAATCTTGTCTTCCACTTCCTAAGTGCACATAACAGTCCAAAATAAGTCTCCACACACTCTTGACTTGTCCCCAACTCTTCATAATGGCTCCATTATGGAAAATATACCATACCCCTTCATTATATAATTTTCCCAAAGATGTGGCCCCTATACTATTCATTCCTATATTTTCTTAGCATGTGCATTTATAAAACAATAATATTTATGTCACCAAGTAGAGTACTATGCCCCACCTCTTCACATGCGTTAGGTTCTCATGTGGAACATGCCACATCACTCCATTTGTCACCTCTTTACTGCATCATTAGTTGTATCATCTTCTGCATCACCTACTATGTCACCTTCCACATCCCCTACCATGTCACCTTTCACATCACTTGCCATGTCACCATGAATAGTGACATGTGAATAGTTTCAATGAATAGTGACACATGAATAGTGTTAGTGAATAGTAACATATGAATAGTACTTTTGAATAGTATATTATGAATAGTAGTTTTGAATAGTACCTTGTGAATAGTGATCCACACTAAAAAATCTCTTACAATACCCAAAATAGGCTACTAGTATTCATAAAAAGTATTATTTAGAAAATGGGGACATTATAGTCCCCCATTTTTGAAATTGCTTGCCTTTAAGCAATTACAAGTATTGAGCTTCTAGAATCATACTATCCTAGTGATGAACCAAAGTGTAGTGCTCATATAACCTAGATCATGTACCTGTCAAGTGAAAAAGTTCCTGCTAGAAAGTGATGCAAGATACTCTCTGCTTGTCATCCAAAACATCCTTGTGCAACCCAAGTATTTTTACCACTTCTTTGAAGAATAACTTGTCCACATGATAAAAATTGTCAAAGAGATATGCATAAAAATCAACATCATAAATGAAATCCTTCAAAAAATTCATGATATGATGCATGATCACACCTCTACCTTTTTGGATGGGATCAAAAAATGTAATAGTTTTGAATCCTCTCTTCATAATGTTACCAAGATCATAAACAAAACTCCATATCTCTACACCATGCTCCTGATATACCATTCAAAATGGCATAAGATCCTTCTCTTTGAGACCCTTCCACGAGAATCTCTCTTTGTAGGCTATGAAGTACTCCTATCTATCCCATAGTGGTGCATCATCATAAAAAACTTTTAATTCATTAAAGGAGATTCTATTAAGTATGGGATCATATGACCATTTCCCCATATCTACTGTCTCTCACATCCCTACCAGGGGAGGTTAGTAGAAAAAGTTCCTGCAACATACCCCTCCATAATAGAGACCTTCCAATTGACATAAAGGACTGAAGAATAATGTAGAATATGCATCCTAGAAAATTCATCAACTACTTAATTTCATTTCCAATTGGTGTGCTCAATGTCAAACTCATAATTTTGGAGCTTACTCACCCAAGGCTTTAAATCATTATGAGATATCTTCTTTCCAACATGAATTTGGCATTGTTGACACTTGGTTTAAGGCATGCCTAATGGTCATTCATTACTTGGCCTGCTCCTTCCAACTTCCATCCTTCAAAATGCTATGGGGCAACCCTTTTAAAGCCTCTCTAAGTCCCACTTATGAAACATCTGTAATAAATGAAGGTAAAAAATTTGAAATATCAAATACATGACACAAAATTATTAACCTCTTTGGGGTTCACCCAAAAACCCTTTTATCTATGTGTTTCCATGCAATTGCTCTCATCTACATTGTATCATTCACATGAGTTGTTACACATGCATATCCTTTGATAAATCCTTTGTGATGACCCAAGGATTTACCATCATGTGAAAGTGTGGAAAGATTATAATCTAAGCTAAACTTGGACCTTTTGATGATTTGCTTGAATAACTGGAACATGAGTTACATGACTCAAATGATTACTCTTTTTGCCCTTAACAAAATCACATTTAGATTTTGTTGTAAATAGAGCCTATTGCTCTAAAGTTTAAGTGATGGCATCCCACCAAGTTAATCTATATACCAAATTGTCATTAAAATAAATAAAATGAAATATTCTCAAATTACTTCCTAATACCTATTTTCCAACATAATTGGAAGGTAATTAGTGTTGTTCCCCAAACTGAAATTTAGATCTATAGCTAGCCTAGAAAAGCTCTCTACTATCATAAACTGTTAGTGCCTCATTAACACTCAAACTTTAAATTTAAAGAAAGCAAACTTGTTGCATACCAATCCATAGAATCATATGTAATCATCACTAAAACACCCAAAATCTACAAAATCTATCAATAAAGAGTGATTGTACCAACCAGTACTCACACATGTGAAAGTAAGAAAAAACTACACCATGCCTACAAAACCTCCCAAAAATATGCTACCATAAATTTTGCAAGTACTCAAGATCAATCCCCTCAATTAGTGATTTAATTAAGATCATCATTGTAATACCAGGATAACAACTATAATGATACAATATTATTGTATGCATAAAAGAATGTGAACATATAAAAGGTTGAAAAAGATTCCCTAGTGACTAGATCACTTCTATTCATCAACTCCCACTAGAAAATTTTTCCACTTCATGGATAAAACATACTCTCCAATCTGTTAGTATGCAAGTAAAAAAATTCATATGTTGGCTAATTAGAAGGTGGACAATAGCTCCATAGGTGACCTTCCATAGAATATTTCCTTGGCCAACAATGTCCCCCCATTCTTCCCTCTTTAGTAAGTGGTCTATCAAGAGGGTCACCAATCAAAATTTTTGTAAATCCTAATCACATAATTTATCTAACTAGATTTACCATTAGATGAACCAAGAGGCCAACTATGATAGAAACTATCATCATCCCAACTTTGATTACATTACCTCTAGTCTGAGAACTACAGTCGGATCCCATATCCTAGAGATTATTACCAACTATGACACTGAAATCATGAGGTTTCTCATCCTCTCCTTCACAAAGAGTGTATTATCACAAGTCAACTTTACTTCTAACTCAAAAATATGACCATCGACAAACTAAAAAATAACTCTATCTTCTGGAACCTTAAACTATTCTGCAATTGAAAACTAAAATCTTTTGATTTAGAAAAAACCATTTGAGTAATCTCTAAGGAAACCTCAATAGAATTTTCCTCAAAGGTGAGCTTATCAACTTCTTCCACCTTTGTCTTCAATTATTTCAATTCTAAGGGTATTTGATTCATCAAGGTAAGTTGGATCCACCACACAACAATTTTTTTGATTTGCTTTTATAAAGTCTTGAGCTATACAAAGTAGATGAACTAGTGCAAAGATCAGTAAACCTCTTTTAGCACATACCTTCTTGAAGAACCCTTTTGAGAGTCATTTAGAACTGGAAGCTCTTTAGGTTCTTGATAAAAATCAGCAAAGAGGCTTTTTTTCCAATGAATTTCTTTCAATTTTTCCTCATTGGTATGTGTTTCAAAATCAACTTCTTCTCTATTGCCTCCTTTAATTTTTGAATCAACTTCACTAGAGTGGTTTTGCAATATCAAGTTGATTTGTAACTTCAATTAATGCCCCTTAGACATTCTCTATAGAATTATCTATTGATGTAAGCTCCTCCACCATATTCCATTTGGTCATTAATTTTATGGATTAAACCTATAGACTAAAAAATCCACAAGAAAACAATTCTTCTTTGGTTGAGAAAAAATTCATTTTTCCCATGTTCTGCTTGACCAATTTTTTATGACAACTTATGTGCCATTGGTGACACATATTGTTCCCTCCTCCAAATATCTAACAAGTTAGAAGTTAAAATCTTAGAAACATCATCATCATCTTCAAAAATATCAGACATAATAGTTTGCATGGAAATGATTTTTTTTTTTTGAATGAGCCTCTTTAATATCTTCCCAAAAAGTTTTAAACATCTTAATAATAAGATTTTTACAATCAAATTCTAGCATCAACAAACCAAAATCATATTTTGTAGTAGTCTCTAAAATCTTTACCCTCTTAGCAAAAGAAGGGTCTTCTATCTCATCCAAATACTAAAAAATCTCCATAATTAAATGAAGTACCTCTTTCATTATGTCATCATTGTAGGGAACTTCAGGAGCTACAAATCTAGTGATTTCACTGAGGCAAGAATTGACTGCAAGTCTCACATCATCATCATGAGTTCTAAGAAGACTGGGCTAGACTAAATAAATTATTGATGGTTCCAAACATACTTTCAAAATATCATAATATGAATGAGTAACCTTAGATAAATAATCTTCCACTTTCCTCAAACTGATAATTATATCATCTTTTAACCAATATAGGATTTCCCACTTAAGATTTAGTCCTAATACAAAAAGTAGATTTCCCACTTTCCTATCTCTTTGTAAATTCCTAGGTTGGATAATCTTGAGTGAGTCTCTAAAATTTTTTGAGAGGGAATCCTTGTCCTTATTAACTCTATGATCCATAATTTAAATTTTCTAGATGCAATGGTTGACACAAACAAACACAATAATTCATAAACACATAAACTCATACATGTTGGCAAGATCATAACTCTGATACCACTAAAATATCTTATTTAGGTAATATTTACTAAAACAAATAAACAACAAAAAAAAATTCTTAAATCATCTAAAACACTTACACTTTTATATTTAAATATAAATCCACACTTAAGTAAGATCAATACATAACATAACAATCACATATAATATTGCTATTTCATGGAAATGTTTTCATAAGAGTTGTATGACACCACAATCCTCATTGACATATATATTCTGGTGATATAATTATTACAAAAAAACAATGAAATAAGCATACACAACCCTCTGTTATATTAATATATAATATAAGAAAACATAACACTTACAATACTTGTAACACCATAATTTTACTACTTCCTTAATACAATAAAATTACAATATTATGGCTTGAAAGAAGAACATAAACAACAATCTTACATAAATATAAATACTAAACAATACACTAGAAATATTCACTCAAATTACAACATAAAATACCACACTTACAATGCTACATAAAATATATTTTGCTACTGCAATTAATTTAGTTAGGGAGGGTCTTCCACCACTAAAACTAGCAATCTTCTATTGAGTTCCATGTGCAACTCTTGTATGGAATGACCAATACTAACTAAGGTGTGTATTTTTCCACCAAAATTAGTCTACATTACTTTATGTAATTCATCCAAAAGAGGGGGATATGAACACAAGTTCAATATCTGAAAATGGGGGGGGGGGGCGGGGTTATGATTTTCAAATATATCTTTTACAATGGAGAAGCTCTCCTTAAATAGATATGAGAAGGAGAGAGAAAATGAGAGAAAACTTCATACCTAAGAAAATAATTTTGACTCCCTTGAGTGGGTGAACTATTAATATATAGTGATATGTTTGTCACCATGTGTGAATGGTCAAAAGTGGATCTCAAAAGTTAGCTCCACTTATCATGCTTTTATAATGGCTCTTCCACCTTCACATGTAGTCCAAATCAGCATAGTGAATCTTGTCTTCCACTTCCTAAGTGCACATAAGAGTCCAAAATAGGTCTCCACACACTTTTGACTTATCCCCCACTCTTTATAATGATCTATTATAGAAAATACACCACACCCCTTCATTCTATCATTTTCCCAAAGGTGTGGCCCCTATACTATTCATTCATATCTTTTTTTAGCATGTGCATTTATAAAATAATAATATTTATGTCACCAAGTGGAGTACTATGCCCCACCTCTTCACATGCCTTAGATTATCATGTGAAACATGCCACATCACTCCACAAGTCACCTCTTTGCTACATCATCAGTTGTATCATCTTCCACATCACCTACCATGTCACTTTCCACATCCCCTACCATGTCACCTTCCACATCACTTGCCATGTCACCATGAATAGTGCCAATGAATAGTGACACATGAATAATAACACATGAATAGTGTCAGTGAATAGTACCTTGTGAATAGTGACCCACACTAAAAAATTCCTTACAATACCTAAAATAGCCTACAAGAATACAATAGGCTATTGGTTTTTATAAAAAGTCTTATTTAGAAAATGGAGACATTACACTCTACCATAGGATGATTTTGTAGAGACTATTCCTGAGAGTATTCCTCCTCCCTCCACACAAAAATAAATTGATAAAGGTAAGGATCCAATGATTGAATACTAATTTCAAACTTACAAAGAAGTATATGATGTGAAATTAGAACATGCTTTGGCATTATCTTAGTTGGAGGCCATAGTCAAGAAAAATGTAGAAGACATTATTGAGTTAATTTCTTTAGCCCATAGTAAGGATTTTGTCATTTCTCTTTTGTTAAAGCAAATAAAAAGAATTGAAATTCAATCTTTGAATAAATTATATGAATAAAAAAATGATATTATTGATTTGTGGAGATATACTAAAATATTTGAGGAAGATAATAACTCTTTGAGAAGAAATATTTCTATAGTCTGAACAAGAATATGTTAAATTAAAAGTTCAACTTGGTTCCATCTCTTCTAATATGCCTCCTAAAGTCATGATAGAATAGGGTTGTCAAACCAATATATCCCATCCTGATATTAGAAACCATTGGGAGAAAGTTTGTTCTAAGCTTTAGGAGTTGAAGAGGTAAAACAAACTTCTTGGAAAAGAGAAACAATAACTGCAAGAATAATTAGCACAAACAAAATAGAAGGAAGAACAAGCTAGACAAACCCTTCAATTCACCTGTCAACTCGGTGAAAAGTTTTTAGCTTGTATAAGCCCTTCCTCTTCCTACTGTATATCATTACATGAGTAGTTTATCAAATGACAATTACTATAAATTTATTGTTGTTTACCACATGAAATTAAGACAAGTAATGAATTCTTGATAGTTTTTCAAAATAATACCCTTGATAGACATGATTTGTTATTGAATTCTATCTATATGATATTATTTTGGGAATACAAATAATTTCTTGGTGAATTTGTTTATGGGATAATTACAGTTGAGGGATCTTATTTCTATATATAGGAATCAAATTACATGGTAAGACATATATGATGATCATATAAACACTGCAAGGAATGTTGGTCTATATATTAGAACCCAGTTCAATGATGCACATCAGATATTGGAAAAATTCCAAAGTTTTTATCACCATCCTAGGATCCATGATCATTATCTTTATATTTTTCAAGATGGCATCATCAATTTTGAATTATTTTTTCAACATTTCTTTGACCAAGTGGTGATTGCCATCAGACAATGTTGGTATATGTTACCAATCACTTTAATACAAAGAGAAGTTTTGTATCATACCACTGTCAAATGGACTCTTAGAAGGGATACGATCATCATTCAGATAATTACTAATGTAATTCAAGGAGGAGGAAAAAAAATATGGATAGGGATGATATTCAAGCCTCCTTTATTACTCTCCTCTATGTCCCCATGGTAGAATATAGGACCTCAATTTGATGAGTAGTTTGCTATTTGGATTCACTTTGTGAAAAGAGATATGGGATTTACTCCTTAACATCAAAAAATATTTCAAGATTTGTATTCCATATATGATCTAAGTCTCAATCTAAAGCAAAGGGATATAATTATGAGGATAGAGAGAGTTAGTTTTCATTGGGACTTGCAAAAGGTAAGGTGTGGGGGAAATTATGAGTCCACATTATGATTTATTATTGCCATAATATATCATCCTTCATAGCCCTAAACATGTCATTTGAATTGAAAATTTTATGTAGTCTTAAGGTTTATAACTACTTTAAGGTAGAAAGAGGATGCTTTTATTTGTATATGCTCATGTGAGTCTAAGTTAGATTTCTTTGCATAATGTTCTAACTATTTGCATGTTTAGTCTTCATATTTTGATATGCATAGGTATAATAGCATCTAAATAAGATTTTTGATAAGATTTCATGAAGATAGGGATGTACCATTACCAAGAACTGATCATTTGAAGCATAGCTATAGATTTTATCATCTAGATATGAATTATGTTATTCAGTTACAAATTACACTAGTCAGCTATAGATTCTACTAGTTAGCTATAGATTATAATAGTTATGCTATAGATTCTTACAATTCACTTCAGATTTGTCCATAACATGTTTTAAAGCATTCAATAAGATTTTTCACACATTCCATGATGATAAAAATAATCCTTTTGATACTTTCTATTTTTATACATGTCTATATATAGATTCTTATTTCTATATGGTCTTTCATTTATTGAAATTGTTTCAAGCTACAACTATAGAATCATAAGATATGGATATATTGTATGTACAAATTTGATGACTAGATATAAATATACATAGTAATTATAATTTCACATGGATATTTCTGATTTCATATAGATCTTATTGTAATGTTTTCTTTATTTTGGTTTTATCACCCAATCTTTTTAAATATATTCTTATTCTAAGTCAATTGGGTTGTTCCCTAGTTTCTAAGATAGTTTATTTTACATAGAATAAAATGATAGATCCATGCTAGATCTATAGACATATAAAGATACATAGATATTTTAAGTTTGATTATTTTGAATACAAGAAGACTCACAATAGATTACTTTTTCATTCTATGTGTTAATATAGCATTTTAAGACTGAGTTGATTTAAACATGAATCCAAGGGTGAGCAAGGGCCTACTCCCAAAAGAGACATGAGACATTATTTTGGTATTTATAAGTTTATTTTTTATTTGTTTCAATTGGGATTAATATATAGGTTATGTGTGATTAGACTTATAACTTGCATGATAAAATAGATGTTAATGTGTTTACTTTTAGATTTGAATAAACATTTATCATTCCTTTAATTTATATAACTTTCATTTTACAAGTGTGGATTTGAGATTTGGTTTCAATGAATTTAATTTGTAGCATTGTGCAATTTCTTTCAAATTATTCAATTTAATAGTTTGGTGTGTTTATATTTCATGTGAGAGTGTTTCTTTTCAGTATTAGTTTAGATCCTTAGGAATAGACATTAGGTTAGTATAACACCAACCCCCCTAAAAAGTACTATTAATTGAAACTAATAAGTACCTTAGTACATACAACTTTAGACATTGGCCCTAGATAGAATTGACACCAACATAGATTGGTTAAATGAAGGGATAAAAATGACACCCATCATAAGTGTGTATGCACACCTTGTATTTACATGTGCCCAACTTGAGTATTTTTTTGGTAATTGACATGCAATCAAAAATATGTTATAATATAAAATTAGTCTATATAATATGGGTTAAAAGTACTTGAAATAGATTGAAATTGAAAGATCAAGGTTTAGGAATACACCTATGTGTCAATATAATCATCTTGCCTATTGGCAAGTTGTTTAAAAAAAGATGTATCATTATAATTATCTGAAATTGAGATTAATAAAAATATAGATAAATATTTGAAGTAGATATATCCAAGTGGGGGGGGGGAGAGAGAGAGAGAGAGAGAGAGAGGGAGAGAGAGAGAGAGAGAGAGAGAGAGAGAGAGAGAGAGAGAGAGAGAGAGAGAGAGAGAGAGAGAGAGAGAGAGAGAGAGAGATGCCCCCAAATTTGGAGTAAAAGTGAGCTATCACTTGGTAGTTGAGATTAGCTCAACCATGAAACCCAATGATAATTTTAACCTAGTGAGGCTAGATGATCAAGTCCAACCTAAAAACTTGGAAAGATTGAGTGATTTTATCACCTCAACCATACCAAAATCAAACCAAATGCTGTAGTAGATTGACTCAATAAAAGTCTGTAGGGTTTCAATACAAAAAAGTCTGTGATATGGTAACAATCCATAAAAGAGTTTTATAATTTGAAATTGATTTAGAATTTGAAATATTAGGCATGTTGCATAGAGTATGCACCTTATATATGTATCATGTTGAAATTATGTATAATAATAGTACCAATGTATATAATTCTACCACAATTGTGAATCTAAATCATATAACTATGTATTTTGGTCAATTCAAATAACTGTCTAAGTGTGGAGGACATGCTTCCAAGTCATGCCCCCACTATATATGGAAAAATATGAAAATTGATATAACTACCAATGTGGAGGGAATATTTACAGAACATTCCCACATTATAATTTAAAGATGATGAATACTTAATAAGTGTGGAGAAAATGCTTCTAAAGCATGCCCCCACTGAATCTAAAAAATGTGAATGTGTGGAAACCATGCCTATATGACATGCCACCACTGAATCTTAAATTGTGAATATGTTGAATCCATGCCTATATGATATTATCCCATTGAATTTGGAAGCTGATATAAGTATCGAGTGTTGAATATGTGTGGAGAACATGCTTCTAAAGCATACTTCCACTGAATCTGAAAACTATGCTAAATGTGAAGAACATACCTCTATGCCATGCCCCCATTGATATTCCCCCTTTTAAAGTGAGGGAATAATAAAATCCATTAGTTACCTCACGTCAAAAGGATAAGATAACTATATAATCTATGAACGTAACCATGTATCATATAGAAGGAACATGTCTAGGTAGATATAAAATTGAAGCACATGGAAACCAATGTGATCACATGTAAGCCTAAGATACATGATAAATATTATGGTAACATCTATATGATAATAATACAATCTCAACAAGCAAATCAAACACACACATAAGAACACTCAAAAACAAGTCAAAATAAAATGGTCTAAGAAGACCATAAACAAGGGGCATGTTAAAATGTTTCATAATTAAAGGGGCATGACTTAGTCAAATATTCATAAAAAAAATAAAGACATATTCAAATATCCATACAATAATCAATGACATATGTAAACATCAAGGAAAATATACATAGGCATGGGAGCCATAAGCAAATGATCATATTCAAATGAATCGAACAAGGAATAATAGCAAGGTAAGGCACTCAAGGAAGTGCATAGAGTAAATTATAAACAACCAACAAAAACATGTCATCGTATCCTATGGATCAAATGTGTTAGGAAAATATGTCAAGTGTATAACATATTAAGTACCCTGTGCAAGACATAATTGAGGATAAATGCATGTGTAAGCACATATGTAAGATAAAAAATGATAATGTAGAGTGATCATCAAATCATATAAGATGTTTTTATCAAGATAAAAGAAGTGGATGCCCTAACTGTCCATATAATCTGAGTAGAGAAAAATCTCAACATCTCAAATATGAATGTATCATGTATCTATGTATGTTTATATCACACTAAGTAGAAGTGTGACACATATGTGTTAGTAGGAGTAATTGAGTATGTCATCCATCAACATGGAATAAACATATGGATGTTAAGGAGGCAATAAAACATGTAGGAGCCAAAAGTGTTTTTGGATTTTTGGATGTTTTTGATTTTTTGGAGGTTTTTTATTTTTTTGGTATTTTATAATTTTTGAAGAAGAAAGATCATCCTATGATGCCATCCAATGGATGTGCATAAACATGTCCCAACTATGAAATTTTACAACATTTATTTGGATCATTTACATTATTTTCATCATGATTGGATAGGTTAAAAATATACATAGCATGTTCCTCCTCCCATTTTGCATGTGTAGTAGAAGAAATAATGCTATCATTTGAAATATGTATTAATTTACCTTATGAAATACTTCATACATAGATATATGAACCAATACACACATGCACAAGATCTAAGAGAGATATTGATTTCAAAGCATAATAAAATCATAGATAAATTTACATAGAACATAAGTATTTTAAGTGAGAAAAAATTTAAGAGGTAAACACCCACAAGTGATATTCAATGATTGGGAAACAACAATAACCCCAATATAAATTTTTATGCCTTCTCACTTCTTCACATAATGACATTCACAAAACTTGTAGGTTGAAAATGACAAAATAATTTCATATTTGAATGATTTCATAATAGGCTTAAAACCTGATTTATAGTGAAATACCAAGGGAGGTGATCATTGTAAACATAATAGGTCCATCCACCCTGATAAAATTATTTAATTAATCTTTGGTAACGCGTTAAATAATATAAATTTATTATTTATTTTCATGAGGTTTATACCTCGTGTTAATAAATAATACATTATTATTATTATTTAATAATTTTACCAAGACTAAGGGTTAATAAGCTCACTTAGAATTAAATGGTCTAACACTCCCCCTTAATGCTAAGTGAGGATAAATGTCATAGTCACTTAAAAAAAAAATATACTATGTACACAATTGAAGGATTGAAAAACCTTCATCATACCAAACATCATCTTTTGAAACAAAAGGAATTATAATCCATAAACCACTTAAAAGTAAATTTAGGCTAGCATGATCGTGAGACTATGTCTCACATTTTTACATGAATAATCACTAAGCATATTTGAGCCTTTTATAACATAAGGACCTCCATTACAAAGTACATTTTTAATGTATTAAGATACAAAATTAAAAATTCTACACAAAGTTTACTCAAATCACATAAATTCAACATAAAGTTTAAAATGATTTACAATGAGAACAAACATATAGAAGGAGAAAAAATACATGGCCATCATAAAGTGGCATTGTCATGCACACTCCCCCTCAATGGCAACTTTGATAGATCCAACATTGCATGAAACTAACAAAACTTGGTATCACCAATAGTTTTGTGAAGATATATGCCACTTGTTCATTTGTAGGATAGAACTACATATCAATATCACTATTGAGGAGTTTCTCTTGGATAAAATATACATGAACTTCAATATGTTTAGTTCTTTGGTGCTACACTAGATTTTTTGTCAAAGCTATACAACTTTGGTTATCACAAGAAAGATAGTACTATGAGAAACATCTAAATGAAATTCTCCCAATAATGTTCAAAGCCACATAACTTCTTTAGCAACTTCTATATCGCTTATGTATTCTACTTCAGTAGAAGTGATAGAGATAATATGTTACTTCTTATTGCTTTGAGTGATAACACCTGCACCAAAATTAAACACATATCTATAAGTAGATTTTTGATTTAAAGTATCACCAGTATGATCAACATCATAATGACCATATAATTTAGCATTATCAATGGATGAATAAAATAAACCATAGTTTATAGCATCTTTGATATACCTACGTATTCTCTTTACTAATTTCCAATTATCCAAATAAGGATCTTGCATAAATTTAAAAGCAACACTAACATAATATAAAATTTTTGGCCTTGTAATGGTTAGATAAATCAAACTTCCAATAAGTTATGTATATAAAGTAGGGTTAGATTTTTTACATACAGGGTTATGATCAAGTTTAATACCAACTTCAATAGGAGTAGAAGTAGATTTACAATCAAACATATTAAACTTAACAAGAAGATTATGTGCATACTAAGATTGTGATACAATAATTAAATTTGTATCTTAAAATATAGACATTCCTAAAAAATGATGTAGAATGTTTAAATCAATCATTTCAAACATTTAATTTAATTTATCCCTATATTTATGAATTAAACTAATTATATCACCAATAATCAATAAATCATGAACATATAATATAATAATAATCAAATGATCATTTTCAATTTTAACAAAGAGAACATTATCAAAGTAACAATTAGAGAAACTCAATTCTTTGATAAAAAGTAATTTTAGAATACCAAGATCAAAGAGCTTGTTTTAAACTATACAAATATTTCTTTAACTTGCATACAAAAGGTTCTCTATTAAGATTAGTGAAACCTTTAGGTTAATTCATGTAAGTTTTTTCTTCTAAATCATCATTTAGAAATGCATTCTTGACATCCATTTGGTGGATAACTTAACCATTTTAAGCTGCAAGAGCAATAGGAAGTCTAATAGTGCTCATTTTTATTATAGGAGCAAATGTTTCAACATAGTCAATCCCAATTTTTTTAGTAAATCCACGAGAAACTAATCTAGTTTTAAACTTGTCAATTTTACCAACTGAATTATATTTGATCTTATAAAACCACCTACAACTAAAAATATGCCTTTTAGGTAGAAGAGGGAAAAGATCCTAAGTATAATTTTTAATTAAGGAATTATATTCAACTTGCATAACAACATTCCATCTATCATCTTGAGTGGCTTTCTCAAATGATTGAGGTTCACATTCATACATAATCATTAATGCATGATAAGAATGTTGACATTTATTTAATTTATTATGGTTATTAACATTATAATATTAGATTAATGTTATCAACATTAAAATATTAGATTAGGGATTATGCCTATTTAGATATTTTAGACTGAACATGAAACTCAGGGGGTTCCTCAGAATCTATGTTGTCTAAAGCTAGATCAACTTCCTTAAGGACATCTAATTCGTCACAAGGAGAAAAAAAAGAATCAAGTTCATCAATAAAAGAACATTAAAAAAGTTCCACAGAGGACTTACAAAATAATTTTTCGAGAATAAGAACATTTTTATTCTCAATGATTTGACATTTAGAAGGATCATACACTCTTAAACATTTTTAATTACCTCCATAACCTACAAAAATGCAAGAATAGGAAGTGGTATTGATATTTTTTCTTTTAACTTTAGGAATAAAGACAAAAGTAAGACTATCAAAGATCTTGAGATGAGCCACACTAGGTTTATTTTTAGTCCACATTTTGAAAGGGATAGAAAGGTGAAAATATTTGGTAAGGAATATATTTAGAATATGTATAAAATTATTCATGGCTTCAACCCATAAAAAATTAGGATCATTTTTAGATTGAAACATTGTTCTAATCATTTATATGATGGTACGATTTTTATTTTCAATAATACCATTTTACTGAGGGGAATAGGGGTTGTTAATTCCCTTTGAATAACACAATTAATGTAAAATGAATCAAACTCTTTATTAATATATTCACCACCATTATTAGTTCTTAATCTATTACTAGAAAAAAATAAATGTATTTTTAACATAAGATTTAAAAATTTTAAACTTAGAAAAAATATCATATTTCTTTTTAATGAAATAAGCCCAGATCATTCTAGTATAATCATCAATAAAATTAATAGTATTGAAATAACCATTATTAAATACAACTTTAATATATCTTATAACATCACTATGAATCAATTCTAAAAGATGTGTGGAATTCACATCATGATTCTTGTGAAAGGGGTTAGTATGTTGCTTACCACGTAAGCAACCCTCATAAGTTTCATGACGAGGGGATTAAACAAATTCCAACAACAAGATTATTTGTAGACATATAATGTAAAATTTTAAAATTAATATGTCTTAATTTTTCATGTCATAATTGAGATTCATTCTTAGTATGTGATGAAATAAAACATGCAAAATGAGAGAAGATATATAAACTATTCTTTTGAACACCTTCAACAATCAAAGAATCAGATTGATTTTTAATGGACTAGATATATTTGAGTAATGTTAAAATAGAATTATAATTTGTAAGTTGAGAACAAGATAGAAAATTCTTTTTAAGCTTAGGTACATAGAAAACATCATTTACAACATTTGAAAACTTTGCTTTCTCCTATTTAGTTGCTTCTAAAAATGAATTATCTCATAAGTAAATTTTTTCAGAGATATCTCTAAAATCACACAAAATATTAGATAAGTATGTAATATAGTGTGATGCACTGCTATCTAAAATCCACTCATTTTCATTTGAAGTAAATAAAGCAACATATAAAATAATAACATTTGAATCTTGATTGTTATTATGATTAGGGTTTTGATTCTTATGCTGTTTTCAATAGATTTATTCCCTTTATTATTTTTAGAAGATTGATTATTAATTCTATACTTGTTTTTATAATATGTTTCCACTCTATAACCAAATTTACTACACATATTACAATTTTTATTAAACTTAGGTGTATGATTCTTATTACCAGATTTCTTATTCTTGTATTTGTCTTTAGCAAAATTAGGGTTAGATTTCTAATTTTTAGGGTTATCATAAATATTATTTAAGGTAATAAGTGATTGAGTGGCATTATTTTTAAAATAAAAATTGATAATAACTTCCTCTTCTTTAATTAGGAGAGTAGACAAAATAATAAGATCAGGGATATCTTGCTCAGTTTGATATTTAGAATTCAAAATTGAAATAAAATTTCTAAATTTCTCATGAATATTTAAATGAATGATAAAATAAAGTAATTGACCCTGAATCAAATTACAATTACATCCATCTAAATATTTTTTAATATTTTAAAATTTAACAAGAAAATTCACAACTTTATCATCACCTTTCATAGGTGTAGTTAGCAATTCAAAAATTAGCTTAATAATCTTTGAGAAATGAGTGCCCTCATGCATGGACTCAAGGAGTTTTCAAGCATCACTAAGAGACTCTTGAGAACTAATGTGGAGAATAAATTAATCCATAATACTGTACAAGATAATGGACATAACTTTCTATAATTGTTTTTGAAATGTATTGGTAAGATCAGGGGTCACATGTCATTCAGAAGGGGATTTTTTAGTTTCAATGACAACATTTCACAAATTACAAGAAATAAATTCAACTTTAACATAAATTTTCCATATATTATATTTATTTATATGAATAATTTGATATTTATCTAAAAAAAATGAGTTGAAGCTATACCTTCCCTTTAAATAGGATAATAAATAAATGCTTAAAATGAAACTTTTTAATGTGAATTTTAAATTAATTTGATAGTATAACAAATTTAAAAGTGTAAACACACAATAATTGTTCAATTTAATGCTAGAAAAAGCAAAAAATATATAAATGTAAGAACAATTTTAAGAAAATAACTTTTTAATGAGTTTTTATACTAGTTTTGTAAAATAAAGTAAATGACAAGTGCATCTATACTTGATTACATAATTTATATTCCAAATAATGAAAAAAAATGATTTAGAATTGTACTAAACTAGGTTTTGAAAGAGTCATGTTGGAGTATTGTCAATGATGTCTCCAAGGTGGCCAAGGGTGTTGATGAGGTGTCATGTGTGTTAGAATGACAATGACAAAGTGTGCTTCAATGTGCTTTAGTGTTATTACATGGATATTTACTATTTTGCTTAGTAAGGTAGTTTATGGATGTTATTGATGGTGTGGTAATGTTACAAAGACCCTATGGGGTGTTATGAGTGCTTGGAGTTCTTGTGAAAGTGAAAGGAATCTATCAAAATAGTCATATAAATGTGTAGGTTTTCCTAGTTATTTTGGCAAATTAGGCTAAGTGAGTAGATTGATGACATAAAAATTCACACATGTGGAAGTGTCAAAAATATTTGGTCACATGGTTATGATAAATTTTGTTCTAATATCTTATGGTCCAAGTTTCAGGTCATGAGATGGTGTGTAACAAAAGTTATGGCAGTGCAAAGTTGATTTTCCAGACAGATTTCACTAGTTTCCATACTTAGCCAAATTTGAAAGAATAAGGTCAACAATGAATGCAGGAATACCAAGTTTAAAAAATTTAATCAATCAAATTAAGGATCAACAAAATGTGGGTGATTGCTTGAAATTAATAAATTAAAGATCTACGATGCATGTTCAATCATGCTGATGGAGATCTAACGATGAACATGAGGTTAATAAGTCAAGGATCCTGAGATTGAATGTAATGGTGACATGTTTCAAAAACATGGTGAATTAATGGATCAATGACACACATTTTGTCATGTAGATCAAAGATCAATGGAACATATTTAATTTTGCAGATGGAGATCGATAGTGTGAATCAAGTTAATAAGCCCAGATTATACATGAGGCTACCAAGTGGCATAAGAGAATTAACTAAATGGACAATGACAATAGGGTACACATAAGACACTCAAGTATAACACGTGGCATAAGAGAATTAACTAAATGAAGACTGATAGTAGGGTGCACAAAAGGCACATGCAGCTACCAAGTGTCACAATTTCAAAAGCTTAGATGAAAGATCAATGACCAACATTGAAAGTTAAGGCCAGGAAACTCCCAAGGAGATCGAAAGAGAAAATTTGATCAAGTTTCTAGGAGCATGATATGAATACACATGTTTGAAGATTTTTCATTAAACAATGATCGTTGGAATTTGAATTTTCAAATTAACAAAAGGAAAACTAGTGTTGATTATTTTACTAATATGTTTTAATGTGGGATGAATTTGAAGGTGGTATAAAAATAAAAATTGTAAAAGACTCCAAGGGATATATAAAAAAATTTATTATAAGGTTTTACTATTTTTACAATTAAAATTATTAAGATCCAAAGTTGACTGATGATTTGACCATCTTTTGCAAGTGACCCAAGAAGGATGTTTGTGTTTGTATTGATGATGTTTTGATGTTTCAAGGTGAATTATCAATTGGAGAGTGTTTTAGACTCCACGAGGATAATTTTTATGGATTGTAGAGGTTTGAAAAATCCATCTTCAGTATGAAAATATGCTTATAAGTTGATTGTTTGTTCGTTCATGATGTTCTTGTGTACAAGGCTGATGTTTGAGTAGGTTATGCATATGTAGAGGTGAGTAGGGATGAATGTAATCACTTTAAGGTGTATTATGGGTCATGTGGAGTAGACATATGCATTTTGAAGTGTCTTTGTGTTCCTAATATTATTGATGAAGTGATAAAGGGGTGAATAGGTCTCCATGAGACCTAAAAGGGATTTTAAGGCCTAATTGAAAGGTGTAATTGCAAAAGGGTGACCCATGGATGTTATGGTAAACCTATGAGGGGTTAGTTGGAATATGTAATGTGCAATAATTTATATTTTTCTTTTGGTTCAATTATGTAATGTGCTTTGGCTAATAGGGGGAGTTGCTTGAGTGAGTGTGTGGTATAAAGAGAAGGCCAAATTGGCATGTTTGGCTTGTTAGACAATTAAGGATTTAAGTGAAGGAAAGAGATAATTTGAGGAGATGTAGTATGTCATTTAGGACCATTATAGGTATAAATATATCTGATTATGTTTTTATGATAAGGTGTTATATGTGAATACATAGTTCAATAGACCTAATGAGTCTAAAAGAGGCTATTTGAATGAGAAGGCCTAGAGGGCTGATTGAGTGAGTGTGCCTAATGGATGGATTGAAGAGTATAATAGGTTGAGGATTGTATACATGAAATATAGGTAATAATTTTGATGTCATAATAGAGTTGTTTCATGTTTTTTTATTGAGTATGTGTGAACAAGTGTAGAGTGATCCAAAAAGTGGTTTTGGATGAATTAAGAGGGTATGAAGGATAGAGAGAGTGTGTAGGGTTGAAGAGATATGATATTCATTGTATCTCCATTATATTGGCAATAAATTAGAGATAATGAGATTTTCATTTCATAGGTGTTGTTGTGGGTGCTTAACATTTAGGGCAAGAGGTGCGTGTCTATCTTTAGGGGCTAGTACTCCTTATGAAGTGGCTACTTCACTAAAGTCTCATGTTTGTAATAAAATTATAGGAAAAGTAGTCCATGTGTTTATAGGATTGAGAGTGGGTTTTATCACCCATGAAGGTCCTTGTGTTGTGTGCTTAATCTTGTATTATCTTTCTTGTTAATTGTTATGAATGATGTGTATGCTTCATGAATGTATGTGTTAAATGATTAAGGGTTTGAAGAGTTTGGAATTGGATTGAATATCTTACATCATTTATTCACCCCCCCTCTCAATGATTGTACCTCTAAAAATTGGTATCAAATTAGGACTTTATTTGTAAGTTTAACCACTTGAAGGTGATCCAAGGTATAATATGGATATTTTTGAAATTCAAAGAGATTCATCTATTTGTGATAATGAAAGTGATGATGAAGAAGTTTTCCATGAAAATGAGGAAGAAGAAGTTGATGTGGATCTAGAAGCTAAGCTCATGAGTGCCCTTGGTGATTTGAAGGAGAAAAAGAAGAGGAATCACAAGATGAGGTATGCGATCAAAGGTCTTAAAGCACAAGCTAAGGCTCTTGAAGAGTGTTTGTGTGGTAAGTACAAAAAACATGAGAAGAATAATCAAGAGATGATCAAGTCTCTTGAAGAGCAAGCATGTATATTGAAGGATGACATGGCTAAAGAAGCCAAGGAGGATAAGGAGACCATAAAATATCTTAGAATTCAGTTAGAGGATACATGTTCAAGCATGAGACCTAAAGAAGATGAATGCATTCAATTGAAAACTAATCTTATTTCCTTGAAGGATGAACATGAAAAGATCATAGTAAAGATAGACAGGCTTGAAGAAGAACAAAATAAATCAAAATAAGACAAAGAGGATGGTGGCATGAAAGTCAACAAGTTAGATCAGGTCAAGAGCAAAATGAAGAAGCCAATTAGATAGCCAAATTCTTAGAGATATGCCAAATATTTTATGGGCCATTATTTTATTGTTCATATTTTTAGTCATAGGGCAAAGGACTATGTAAGAAGAAATAACCAATCAAAGAGAGATAAAAACCATATTCAAGCAAAATGTATGAAACATATTGTTTATTTTGGTTATCATAAGGTTGGACACTTTGATAAATTTTGTCCAAGTGGAGTTAGTAGGTCTTCAAGGTACATCAAAGGATATGGAGTTGTTATAAGGTTTGAGAAAGGAAAAACTCAGATATGGAAACCAAAAGTAATCTATGCTTATCACTCTAGTCAACAAGATGATGAGAAATTTTCTCTAGAAGGTCATGTTGTAGATCATGTTAAGATCAAAAGTCAATAATGTAAGATGGCTAGAGAAGATGAGAAGAAAGTTAAGACAACCAAATAAAAGAAGAAGAAATGTAAGGATGATGCTTCAATTATGAAAGTATGTCAAGAGTTCTCCCTTTAATCCCATGTAGTGAATGAAGAGATCAAAACTAAGGTTTAAAATAATTATAGGATTGATGAAGTTGAGTCTCAAGATGGGTTATTTGTTATGATATACATGAAGGAAAGTCAAGAGTTTTTGTTTATTTACATTTGTTGACAAGTTTGAAGTAAAGAATGAAGTTAATTATCCATTCCAAGTCAATTTGATGATGAGATAGGATTAAAATTCAAATGAGGGTATGGAGGTATGGGAGTCTCCTAAGTATTGGGAATTTTAGTCTCTCTTTATGTGGGGTGTCTCTCTCTAGGCTTCAAGGATACACTTATCAATAAGAGGAAGCTTGGTGGCTATCAAATTTTACTTGACAATAAGTTATGTTGATTCAATTCTTGAGGAATCATGATGCTAGTCATGAGATTCAATGTGAGTTATCCATTTGAGGATAGAATATGATGTAGTTACTTTGAGAGATATTGCAAGCATGGTTTTAGATGAGTTGTAGTAGAAGAAAGGTATAGATTCAATCTATTTTCATCCATAATTGGTCACTTGAGGTAGTTTGATCTAGTGTAAAGTCTTGAAAGTTCATGGAGCATAGTTTTAGAAGTGTAAAGATTGGTATGAAGTTGGTAGTCCATGCATGAGTGTGATGTATTCAAACAAGGTAGGATATGTAGGTTTCTAGGTGTCAAAACAAGAAAAGAGGTTTCATGATTTGAATATATTTTGTGTGCAAGTTGAACTTTTTTGTGTGCTCTCGAGTCTCCTGATTTGTGATTAAAGGTATGTAGGTTTTATTATAGCACAAATTTTCACCCTTGGAGAGGGTTATTTAATCCATTTCCAATTTTATCTATACAATGAGAATAAGCCCAGGTTGTGGGTCACCTATGGTGGGGCTAAACCTCTAGAGAAGGCTAAATTCCTCTTTGATGCTCAACTAAAACTAATGATTGCATAGGAAAAAGGGTTATAAAGAGGGTTAAGGGATCCTAAGAAGGCCAAAAAGGTGATGCACTAAATAAAAATGGGAAACTCCCATAATCTTGAACCCATACTAGATCTATAGAAGACAATGTGAGCTCACATAATCTCTCAATCCCAAACTAATTTGCATAAGTATTTCATAGAAGAGGCTTAGGAAGCAACAAATGTAAACAAAGAGGAGTTATAAGAATCACTGAAAGCTTACATTAAAGGCAAAAAGAATACTAATATAGACCTACAACTCAGCTTGAATACACCCTAAAAAAGGAGCAAGAAAGAAAGACCATGGATAAGGAAGAATCTCCTTCACACAATACCATAGTGCATGGCTCACTCAACACAGATCTAAAGTAATAGATAGGTAGAGAAAGTCTTATTTCATTAATAGGTACTTCTTAAAAATACTTGATAGGGTTGAGCCTGATCAAGATGAGAATATTTTACAATATCTTAGAGATCATCTGTGTCTCCTAGAAAGATGAAATTTCTAAAATATGAGAACCCTTAGCAAATGGAAAGAATGGGGTAATATAGAGAAAGAGAGAAGAGAGAATATGGAGTCCTCTATCCAAGAACAATAAATGATCTGACACCTATCAAGGGATGTTCCACCATATTTCAATCTAGTTAGAACTAGTCCATCACCAATAATTATCCTGAGTATGCTCCAACTAGTATTCAAATCCTTCTAATTTGTTGAGAGATCTACTAAAAGACAAGGTTTCTATTTTGCATGATGAATCATGAGCTCAATCTAAAAGGAAACCCTTAAATGCTCCATAAAAGAATGAAAATTTCTAGCTACTTCTCTAACCACTAGATCTCTTTGATTTGATCTTCCATGCCACCCTCCACTTGTCTTCATTATGAGGATAAAATCCTCATATCTCAAAATTTATAGAGCCATGCCATGTGTGCTTTGAGAATTGGTTTGTTGAGATAATGGATTGAAATGATCCTCTATTAATCACATATATCTACCCTTGCATGGGAATCTAAACTTGGGTCCAATATAGATGAAAACCAATCCAGATTATTAGTTTTCTTATAGTTTATATGTCAACAAAAGAAGCTTACCAAATTCTTGATCTCCATTTGAAAATGAGCTACCACTCCCTTGGTCCATATTAGGTCAAAATACCTATTTTAAATTTATGGATCCTTGCTATAAATGCTTGGTTTTGCTAGTTCAACATGGATCCATCCTAGATTGCATTTGAGCTCAGTCCCCTTATATTTATTTTATCCAGGTCTAATAATGCTTTATCAACTTCCATCAAAACTGCCTCGAGATCGATCCTTTATTTATTGGCTATCAAATATTGACTTGGAATGTAGACCCCTTGATCCATCTCACATTAGTGATCCTTTTGGTATGAATGAATGCGATCCATTGGATTTTCTACCAATCTAATGCACTTGTGCCATTTATCATTCATGTGTTTACCTTTGAGATTTGTTGACCCCTTTGACCCATCACTCATCGTTAGATTTGAATCCGTGATTGATCATGAGCTATTGGATCTGCCTGGACCCACTATCCCATTGGTCATTACTCACCATTGGATCTTCTATATGATTGAATTCTGATCATTGCTCTTGCCTTTTGAATTCAAAAGGCTATTTCTTGGGACTTAAATTTGATGTTCACATGATTATATTTGACATTTTCATGAATGTATTTGACATAGTGTGACTCTCACTAAGATATTTAAAATCCAATGGTTATTTACCATGGCCTTAACTTGATGCATGTGTACCCATAATTTGACGTCTGCGTAAATTTATTTTATGCCCACACACCCATAAATATTTGGACTCTAATAGATTTTTTTGTGGCTTGATTTTGACACTTGCATGACTATCAGACTTGTTGGATACACTTTCCCTATAACAAAAAATTATTTTGGACCTTTTGTTTCAAACTGTTTGCTTTGGATTATTTATCTAAGATAATTTGTCTGATGGGTCCTTGTCTTTTGGGTTTTTGTTTTAGATAATTTGTTTGAAATAATCTATGTTCAAACATTTTTCATGAAATAATTACTTCTTTAGGCTTTTTATCTTATAAAAAAAGTTTCAAATAATTTTCACTTACTTTTTCATGCAGATAAAATGTTCAAAAGAATTTAGATCCTCAACATTTTTGCTATGGACAAAATGTCTGAAAGAATTTTGTACTTAACCTTTTGACTCAAATGATTTTTTTAAACTAATTATTTCTTCATGCTTTTACTATGAAATTTTTGCTTGAAAGAGATAAGTTTGTTGGATCTTTGCCTTGGATAATTTTCCCAAAAAGGTCCCCAACACTTAGCCAAAAAACCTAAAACATTTTCCTTGAAAGAACTATTAACACTTAGCTTGAATACCTAAAGTATTAATATTCAGCCAAATAAAGTTATAAAATTTTCCAAGTATCAAATAATATTTTTAATCCCACAATCACTTTTGGACTTGTTCTTAAAACTACTGCTTGATCTTTGAATGCTTGAATAACTTTCCAAAGCTTGTGCAACTTTTCCCTGACCTTAAACTACTTGAACACCATGAAACCTGCTCAAGAACTTGTTCTTTTGATTTACATACTTGTCCATTAGAAATTGAAAAATAATAATTTAAGTTAATTATGTAGAGCTTATTTTAATCTATGCTCAATTCAACCTATTATAAATGCATACATCAACGCTTATAAACAAACTATATCTTCTTTGCCTTATCTGATAATTATCTATTAATTTCATGACATCATCTCTTATAAGGCCTATTAATTAGGTCATTTGATTAAACTTAATATATCTTTAGTATGCTTTAAAACCATTTCCTACCATATGTTCCTTCATACCATTCACATCCTATCTCCCTTGTAACCTCCTCTTACCTTAGCCTTCACAAACACTTTACTTCACTAGATCAAAAACTCTAATTGATTAATATGGGTCTTAGATACACTTTATTTATCATTGATAGACTCTATGTGACTTTATTAACTTATCTCAACTCAACACACCCCTCTTTACAACCTCAATTATCCACTTTTCATCTCAATCTTTCTACCACCCTTTTAACTTAGTAGCCTTCCTTTACTATTTTTCTTGTAGTACAATCATGTACAGTCAAGTTTTGAAAATATAATGATTGTTATGAGTACCCTATATCTTATTTATTCTTCCCATGAAGTTTTAATCTCTAATTCATTATCTTGATGTCATTTCCAACACCTCAATAGACCTAATTAGGTCTCTTCCCTTCTACTTAGTACACAATCATCTATTACGGTACAAAATGAGCTCCTAAAAATCCAAACCCTAAAAAATCTCTTTTTAAACTCTAAATTATATCATACTAATATTTTTCACTTGTTTTCACTAGTTACAAATAAATATATTCTACTTTTTCTATGTTTCCCTAACCTAAGGTTTTTGCATGCTTTCACAAGCTCAAGAGGACTAAAAAAGGATTCAATGAGTTTTAGATCACTTTAAAATAAATTTAAGGTTTTTTTGAGGTCTGAATAACCTTATTAAAACTTCCTCATATGTTTACATCTCTTGAAAAACTCTTCAACACATCCCAATCATGAATTCTATGAGTCTTTGTGGGCACAATCTGCCTATGCAAATTTGAGAGACTTCTTGGAATTTAATGAATGTTTCTTGTTTTAAAAATGTTATATGAAATAAAATAGGTATATATGAAATTAAATCACCTTTTAAAATTTTTATAACTCCTTATTTAGTCCTCTATCATGCTATAAACAAGTATTCCACTATGCTCAATGTGTTTACAATTTATCTATGCATAAGCAAAATAGGGTTAAATCTATATTTAGATTTATCATATGCATTAAATGGCTCATACAAGGTTATAATAACTCCAAAATGACCTTATAAAATTTAATTTCATCACAATACACTCCAATCCACACATTATTCAATCTTTTAAATAATGTTTCAATAATTCATTGTTGCATAATTTGCCTGCTACAAAAAAAGATAGTTTTAAATACATTCAATCTTACCTGAAGATTGGAAATGTTATCTTATTTATTTAATTAACCATGAGGTATTTATATGCCAATTTCACACTTTATAAACCTTCTTTCATGTATATTATTTATTATTCAAGATTAACCCTAACTGCTTGATAGTTTCTGGTTAGCAGGATATCGACATAGTATTACCCTAAATGTTCTCTTGGAACTAAATATACACATTAATGATATTTTAATAAAATAAAACACCTATAATAATAATCCACTACATTTTTAATCTTTTTAAATATTTATTTTCTTCCTTTGTTTCTTTACTTAAGTGATTATACATAAAATTATTTTCAGATCGATAGGGTATTATTTTCTTACAACTTGCATTCTAGAACACTGTGACAACAATATTAAATAAATCCATACATCAAACTAGATTCACAAAACATTATCCAAAAATTCATATATAAATATTATTTCAAAAATTAAAACTTCATTGATTATAAGTATGTACATGCAACAACTCTATTCTCTTGACAAAATATAAATGTCTCAATGTTCTTCCATTTTTCTCCTCTTTATACCTCTATCCCTCTCTAATACCAAAAATAACTTCCTACCAAACCTCCTATATATGAGACCACCAAATCCTATATCAAATCAACAACTTGTTACAAAACATAAGAAATTGCCTACCTTTCATAACTAACTTTGATAACTACCCTCAAAAGTTTTACATTTACTATTCTTGATTTTTGCCAATTTATTCATGTATTTTATGTTAAAACACCCTATTGGACTTATCTAAACTAATATAAAAATTTTCACTAACATGACATTCCTCAATGACATCACCAAATACTCCTAATAAACCAATCTAATTTCAAATTTTCAAAATAGTGTTTTGGTAGGAAATCCTCCCAAGCCAAGAACACCTCACTCAAGGAAACTTAATGACTTATAAAAATATCCTATGGTATTTATTGGACCTTTTACACCAAACTAAACCAAAAACACATTGTCTTCATAAGCTTGTTTGATGCCCCTACATCATAATCCTAGGGAAAAAGAAATTTGAACTCCAATGGACTATTGCATGCTTCTTCCTCATCTTTCAATTGATATCCCTTAGATCATCCTTATATTTATATTCTCCTTTATGATTCAACTATTCCTCTTTTTTCTCTTGATTTCCTCTATCAAAGACCATTCTCCTTCCTTTCTTGCACTGCTTATTTGCATCAATGTACACTTGTTGTGCACTCCTTATTTGATATTTGACTCTATCATGTGGGTTGATCATGCTCAAAAAAACTATTGCAAATCTTGTAATTTCAACTTCCTCTATCATAATATTACTTCTTGCAACACAAACAATGGCAAATTCATACTTGGATGCTCCATTCTGTTGTATTGCTACCAACATTACTTCTTTTTCTTGTTCTTTATCCTCATTCATGTGATTTTCAACTACTTCAACTTTCTCTTGCCCTTCCTTTTCTCTCACTTCACCATTCAATGATCTCTCTAAAGCTACCAATTTTTCCTCTACCTATTTTTGACTCACATAAGAAAATGCATAATTAGATTGCTTACCTTGGTCAAATAATTACATCTCATTTTCAAAGCCTTCAATGAGGCCTTCATACTGGGCTACTACTTCTTTGTCATTCTCATCACATAATTGGATGCAAGTTTCATCTTTTTCTAAACACAAACTCACCTTATTCACCTCAAAATGTTGTTTAACCTCTTTTTTACTTGGTTTTAATCCTCATTCTATACCTTTGCATCTCTTCTTTGAGTTGTTTGCATAATAACTTCTTCTACATTATCTCTTCTCTCATTATTTGTATCCTTTTTCTCTTCACTAGTAGTTTGATTAGCTGATGTCATGTATTCATTCTCATGACCCATCCTCAACATTGGTTCTCCATTTCTCTTATCTACTCTAGCATGACTAGCAACTTATCCATTTGCTACCTCATCTCTATCATCTCCTTCTCCATATCTATTCTCTTCTTGGTGTCATCTTGGACCATCTTATTCTTGTGGTAACTTCTCTCATCAACTATGCCATATTTATTCTTAACTCTCTCTTTCCTCATATCCTTAAATATTTTTATCAAATCCTTGGCCTCATTTAGACCTATACCTCTTTCTAACAAGCCTTCACTCACTTGCCACTTCTTGACCATTCACTTGGTCTATCTTCTCTCTCTCTTGACCTCAACTAGGTCTCTCTTCTCTTGTAATTTCAATAGGAAACTATTATCTCTCATTTATCTTTCCAAAAACTCTCTCAATAAAAAATCCACACTTGGCTATAGGGCTACTACCATCTCTTATCCTTTCATTCATAACTGATCACTTTGCATGAATAAATAAAAAATATCAATTAAAAACTAAACATAATTTGTAACTTTTGTTTGATGACCTACTTGATATTATTATCCCAATTATATATGGATATGATACCAGATGATGTATATCTTCTCTCAATCTCTTCTCAATTCAACCTTTGATATCTGCATACATCAACACTTGCAAACAAACTATATCTTCTTTACCTTATCTGATAATTCTCTATTGGTTTCATGAAATCATATCTTTTAAGGCCTATTACTTAGGTTATTTGATTGGATTTAATCTATCCTTATTATCCTTTCAAACCTCTCCTACCATCTATTCTTTCATATCATTCACTTCCTATCTCCCTTGCAACCTCCTCTTACCCTAACATTCACAAACTCTTTACTTCACTAGATCAATATCTATAATTGATTGATATTGGTCTTATATACACTTTATTTATCATTTATATCCTCTATGAGAATTTACTAACTTGTCTCAACTCAACACACCACTCCTTACAACCTTAAGTATCCACTTTGCATCTTAATCTTTCAACCACCCTTCTAACTTAGTAGCCTTTTTAAACTATTTTTCTTGTAGTATAATCAAGTTTTAAAAATATAATGATTTTTATAAGTACCCTCTATTTTTTTTGTTATTACCATGAAGTTTCAAGCTCTAATTCATTGTCTAGGTGTCATTTCTAACACCTCATTAGACCTAATTATGTCTCTTCCCTTCTACTTAGTACATAGTCATCTATTACGGTACATAATGAGGATGTACAATTACAAAACCTAAAAAATATTTTTATACACTATAAATTAGATCAAAATACAAAATCTAACTTTTTTTCACTAGTTACAAATAAATATATTCCACTTTTTTTGTTGTTGCCCTATTCTGGGGTTTCTACATGCTTTCACAGGCCTAAGAGGGATAAAAAATGATTCAATGAGTTTTGGATGACTTTGAAATAAATTTAAGGTTTTTTTTAGGTCATAATAAAATTATTACAACTTCCTAATACATTTACATCTCTTGAAAAACTCTTCAACACATCCCAATCATGAATTTTGTGAGTCTTTGAGGGCACAATTTGCATGTGCATATTTGAGAGACTTCTTAGAATTTAATGAATATTTATTATTTTAAAAATTTTATATGACCTAAAATAGTTTTTTATGACATTTAATCACCTTTTAAATTTTTTATAACACCTTATTTAATCCTCTATAATGCTATAAACAAGTATTCCACTATACTCAGTGTGTGTACAATTTGTCTATGCATAAGCAAATAGGGTTAACTCTACATTTAGATTTATCAAATGCCTTAAATAGATCATAAAAGGTTATAATAACTCCACCATGATCTTATAAAATTTAATTTTATCATAAAACACTCCACTCCACACATTATTCAATCTTTCAAACAAGGTTTCAACAATTCATTATTGCATAATTTACCTGCTATAGAAAAAGACATAGTTTTAAATACATTCAAACTTACTTGAAGATTGGAAATTTTATCTCATTTATTTAATTAAAAATTATGTCTTGATATTCCATCTTCATTCTCTATAAAAATTCTTTCATGTATATGATTTTCTATTGAAGATTAACCCTAACTGCTTGATAGTAACTAGTTAGCAAGATATCAACATAGTCTTACCCTGAATGTTATCTTGGAACCAAATATACACATTAATAAAAGTTTAATAAAATTAAACACATATATTAATCCTAAAATAAATTTAGACCCTTTGGACATATTTATTTTCTTCCTTTATTTCTTTTTTAAAGTGATTATACATAGAATTATTGTTTTAGATCTACAGGGTATTATTTTCTTACAACTTGCATTCTAGAACACTATTACAAAAGTCTTAAAGCACTCCATACATCAAAATAGAGTCACAAAAAATTATATAAAAATTTATATAGAAATATTATTTCAAAAAATACAAATTCATTGATTATAAGTATGTACATGCAACAACTCTATTCTTTTGACATAATATAGAGGTCTCAATGCTCTTCCATTTTTCTCCTCTCTGTACCTCTATCCCTCTCCAATACCAAAAATAAATTCCTAAGAACCCTCCTATCTATGAGACAGAAAATTCCTATATCAAACCAAAAACTTGTTATAAAACATAAGAAATTGCCTACCTTCCATAACTGCCCTCAAAAGGTTTACATTCAATATTCTTGATTTTTGCCAATTTCCACGTCTTGTATGTTAAAACACCCTATTGGACTTATCTAAAATCAATTAAAAGTTTTCACTAACATGAAATTCCTCAATGATGTAACCAAAGACTCCTAACATACTAATCCAATTTCAAATTTTCAAAATAGTGTTTTGGCAAGAAATTCTTCCAAGCCAAGAACACCTCACACAAGGACACTTCATGACTTCTAACACTATCCTATGGTACTTATTGGACCTTTGACACCAAAATAAACCTAAAAACAACTGTTTACATAATATTATTTGATTTCTCTACATTATTTAACTTAAAGTGTTTCAAAAACTTTGTGATCAATATGGGATCCTTGGACCACTCATTCCATCTAGAGCTTTGATCAGCTTCTTTCTCTACATCAGGACCTCTAGAGACTGTGCTGCATCTAAGAAGTTTTTGTATATGGGCTAACATTTATAGTGACTTGTAGGGAAGCATGCTTGCTATGCTTGAGAATCCAGACTAATTTCCTTATCCAATCCATGGGGCATATGAAGTCAAGTCTCTCTCTAACAAGGTTGACCCTTTCTATAACTTCGTCTTGAAACAAAAGGACAAAGAACAACAATAAAAACAAAGGAAAGTGCAAGCAAGAACTTGAAGGAAATAAATAACAACTAACCTACTAAAAAAATGTGCATAAAGGCACTTAGATAAAATCATGAAATCTACCTACCCTAAACTAACCAAATAAATTATAACCTATACAAAACCATTGACTAGTTGTACAAAATGGCTGCCCTTTTTCACTAATTTAATATACTTTATAGGCTTGAGGTCAGCCAACCAAATATGGAGGAGTGGATAATGAATGCATTGACAATATACCTCTCCAAAAAATAAAATAAAAATAAACTTACCCACTCAATCTAACAAATTGGACATACAAGCATTTTGGAGAGTGTAGGAAAGCTGATCTCACTCTTTTTGATGCTCAAATTTATGCTCTAAATTAAGCATAACCTATGATGGATCCTCCTTGTCATCTTCCAATCGAGCTAGGTACCTGATAGGACATCTTCTTATCAATATAAGCACTGAGAAATCAATTTTCATCTCACTCTTGCACTTTGTTTCTCCATCATTTTATTCTTCAGGTGCAATTAGATCATAGTATTCTTGAAACACATGCTCATATTGAGAGCTCTATTCACCCTCAAGGTTCTCTTCCATCACACAAAGTGGTGGTTCATCAAGCTACATTTCTTAAACACTCAATACATCTTCCTCATCAACCTCACTTAAGATCTCATCTTTTTGCTCAATTACAAATGAGGGTTGATTTGAATATCTAAGGTCCAAAAAAACAACTTTGTCTTACGTAAGGTTTGATTTCCCTTTTTTCAACTCCAATCCATCAAGGATATCTTCATTTGACAACTCACCCTAAAGTGAACCATCCTTTGGTTCTCAATTTTGATCCTCTTCTTGATCTATCTAGAATGAAATTTTAATAGTCTATTCAAGGTCTACTCCATTTTCAACTTAAGGATTATCCTCATCAAGATCCAATTAATTAGAATTAAAGCCATGCTAGGAAGTTTAGTTCAAACCTGACTCTTCCCAGTCTGAATGAAGTGGGTTACCTATTATGATTTCTTGATCATAGACATTTACATTGTCTTCTTCAGGTTCATCTATGACTGCAAGCTTCTCCTCTATCCTTTGTAGAATGAGCTCTTTATCGAAGAGGGAGATGGTGGGAGGGTGAAAAAGCTCACCTTACTTGCATATTATGATATTATCCTTCCATCTAGGGACTTTGAATGGTCTCTTTGGTAGATCTTGAGGGAAGGAGAGAGAGTATCTAAATTCTTGTACATTTAGATCATTGAGCTAATCTATGGTTACTTGATCGGCTTTTGGCACAACTTGTTCCTCCTCCAAAATTGCCTATTGGACTGCCTCAACTAGCACTACATCTTTATGAAAGCCTTTCTGAATTGACTTTCATGATGGAAAAGTGTAGGAATCAACCTCTTTTTATTGAACTGGTTCTTGGAATTTCATGACTAATCTTCCTTTTTATGCATGCTTTCCTTGATTGATTTCCATGAGGGGAATGTGTAGAAAATAACTGCATTTTCTTAATTTTGAATCTCTTCATCTTTCCTCATTTTTATCTCTAATTACTTGATTTGAATATCTATATTATAGTTTAAAAGCCTCCCTTTAAGGTGGTCAGTGCCCTCATGAAGATCAAGAACACAAGAGGGATAGTATGAGATACAAGAGGATTCTTGTGGAAGATAAGTAGGATCTTAGATATCAACAATAGGCTATTCCACAATAGTCTCCTTTATTTGAAAGCTCCTTTAGATTGAATTCAAAGAATTGAAGGTTTGAGGAACACATGAAGAACTAGG
Source organism: Torreya grandis (assembly GCA_037957365.1). Lineage (NCBI taxonomy): Eukaryota > Viridiplantae > Streptophyta > Pinopsida > Cupressales > Taxaceae > Torreya > Torreya grandis. Next base: position 2,381,272 of record JARHVA010001477.1, read on the forward strand.
AATACTCGAAAGGTGACTTGGAATGGCCTCTTGGGGAAGAATGGGTAGAATATATGAGGGATGAGGTGGTGTATATGAAGATACATAAGATTGATGGAGTTGGACCTATTGTTATTCAAGGCTTCTTAGCTTATCCTTGATTTTCTAAATGTAACCACTTACATCCATCATCTCACCCATGAAGCTCTTCCAATTTGCTTTCTCAAAAGGTGCCCATATCTCTTTTATTTGTTGTGATGCACCTCTTATGCCATGAATAATGTGGTTAGGGATATTTTGACCATATCCCCTCCATGTATTAAGGTCTATTATTCATCTTTCATAGCCTGAGATCATTTGTCTCCAACTTGAAATGGATTGGTTTGAGGAGTACTTAGGGACATTTTGAGCCTGAGGAGGCTGTTAAACTAAATCTTGAGAACCACTTGGGGTGAAACCATAAACATTAATAATATGATATGAAGGATGAAAAGGTAGAGAAAAATCATTTTGACCTAAAGAGTGATGGTACATACCAAATAATGATGACTAGGTACCTAGGCTGCTTACATCCAGAAGATTAGATTTAGAGTCACCATTGGTGCTAGCTTGCTTGCTTCCAAAAGATGATTAGAGGGAATACACACCAAAAATCTTTCCACTCTCTTGGAACTGGTCCCACTAAGCATGCTATAAATTTTATATCTCAAATTTTCACCCTTAAAGAGGGTTCTTTTGTCCCTTTCTAATTTGATCTATACAATGGGAACAACCCCAGACTGTGGGTTACCTATGGTGGGGCTAAACCTCCAAAGAAGGATGGATTCCTCTTTGATGCTAACCTAAAACTAATGCTTGCATAAAGAAAAGGGTTAGAAAGAGTATTAAGGGATATTAATAATGCTAATAAGGAAATGACCAAATAAAAATAGGAAATTCCCATAAGTTTGAAACCACACTAGATCTATAGAAGTCAATGTTATCTCACATAATCTCTCAATCCCAATCTAATTTGCATAATTATTTCATAGTAGATGTTCAGGAAGAAATGAATGAAAACAAATAGGATCTCTAAGACTCACTGAAATCTCACACTAATGTAAAAAAGAACACTAATATATACTTATAACTTAGCTTGAATACACCCTAGAAAAGGAGCAAGAAAGAAGGACCATGTATGAGGAAGATTCTCTTTCACACAATACCATAGTGCATGACTCACTCAACGCAGATCCAATGCAAGAGATAGGTAGATAAAGTCTTATTCCATCAAGAGTTAGTTCTTACAAATTCTTGATAGGGTTGATTCTAATCAAGATGAGAATATTTTGCAATATCTCAAAGAGTATCCATGTCTCCCAAAAAGATGAAATTTATAAAATCTAAAAACCATTACCAAATGGAAATAATGGGATAATATAGATAAATAGAGAAGAGAGAAGAGGTAATCTACTATCTAAGAATAATCAATGAGTTGCCACCTATCAAGGGATGCTCTGCCATCTTTTGGTCTAATCAGAACTAGTCTATCACCAACACTTAGCCTAGTTTTACTCCAATTAGTCTTCAAGTCCTTCTCATTTGTTGAGAGATCTACTAGAAGATAAGGGTTTTATTTTTCATGATAATTCATGACCTCACTATGAAAGGAAACCCTTAAATACTTTTTAAAAGAATTGAAAGTTTTAACTACTTTTCTAACCATTAGGTCTCTTTTCTTTGATCTTCCACGCTACCCTCCACTTATCTTCATTATGAGGATAAAATCCTCATATCTCAAAATTGATAGAGCCATGTGATATATGCTTTGAGTGGTGTTTTATCAAGATAATGAATCAGGATGCTCCTCCATTAATCATATATATCTACCCCTACATGGGAATCTAAACTTGGGTCCTGTTGTAGGCTAGAATTTCACCCTTATGGGGGAGATTTTTAGACTCTCTCACTCCCAGCTACAATATTGGAACAACCTCAAGCTGTGGGCATATTGTGGTGAGGTTGAACATCTAGGATTTTTAATGAGGCTAGCTCCTTAGATGCTTCACTTTGGCTTATTTCCCACACTAAAATCTACTACTGACTAAGGAAAAGAGAGAGAAAGATAACATGAAAGGGAAACCTAAGCTAAGGATGGTGATGCACCAAAGTATTATGAAATGATCCACTTTCAACCTAGAAACCTTAACAACTACTAATGAGCCTAACCAGGACATAGACTATTCTGATCCTATCTCAATGCCACAAGAATAAGTATTTTGTATGGAGGTCATAGAGAAACCCTACAATTTGAAGGACAAAAATAAATAGGTTTGTATGAGACACTATAACAATGTGACACTTTAAAAAGGAACTAATGTCTAACACTTCACACAACCTACAAGGAACTAAAATAATTAAAGAAAGATACATAGATAACCTAAAGATGATGAAAAAGGGCATACATCTGTAAGTTAAACTCCAATAATGTACACTTGACTTCAAACTAGAATTAGAAAATTCATCTTATTGCTTCAAGAAAGTGTTTACAAGGCAATTTTGACAAAGTCACTCTATCATTAGTTGAGGGTCCCTTTTTTAGGCTCAAAAACCTATATATATAGCAAAAATGGCTGAGAGAAGAAGGGGATCTCATGATAAAATGGAGAGTGGGGTCATAAATGGATGTAACCACCATTGTTGTCCTTAAGCTCTTTATATTCACAGTGTGCAACTATCTTGACCATGAGATAAACCATCCAAGATTATCACAAATCTCCTCAAGCCCCTCATGCATTCAAGTCTCCCTTTTTTGGAACTAATAAAGTCATGTCAAAGGTAGCTACATGTCTCTAACAAGTGTGGATGATTTGATCTTTGCATTTAAAACATGTCATGCCCCTTCACTTTGCATGTCCTACATGTATAAGGATGAAATACCCATATCTTTGAATTTAGACTAAGCCATGTTGCTTTTACATTGAGTTGATATTTGTTAGAGATGATGGCCATGTCAAAGGATGAGGACTTCTCCATTAATTACACCTACTAGATCCTACTTTGAGACCTAGACTAGATCTTTCTTATAGATGGAAAACCAATCTAAAGACATTAGTTTTCCTGTATCCATTTATGTCGATGTAAGTCCATACAAATCCAAATGACAACTTATAGGGGTTTATATTTTGACATTTGTGGGTCTGTCATGAGATATTTGAATCCTAATGGCTATTCACTGAGCTTAAACTTTGACATTGGTGCAAACATCAGGTTTTCTTCAGATACTTTCTTGTGGGCCTCTTTCTTTTAGGCATTTTCTTTTAGACAATTTACTTGAACAATTTTTGCAAACTTTTGCTCAAAGGAATTAAACATTGGAATTTTTGAGAATGACCCTTCAGATTTTAAAAAGTCCTTTGGAGAAATTCCCTTTTTGAAGGAAAAGTATCTTTTGGCCACATAAAAAATGCCTCTTTCTAAAGGAAAAGTACCCTTCAAAACTTTTGTAAATGTCCTTTGGTTACTTGAAATGAACCATCAAATTTTTGGAAAAGACCCTTCAAACAAATTTGCTTCAGTCACCTTCCCAAAAGAAAAAGTCTTCGAGACTTTTGTAAAGGTCCACTTCCTCAAAAAGTACCCTTCAGAATTGATGCATAAGACACTTTGGCATGGAAATGACTCTTTAGAAAAAGAGTTTTTGTCCTTTACTTTGAAAATACCCTTCAAAATAATTGAAATTTCCCTTTTCCCTGAGAAAAGATATCTTTCAAAATTTTGAAAAAGCCCTTTGGGACTTTGAGAATGCCCTTAAAAATTTGAAAAGGTCCCTTGGGTTTTCTTGTTTTGACACTTTTTCCTGAAGGAATTCCTTAAAAAAAATTTCCTTCAGCCTTTTGAAAAGAATCCTTGGCTTTTTGACTTTGGGACAAAGGTTTCGAAAGAAATTTGTCTTCGAGAAAATTGTCTTAGACAATTTTCTCGAAGGAAAAGTGTCCTTTGGCTTACTGAAAAAGACCATTTATTTAGAAACAATACCTTCGAGGAATTGAAAAGTACCTTTCATAAATTGTTTTGAAAAAAATTATGAAATAATTTATTTCACTTAGTCTTCATACAAAGTCCAAAAGAATGAGCAAGTAAAGACTTATCAGAATAAGAGATTTTGTAATTAGCCCTTTTAGTCTATGGGATCTTCTAGGTTTGTGCTTAAACCTGTGAAAGTTTGATTTTGTGAAAGCCTTACTTGGATACTCTATATTTTCAAAATTTTGATCCATTTATAAGCCTTTGATCCACTACTTCATCAAACCATGCAAGAGATTTATATGTGGGCTAAAAATGGCCAACATCTTTAGTGGCTCATAAGGGTTGCATGCCTGCCAATGCAAGAGAATTTAGACCATGTTGCCTCATCAAATCCATCCATTGGTCATGGAGTCAAGTCAATTTTTCATTGAAATGGAACCTCCCCTTGAATCAATAAGGACAACAAAAACAAAACAAACACTGTGCCCAAGGCACTTAGGGAAGGCAAACACACAACCAAAAAGGATGTACACAAGGCACTTAGGAGAAAACATGAAAAGCTATAAAAAATGTCCAATATATATAATGGCTAAATATAATTATAATATCAAGGTTTTACATGAATCCCATTGATTGGGATGGGTATTACCTCTCCATCTAGTCGGGTCAGTTCAAAAGCATTATGTTTTTTGCATCTGTGGATCAAATAAGGACCACTCCACAAGCTATAAAAATTGGTATGGTTGCCTAGCTTGGACTTGTTTGAATCCCACTTGAGGACTAGATCCCCTTATTTGAAGTCCCTTTCCATGGTTCTCTTGTTAAATGATTTTTTGACTTGAGCTTGATGTGACTCTAGTGTTTTCATTTCAAGGTCTCTCATTTCCTCAAGCTCCATGAGTTCTACAAGTCTCACATGGATGGGCTCATCTTACATCAACTCCAACTAATAAGCTAGTTATAATGTAGGTGGCTCAAGAGAAATGGGCAACTTGGCCTTCCTTCCATATATTAAGACATATAGAGAATTGCCAATGGTAACTTTAGGAGTCACTCTGTCAACCCACAAGGCTATCTTTAGTTTAGTGTGCCATGTCCTCTGATTCTCTTCCATAGTTATCCTAATGATTCTTATCAAATTTTTATTTGTGGAATTAGCTAGTCCATTTCCTTGAGGATAATAGTTGGAAGAGGTGTTGAGGTAGATGTCTATCTTGACAACCCATTCACTTATTTTCATACTAAGGAATGCTAATGCATTATCAAAAATGATAGTGGATGAAATGCCAAACTTGGTCACAGTGCTATCATAGAAGTCTAGGATTACACTTTCATTAGATTCTTTCAACATGATGGCTTCTACCCACCTGGTGAAGTAGTCAGTTGTAGTAAGCACCCATCTATGCCCTACACTTGATGGAGGGTTGATCATTCTTATGAAATCTAGCCCCTATTGCATGAAGGGTTGCTATACCTGAATTAGGTGGAGAGGAAGGGATGTCAATATTTGCTTACCCATAAATAAATCACTCTTTTAGCATTTCCTAACCCATGCATGAGCATATTTGAAGAGGTTGGGATAATAATAACTAGCCCTCATTATCTTTATTGTTGTGGTTTTTGGAGAAAAATGGCCTCCTATAGGCCCATCATGGAATTACTCCAAGAGCCTTGTCACTTGGCCATCATCTATACACCTTAGGAGCACTACATTGAGCTCCTTTCTAAATAAAACCCCATCAACCAATGCATAAGGTATATATTTAAGTCTAAAATACCTTCTCTTTGCCCTATCCATACCTTGTGGGCACTCACCTATTAGCAAGAAATGTGTCATATCATGGAGCTAACTAGTGTGAAGTAGAGGTGAATCTATCTATGAGTTGTCTCATATCACCATGCAAACCTATTTTTCCTTATGAAGGTCATCAACCATATATGCACACAAGCCTTTACCTCTTACTAGCTTAGTGACCTTGATCCCCATGTCATACTTTGTGACCTTGGTAATCCAACCAACTCTCTTTTCATTCAAGTCTTTGTTAAGAAGGAAGTATCTCACTCTAGGGTAAGACACCATAAGATAGATTTTTCTATTGGAGAGCATTGGCCTAAACTTTTTAAGGCTTCTTACCATTGCAAGGAATTTTTTTCTATGAAATTATATCTCACCTCATACCCCTCACACCTCTAACTAAAAAATGTCCAGTCCTTCACCATTCTTTTGCATCAACATAGCTGATATATTGTAAATATTTGCAAAGGCATAAAATATTAAATCCCTTGAGAAATTAGGATTCATGAGTGTGGGTGCTAGGGCAATGGCTTTCTTGATAGCCTCAAATGCTAAAATACATTCATTTGACCAAGTAAACACTTGGTTCTTCTTCAACATAGTAGTGATGGGTTTGATCAAGTCTAAAAAATTGGGTATAAACCTTCTCACAAAGTTTATTTTCCCAAGGAAACTTTAGAGTCCCTTCTTATGCTTGGGTAAGGATAAGGCCAAGATGACACTTATTCTATCAGGATCAATAGTTAATCCTTATTTTGAGATAATATGTCCCAAGATTTTGCCTTCATAAATAACAAACACACACTTATTTGGATTCAAAGAGATCCCATACTCTCTACATCTATCAAAGATCAACCTTAGGTGGTCCATGTGTTTGTCAGCATCCTTTGAGAAAACTATGATGTCATCCAAGTAGACCAACACCATTTGATTTAGCATCCCTTGGAAATCCATGTCCATGGCTCTTTGGAAAGTTTCCCCAATATTTGATAAGCCAAAAGGCATATTTTGGTATGCATACATGCCCCATTTTGTGGTGAAGGAAATATTATACTGATCTTCTTTATTTACTAATACTTGGTTGTAACTTGAATATCCATCCAAAAGAGAAAAATATTCTGAAGTCACAACTATTTGAATAAGCTGCTCCATGGTGGTAGATGGTAATGGTCCTTCAAAGAGACCCTATTCAGATCTCTAAGGTCAACACACAACCTAATCTCCCCACTCTTTTTCCTTACAGGCAACAAATTGGCTACCCATGATGAGTGCTTGATGGGAAAGATGATCTTGGATTCAATTAACTTGGTCAGCTCTCTCCTCATAAACTCTTCTATTTTGGGGTTAACAGGCCTTTATTTTTGCCTCACAGGCTTATCATTAGCCTCTAATTCTATAGTATGTTGGGCTAACTTTGGATCAAAACCTTTCAAGTCACTATATTCCCAATTAAAGATGTCTGAATATTCCTTATAAAGTTCAATGAAATCATGCTTTTCTACCTCATTACTTACCTTGTCCTTAAAAATAAGGACTCTTTCATAGTTATCCTCTTTAGTTGACATCACTAACTTATCTTTCCTCATATGGTCTCCCTTATGGAAAATAATTTCAAGGGTGACTATCCCTTTAGGAAGTTTTTTAGACTTTAGTTGAACAATTTGATCCTCGTATTGATGTTGAAATTTACCTTGGTTCATTTAGGAAAAATCTACTTATTGCTATAAGAAACAAGTAATTTATTTGTCATTATTGAAGACCTACGAGTGGGCTTCATTATCTGGTACTGATGGTATCACTACTAATTTAACATGTGGTTAAACCTTGGCCTCTTTTAGATTACTTGGAATATCAAACTGGGCTCCCACAACTGCCAACCTGTCAGCATGTTGATTCTAGTTTCTTGGCATAACTTGAATTTTAAAGGCTTTGAAATCTTCAATTAGGTCTCATACTCTATTTTTGTAAGACTTCATCAAATGATTCTTTGTAATGTTCAAGCCCTTGAATTGGTTCACTATAAGCTCACTATCTCCATATGCTTGCAATATTTTGATTCCCCTCTTATTGGCCCATTAGAAACCATGCATTAGGCCTTCATATTCTACTACATTGGAGGTGAAATTGAAATGGAACCTATAAGAAGAGATATACTTATAATCTAAAGGGGAAACTAGCATTGGCCCTACACCTACTCCATTTTTACTCCTTGAACCATCAAAGAATAACTTACACATACCATTGAGGTCTCCTTTAGGTCCATAGAGGGAAGGCATGAGTTGATTTTATTCATGTAGAAAATAAACACCTATGTCTCTTTCTTCAACACCTTCTAAAGGGTTGAGAAATTGATTATCCCCCCATAGCTCATCCAAGAATAAGTCTAGAATCTCCTCAGGATAAGTATTCAATTCTTGACCAATTGTAAATTCATCCTCATCAAGGATAGTACAATTGAAGTTTATGCTATCTGGCTCATGGGGCTCAATGTGAAATTGTGTCATGAGCTCAACCTTGATTGATACCTTAGTCCCATACCTTGTTCTAAAATCCATGTAGGAACAAATTATTGCTAGATAACTCCCAATTTTGGCTGTGAATTATCTAGAAAGGCATAATACAAAGTGAGGAGTTACATCAGGGATTAACACTGATCCAAAACTTAGAAGTTTTGATTGATAGATATTTCAAGAACACAAAACTAACATAGTAACAATGGATTCTCTGAGAAGAGATAATTTATTACTCAAGATTGCAATGAAAACATATGCTTATCTCTGGGAAGAGATGTCTAATTTACATTTTAGGTTACATCTTCATTTATACACATTTTTAAGGTAGGAGGAGGATGTGGAAGGTCACCAATATCAAGGGAAATTAAGTGGTTCAAATTCCATGATTTAAAATAATACAAAATTCAAGGAATTACTATTTTTAGATTGAACTACTAAAATTGAAATTTGGGAAACTCACCACATTCAAAAACCACTAAGAAAATATCTTTCCATTTGACCACGTTCTCCTCATTCTTAGCTTTTCAATAGTTTAAATGGGGATTAAATCAGAGCTATGGTGCAAAAGTTATGGCTCTTGAAAGTTATGTCATCAATTGGGGTAGAACCGTCACCTGAATTGTCACCTAAATTGTTTCCCAGATCAAACACATCATAATCCATTGAAACACTAAGACAAGCATGTAGGGTTAGAATCAAATACTTGATACTAGATGGATTTGTGGAAGAACTATCAAGTTATAGAACTCCCTGAGATTGAGGTTCATATTTTAAACCAAGCTAGTTTGCTATTTACTTTGGCATCACCAAAGTACTTGCTCCACTATCTACCATGCAGTTATGTACCAAGGAGTCACTAATGATTAAGGAAATGTAGAATGAAGTAGGTTTGACCAACTTAATTTATCCTTTTATTATAGGATTTTGGGTTGCATTGATGAGGGCCTCAATCTCTTTGCTTGGTTATTTGCCTTTAGTTGTTGTAACATCTATCTTGGAAAAACCTTCTTGAAGGATATGCTCTTGACCAAGCATAGAAAGCATGTCCCACATTAGTACATTCACACTAGATTTATTCATTTGCTCAATAATGTTGATTGGTGGACCACCAACCTTCACCCATGCTTTGGGGGCCAATACTATTGTTTGTTGAATTTGTGAGCTTTGTGGATTAAAATGGGTCCTTTGATTCTAATTTTTAGGAGGTGTCAAGACCTTTGGAGTGACAATATGCTCATTAGGCTTAGGAAATGAAGGATTAATGATAGGAGGTTCCTTGAATGCTTCTTGATTACCATCTATATTCCTTCTTTTTAACTTTGTATTAGCTGTTATTGGAATGTATGCTTGGATAGAACTACCCTATTGATTGAGTGCATAAAACTCTCCTTTCTCACTGATGACCGTTGTAGCATATAATTAGTTTGGCACCTAATTAGATTCTTGGTCTTGTGGATACTATCTTGGTTTTGTCATCATGGGGATCTCTGTGTTCTTAGTCATTAAGGCTTAATTATATCCATAAGCAATAACTTGCTACTATTAGTCATTAAATGCCTGGTTAAAACCATTAGTTGGGACAATGGATTGCCCAAAAGATTGATCCCAAAGAATGGTCCCTTCAACCTCTTGAGCCATATTATTTTGAATAGGAATCAAGGAGTTAGAAGAGCCTATGGCATTTGGGTTATAGCTACTCTGCTTATTGTAGCTAGGTTGTCCTTACCCTTCCTCATGGTTCTGGTTTTGGAAATTTCCCTTGACGGGTGGTCTATTCCCTTGATAATATTGTTGCTAAGACTGATATGGGACTTGATAAGGTTTATTAAATTTATCTTGCTACCTATTAACATTTACCAAATCATTTCCCAAGGATTGGAGCATGCTCTTAATTTCTAGATAGTTTTTTTGCTCTTGGGAGTCACTTGACCTGCTAGTGGAGGTCTTTTCCTACTTAGGTGAAGGTATAGCAATAATTGTTGGAGTTGGAAGAATAACACCAAGTGGGATAATAACCGTAGGGGGTGGTCTAATTTTAAATAAAAGAGGCATTTAGGGTCTAGGAGTAAGCTTTAAGGCCTAAACTAGGTAATTTTCTACTTTAATAGCCACCTCATAAGCATCTAACAATATGTCCCCTCCCATGGATTGGATCATTATAGCTATATCTCTATTTAGAGCCTTCAAGTAGTATAAGAACACAAAGTTAGGGGATGGTCTAATCAAGGCTAGAATTCTATCCCAAGATTTTTGGAATCTTGTGTTGAAGTCTTGCATGACTTCATGGGGGGCTCTCTTGATTGTGGTAAGCTATTCTACTAGTGATAAATGGTCACTCTTGTTTGCAAATCTATTACACAAGTCCACTCCTAGCTAATTCCATGATTGAATAGAATTAGGAGCTAAGCCTCTATACCAATATAAAGCTTTTCCCTTAAGGGATATAACTAGTAGTCTAATAGCTATATTTTTTACAACGACATTATGGATATTACAAAAATTGGCTATGTCATTGATGTTTTTAGTAGGGGTTATAGATTGGTATCCTTTAAAATATGGGACACTTTTGAGAGCTGCTACTAGTATAGGATCATATTGTGGAAGATTCAAAGGACATTGGCCACTAAAGCCTACAAAATATCTTTGGGGAATCATGGTAATAGGGGGAATTATCAAGAGGTTTCTTGCAAGGGTAGGCCTTGAGACTGGGTTAGGAAAAGGTTTCCTTATGTATAGAAGAGTATTGGCAAAACTTAACCTTTTAGATAAATTTATGGGGAGTTCCAAAAACTCAAAAGGAATACCTCTAGAAGTTGATCTTATAGTCACCTTTGGCATGAAAGATAGTTACTTTTCTACCATCAAATTACTGAGTGTTCTTTGGAGTTGCCAGATACTGAAAGATGAAAACTATAACCACTACAAATTGATCAAAATAGCATCAAAATTTACCAATCTTCCTCGAAAGTGGTCTTATCAGGTGTGCCAAAAATTATTGTAGGATAGAATTTCACCCTTGTGGGAGAGCTTTTCAGACTCTCTCACTCTCAGCTATAATATTGGAATAACCTCAGGCTATGGGCATCTTGTGGTGAGGTTAAACCTCTAGGTTTTTAAATGAGGCTAGCTCCTGAGATGCTTCACTTTGGCTTATTTCCCACACTAAAATATATTTTTGACTAAGGAAAAGGGATTGAAAGATAACATGAAAGGGAAACCTAAGATAAAGATGGTGATGCACCAAAATATGAAATGATCCACTTTCATCCTGGAAACCTTAACAACTACTAATGAACCTGTCCAAGACACAGACTATTCTGATCTTATCTCAAGGTCACAAGCATAAGTATTTTGTATGGAGGTCGAAGGGAAACCTTGTAATTTGAAGGACATAAATAAATAGGTTTGTATGAGACACTATAAATTTGTGACACTTCAAGAAGGCACTAATGTCTAACACTTCACACAACCTGCAAAGAACCAAAAGAATTAAATCAAGATACGTAAAAAACCTATATATGATGAAAAAGGGCATACATCTGCAACTTAAACTCCAATAATATACACTTAACTTCAAACTAGAATCAAAAAATTCATCTTATTGCTTCAATAGAGTGTTCACAAGGTGATTTTGAAAGAGTCACTCTATCATCAGTTGAGGGATCCCTTTCTTAGGCTCAAAAACCTCTATATATAGTAGAAAGGGTTCAGAGAAGGGGCTCTCATGAGAAAATAGAGAGGGGGGTCATAAATGGATACAACCACCACTATTGTCCTTGAGCTCTTTACATTCAAAGTGTGAAACTACCTTGACCATGAGATAAACCATCCAAAATCACTATAAATCTCCTCGAATCCCTTATGCATTCAAGTCTCCCTTTTTTGGAGCTGAGAGAGCTATGTCAAAGGTAGCTGCGTGTCTCTACTAAGTGTGGATGATTTGATCTTTGCATTTAAAACTTGGAATGCCCATTCAATTTACATGTCCTACATGTATAAGGATGAAATATCCATATCTTTGAATCTAGACCGAGCCATGATGCTTCTATGTTGAGCAACTATTTGTCAGAGATGAAAGCCATGTCAAAGGATGAGGACTTCTCCATTAATTGCACCTACTGGCTCCTGCTTTGGAACCTAGACTAGATATTTTCTATAGATGGAAAACTAATCTAAGGACATTAGTTTTTCTATATCCATTTATGTCAATGTAAGTCCATTCAAATCCAAATAGATACTTGCAAGGTTTTAGATTTTGACATTTGTAGGCCCATCATGGGATATTTGAATCCTAACAGCTATTCACTGAGCTTGAAATTTGACATTAGCAAGAATGTCATGTTTCCTTCGAACACTTTCCTATGACCCTCTTTCTTTTGGGCTTTTTATTTTAGATAATTTTCTTGAACAATTTCTGTGGACTTTTTCTTGAAGGAATTAAACTTTAGACTTTTTGAGAATGACCCTTTGGATTTTAAAAAGCCCTTTGGAGAAAGGCCCTTTCTAAAGGAAAAGTATCTTTCAACCACTTCAAAAATGCCCCTTTCTAAAGGGAAAGTACCCTTTAGAACTATTGTAAATGTCCTTTGGTTACTTGAAATGAACCATTAGCTTTTTGGAAAAGACCCTGCAGACAAATTTGCTTTGGCTACCTTCCCAAAAGAAAAAGTCTTTGGGACTTTTGCAAAGGTCAACCTCCTCAAAAGTTACCCTTCAAAATTACTACATAAGACACTTTGTCATGGAAATGACTCTTTGAAAAAATATTTTTGGCCCTTTGCTTTAAAAGTGCCCTTTAAAAGAATTGAAAATGCCATTTTCCTTAAGAAAATATATCTTTTAAAATTTTGAAAAAGCCCTTTGGGACTTTGAGAATGCCCTTCAGAATTTGAAAAGGTCCCTTGGGCTTTCTTGTTTTAGAACTTTTTCTTGAAGGAATTCCTTCAAAAAAATTTCCTTCGGCCTTTTGAAAAGAGTCCTTCAGCTTTCTGACTTCGGGACAAAGGTTCTAAAAGAAATTTTCCATCGAGAAAATTATCTTGGACAATTTTCCCAAAGGAAAAGTGTCATTTGGCTTGCTGAAAAAGACCATTTCTTAGGAAGAATACCTTTGAGGAATTGAAAATCACCTTTCAAAAATTGTTTTAGACAAAAGTCCAAAACAATTTCTTTCACTTAGTCTTCATACAAAGTCCAAAAGAATGAGCAAGTAAAGACTTAGCTGAATAAGAGATTTTGCACTCAGCCCTTTTAGTCTATGGGATCTTCTAGGTTTGTGCTTAAACTTGTGAAAGCTTGATTCTATGAAAACCTTGATTGGATCCTCTCTATTTATAAATGTTGGATCCATTTCTAATCTTGTGATCCACTGCTTCATCAAACCATGTAAGAGCTTTATATGTGGGCCAAAAAAGGCCAATAGGGCCATTATAAATGAAAACCAATCCAGATTATTAGTTTTCCTATAGTTTCTATGTCAACAAAAGAAGCTCACTAAGTGATTGATCTTGATTTGACAATGATTTGCCACCCCCTTGGTCCATATTAGGTCAAAAGACCTATTTTACATTTATGGAGCTTTGTTGGTAATGTTTGGTCTTATTAGTTTAACTTAGATCCATCCCCAATCACATTCGAGCTTGATCTCCTTGTATTTGTTTTGCTCGTCTATCAAAAAATGACTTGGACTGTTGACCCCTTGACCCATCTTGCACTATTGATCCTACTGGTATGAATGAATATAAGCCATTGAATTTTATGACAATCTAACACACTTGTGCTATTTGTCATTCATGCATTGTACTTCAAGATTTTTTGACCCCTTTTACCCATCACTCATTGTTAGATTTAAATCCATGATTGAATACAAACCATTGGATCTACTTGGACCCACTATCTCATCAGTCATCACTCACCATTGGATCTTCTATACAATTGAATGTTGATCATTGATCCTACCTTTTAAATTTAAATGGATATTTCTCAAGAATTAAATTTGCCATCTACATGCCTATATTTGACATCTACATGAATGTATTTGATGTTTACATGACCATCACTAAGATATTTGAAATCCAATGGTTATTTGACATGGACTAAAATTGATGCCTGAACACCCATCATTTGACATTTGCATAAATGTATTTGACATCCACACACTCATCAATCTTTGAACTCTAATGGATTTTTTTAATGGATTGATTTTGACACTTGTGCGATCATCAGACCTATTGGATACACTTTCCCCATAACAAATAATTCTTTTGGACCTTTTATTTCAACATTTTTGCTTCTAATTATTTGCCTTGGATAATTTGTCCAATGGCTCCTTGTCTTTGGGATTTTTGTTTTGGATAATTTATCTAAACAAAAGTTGTGTTCAACATTTTTATTGAAAGAATTACTTCTTCAAAATTTTCCTCTCAGACAATTTTTTTGAAATAATTTATAATTAGCTTTTAATGTAGACAAAATGTTTGAAAGAATTTGGGTCCTTGAGATTTTTGCTATAGATAAAATGTTTGAAAGAATTCTTTACTTAGCCTTTTGACTCGAAGAATTTTTCCAAAATAGTTAGTTCTTTGGGATTTTACTATAGAACTTTTTCCCAAAAGAGATAAGTCTCCAGGATCTTGGCCTTGGATAATTTTCCCAAAAAGGTTCACAACACTTAACCAAAAAACCAGAAATAATTTCCCAAAAGAACTATTAGTGCTTAGCCTAAATACCTAAAGTATTAATACTTAGCCAAATAAAGTTGGAAAATTTCCCAAGTATCAAATAAGATTTTTAAGCCTACAAGCTCTTTTGGACTTGTTCTTGAAACTGCTGCTTGACCTTTGAATGCTTGAATGACTTTCTAAGGCTTGTGCAACTTGTTCCTGACCTTAAACTGCTTGAACACCATGAAACCTGCTTGAGAACCTATTCCTTTACTCTATAGACTTGTCCCTTAGAAATTGATAAATAAAAATTTAAGTTAACTCAAAGTGTTTAAAAAAAATTGTGACCAATATGAAATCCTTGGACTATTCATTCCATCTAAAGATTTTCTCTACTTCATTCTTTGCATCAGGACCTCTAGAGACTACTTTATCCAGGTAATTTTTGTATGTGGGACAAATTGGCTAATAAGTATAAAACATAGCTGAAGGAAGTATGGGTTCCCAAAGGAATATGAGCTCAAAATTTTATCCATAAATGTGTATTAGTGACCTCAAGGTGTGGAAGAAGTTTTAGGAGCTAGTGTTAATTAGAAGGTGGTCAGTTTACTAAGTAGCTATGGTGTAGAGGAAGAATTGGATGATGAATTTTGGCATGCATGAGGGGACATATGATTTTACTCTAGATATGATATCTCAAGCCATGAAAGTGCATACATAGAAAATTATGGGCTCTGCAAGGTCTAGGTAGGGTTACAAGGCCTCTAAGCAAGGTTACTATAAAGAAGATAACTTTTTGGTAATTTTCTCCAAATGATAAAGGTATGGTTATTATTTAATGAGTTAGTTATTTTTATTCATCTTTCCTATTTTAATATTGGCTTCTTCATCTGTTGATGATCATGGAAGTGGCTTGTGAGAGAAAATTTGTAGGCAAGTATGAAAGTTATTCATTGTTGGAAATGGTTTGAAGGTGATCAAGGGGTATCTAAGCTAGGTGACTTAGGGGGAGTCTCTATTAATGTTTTAAAGGTGAGTTCAAGTAGTTTTTGGTGTTCATGTGTGTTTTATCTTTATAGAGTTGTGTATGGTCAAGAAAAGTGTTGTGTTTGAAGTATGTTTGAGAAGCTCAAGGTATGAAGTGGCATACACAATGTTAGGGGGAGTTTATATCATCTCTTAGAGGTGGTCCTTTCCTATTTTTTGTCCTTGAAGTATTTTTAGGTCCTCAAGATTATAAGAAAATTCCACTTTGTCATTGTGTCAAAGGGGGAGAAAGTGCTTGAAGAGAGAGGATCTTAGGCATAAGATTTGCGATTGGTGTTGACATCAATGACAAAGGGGAAGATTATTGGAGTATTTTTAATGATGTCTCCAAGGTGGCCAAGGGTGTTGATGAGGTGTCATGTGTGTTATAATGATAATGATAAAGTGTGATTTAGTGTTCTTGCATGGTTCTTCAGTGTTTGACTTAGTGAGGTAGTTGATGGATGTTATTGATGGTGTGATCATGTTGTAAAGACCCTATGGGGTGTTATGAGTGCTTGGATTGCTTTTAGAAGTGAAAAGAATTCATCAAAATAGTCATATAAATGTCTAGGTTCTCCTAGTAATCTTAGAAAATCAAGCTGAGTGAGTAGATTGATGACATCAAAATTCACACGTGTGGTAGTGTTAGAAGGAGTTGGTCACATGGGTCTAATTAGTTTTAAGTCAAGATTTTATGGTCTAAGTTTTTAGGAATAATTATGGTAGTGCAAATTTGGTCTCCCAGGCATATTTAACTAGTTTTCATATCCAAATTTTCAATAATAAGGATAAATGGTGAATATAGAGATTTCGAATGTCAAAATCTCACTCGATCAAATCAAGGATCAATGACACATAGGGGATCACCTGAAGTCAATCAATCAAAGATCTATGGTACACATTCAATCATGTAGATGGAGATATAATGGAGAGTACAAGGTCAATAAGTCAAAGGATCCTAAGATTGAATGTGATGGTGACATATGCCACAAAAATAATATATGAGTAGATCAATGACACACATTTGATCATGTAGATTAAAGATCGATGACACATGTTCAACTATACAGAAGGTGATCAATGATGTGAATCAAGTCAATAAGTTAATAAGCCCAAATTACACATGGGGATTCCAAATGGAATAAGAGAATTAAATTAATGGAAATTAATATAAGGGTATATATAAGGCATATTGGGCTGCCATATAGCATAAGATCATAAATTGAATGGAGATTGACAATTGGGTACATAGAAGGCATGTGGGATTGCCAAGTGTCATGATCTCAGAAGCTCAGATCAATGATCAAGGACAACATTGAAATTCAAGGATATCAAAATATTAAGGAGATAGATAGAGTGAATTTGATTAAGTTTCTATGTGAACGAGATGAAGACAAGTGTCTGAAGATTTTGCATTAAACAGTGACCGTTAGAATTTGAATTTTCAAATTAACAAAGAAAAACTAGTGTTGATTGTTTTGCTCATATCTTTTGATGTGGGATGAATTTGAAGGTGGTATAAAAAGAAAAGTCATAAATGAATCTAAGATATATCCAAAAAAAATATTATAAGGTTCTAATATTCATATAATTTCAATTATTTAGCTCTAAAGTTGACTGATGGTTTGACCATCTTCTGCAAGTAACTTGAGAAGGATGTTTGTGTTTGTATTGATGGTGTTTTGATGTTTAAAGGTGAATTATAAATTGAAGAGTTTTATAAAATCCATGAGGAAAATATGTATGGATTTTTTAGGTTTGACCAATCCATATTTAGTATGAAAAAATGCTTATAAGTTGACTATGTGTTTGTTCATGATGTTCTTATATACAAGGCTAATGTTTGAGCAAGTTATGCATATGCATAGGTGAGTAGGGATGAATGTAATAAATTGAAGGTATCTTAGGGGTAATGTGGAGTGAAAACATGAATTTATAAGTGGGTATCCAAAAAAATTGATTATAATGTTTTAATATTCGTACAATTTTAATTATTGAGCTCTAAAGTTGACTGATGGTTTGACCATCTTCTACAAGTGACATGAGAAGGATGTTTGTGTTTGTATTGATGTTTAAAGGTGATTATCAATTGAAGAGTGTTGTAAACTCCATGAGGACCATATTTATGGATTTTTAAGGTTTGAACAATCCATATTCAATATGAACAAATGCTTATAAGTTGACTATTTATTCATTCATGATGTTCTTATGTACAAGGCTAATATTTGAGCAAGTTATGCATATGCATAGGTGAGTAGGGATGAATGTAATAACTTGAAGGTGTCTTAGGGGTCATGTGGAGTGGAAATATAAATTTTTAAGTGGTATTATGTTCCTAATTTACTTGGTGAAGTTATAAAGGGGTGAATAGGCCTCCATGAGACCTAAAAGGGTTTTTAAGGTCTAATTGAAAGGTGTAGTTACCAAAGGGTGACCCATGGATGCTATGGTAAACCTATGAGGGTTTATTCAAGATATGTAAATATGTCATAATTTATATTTATGTGTTGGGTCAACTATGTAATGTGATTTGGTCGACAGAGAGAGTTGCTTGAGTGAGTGTGTGATATAAAGAGAAGGCCAAATTGGCTTATTTGGCTTGTTAGACAGTTGGGGATTTAAGAAAAGGAAAGAAATAATTTGAGGAGATATATTAGGTCATTGAGGACCATAAAAGGTATAAGGATATTGAGTATGTTTGTTTGATAAGGTGCTACAGGTGAATACATAGGTCAATAGACATAGTGAGTTTAAAAGATGTTATTTGAGTAAGAAGGCCTAAAGGGCCGATTAAGTGAGTGTACATAGTAGATGGATTGAAGAGCAAAGAAGGTTGAGGATTGTGTTCATGACCTAAAGGTCATAATATATTTTTTACATGTTTTTTGATTGAGTATGTGTGAAGAAGTGTAGAGTGATCCAAAAGGTGGTTTTGCATGGATTGAGAGGGTGTGAAGGCTAGAAAGAGTGTGTAGGGTTGAAGAGAGTTGATATTAATTGTATCTCTATAATATTAGTAGGAAATCATAGATCATTAGATGTTCATATGTTCATTTCATAGGTGTTATTATGGGTGCTCAACATCTAGGGAAGATGTGCTTGTCCATCCTTAGGGGCTAGTGATCCTTGTGAAGTGGATATTTCACTAAAGTCTCATGTTTGTAATCAAATTATAGGACAAGCAGTCCATGTGTTTATAGGATTGAGAGTGTGTTTTATCCCCCATGAGGGTTCTCACATTATCTTTGAGTTGTGTGCTTAATCTTACATTATCTTTCTTGTTCATTGTTATGAATGATGTGTATGCTTCATGAATGTATGTGTTGAATGATTAAGGGTTTTAAGAGTTTAGAATTGGATTTAATATCTTTCATCATTGGTTCACCCCGCTTTTAGTTATTATACCTTTAAAAAGTTGCACTCAGAATGACCACCCTAATATTATTATTAAAAAAGTTATAAAAATAATAGTATAAGGTTTCAAAACATAAAATGAACCATGTAGATGTGTCCATAAAGTGCCAAAACTTAGGGATCAACTAATTACATGATTATGTTTGACAAGGTTAAAAGTTATAAGAAGGTCAACTCCAGAGAGAGGTATACACGTAATAAAGTTGGCACAAAATGCAATAAATGGAATTCAAAATTAATTAAATGGAGAAAAAAGTTTTCAAAAAGGGTTGGAGAGATTTGAACACAAGAACTCCCCTTTTTCAAAATTTTAACAAAAGGTTAACTACCAACTTGACTAGTAGTTTAATTAAGTTTAAACATACAATAATTTATATTAATTTTCTTAACTGATTTTAAATATTAAAGATATAATATATATTAAAAATACATCTAAAATATTTTTTAAAAATAAAAGTTACCTTTTTGGTCAAAAACTTTTAAAAGATTTTAAAGGAAGGGGCCAATAAATATTTGAATGGAAAATAGATTTAAAAATAAATAAAGTAAATTTTTAAATGTTTTCACAAACTATATGAAAATATATACTTACTTGTAGCATGCACAGGGAGAATAATGATGATAAAAGCATAATTTTTGAGAGTTACTGCAACCAAGATAAGCCATCTCACAACATGAAAATTTGATAGTGCTCCTATAATCTTGAAGCAAGGCAAAATTGATCTTCAAAATTTGTTTTTTGGTGTAGAAAACAAGTTTTTCATTCACCAAGGATGTATAGTGCTATACAATGGTGTCCTAATGGCTGAGAATTTTTTTGTAAATTCTTGAAGACTCCTTCTCAAGGGCTAAAAAATTGCAACCAATCTTAAAAATCCAAAACTAAGTAGTTAGAAGTTTTAAAATTGAATTTTTGATGAACTATATTTTTGAAAATTTCCAATGCCATAGAGCTGTACATCAACAAAAAATGTGTTTTATAATAAAAATATTCAAAAAGATGAAATACTAATCATAGATGATCATGATGAAGTAGGAGATATGATCATTTCTATTATTATTTTCTTGATCTACCCTATCGGTCAAGGAAGCTTCTCTGATGGTATGTATTGTATTAAAATAGTAGGTTAAATTTAATCTCACTTGATGCAAATAAATTGATAAAATGATAGTTGATGAATAATTATTTAAACTTGATTTGAGAGATATGAATTGATTATTAATTATCTATACATCCCTTGCTCTGATACCATGAAAGAATTCATGTATAAATATATGAAGCAATACACACAAGTACAATATTTAGGAGAGAGATTGATTGTAAAGCATACTAAAATCATGGATCAATTTACATAGAATATAAGTATTTTAAGTGAAAAAACCTCCAAGAGGTAAAAAACCTACAAGTGATATTCAATTATTGAGAAACAATAATAACCCCAATACAAATTATTCTACATTCTCACTTCTTCACGGAATGGTCTTCACAAAACTCATAGGTCGAATATGAAAAAATAATTTCATATTTTAATGATTTCACAATAGGGATAAAATTCTATTTATAGTGAAATACCAAGGGAGGTGACTGTTGTAAAAATAACAGGTCCATCCATCCTGATAAATTCATTTATTTAAATTT
This sequence comes from Torreya grandis, assembly GCA_037957365.1. Lineage (NCBI taxonomy): Eukaryota > Viridiplantae > Streptophyta > Pinopsida > Cupressales > Taxaceae > Torreya > Torreya grandis. Next base: position 2,402,311 of record JARHVA010001477.1, read on the forward strand.
TGATTACTCATTAAGTAATTATAACTTTATTATTTATTTTCCTAAGGTTTCTACCTTGTGTTCATAAATAATATATTACTATTATTATTATTATTATTTAATAACTTTACCAAGACTAAGGGTCAATAATCCCACTTAGGATTAAATTCTATAACACCTTTGTGAGGAAAGGAGATACCTTGATGATTTGGATCCATTTTTGGTTCCATTTGGTATAGCCAAAGAATTCCTAAAGTAAGTGCTTATGAAGATGTGGTAGGCATAACCTAAACTCATGTTTGAATTAATTTAAGATCACAAGCAATTGGTATTGGTATGTTTCCCAAGGAGTCTTTCTAGCCTCATTTATTTTTTAAGTTTTTATATTGAACCCCATTTATTGTAAGCATCTTAAATTGCAAATATTTTTTGATTTTTTAGGATCAATATGGTTATGCCAAAAATAAGCACAACCCACGTATAAGATAATTGTTAAATATTGTTGTTGTGGTTGCTTTTTGTTTGTTCATTTTGAGATTATTACATAAGATATGGACCTTGGATTGGCCTTATGTTGAGTAACATTTGTGAACTGGTCATACAGAGATAAGGGATACCATATTTTTTTTTCATAATGCTCCTTAGGTAAGTTATCTCCATCCTTTGTGTGAGGGATAATGCTTCTGTATTTTGATGGATATATGTTGAGTTAGTTTGAATGAGTAATTATGAAGGGAAAATATCTACACATATCATTATATAAATAGGTAAATGATTCATATTGTTTATGAAATGTCCTTTCCTTTAGGGGAAAAAGGCATCTACTAAAGATTAATTGTAAATCCAAATATGAGGGTCTAAATGCTATCTCATAGGATGTACTTTTGAATTAAATAATATAATCTTGAAGGGACTCATCATCACATTGTTTGAAATTATGCAAATGTTCTAATGTAAGTTTTGACACCTTGTGGATATTGGAAGCCCTGAAGAATGCATCTTCCAATTATGAGAAAGTGTTTAAGGAACCCTTTGGTAAACTATAGAACCAATTTTGAGCCTCATAAAGAATACTTATATGGAAAACTTTTAGCAATAGTTTGTCATCTTATGCCCAATGAATAAAAGAACATACACAACTAATCATGTGGTTGAATGGGTCTTTGTTTCTCAAAAAGAGAGTAAATATGGTAATTCAAAATCTTATGGATAAGGATATTCAAGTATACATTGTGAAATAGGTTGATTATTGAGTGAGGTTACATGTGCATTATCATTATGGAAATTCATTTGTATTTAAATTATATAAACTTGATTTTGAAAGTCCCTAATAGTGGTCATTATAGACATTAGATATTCTATGGGGTATGAGGTGTTTGTCATAGGTGTTATCATTGGTTACAACCCAACACTTTTTTGGAATGATTGGTGACTCAAGGATGTTTTTGAAAATCCTAACCCTTACCTATTTGTATTGTTATGTTTAAGAGATATAGGGTGGGCTATACCTTGCTCATATTTACCCAATCCTTAGACTTGGTATCCATACTTTTGAAATTATTGAACACCAAAGTCATATAATGGTGGTATAATAAGTATGTCTAAAGGATTTTTATCTTCCTTAAGATAGATGAACTCATCTTTTGATTTGGTGGGAACATGGACTTGATTATAGGCATAAAAACTTCCACCATTCAAGGATTTTATATTACATGCTTTAGCACTTGGAAGAATGAAAGAGTAGTCAATTTTAATTCCTTCCTTGAGGGAGAATTAGATAATTTCATAGTCTTAGTTATTAAAGCAATCAATATCATCCATTATAAGAGATATGAAGTAAATAAAGATTAAGACAAAGTAGGTAATAAGCATCTGATAGGGTATGCTTAGGTAGAATGGCATTCAAAGATTAGGTTCACCAAATGTTTAACCCTAAAATGTTGATCTAAGATGACCTTATCATTAGCCCTACATTTGTATTAAAGGGGTATATAGAAATGAAATGGCACAAGGGTGATAATCATATCTATAGTATGCCAATTAGATTCTAAAATTAGATATAAGGATACAATGAATTTACTATGTTAAGATAGTCTAAATATGGAAAGTATAATTATGCTAGATATAGAAATGATAAAGAATTGATGTAGCTAGTTTGTTTTGATGCCAATGTAGTTATGGATCTAGAATATGAAAAAATCAATCTAGAAGGAGATTATGGAATAATAATAAAATTATGGCTCTAGTACTTTTGGCTCTCTAGATAATAATGTTAGCCTAGAATGGTTACATCAAGCTATTATCTAGGTTTGACACTAGTGTCTTATACAAAATATATACTAAAACATGATGTGACCACCTGAATGCTTCTAGGTTTTGATTCACCTTCACTTTGATGCATTCAAATATGAGTCATGGATAGTTTCTCCTTATGAAATGGTAAAACCCTAGCTTTCTATCTTCATAGTGACATTGGGTAAAAATGGGTTAGTGTGCACATAGTGTCAAGCTGACCCCAAAGATCCTGCTATCATAAGGTTCTACCTACATAGCCAACAATCCAAAAGAGGGCCTCAAAATGATATAGTTATATTCTATGTGTTGGATTGTGTGTGAATCATATAATATGTGAAAAACAAGTACAACAATGACCTAGCTTGTAACTTGGAAAATTGAACCCTTAGATTTATCTTTTAATACTTCAGACCTATAGCTATGTAGTCCCTATGACTAGTATGGAAATATCAATAAATAAGGAAACTTTGTTTAATTGGATGCTCTTTTAATGTTATTTTATCCAAATTCTAGGTCTTGTAGGTGATGAATGAATGAGGAATGATCTTATGTTTAGATTTTTAGAGTATTTTTTTACTCATGCTTGGTAGGCTCTAGGTTATTTGTGTTTACTTAATTTTGTTCTATGTGAGGATTTGTCCCACATTGCCTAGTTTTGCTTGCATATTGCTTTGCCTTGCCTATATAATCAAGTGCTCTTCATTGTAATATATAGTCTTCTTTATGCTTTATGATCTTTCTAAAATATCCTTTGTGAATAAAAATTATTTTGTGTTTAATTGGTTTATTCACTTGTTTGTGCTAAAGTATCAATGGCTATGGTAATGAGCCATTGGAGAGATATTACCTGAAGAGTTTTGAAAACTCTTTCATGGTACCATAGCCACATTAAAATATCCATTACTCAAGTTTATTTATAGATAAGACATTTTGCTTCTTGCTAACATTATATATTTGGTGGATTATGTAAAGAATTATATCAAATCTTTCCATATGATTTGATCATGCATTTTGCACTTATTTGACCTCATGTTTGATTTGGCCATGGTATATTCCTTATTATTGGGTTTTGATTAGCTCAACATCAATGTTGGAATACTTTTTTAGCCAAATTTTGGCTATAGCTTAGCTTTATGGTCTAAAGTTTTTTAAGGGATCCACTTGTGGTGGAAAATCCTTCAATGCAAGTGTCCTTCAGTCTCCATATCAGATATTTGTTCTTTATTTCCTATGACTAATTCCTTGTATTTCTAAGCTACTCATTTGGATGAGCCTATCTAAGGTCCATTTGCATCTTAGTGTTATACCTGGATAGAAACCATTAGAGTCTTTATTGAAGGTCTGCATTGTCTTTTATACATAGGTGGCATTCCAATTTAGCTTTGGCATTCTTTTTAGTGCTTTAAAAGTGTTATTTGGTACCATTATTATACAAAATGTTGGTATTTTAGAGATGAGCCTAATACATTTATTTGCAGAGATCAGAGATTTGTGTCCTTTTTAGCATCTACTAGGACATGGTTTTTTGAAGAGTTGAAGCATTACATTTGGAGGAAAGGTGTTGGAAGGAAAGAGAGGATCATCATCCTTCTTTAACAAAGATCTCGTTCAAAACCTACATCAATTTTATGATCTTGCATTACCTTTTTGTTTTCTTTGACCTGCATGGCATTTGGATTTGATAATACATTACCTTTCCTTGGAATGCATTGAAAATTACTTGAAATAAACACTTTGCAACTGCATTAGAACCCTCCTGTTATCTGTTGTGTGGGATATTTTATGCACAACCTAGTGTGTTAAAGGAGGATGACATAATTCATCTTGTTGTTGTGTAGAAGTATTTGGTGTGCCATTTTTCTGGAAGAAGGCATTAGCTTTTCCTAGATAGATGAAATGTTGTAAGGAAAGCATCCAACTTTGAGGAGAGTCCTGAATTAGAGAGAGGTACATTGTTTTTACCTTAGAGGAGGTTTGTGCTTATTTTTTCTCTCTTCTATTCCTTCTTATTATGTAGGCCAGAGTTGCATTGGTAAGTTTCATAATTGGAATTAAGTACATTATGGGTGGAGTGAAGCACTGATCTGAGTTGAGGTGGCTCCAAAATAGCTTTGACATCTTTCTATCCTAATAGAATCCTAGTTACTTACTTTTTGCTTGGTGAAAAACACTAGTAATCCATTAATTATCCTCTTAAAACCAACCTTTTATTCTTTTTGTATTTAAATGGCTGTATTATTTTCCTTAAGAGGAAGTGTAATTCACTCACACACACATAGAGGTCACTAGATGGCATGGTTTTGATTTTTATTAGCTTGAGGAGATCTTTGGTTCCATTTCAATTCTAATGAGTGGTTAGAAGGCTAGGTTCCCCTTAGCTGTAGTACTTTAAAAAAAAAATTAGTACAATTTTTTATTAAATATGTCTTATTGATGGGAATATAATTATTTAATAACTTTTGATTGGTAGATCAAAATTAAGTACCATTTTTTACAAAATTTCATGTTTTTCAATTTACCACATATTGAGTATATTTACATTGTAAAACACACTAAAATATAAAGTGCCACATTCTGGGGAGTCTCTTCGCATTGGTTATGCTTATGGTTTATGGTGACATTTTTAGTGGTGATGCATTTTGCTATGTTTTAAGCATTTATTGAGGGATTATTTATTGTTTTGAATTTACCTTATCTCTTTAATTTTTTAGAGATTAGAGGGTGAGGTCCAATCTGATAAGAGGTCAGACCCCCTCACAAACAACATAAACTTCCTTCTTTCTTCTTCTCGATTGCATTGTCATCATTTATTGCACTCATGGATGCATTTTTAGCTGAGTCTAACATCTTATTATTGAGTGTATATTATCACTACTATAGGGTTTCATGTGTTATATACCCTACATTATAATTTTCACACACACTATTTTGGATGCATTTTTGGTTGAGCTCGATGTCTTTTTTTGCATGTGCTTTGCACATTATTATTTTGTCTATTGATTATTTTTTGGTGTGTTTACATATATTATGGATCTTTTTTTAATTTTCCACACTCTTATATCAACCCACAATATGCATTATTACCTTGACACATTGGTAGTTGTGTCATGTCTCCTTGAGGTCCTTTTTTAGTGCCTCACTTTGTTCTATGAGGACACCCTTTTTGTTCCCTTATTTTTGAAGCATCTCTCTTGATGGATTTTTTGATAGGTTGACAGTCTCCTCTTTTCTTCCTTGTTTCCATATAGTATTTTTAGTGTATGGATTATATTATACTCACATTGATTTATAAAGTGCCATGGGAGGTTTGTTGATACAACCTTGTCTATGTTCATGCATTTGTGTGCTCTATTTTGGTCACCTCTTCAATTCATCAGTTGCTTTTCTTTTCCATCACCACCATGGTCCTTCATTTTTAAGAGACTTATCTATATTTTTGACACCTTTTTTCAATAGTTGATAGTCTCCTTGTTTGGAACTATTTTGGTGTATACAATGTTAGCTTATTTAGTGTTCTAGTAGTGGATTCAGACCACTCATGCAAACCTTTATTTTTACATTACATCCATTCAATGGTATGGTGGGGTATGATGTACATTATACTTCTTGGTGTTGAGTGTTCCTTGCACATGTAGTAATTTTTTGTACTTTTGTCACCATTGATAATCTTATTGATTGAAACTATTCTAGTGAAGCCCAATGTCAGTTGTTTTTATGATCAAGTGGTGGATTTGGATCACTCTTATAATTTAATTCCCTTGATGACTTATGATTACTTGGAGTGCAAACTTATTTAGTATAATCTTTGGGGAGATTTTTTAGCTCTCTCTTCTTTTTCTCTCTTTAGGGGGGAAGTTTTTCATACAAGATTTCTCTCTTTTTCTCCACTTTATGAAAATGATGTATTTCGTACTTTTGAGTGTTTTATGGATTATTATTTTGTACTAATATGAACCTAATATCTCAAACAAATAAATACACATAAACACTCATTATATTACTAAAATATTCCTTTTTAGTGGGATGGAATAACTCTACAATCACTTACCACTTTGAGGGGGCTATCTCCTTATCAGAGTATGAAACTCTAATTGATTTATATTTTCTTAGATGATATTATAATGGCCTAAGCCCTCTTTTTATATTATTCTAATATACCCAACTCCTTATTCTTATGTATGTGGTATTAAACTACTATTCACTATTCTATTATTTATGCTACTAATCTATCCCTCCCTAGGTATATTACATTCCATCCCCCTTAAAAATGTTTCATCCTCAAAACATAATAAGAAATAGGAGGATAAAATTTCAACCATACATATAAAAATAGGTTGAACATTAGATAGAAGCCCATCTATGCATCCTTTTTTTGCTTTCGCTTCTTCCTTCTATGTTGGGAGGTGAATATATACATCAACCTAGTGAACATGAGAACTATAACTGAAGATTGAAGTATAACTTAAAGCATGATGATCATCACTTAAAATTAAGAGAAAGGGTGCTAAAAATAGTCTGATTGATGATCTAACTAAGGATACATGCCATCCCATTTAGCATTGTTTCCTGAGGGAGGTGAAGCCTTGGTTCCCTAGTTAGGCTCTACAAGTGCCATATTAAACTCTTTTAGTGCTTGATTTGATACTTGGGATATTAATTCAGACTCAATTGGGGCTTGTTAGGGAACTTATATTATTGGCTCAGGTGCTACAAGTGCATGCTCCAATGCATTTATAGTCTGGAGAAGGGGTATTGTGTGGAGATGTTGTTAGTTGATGTGGTCTTTGGAGAGATTAGCCAAGCCCATCGCTTCCATCATTATGCGAGGTTAAAACATTTGAACCTATAATTGAATCTCATCTTGAAGTCCACTAATGAAGTAATGAATGAAGAATGTCGTAGAGATGCTATTGGTTAATGTCTCAAATGTAGTATGATATTCCCAAACAGTACTAGTTTGCTGAAGTTTAATTTATTCATTGGTAAGATTATCACTAGAAAAAATGAGAAGTCCCATGAGAACCAAAGGAGTGTATGTCAGTTTCAACTGAAAATGTATCTATATAATTATAATTTAAAGTGTCTAAAATTAGCAATATGACCAATATTTTTATTTTTATTTTTATTTATTTTTTCATTTTTTAAATGTTTTTACAACATAGTATTAGTCACTAAAATAGAAATAAATTTTAAAATATTAAACAAAAATCAAAACCATAAACTATTTTATAAATCTAAGACAGAGGCACACCAAACCCAAAAATTATTTGGCTCAATTTGCTACCATTTATGATAAATTTGAAGAAGAATAACTAGGTTTTTTAAGGACCAAAAACATAGATCTGCACTTGAAATTGTAAATAAATGACAAATAAAGTTGGATTCAAAGAACATTAAAACCATGAAAATTAATACAATACTCATAAGAATTTAACTTTAAATAAAACCAAACATCTCACTAATCTCAATTTTGCTTGCAACAGAAAAAAATTGGCTTGGGAAAGTACTTCCTTGGGTATCTTATTTAGGCACTTTGTTTGCTAGAATCCATATGAGGATTGTTACTTGAATCCATGGCCTTCTTGGTTATTCTTATAGTGACACCAATGTGGTATCCCCACTAGTGACACTAGTGTGGTAGCCCCACTAGTCTTTGTGCTCACTTATCACCATCATGTTGGAGGGTGATCAAGTTATGCTTCTTCAGGTTCATCATTGTACTAGTACTTTAGAGTGTAGTGTTTCTATTTAGTGATCCTTATATTCAACACCATTCCTACTTTAACTTGGTAGTTAAAATGACTCGACATACATGTACTCTAGCATGATGGATTGGCATCGATAAGGACATGTGACTTCACACTGCATTCTCTATTGTCATCCCCTAGCTTCACTTGAGGGTGGGTGTTAGAGTATCTTAATCATGCCTTACAGGCTTTAGGTATTTGTGTTTACCTAGTTTTGTCTTATATAGGGTTTAGTCCCACATTGGCCAGTTTAAATTTCATATTATTTTATACCTTGCCTATTTAAGCAAGTGATCTCATTATAACATATATGATTCATTATGATTTTATAATCTTTTATATATCCTTTGCATATCTATTGTGTATATAAAAATCAATTTTGTTTTCAATTAGTTTCTTCTGAGTATATGTTGAAGCATCAATGGCTATGGTAATGATCCATTGGATAGATCTTAGCTGAAGAGCTTTGATAAATCTTTCATGGTATCAGAGTATGGGGGTATATACATTTTGCTTCTTGGTGTTGAGTGTTCCTTACACATACATACTCTTTTTTACTTTCATCACCATTGATAGTCTTCTCGATTGAAGCTATTTTGGTGAATCCTAGTGTTAGTTATTTTTGTGATAGAGTAGGGGATTAAAACCACTCATGCATATTGAGTTCTTTTGTGACTTATGAGTAATTGGAGTGCAAACTTCTTCAACATCATCTTTGGGGGGATTTGTAGCTCTCTAAATTTTATCTCTTTTGAGGGGATTTTTTCCTATGTGTTTTCTATCTTTCCTCTACTTTATGAGAGTTATATGCACTTTTGAGTATTTTATGGATTTCTCCTTTCTACATGGGTATCTTATTCATTCACTTTGTTTAATAGAACCCATATAAGGATTGTTACTTGACTCCATGGCTTTCTTGGTGATTCTTATAGTGACACCAATGTGGTATCCCCACCAGTGACACTAATGTGGTAGCCCCACTAGTTTGTGTGCTCACTTCTCACCATCTTATTGGAGGGTGTTTAAGAGATGCTTCTTTAGGTTCATCATTATACCTAGTACTTTAGAGATAAGTGTTTGTTTTTAGGGATCTTTATATTCAACACCATTCCTACTTTGACTTGTTGGTTACAACGACTTGACATACATATACTCCAACATGATAGATTGGGATATATAGGGACATGTGACTTCACACTTCATAATCTATTATTATCCCCTATATTCAATTAAGGGGGGGGGGGTGTTAGAATTTCTTATTACTCATGCTTTCTATGCTCTAGGTTATTTGTGTTTACCTAGTTTTGTCCTATGCGAGGATTTATCCCACATTACCTAGTTTAACTTACATATTGCTTTGCATTGCCTATATAAGTAAGTGATCTTCATTGTAATATATATTATTCTTTATGATTTATGATATCTATCAAATCTCCTTTGTGAATAATTTTTTTTTGTGGTTAATATTTTTATTCTCTTATTTATGCTGAAGCATCAATGGCTATGGTAATGATCCATTGGAGAGATATTGGTTGAAAAGTTTTCATAAATATTTCATATATGAATCCTTTTGGATTAATAACTTAGATTAAATCACTTATGATGACCATTAGGATACAATTAATTTGAAAATTAGATGAATTTAGGGCACTATACACTTGCATCAAGTCAAGATAGTAATGTTGACACTATTGTCTAGCCCAAACATTAGTGTTCATAGAATAAGAAAGTATTTTCAAGTTTAGAACTTACAAAGATAGAGGATAAGTATATTTTAAAATTTTTGGGAAAGATAGAAGACTTGGGTCATCAACATAAGACTGGTCAGACTAAGAGATATAGGCTAAGTGGCATAAGATAAAACAAATACAAGACTTGTAGAAGTAAGGTAAATAAATGAGAGGAACAACCAAGGTCTGATTTTTCTAAGTATATAAAATTGAGGAGCTATATAATCATAAAATATAATCTACAATATATAATTACCTCATATTACATAAATTAAGGAATTGATATTATGTTGAAAGGCTTTATTATTTTCCATTTAATTTATGAGAATAAATAGAATTCATATTTTAGTGCTGCTCTATGCCGGTTAGTTAACAATATTCCCACCCTCAGTAATATGTATGCAAAAATAAAATGTTTTCTACAAAACTAATAATTAAACTAACCTAATCTATTAATAATATAAAATTGAGATTACCTTTGAAAAAATCATATTAGAGATGAAAAATGATGTCTAAAATGGTGATTACTTGTCCATATAATTTTATAAGGTTACAACATACTGTAATGATCTCCTTCATCAAATGCCTAACTACTTTTTTAACCTAAATTTTAATTAATGAATTATAACTATATGTAGATGTGGAGTCAAGACATGAAAAATATGAGACAAAAATATTTGATGACTATTTTAACACTCATAAACATTATCTTTTCCAATTGTGACATGCAAATGTAGATTGAAAACTAGTTCTTTCCAAATAAACTAGATTAAACTACATTGTAAAGTATTCCAAAAAAGTAGAAAGAGTTTGGAAACATATAAACAAATGTTGATGTGACTTGTAAATGATGAAAATCTTGAAAAACCTATAACATTGGTGTATATACATATGTTAACTAAAATAATTGATGAAATATCTATAAGGGAAATGGATACACACTACATGTTACTATAAATTACTTTGATGGAGTGCAGTAGAGTATTTATATCATTGAATGTTGGGCATAAAATTTATAGAATAGTATTAAAAGAGGATGGTGAAAATGAAAACATTGAAAATCAATAATTGATGGGCACATTGATAAACCTCACCTAATGAAACATGTACCACTCGTTAAGGCCATGAAATATTAGATGCATAATCACAAAATTCATGGAAAAAAGTGTAAATCAATAAAAATGTTTACTATTTTGAGGGTAAGACCTAGGTTTTGTAGCATCTCAAAACAAGATAGTCAACAATTTGTGGATTTTTATTGGTTAAAGTTACTATTGTACAAACCTTTTCATGATATTAAGAGAGACACTTCTATTGAGGACAATTAAATAAAATCCAATTATGGTCAATTTCAATATAATCCTTGTCATATAGAGCATGTTATTAAAGCAAATAATGACATTAAAAAATAAATAGAGGATGAAAATGATGATATTATCCAACAAAACACAACTTAAAATGATTGGGAGATCATATCAAGCCCATAGCAACAATAATTTTTGCATGTTTTTTATATTGATATGTTGGGTCAAAGGGATATTTATAGGTAAAAACATTAGAATGTAAACAACCTATGTGAATAAAAAAATAAAATAAAATCTTAAATCCATAATCATGGAAAAATAAAATAGCTTACTTTATATGGAAGAAATGGAGTCTAATTTTGTTATGAAATCCTTAGAGAAAAAGAAAATGTAGCATGTGATATAAATATTAGACACTATAACTAAGAATAAATTACATGTACATTGCATATGATAATCTAAGGAATAATAGGAACATGAAAAAATTATCTTCTTGGAGAGATTAAGCTAGTAATTCTAAAGTTATCACAACCACAATGCTGCCCCATTCTACAGCTTTATCCAATTGGATTTGAAACATTTAAATTTGGTGCATCAAAAATACATATAGCCTTATGAATACCTATTTAAAATTTTGAAATTTTTTAAGGAATAAGGTTAATAATATTTCAATAATAAATTACATGTTAGGTATTTTGTATTGTTGAGATGAGCTTTATAGGACAACAAATGCTTTAAAATATAGATTCTCAACTATGCCAAGCATTTCTATAAAATGTTGATATTTTATTTGGTGGAAGATATATGATTTTAAATGTGGATTTAGAGTAGTTACCTTTGGTAATGGATAAACCTCCATATGCAATAATATCATAAAAAAATTTATAATGGAAAAAACTTTAGAACTATTCTTATACTAGACAAGATTTTCAGACAACAATGTCGAAGTTAAGAACACCAATAGTTACATAAACTTCTAAATAATCTAAGAGACACCCATCCAACCATTGAAGATAAATGGTTTTTGATGAATAAAATTTATTATTCACTTTAAACAATTAAAAAGGATGAGTTTAATGAAAATATACATTAATTCTCAACAAATGAAAATGTGTGTCAACATAATAAGACAAAATTGTATGCATTGAATCAATATGTCTCAAAAATTATTTAACTAGAGGACAAAATAATAATGTTATAGTATTGGATGATGAACAATTAGATTTTGAATTACTAATTTTTAATGGCACAAGGGTTATCCTCGATAAAAAATTATGGATAGAAGCAGATATTTTGAATGGCATACTCGAAAATGTTCAAAGAATTTTCTAAAAATTAGGATTAGAACCACCTAATTCACCCATATATGTAATGGTTTAATTAAATAAATTCAAAAGTGTTCCTTTTGTTGAATAAAATCCAACTACAATTCTAATCACCCCTATATAAAGGTGTCACATGTGTTAATTAACTTTGAAATTGACATGTGATTAACAGTCCATGAATCACAGGGCTTAACACTTAACAAATCCAAAATTGATATAGGAATTATATAAAAAAAGGGTTTTAAATTTGTTTCTATATCACATGTTAACTTATTACATGGATTGAGAATCTCCCCACATTTCACATATTACCCATTTAAGAGATTGAAGAGTAGAAAAGGAGTAGAGAAAAGAAAAGACGAAGAACAAAGACTTCTATCTTTGGAGGATCAAATGTATAGAGTTGTAATATCATAAACTTATTTTTATATTTTAAAATATATCTTATATGTATATTCATGTTTTATTAATATTGTGAACTACTCTCTATTTCTAATTTTAAATATTGTATTGAATGAAATGAAAATGAATGTGTGCATGTGCGTGCGCACATGTGTAATTTTATTTATGAACAAAAAATATTTAATTTTAACTCATGTGGCAAAAAATATAAGATAAATATATGTAAACGACACCAAAGATATCATTCTAGAGGTGACTATTTCACTTATGTCATAAATATAATATAATACATACACCTCAAATATAATATCTCTCGACATCATTTACATATATTTATCTAAGATATGTGTGTTATTTTATATTAAAATGGTATGTTCCAATAAGAATAACATTAATATTTACAAATAGTCACTTTTCATAAGTGTTTTAATCTTCTTATACTAACCAATATTAGCCCTAATGTAATGTTTAAGACTAATAAATTATTACTTTTCTACTAATATTTATCTCATAAAAGGCAGTGAAGTTTGACCAATGAATTATTATTGCTCACAAAGAGCCCACCAAAGTTTAATCCCCAAGTGATTTGGTGGAGCATACATCCCTTAGTAATTTGAACCTAAACTAAAGGAGATTGATTATTTTGCTCTCAATATCAGCTGGGTCATTTTTTCTAAAAAAACAAATAAAATTTTAACTATTTTAATTATGGTAGTCAATCCATATCATGCTTTGAATTCTTTATTTTTATTTTCATGATTAAATTTGTATAGTGAAGTTATGTGCCACTTACATTTACATTATTTATTTAACTGATAACCTACATTGATGGATAAGGGATTGGGAGGAACAAGTGTAGTATTTTCCATTGAATGAGTGTTAAAATAATGGCCAAACTTAAATTTAACATCCATTTGATCATCACATGGATTTTTTATTCATGCTTAAAGAATGTGATTGAATAATCATGATATTTTGGGCATAAAATGTAGTTTTATTTTTTCCAAGACATATCTTTTTGATCCCAATAATGAGCACACAATAAAATCATGAATATGTTCAAGACCTTTATCAGGGGATCTTAAACATAAATTTCAACCTAAAGATCATCCAAACTTTCACTATTGGATGGTATATTATAGATTGGGGTGCATGATTCATGAGTTGATATTGATAGGTAGTTAAGGGAGGGAATGATTGATAAATTGACACTTGTGTTTATGTCTCTTATGACTGGCATACTCTTGCTAGACAAGAGTAGTTAGTGGTTTCATTTGGGATTGGGTGATGTAGTTTCAAACATGGTCTTAGATTATCAAGTATTTTACTGGGGTCCTATTGTGCCAGCCCACTTATATAAATATTTTCATATAGGATCATATAGAGGCGTAGAGATCCTAGGCCCCTCTCTATTATTATATATATATGGAGTTGGGAGAATATTGCTATAGAGTAACCCTTGGGTACTCATGAAGCTAACGATCCCCACTAACCCCTATTATTTAGGTGGTATGTCTTTCTCAGAGTACAAAGGTCTCATTCTAGGGATTTTTAATTTTATAGATAGGCATTTGATAGCTTATAATTGGAAAAAATTACCTAGTGACATACAGATAGGTTTAGTGGGGGTGGATTGAGAATGATGATGTCACACAGTTCATGCTTATCAAGTACTATCTTACTAGATGCTAAGATTATATTATTTATAAGTATAATCTGACTATGTACAATGATAGTTCAAGAGGCCATAGGATGTACTTAGAGAGGAGGATTTATTTTCTCATAGTAATAGGGAGAGGCTTCAGTAGGGGATCTAGTAGATAGGGCATTAGTGAAAGTGGCCTATGAGAGTATTACACAGATTATATGGGATTACCAAACTCTAATTCCATATCCTAGAGTGATGATAGCATACACATCTTGGTGGGCATAGAGACGATTACAAAGATTACTTAGACAATAAGGAGGGGGTTGTTATAATATTGATATAAACATAGGTTAGATTAGGGAGGAGGCAACCTCAGAGAGCACATCCCTAAGCACAAGGTAATCATGTTATATTGGAGGAGCCAAATGCAATGGATGTTGATAGAGGAAACCATGAAAGTTGAGGTGGATATAATGCAGGAGCTTGGGGTCAAGTTGGAAGGGGAGTTCATGCTAGAGGGAACGTCGGTGAAAATGAGGTAGTTCCATCTAGGCTACCTTTGAGTAAAGATGAAAGAGCACTCTTAGATAATCCAAGGAAAGAGGTATAGGCATAAGCCTCAGAGGTTACATGGATCACAACTAAGAGAGACATGATGGATGTAGATTTATAGGGATGGATTGTTTATAGGGATAGCCAATTGGTTAGAACACTAGGATAGGTCACGAGTTTGATAGGATAGGTAGTAGCCTTACAAAAGTAGATAAATAAACTAAAGGGACAAATCCAAAGTCATGATGCACATATTGTCACATTATAGGTCCAAATTAGGTAGCTAAAATCTAGGGTGAGAGAGATGGTGGGAGAGTTATAGGTGGTTGAAAAGGCCAAGGATGAGGGTGATGCAAAACTAGAGGAGAGGGGATGTGCATGATTATGATAAAAATCATGGATAACACAAGAGGCCCAGTATTATAGGGATTTATATAAGGCAACAATGTCAACCAATCAACATGCAATGACATTCAAGGGTAGTTCTTCCTAGTCTATACACCAGCCTACTAGGAGACCACTGGGATAGCGATGATTCATGATGCACTATTTGTGAGACATGTATTATATTATGGACTTTCATGTAACAACACATTGATGCCCATGGGGCCCATTTATTTACTTATATATTTTGAGATGTACTCTAATGGAAATTATGGATGTTGATATATGTGAGCATGATTTTATGATATGATCTTTATTATGATTATGTTATTGATGTATGAGTTAGATTATGTTTTTTAGGTACAAATATATGGATCATGGATGTGATTTTTTGATGTTATGTGGCTTTCATGTTATGTTTATGATGTTATGTATTTATGGATGAGATAATGATGATGATATGTTTATATGATAGATTATAGATGATAGTTATGGTTTAGATGATGTTTATCTATTGGTTCTGGATTTATATAATGTAATTTTGGATGACATGTTTGGATTTTTATTGTGTCAAATGAGATGTAATGATGATTATCATTTTATTTATTATGTATGATGAGTATGGTTTTATGTGGTTAATGTGATGGTAAAATTATACTTATTGTATGTTAACAATGTTATTAATAAATAATCCATTATTTTAATTATGAGTCTCACAAACTAATTTTGGGTAAAATCCTCTTGCACCAAGGAGATGGGTGGGTGTGGGATAGTAGGTTAGGATTGTTAGACTAAATAGTGGTAGGATTAGGGGGATGGGATGGGGGAAATTTGAAGCCATTATATATTTAGGGAATATAATTTACTATTTTACATGTGAGTAGAAGTGTGCCAAAGACATGATAGTAGTCAGGGACACATTGGATTCATCATGCATGAGAACTCCGTTTGGGTGACTTTGCCAATTATGATTTTCGGTAGTCACTTAAGACTATCCTTGTTACCTTTGTCAAAAAGAAAAAATTTAAAAAGACAGTATATCAATACAATAATATTTTATTACTATGACACATATTTACAAGACTTGATGATTAATGACAAATTTGATTAACAATAATAAAACATAGACACACATTTATAAAAGGATAATGCAATGTACTAATTTAAAAATATGTTTGACTTATATACATGTGAAATTTATAAAATAAAACCTAAGGAAATTATTAAGAGGAAAGTGGATAATATAAGATTTACAATTTGATTAAAAAAAATCTAAAATACTTAATAACAAGATTACTAAAGACAATACAAATTGTCTTAAGTGGGACAATTTTTAGGGACATATCTTAAATATGTACAAGGGGTTGATTGTGCCCAAAAATGTTTATGAAAAATGAGACAAGGATCCAAAGTAGTCATAATGATAATGTTTATGGTCTAAAGTGAATGATCAAGATTCAGTTGAAAAGTGCATGATGGATCATGGAGTAAGAACATTAGATGACCCCTTCCATGATGATGAGATTAGTGGGTTCTTACAGATCTTTGATCAAGGGTGGATATGGATGAGTACGTTAGGATGCAATTGAGGTAAATATGAGAAATAATCATCAAGGAGGATGTGATTGGGAGATATATTAGGATGCCTAAAATGGGATAAGTAGATGTTGGATACTAGATTTAGATATTCTGGATGACTCCTTAATAGATATTTCCATTGTACAATTAGCAATGATTTGCCCTACCTTGAAATCCATGTCTCCTGATACTGACTAAGCATATACTATACACCTAATATTAGGACTAGTGTCATATGAGAATTGATGGAATGGAACACAAAGAAATGATGGAAGAAATAAAATGGCAATGGATATTCCCCCAATAGTGGGGACTCATATATAGAGGTTATGCCAAGCCTTTTAAGTAGAAAAATGTTTGAGATGCATAATATTCATGGGCTCATTGAGTTCATCACAATATAATGTAGCCAATCTATAGTATCCTAATCTAAATTTAGAAATAATGAAATAGGGACCAAGCTAATTTGCTTCAAATTTTCCTTTCTTTTCTTGCTTTGCATTGGTGTTCTTCTGATTCTCTTCTAGGACTAATTCACCAATTTAAAATTCTTGGGACTAGATTTTATTGTGATATTGGCACTTGAACTTATTTTGGTATGATTGAAGATGGTTTAAATCATATTAACATTTTTAATCCAATAACTTGAGTTCTTATATCCGTTATTGATTGAAATAATGATCAGTAATCATGACTTCCAAATAAATGTGTAAAGAGGTGAGCTCAATGTCAACTGGCAAGATTACTTCTATGCCATAGAATAGAGAATATGGAGTAGCCCTAGTAGGTGTTCAAACACTATTTCTATAGGACCAAGTATATGGTATAGTTGAAAATTCTAATTTTGACCTACATCATCGACAATTTTCTTAAGAATCTTAAGAAGCATTTTATTAGTTACTTCTACTTGTCCATTACCCTGGGGATAGTTAGTGGAAAAATACTGCTCAATGTGATAGTGTTTACATAGATCTTTGACTTATTATTTTTTTAAAGGATTTATCATTATTAGATAATATTTTGGTTGGGATTACAAAGTGGTAAATGATTTGATTCAAAATAAATTTTGATATGTAGAGACTTATGGTATAAATGAGTGACATGGATTAAACCCATTTTGTAAAGTACTATGTAATAATTATAAACTAATGCCCATCAGATGATGTTGGATTGATTTTTACAATTAGGTCTAATCCCCATATGTAAAATGGCCATGGTCTCATGATAGGTTATAATTATTATACATGGGCATGGATAATATTACCATGTTTTTGATAGGGTACACATTTACATACATATTGGCAAACATCATGATCCACTATGGGCCAATATTATCTAGTACTGAGTAATTTCTTAGGTAGGGACATCCCACTAACATGACCTCCATGGATACCATCATGGACCTCATTGATTGCAAGAGTAGCCTCCTTTGATGTTAGGCATCTTAACAAGGTTTTGTCATAGCCTCACCGATAGGGCATGCTGCCAAGGATGGTATAATGAGATGAGAGATGAACGAAGGATATGTGTTGGTGATGATTTAGGTCTGGTGGTAGGATGTTGTCATGGAGATAAATGTAAATATTATGATACCAGGATAGACTAGGATAAGGTATGGTACAAATGTCAAAATGATTTATGGATTGATGAGTCGATAATATTAATTGTTTAATTAGAAAATTTCCTTTAAGGACATATTATGGAAGATCTACCTAAGAATCAATAATGGCCATGGAGTCAGTTACTTTATTACTTCCTTTGGGAACTTGTTCAAATGAAATGGACTAAAAATTTTACTTCAATTAATCCATTAGTTGTTTATAGGGAAGCAATTTCTCATCTTTTATTTGGAAATCCTCATTCACTTGTTTGATAATCAATTGATAATCACCAAATACTTGGAGATATTGGATATTATACTGAATGTCAAGTTGGAGATCAATAATTAAGGCTTCATATTTGGAGATATTTTTTTTAAATGATAAAGTCATTTAGAAAGCTTTAGGGATTAGGTCCCATTGTGGGGTCACCAAAAGGATTCCTGATCCTGAACCATGTGTGGTTAAAGAGCCATCAAAATATTAGTTCCAATTGCTATATTCTATAGTGGTCAATATAGGCTCATCTAGAAATAATTTGATGAGAGGCTTAATGTTTGTAAGGGGTGTTACTGCAAGTTGATCTACAATGGCTTGTCCTTTGATGGACTTTTGATTTACATATTCTATATAAAATTCACTTAACAACATAATCCATTTGTCCATTCTTCTAGTTAAATCTAACTTAGATAACATATACTTGACGGGATCAACTTTGGCTATGAGCTTGAATTGGTTGTTTAACATGTAATGCCCAAGTTTCTGGGAGGCAAAGACCGTAGACAATTAAGAATTTTTAATAGGGGTATAGTTAAGCTCATATGAGATCAATGCCATTTTGAGATAATAGATTTATCATACTTTTCCTTCGTCATTGTGTTGAGCTAGTAAGGCCCATATAGCATAAGGTGTTGTAGATATATGAAATAGTAAAGGCCTTCTTGAGATGGGTGGTGATAATACTGGAGGCTTAACCAGGTACTACTTGAGATTATAAAAATCTTGTTGACACTCTAAATTCTAATGGAAATGAGTCCCCTTATTCAATATATGGGTGAAGGAGTGACACTTATCTGATTATTATGAAATAAACCAATGAATGGCTTGTAATTTGCCTCAAATACTTCTTAGCTACTTTATATTTTTAGGAAGAGGAATTTTAATAATAGATTTTACTTTTTCTAGATCTAATTTGATGCCTATTTTGGAAACTATGAACCCTAATATTTTTCCCATGGTGACTCCAAATACACATTTATTCAGGTTCAATCTAAATTTATATTCTTAGAGCCTCTCAAAGATTTTTATTAAAACCATATGATGTTTTGATTTAAGTTTATACTTTCCCAATATATCATCCACATAATCTTCTACTATGTCATACATCACATCATGTAATATTATAGTCATATCCCTTTGGTAAGTGTATCCCATGTTTTTAAGACCAAAGGCATCACTTGATAATAGAAAGTCCCCCATGGAATTATGAATTTTGTTTAATGTTGATATTCGAGAACAATTTTAATCTGATTGTATATAGAAAACCCATCCATGAGGGATATAATCTCATAACCTGCACTAGAGTCCATGATCATGTATATATTAGGTAAGGTAAATTCATACTTAGGGCATGCTTTATTGATGTCTTGGAAGTCCATGAAAATTTTGATTCCTCCCTATGGTTTGGCCATGGGGACAATATTAGATATCCATTCAGAATAATCAATGGGATGGATAAATTTGGCTTCCAAGAATTTATGAAATTCTTCTTTGACTAAAATATTCACCTTGAGGTGCATCTTATGAAGTTTTTGCTTAATAGGTTTGACATTTAGATGAACCACTAAATTATGCACTACCAAAGTTGGATTTAGCCTCAAAATATTAGAATAACTCCATGTGAACACATATATATATATACTCTTTGAGAATCTTAATAAATATTTGTTGTTCCTTGGATGTAATAATTGCCCTTAATTTGACTATTTTAATAATTTCCTTTATTCTAAGATTGAATTCAATAACTTCCTCAATGAGGTAAGGTGCATGGTCCTGTAGATACATTGAGGGTGATGGTAGTTCCTTGATTCTAAGGCAAATTCATTTGGGAGTTCCATATTGAATTATGCATAGAATTTTGACTCTTCATGAGTGGTTGAAGATCTTCTAGATTTGGAGATGGATTTTCTTCTTTGTACACCTCTTCATCAATTTGATTTAGAGATGTTTGATTCTCTCCAAAATAGGTAGACTCATTGAGACTAATAGAGAACCCTTTATTATGGTGTCTTAATGGCATAAAATCACATGTCCCCAAATATTCTATAATGGATTCATTATTCTAGAATGTACTAAAGGAAGGCTCATTCTTTTGATCCTAGTATATATGTAACATAGGGAGATATTTGTAGTGGAGATGGTGGTGTCAAGGAAGAGATTGATGGAAGCCAGATCCTCATAAAGGCTATAAATAGAACTTGTTTCAATTTATTTGTTAGAGGTATACTCCTTGAGAATTGAATAAGTGTCCAAAATGATAGTGATTAGGTTGATGTTGAGAGGTTTGTACCCTAAACCAAGATGTTTTGGGTGTTTTTGAACTCCTATAGGTTCAAAGCTACCTTGTTCATCTCTTCCTAGTCCTTTCTCTTTGTAATTCATATTTTACAAAATCTTTTGAAGATGGAGGTACTTCTATTTATGAAATCCTAAGGCCTCATCATATAGAATAAGCCATGAATCATATGGTTCATCAAAGTATTCTTTTGATAACGTGTTTTCACTAGCAAAGGCCATGGATCCAAACTGATAACTGATGGGTCTTTCCTCATGGGTAGAGACCCATTGTTATGTGGGAAGAGTGGTAAGTTTATAACACAAAAGGTCTTGTATTAATACTCTCTAAAACTTCTGGAAGTGATCTTAAGGTGGGTGATGTCTAGGGATTCATTTGAAGTAGGTATTAAATCATCAGGGTGGATATACTTCATATCTTTTAGTAAGTATGAGTGGAAATATTAGTGCTAGGGAAATAACAAGTGGGATGGGATTGATCCATTTGATAGCTACATAAGTGTTATATTTCCTCATGGGATGG
Organism: Torreya grandis; assembly: GCA_037957365.1. NCBI lineage: Eukaryota > Viridiplantae > Streptophyta > Pinopsida > Cupressales > Taxaceae > Torreya > Torreya grandis. The sequence continues at coordinate 2,423,950 of JARHVA010001477.1, forward strand.
TAAACTCCATTTATGAATGAGGGAATTTTAAGCATTGATGGAGGGTAGAGGGAACTAATCACATTTCATGGATCCATGGGCATCCCATAAGTAAATTATATGGGAGATCAACATCCACAACATGAATAAAAGTCTAGTGAGTAATGAGTCCCATAATGATAGGAAGATAAATAGTTCTTATAGATGGCCTTTCATTATCATCATACACTTTGATCATTATGAGAGTAGGCCCTAATGTAGACTTGGATTACCCCAAATTTTTGATAAAATCTAGGTTGCATAAATTTAAATCAAATCCTCCATATATGAGTACCCATGGGATTTTATGGTTAGAGATAGAAATTTCAATGAAAAATGGGTAATTACGGTGTGGGCCTATAGGTGGCGTGTCCTGGGCACTGAAGGTGATCTATTAGGAAGGGGAAAAATGACCCACCAATGCCTAAAATTGGATGGTATCAATATCTCTAGGGACTTTGAGTTCACTTAGGACTTGATTAAGAATCTTCTAATGTACATATGACATTTTAAGAAGATCTATAGGAGAGATTTTAGATGGAGTCTTCTCAACCTATTGGATGATTTCATATGGTTTTTAGAAAGAGCTAGAGGCTTTTTTAGAGATATTGATTCTTTGAGATGCTGAAGTGGATGGGTATTTTGGTGGTGGTCCAAGAACTATGATTTTTCTATGTTGTATAGTTACTATACAATCAGTTGTTTCCCTATTAATATTGAGGATGGTGGATGGTGGTTGTGTGGGCTCTTGACCCCCCTAGATTTTAATGGTATTGATATAATGATATGGAATGGTAATCAGTTTGATTGGATGTGGAGGCTTGAACTTGGTCCTTGAGTATTTTATTTTTCCTATGATCATGCTTGGGTAAGGGGTCCTAATGTATTCCTAGTTATTGATTCTTAGATTGACTAGATGGACTCTCCCCTTTTAATTATATATCCCCTTTCTCAATTAAATCTTGGATGTAGTATTTCAACTGTATGCATTTTTTAGTATCATGCCCCTTAACTCTATGATATTGACAAAATTCCTCTTCATGATACCAATATGGTTGGGGTTTACTATCATCCAAGGGCCAAATTTTAGGGAGAGTAATCATATTTGCATCTATTAATTCTTTTAGGACCATCTCTATGGGTATACCAAGACTAATTAGAGGCATTTTTCTCATTTGGGATTTTGGATGTCCCCATGGTACCCTTATAGTAGAGACATTATGTTTGTTAGTAAGGGAAGCTTTCTGAACTATTTGAACATGCTTAAAATCTATTACTCCATCCCCTACAACATTTTTATTCTTATTAAAGATCTTAGGTTTACCTAAAAAAGTGTTATATTGATTATGACTTTGTTCATTTTGAGTGTACAATCTAACTATACATTTATCAATGAGTGCCCTTTAAATTTGAATCCCCTTCTCTATGATTTCATCAAAAGACTTGGCACATTATAGCTTTAGTTTATATTTTAATTTAGTATTGAGATTTTCAATGAATATTTTGGCCATCTCCTTCTAAAGAACTAGCTTCTCCAATGTTGTAGGAATGGGGATAAGCTTTCTCCATTTCTTTCCTTAGTGTTATAGAGATTTATGATAGAGATGTCATGATTGATGTTAATGGAGAAGTGTCTCACAATTTTATTTTAAAACTTCCCAAAGCTAGATATGGAGCCTTTAGATAAATGCATAAATCATTATAATGCAGGCCTATGAGACTTTTGAGGAAGATTTTGAGAATGTAAGTATCATCATAGGAAACCTCATGACATGATACATGGAATTATAGCACATGGTCTTGTGGATCCCCTTTCCCTCTATATTTTTACAATTTTGGGATCTTAAAATGTGTTGGGAAAGGCCCTTGTAAGATACTTATTTCTAAAGATATTTATAAAATTCCTCATATTTATATCTCATTACTTGAGTGTGAGGATCAATTTGTTAAAGAATATCCTTCATCATCCTCTACTCTTGAGTGACTGAGGGGTATATTAGGGATTGGAGTTTTGTGCTTGGCTTGTTCTTGGTCTTGAGGTATCAGGATGGGTATTTATAATAGTTTGTCTTATTAAAGTGGGTCATTGATTTTGGGCATGATATTGAGAGGCAAGAAATTGATTTGTTGGGTCAATTAGTCTAATCAATCCTCCAAGGCAATTCTTATCCTATTAGCCTCAACATAATTATTTTGTAGAGGTTCTTGTTATTCTTCAATTTTTTGCTCATGATTCACAAGATTATTTTCTTCTTGTTCTTGATTGACATTATTTTGATGGAGTGGAGTGTTAGGTGTAGTGGATGGGAAAATAAGATGTTGTAAGAGGATTGAGTCAAAGGTATAGGGGTGTGGCCCCCATTCCAATGACTTGGGAAATAATTTGATCATGGTTTTCATATATATATATTAGTAAAATTGGACCTTAACCTCATCACTATGGAAGAAGTCATTTGTAAACCTATCTTATTTTACATGGGTATGCATGTCATCACTATCCCAATTTCGTTCACCTAATTGGATCACTATCCCAAAGATGTAATTTTACTAATTGGATCTTTGTCCCATTCTTATAATTTGGGCATATGTTTGAATAGGCATGATGGATGATGATGGTGATGTAAGAAGAGTGATTGGGTGTGACTTTGATATAGGATTACGAGAGAAAAGGTGACTTTAGATACTAATTTTTTCTAAAACCCAAGATTAAAAGTGGTTAGGAGAGATTATTTGTATGTTACTTGGATTTTATTTTGAGAGGATATGAAGAATAGAGTGACCAAATATTACCAAAGCAAACACCCTATAAGGAGTCAATTTAGCAAAGAGACAAATAGGATAAGATGACTAGATACCCTTCACACTAACAATGTGACAATTATATGGGTGCTAAATATGAAGAGATGAGATGATGGGTGCTAGATTATAACCAAACAAGATTTAAAATGTTGATAAAGTTTAGTCAAGGATAGGATTCATGACTAGAATGATGAGTGACAACTAAATTTTGGTTTTGAGATAGGTTTATATCCAAAAGGTGTGAATAATGATATGAAATGATTGATTTTTTAGTTATAAGATGGGATTTTATCCTAGGGGTCTATAGGTGGTTTTGATAAAATAGGATAAAATAAGATATGTTGACTTAACTCAAAAACAATATGGGATTGAGAATAACACACACAACATGCCCAATCATGAGCCCTAATTTTATTCAACCAAATGAGTGTGTAGCTTGACACCTACACCCTCTAATGGCTTCATAGGTGAGGGTATAGGCTAGTAAACCATTACAGAGTATACCAAACCCTCTTAATCTTATCTGCACTTGATGATCACTTGGGATCTAATCTTGAATCTGGTAGTAGAATGCCTATTATGGCCAATAGGTCTTATTCTAGGTTACACAAGGGTGTTTAAGGGAGTCCCCAAGATATGTGATGGTATGTGGGGACTAAATCCATATAGGGTGATGTTTGATGCCTAGTTCAGAGAGTTAACTCTTCCCCTTCACAAATGACTTGTGTGGGGTCAAACACTTAGCCTAACAACAACTATACCTAATATTTATACTCTAATATAACATAGATTTTGGTTAAATGCATGGTGATGAAATCTATGACACCAATCCCTAGTGACTAAGTGCATGGAGATGAATTACACATCACATGCTATCCTAGACATAATGGGTTAACACACATGTAATCACTATTAATTTTCTTGATTAATTACCTATGTGAAGAAATTTGAAATAAAAAAACAAGTCACATAAAAAATATATGTTGAGAGTATATATTGAGGGGGGGTGAATCAGTAGATAATAATGTACATTTAATTCCAAAACCCATTCATTATTCATTAATCTGATCTAGCAACATGAACATGAAAGCTTAAACATCTAAAGCATGAACAAGAACAAACATCATATGAACACAAAATTTATGTGGGAAACCCTCTAGGGGAGAAAACCAAATCTCAAGCCTATAAACCAATGGACTCCAATCTTATAAGGATATAACAAACATGAGACTTTAGACCAGATCTAACTGATCAAGGAGCATCCACCCCTTAATTTAATCTAGCTCCAACTAGAACTTTAGCTAGCTTCAACTAGCAAGGAGGATACAAACCCCTAGGTGATTAAGCACCCACTAAAGCACATCTACTCTAATTTCCACCACTAATATGATGTCTTCTACACCTAGTGATGACCTTCTTTTGCTTTAACACTTATAATCCCCTTCACAAACCATTCACTCAACCAAGTCACACTTAAGACTGCCAGGTCTAATGACTTCCTAGATCATGAAATGATTAGTCAAACATGACTAATTATCTTTACTCTATAAATATCATTAATGACCCATCTCTACTCTTTGACTAAGCTCTTTCCTTTGCTTAGCTTCACACACCCTCTCACACCTATACAAATAGGCTAATTTGACCTTGTATATATCACTTCATCATCTAACCCATCTTGGTCAGCCAAGATACTTCACATACTTGAATTAGCCTTATAAAATATCCTCATACATTTAATAAATCCAACTCAAACACTCCATAGGTCATCCATACTTCAAAACAAGCTCAATCCTCCTTTAGATCTCAATTAGGCCTAATACATTAGCCCTTATAGGTCATTCACCACATATGACCATCTCTATGAATAATAACCCTAAATAATGCTTAAAACACATCAAAAAACACTTTTAATAGATCATTATCACTCCTACATGGGTCAAAAACATCTGGGACTCCAAACCACTACTCCATCCAAGTCATTCTCTCTCTCACTTCAAGTCTTGTAAACACCCAAAAAATACTGCCAAGAAGAACTGAGGCATACTATTGATTTTATAAAAAAACCGCTAGACATGAAAAACACCAATAGGCCTAGAAAATATTTAAGCACGCTCCCTTCTTTCAAAAAATTTGATCAAACAACTAAATCTTCTCTAGCAAAATTGAATAGCTAGAACTCAGTCCTTCTTCCAAGCTACCTAGATCCTTGGACCTGTCACCAATTACATAGTAACACAAATACCCATATGAACCTACACTACTTTAAAGGCTCCCCTTTAGTCTATATAACCCATTAATACCTATAGGACCTTCAATAATAACTACCATCAACTCATACAACAATATGAGCACCATAACACTATGCAAGCTCACATACCTTTACACTCAAGGTACCCTACAGAACACCAAAGGCACTTCAATCATATAAAAATACTTGAATCATGATTATAATATGCCAACCCACTCATCTAAAACCAAAAATTCCATCCTCCTTTGGAAAATTTCTTCAACAATCTTCATTTTACTCACTAAGACTACTTAGACCCCTTGTAGCCCTATCTGGCCACTGCAGACTTCATATCTCTTTTATTTTATCTCCTCAAGCCCTAAAAGTCCATATCTTATATAAAATAATATTCCCCTTTATACATGCCAGGAATTATCTTCCAACTCATCCTTCTTAGAATACTTCTTTCTTTAGTCCTTTAGCCAATTAGGTCTCTTAGAAGACCAAAACTTAAATAAATTGAAACATGATTACCTTAAAATCACTATAAAACTTTTTTTAGATACCCATTTTGTAATTTCAACTGATTTTAAGATTTCAAAATAAAAATACAAAGATAGACCACTTTTCTAAACATGCCTAAATCACTAGGCCTTCAAGGCAAAAAGTAGTCAAAAGTCAACCTCTAGTCAGTACCATAAATTGAAACTACTTCCAAATATGTAGGTCACCCATCCACACTTCTAGACCAAATTTAAAGCTCCCATTCCATGGGGAACCATGACTTCCTTTAAGCCACCAAATGCATGCTCATGAGAAGAGAAGTCAATGACAATTCAAAATGCTCCATCTAGCACAAAAAGATTCAAAAACCTATATAATCACTTGGATCATGTTTAAAAAACATGTGTATACCTTATTGAGCATAAAATACTTCATGACACATCTCCAAAATTTAAGTGACCCTTTTAATCAAGTAATCTGTGCATACAAGCCACAACTTACAATAGGCACCTTGACCAAATGGTCAAAATCACACCTGGGCATCTTAAGAGAATCTCCAATCTATCTACCCCTCTTTGACATTCAAAAACCAACTTGAAACATATATTATTTACCTTATATCCACCTTGAAACACTTAAAGAGCTATATTGGCACCTTCTAGGCAGTTATCACTACCAAAATATGTCAACTCTAACTTTTGACCATAAAACTCACATCTATGTTCATCAATAACTTAGACCACCTGGGAATGAATAATGGAAATATTCTAAATGATCCCATAGAATTAAATCCACCTTTCTCCTTCAAATCACTACCCATGTCAAGCATCCAAAAATGATCAAAAAATCACTTTAGGACCAGGAGACCTGAACACACCTTTTGAATAATCATCCTTGCTTCTTTCTCTTCACTAACCTTAGGATCAATTAGACCTCCTCAAGTAGGATTGAACATATTCACAATATGTAAAAATATATTTTAGACATTCTTCAAACAATACAAGCCATTAAGACTCAAATCATAGATTAACTTCTTCTTATGGAGCAACTCAACATCATGATTAAGGATAACTAGACAACTTTTCATGCCACAATATTCAACCTCTATCTTTATAATTATAGGAATATTTGGATCATACATAATATATTTATGTATTTTTCAAGACCTTGTGAGGTCATCAAAACACCAAGAGACTACTACAAATCAAAACAAATCCTTTATGAATACATCTATAGACTCCTCTTCAAGAATACAAGAACCTTGTGATGCTACAAGATATACACATCTTTAGATTACTAAAAACTCCTTCATAATTCTTAAATTATGGAAAAAATACCTCTTAGACCATATAAATCTTCTTGAAGATTCTTCATATACCATCAAAGAATCAACTTCAACAAGTACTATCTAGATTTGATAAGAAACTCAGAACTTGTCATCTACAAACCACTAAGATCTTATTAAAACTTCATGAACACCAATTATCATATTGAAGAACATTGGTCTTTAAATCCAATCCTCAAATCAATATCTTTCACCTCTTGAGCTAGCTCTTTAAATTTGATATAGAAGGATCAATCTCACCCTCATAGTTAAGACTCAGAACTTATGGTATCTTTAGATATGTAATAAAGACCAAACAACATTATTACAAGATTTCAATGATCCTTAGATCATTCTCCCTTTCTGAAACATCACATCTACAAGGTACACTCTCAAAGGCAATTCTTGAAACAACATTCTTCAACTTCCAAAATAAGCATACTCAAAATTCTGATAAGAAACTTAGAATAACATAAAACCTTCAAGATCATAAGCAATCTCCTTCAAGCTCACAAAAAATCTTGTGAAACTACAACAATAAGAAACATATTCAGAACTTTTGTGACCCTATTATGATATAAGCTTCTCTGAACCTCTTGATGCATCACACATGAATTCTAAGCACTCTTGTAAACCTGTGGATCTATTTGATAATCTCAAAGCTTTTATGTTTAATCACCATAAAGATAGGAATGTACATTAAACCTTTATAACTTATGATGTCTCAAACAAACCTCAAATAGGTCTCATCAACATGCTCAAGCTTCTTTAGCTTGATGATCAACTCATCCTTCACTTGTAGACCTATGCCTACTTGCTTCATCAAGATGCCTTTACATACCTTTCTTCTACCACCTTCAATAAGATCTATCATTAAATTTAGGTTTGATCTTGTATTTGGCTTCAACATAATTCTTCTCCATTAAAATATGCCTTCTTTGACAAACCTTCATGCTTGAAGAAACATCTGTAATATCAAACAACTCACCTTGGCTTGAGAGAAGAATAATCCCTACCTTTACATCCTTCTCCATCTTAGAGAAACCTTCAAATTTCATCAACCCTTGAATTCACAATTCAGAAAACATGAATAACTATGACAACAACCACACTGATCAACAACAACTCCAACAACTTTGCCAACAAGTTGACTAGGCAGACAACAACCAATCTACTCATAAGATCACCTTCCAAGCTGATTAAGACTCAATAAGGGCATGCTATAATACCAATTATTGAGAGTAGATACTAAGAGGGGGGGTGAATCAATAGACAACAATGTACATTCAATTCCAAAACCCATTTATTATGCATTAATCTGATCTAGCAACATAAACATGAAAGCTTAAAAATCTAAAGCATGAACAAGAGTAAACATCATATGAAAACATAATTTATTTGGGAAACCCTCTAGGGGATAAAACCCACTCTCAAGCCTAAAAACCAATGTACTACTATCCTATAAGGATATAAAAAACATGAGACTTTAGACCAACTCTAACTGATCAAGGAACATCCGCCCCTTAATTTAGTCTAACTCCAACTAGACCTTTAGCTAGCTCTAACTAACAAGAAGGATACAACCCCCTAGGTTATTAAATACCCACTCAACCACCTCTACTCTAATGTCCACCACTTTTTTGATGTTTTTTACACTTGATGATGACCTTCTCTTGCTCTAACACTTGTAATCCCCTTTACAAACCATTTGCTCAACCAAGTCACTCTTTAGACTGTTAGGTCTAATGAATTTATAGCTCACGAACTGATTATTAAAAAATGACTAATTATCTTCACCCTCTAAATATACTTAATGATCTATATCTACTCTTTGACTGAGCTCTTTCATTCACTTATCTTCATACACCCTCTCACACCTACACAAATATGCTAATTTGACCTTGTATATATATCACTCCATCATCTAACCCATCTTGGTTAGCCAAAATACTTCACATAATTCACTTATCCTTATAAAATATCCTCATACATGTCAGAAAGCCAACTCAAACACTCCATAGGTTGTCCATACTTCAAAATAAGCTCACTCCTCCTTTAGATCTCAATTAGGCCTAATGCATTAACCTTATAGGTCATTCACCACATATGACCATCTCCATGAATAATAGATTAAATAATGACTCAAAAACATAAAAAATTCCTCCAATAGATCATTTATCACTCCTAAATATCTGGAACTCCAAACCACTACTCCATTCAAGCCATTCTCTCTCTTGCTCCAAGTCCTGCAAATACCTAAAAAATACTTCCAAGAAGAACTGAGGCATACTATTGATTTTATCAAACAAAAACCTAAAAAAATCATATTTATATGTCTTAAATGAGATAAAAAAACCTAAAAATCCATTTTTCACCTTCATATAGCTCAAAACCATCCAAACTAACTCACTCCAGATGACCTAATCAAACTAGTCATGCACACCAGCAACCCAGTCAACAAACTTTGACTTCAACAAAAATAGAGGAAAAATATGAAGACAAAATCCATTTACTAAATATATAATACTATTATAATACCACCAAGCTCTTACTCACCTCAAATTCTACTCATACTAGCTCAAACTAGCCTCTCCAAATATGCCACTTTAGACTATCTGCAAGCTCCAAAAACTAGTCATGTAGATGTTCTTGTCTAGCACATGAAAGAACACTTTAATACCATCTAATCAAAATTTATATATTATATGATATCTCTATGTCAACCTCCAATATTTATTTCTCATTTCTAACCAAGTTTCATTTGTCTAACAGACTAATTGCTCATGTCACTTTCTCAAAGTCTTAACATAGAAAAAGTTTGCCATGATCAATGGTCATAAAGAACACTTACAGATACTGTCAATCTGTCCTTGTGGATAATAATGCAACTAGGAGACTTATAATTCAACCCCATATGAATTATAGATATAGAATCATCTTGAATTACTTCAAACTAACCTTACCAAAAAGGCTACTTTAGACTACTATTTTTCTCCATTAGGCCTCTAACGACTAGGCAACTTTGAAATTCTATAACTTTGACATAGAAATATGAATCTTAATAAAAATTTACATATAAATTCGGGACAAGTACTAATATTCATCACATACTCATTATTTTCCCTAATCATATTAAAAAATCTCTCATAATATCAAAATTATTGTTAAGAAGCACTTTCCTATGGGGCCCACACATAGTCAAGAGACCAAAAATACTTTCAAAAAAACATGGAAGATTCATCTATAACCTCCAATCATAAAATTTTATCACCCAATCCATACTAAGACCAAACCATCAATAACTTCTCTATCAAGTCTAAGACTGGGGTTTTGATGCTAAAAAACCTCCTTAACTTCATAGCAATCATTCATAAAGTTGTCCCCCTTAACTCCTAAACCAATGCTTGGAAAAAATTCTTACTATTATTAAAAAAATACTAAAAATATCTTAGATTCCAATGAAATCCTTGCATGTGCCAACAAGCATGAGAAACTTCCTCTCAAGCTCCTTGCACTCATTTCTAGCACCCTTTGAAGCTTTTAAACCAACTTTCTAACCTTATAGCTCAATATCTACCCTCACACCTTATAAAAAGGATTGTTTTTTTTTTTTTAAACATTTCTCATGCAAAAAAAATCTTCACCAACCTAAAAACACCCTTTGACCCTTCACAAGGCCTCATAAGCCCATCTAGACCAACTAGGCCAATGGCCAAACTATCTTGCAAACCACTAGCCAACTCTTGAAAACCATACACTTGACCTCTTATCACCATATATATTTATAAAATTCATATTCGAATCATAATAATCTCCTCATCATGATATAGCTCCCAAAGTACTCAAAACCCCATAGGTAACCACACATGGTCAAGCCCACAAGGCATATGATGACTTGCACTCCATCTAAAGACCACTTGGAAGGACTCTAATTGATCTCTAAACCACATGGAAATACCATTTAATCTCTCTCTATGCTCCATGCCATCCACTCTTACTTCTAACCAATTTCTCCCACAAGCTTTCACTAGCAACCAAGACTGAGCTGAGCACTAAGATCATGCATATTACACGAAGAGCACTCTCATGCCACTTTGTCATCACAAATTCCACTTGAAATCAATGACAACACATCATTTCCACTAATTTACCAAAAATATATACAACTAAAATATTAAAATGCTTAATCTAGGCACTCTTCTCGCAAGTACACAAGTTAGAAAACCAATCTAGTGCCTTCTCTTTGAAAGGTCCTATAAAAAATGGATTAGTAGTTTTAAATTAGTCAAAACCACTCATTTCCTACAAAAATGCAAATACACAGTCAATGTAACATAAAATCACTTCAAAATACTAAAAAATTGAAAATTTTATGAAAAATTATAATTACAAACGTGTGGCATTATTGACTATTTGATAACCATGATGGGAATTGTACAGATTCTATAAAACCATAAGTAGTTAGACAAAATCATAACTTATAATATAAAATCACAATTCACAATCTATGATATTGTAGAAAAATAAAATAAACACATGTCTGACCCTTAGACTAGAATACATATGTACCAAAAGTTATTTATAGGTGTATTTATCAAGAAACTCCTACAAAAAGACAAAATTTAACTTAATGGTATAGATTTTTTACCTTTAAAGACTAATGTGAAAATACAATATTTATACACAAAAGCTCAAGAAATAAGTTGATATTAGCTATGATAGAGATTATTTTAGAATTTTACCAGTAGTTAAAGGAAAACAAAACTTAATATTAATGCTCTTATTAAAGTTCGCTTATTCAAACACAAAATCACCTATTTTTATATAAAGTCTCTACTTCACAAATGATAGTTTTGAAAAAAATAGCCTAGGGCGTAAGTATGGAAATTTTATATTTATTCAAGTTGTCCCTGCTTTCTCCCTATCAATAGACAATAATCAACACAGAAAAAAACTAGAGCCTATTAGCAAACTACCATAATTATTTAGATCACCCAAGTAAAACCACAATTATCCATGGTGATATTGTGACTCTTAAGACAAAATTGTGATTGTGTATCTGTGATATTGTGTAAAGGCTGGGAAAATTTCTAAGACCAGTGATTCCCCTTTCTTATAGATAAAAATAATCACACAAAGGCAGACAAAGGTTAGAAAGTTTAAGGTTAGCAGGTCAACTTGATAGTTTTAACTAAAAATGCAAAATTTTAACTTTTGAAGGCAATATCATAACTTTTAAGATAAAATTGTGACTGTGTTTCTATGATTTTGTGTGTCAATGACAAGGTGATCTAAGGCTGATATGTTATATTTTTATTGCACATAGAATATAATTTTTCTACCCCTACAAGATAAAAATAGTTGATATAGACTTTACAAAAGCTCCGAAATTAATGCAACGCTAGTTATGTTTGGTTCAAATTATATTCTACAAAACTACAAGTCAAATAGCAAAACCATTGATTTTATGCAAAATCACTTTTATCAAATCTGTGATATTGTAACAAGATAATAACTTGTCAAAAGGCAAACCATTAGCGTCCAAGATGGTAGTTAGATGCAAAATTATTATTTTTATAGCAAAACTGCAACTACAATATCATGATTTACAAATCAAAACCACTTATTGCCTATACGTGAAAATATGATAAATTTTAGAGCTTGTTCTTTATCCATTTAGTCCTACAAGTTATCAAAATACTTCTAAAAAGTAATAAGTTTAGATTAAAGGAGTTCTCTCACTATGGTCGCCAATGGGTGATCATATTTTTGAGTTATTTATAAAAATTACTATATTTAGAAATTAAAACCTAATAACACAAACAAAATCAAAGGGAGGGAATAAAATAAAAATCACTCAATTACACATGGAATTATTACCATCATTTTATACCTTACAACTTCTATCTAAGATATCTAATTGGATTTGAATGCCAAATTGATTAAATATGGATTGCTTGTTTTGAGCTTCAAAATGACTCCATTGGCTTCTTATATTGTTGAATGGCTTGGCAAGAGTATGTAGATGCTTGAGAATGGCTGATTATGAGAGCATAATGAGGGCTTGTTGATTTATAAGTTAGTTTGGTCATGTCCCAAGCATGGTTTTTATAGGATGGTGGAGGAAATTTTTAGGAAATTTTAAATTATTTAGAAGCCTCTAGTTTAGAGGCTTTTAGAATCTTATAGGAGCTTCCCTAGTTCTATAGGTTTCTTGATTAGTTTAGAGGATAATGGGGTATTAGATGGGTATTAAATAAGGTTTAGGATTCATAGGTATGTAAGAGAGGCTAGGGTGGTAGGGTAGCTACGGGGTAGCTGAATAAATAGAAATTTTAAATTTGTAAGTGGGCTAGTGGATATATTATGGCTAAGTAGGCTAGTTAGTAGGTTAATAGGGTGATTAATTGGTTATAAGGGTATGTAAAGGTTTATGGGATGTATGCAATTAGTCTATTGGTTAATTATCTAAGGTTATGATTCTGGGTCAAATTAGTATGTTTAATAGGATTATTAAGATGAGCAAATTTAGGTGCATACACCTAGATCTAATTAATTTTGTTGTTAATAACTCAAATTATAATTTATCTATGAAATATAACTAAATTTAATAGAAAATAAGCTCAATGAATTTATATCTTATGAAATATAAAAAAAATAAATTAATTGGAAACAAATCCATCTTTAAATCCAAACCAAATTAGTTGTATAATAATTTCAACAACATTAGATTTAATAAAAATATTTGGGATTTTATTGGGTTTTATTATTATTTTAGTAAATATTCTTTTACTTTCCATTGTGCGGAGAATTATACTACAAGTTTTATGGGTTATTAAGTGTTATATAACCTTGTTGTAGTGTATATAAATTCTATTCTAATGGCTACATATTTTTTGTAGTAGCTACAAGAAACTATTGTTAGGGACCATTGTATAATGCTATTATAATTGGAAAATATAGTAATTATCCATTATTCTAGTTTAATCATACATGATATATGTTTCTTCCTATTTTAGATCAAAAACACTAAATTAGATAGTGAAGGAGTTATCAAAACTCTTTAGCCAAGATCTCTCCAATGGCTCATTACTACAACCATTGATGCTTCAACATATACTCAAAAGGAGAAAACCAATTATAAAAAAACAATTGTTATACACACAATGAGATCTAAAAATTATTAAAAATCATGTAAAATCACGTATATTATAAATAATATCACTTTATTATATAGCAAAGGTAAAACAATAAACATGCTAAACTAGGCAATGTGGGATAAATCCCCACATAAGATAAAACTAGGTAAACACAAATACCCAGAGCCTAGCAAGCATGAGTAATAATATACTCTAACACCCCCCTCAAGTGAAGTTAGGGGACAATAATAGAGGATTCAGTGTGAATCCACATGTACATATGGATGCCAATCCATGATGGAGTACATAGATGTCTAGTTGTTATAACTGCCAAGTGAAAGTAGGAATGATATTGAATACGAAGAACATTGAACATAAACATTGCGCTCTAAAGTACTAGGTATAATTATGAACCTAGGGAAGCATTACTTAAACACCCTATAACATGAGGCTGATAAGTGAGCACAAATATTGGTGGGGATGCCACATTATTGTCATTGGTGGGGATACCACAATGATGTCACTATAAAAATCACCAAGAAGGCTATGAAGTCAAGTAACAATCCTCATATGGGTTTTGGCAAAAAAAGTGCCTAAATAAGGTACCCATGTACAAATGAGAAATAAAAAAACACTCAAAAGAGTGAAACATATACATATAACTATCATAAAGAGGATAAAAAGCTAGAAAAACCATAGGAAAAACTCCCCTCCCAAAAGAGAGAAAAGAAGAAGGGAGAGATAGAATTCCCCCAAGAGATGATGCTGAAGTAGTCCACACTCAAAGTACTCACAAGCCATAAAATAAAATAATCTGTATGAGTGGTCTAAATCCACTACGTGATCAAAAAAAAACTTGACACTGGGATTCACCAGAATAGCTTCAATCAAGAAGACTATCAGTGGTGACAAAAGTATAAAAGAGTATTGCATGTGTAAGTAACACTCAATACCAAGAAGCATAATGTACATCACACCCCCCCATACTAGTGACTAGGTGGGGTGGATAAAAAAAAGGTATGTACAAGTGGTTTGAATCCACTACTTGAACACTGAAGAAGTTAATACTATATACACTAAAATAACTCCAAATCATGTTGAAAGAGATTGTTGAACTATCAAAGAAGACAAGATAACATTGGGATTCACCAGAATAGATACAATTCAAGCTGTGGAAGATTGTCAAATTTTGAAAAGGTGTCAAAATTATAGAAAGGGTCTCTATAAAATGATGATCCATGGTGGTGATGGAAGAGACAAGAAATTGAATAAGTGAAAAGGTGTCCAAAATAGATCATAGAAATGCATGAAGGTAGACAAGGATGAATCAACAAACCCCCCATGGCATGTTATAAATCAATGTGAGTATAATATAAACCATACATAAAAATACCAAATGGAAATAAAGAAGACACTAGGCTTCACTAGAATAGCTCTAAATGAGGAGACTGTTGACTTGTCGAATAAGCCATCAAGAGAGATACTCCAAAAATAATCAAAAATGTCTCCATATAAGTAAATAAGGCACTAATAAAGGGGCCTCAAGGAGACATGACACAACTAATAATGTGTCATAGTACCAATGCATGTCATGGGATGATAGAAGAGTGTGTAAAATGGAAAAAAATCCATAACGTATGCAAACACATTAGAGAATGATCAGTAGCTAAAAGTAATGTGCAAAGTACATGCAAAAGGATGTTGAACATAACTAAAAATGTGATTGAGATAGTGCATCCATGAAATATAATGTAAAGCCCATAACATAGGAAATCCCCTAGTAGTGACAATGCACATGCAAGAATAGGATGTCATACTCATCCAAAAATGCATCCATGAGTGAAACAAATGATGACAATGTAATCTAAAAGAAGCAAGAAGGAAGTTTGTGTTGCCTGTGAGGGGGTCTGACCTCCTGCCAAACCAAAACTCACCCTTCAATCTATAAAAAATGAAATAGATAATATATGTGAAAAATAATAAATATTCCCTCAAAAATTCTTGCAACATAGTAAAATATGTCACGACGAAAATGTCACCATATGAGATAAGCATATGGAAGCATAACGAATTCGAAGAGACACCCTCAAAATGTGGCACTTTATAGTTTAGTGTGTTTTAAAATTTAAATAAGCTTAATGCATGGGAAATTGAATAACATGAAATTTTGCAAAAAATGGTACTCTATTTCAAGATACCAATCAAAATTTATTAAATAGTTATGTTCTCATCAATAAGGCCTATTTAATAAAAAATTACATTAAAAGTTTTAAAAATATACTGCATTTAAGTTGGGCCTAGCCTTCCAACTACTCATTAAAACTAACATGGAACCAAGAATCTCCTCAAGCTAATATAATTAAAAAAAATAACTCATCATCTTGACATTTAAAAGGATTTTTGTATCACAATATATTATTTTTAAATAAAAAATAATCATTCCCCCACATGTTTAATCACCAAAACAAATTCCCCACCCATAATTTTTCTATCACTAAAAAAAATGAGTATGCAAGGAAAATGTGAAAGAGAGAGCCTTTTTATTAGTGTTTCTCACATGGGAAATCAACACCAAATTTCTAGGGCCTAAGCAGACTCGTAGCTAGTCACCTCCATGGCCAGCCAACACCACTTCCAATGAGTTCTGCTCTAATATTCACTCCTCTATAAAGTCAACCACTAATTGGCCTCAAACCCAAGGATATAAAAGAGACACCATCATAGGTTGGATACATGTTAGATAAGGAGTACATGCTACCGTGGGAGGATAATCCAAAAAGGTTTGACTAAACAATAAATCTACAATTGGATTCATGTGGGAATGGCCCAAAATGGCTCATAATCAAAGTTTTGGAGAGAGTCAATGGAAAAATTTGAATATGATTATAATTTTACTATGCTTATATGAAAAAATATAGATCATCAAAAACCCTGAGTAGCCATAAGAAATGTTACCCACTATGCTCCAAGCCCAAAATCATAAATCCTTCTTACATGGGTCTGATTCTAACTAACTGTAAAATTAGAGGATTAATTGAATATGTTGGCTAATTCATCGATCCAAAAGATATTATAAATAGAAAAACAAATTTTTAACTTTACATACTTCCAATGATTAGGAGATGAATATCCTTTAAAAAAATGATTGTTCATATGGAAGAAGAGAAAATATATAATATGATCAAATTTACATGCAACACACTTCTCAAAATATCATTTCAATACGTACAGAATATGTCCAAAATCTATAATAAAGTCTATTATTTACAAAACACAAATTGTTGAGGATGATTTAAAAAACATGACTATTTTTAGACCTTCCCCAATTTTATGCATTGATAAATAAAATCTTTTGTGATAATATTGTTTACATAGACTTTTAGTCTACCATTGCTTCACTTGTTGGGTGTCTATCTATCCACTCGACTGCTTCCCTCCTTATTGATGTAGGGGCATCCTATATGAACCCCAAAATGGTTTAAATTTTGGTTTTAAATAGTCTTTTAGGTGTTTCATAGGTGCTTTAGGTCCTAATTGTGTCTTAGGAGTGATCTAGGTTAGCAAAAGTTGCATAAAATTTGAATTATGGAGTTTCCCTCCAAAATGCCACTATTTGAAAATTTGAATTTTTAAGCCTTGTGGAAGGATTTAATGAATTATTTGAAGGTTGAAATGGGCAGGAATATGTCAAAAATGTGTCCAATATTCTTAATTCAAAGGTCCTAAATAACTTCTTAAGTCTATAGGCATGGTCATAAAGTGCATATATTGAAAAAAACATGAAAATTGGTAGTGTAGTTCAATGATCCCAACATGGGAAACATTATAGATTCAATTATGCTTCTTTGAAAAAGGTGGAAGAGTTAGTTTTTGTGTTTTAATAGTGTATTCCATTTGAGAGTGAGTGAAAATGGACATGAAATAATGAAATCTTGATGAATGAAGAATAGTGATGTTGAAATTTTGTGTGCATTGACATTCATGGCTAAAATAGAGTATTAGTGTGTTTGCTTACTCAATGTGGTAAGTGCATGTTTTTTGGTTTATTTATATTTCCTATGAACAATTTATATTCTCATGTTTGAGGTAGGGTAACATTAAGAGATTTGAATAGCAGTCACTTTTGTTAAGACTGTCAAAGTCTATCACATAAGACAAGGTTTTGGTATACTATCTTACTGTTATAGCATGTTCTTGATTCCAAAGAGATTGTCAAAGGTTTATTATATTTGTGGAAGGTTATGACCATATTAATATTTAATATTTAATATTTAAAGTTAAAAAACTATTGAAACTCTATATACCCTATTTGTAAAATGGCAGATAGTCAAAGGGGAGTGGGTTTTTGTAGAAATGAATATTGTTGGGATCCAAAGGTGATTGAGAGAAGTTTGATATGGTCATTGAAAGTAGAGATAACCATTGTATGAAATTTTAATCTCTTATATGGTGAAAATAATAAAACCTTATTGAAACCCCTATTCTTGCTAACAAATACAGTGATGTCAGATTGAGTTTTCCTTGTTGTGAACGATCCAGGGGGTATAGTGAGTTGGTTATTGAATGAAAAAGTTGAATTATGCCTAGATATACCTAATCCATTAATTTTTTTGTTTTGAAAATATTTATTGTTTAATATTTATAATTTATACCACTCTCAGCCTACTTAGTATTCATAAACTCTAGCAACTAAGGTTTGAAGTTTATAAGAAACCAATCATGGAAAAATCCAATTTTTTTAATAATACTATGTATTTTGGTATACCTTAACTGATTTAATCAATTTACCTATATAATACATGTTGTTTGGAATTATATCAAGTGGTCTTGGGAAAGGGCTAAAGAAGGCATAATTTGGAAGGCTACAAGAAGGAAAGTGGTCTTAGGGAGTGAGATAGACCTCAAATTTGACATATTAGTGTGTTACAATAAGGTAAAGGAAAATATCACATTGGAAAGTCATAATAGTGTTTAATTTTTTTGTATAAGGTCATTATCAATCAAACAAGGCTACAAGAATGGAGTATTGCATTGGCATAGTTGTATAAGAGGAAAGTAAGTGTTTGAGACAGTTTAAAAAAGGGGTTTAGGGAATTAATAGAGACTCTCCTAAGCAAAATAAAGACCTTGTGTTCTTGAAAAAATTCATAGAGTCTATAATTATGCATGGTGCATAGTTTATTAAGCCTAAAAATAAAGAAGTGATCATTTGTTTAGGGATAAGAGAAAGAATCTTGTGCAAGTTCTACATCACTTATATTAGATCTGCACCAAACAATCCTTATGTAGATGTGTTAAATTGCCAATGCTAAAAATACAAAATCACAATAGTAAATTCATTGTAAAATTTCTAATACTTCCATTTAAGCATACAACCTCAATGCTAATAGAATTAAAAACAAACTTAGTCAATAGACAAATAGGCCAAGGTCTTCAAAAAACTCATTCCATAAATGATAAACTAAGGAATAAGAAACTCTAGATTGCATAAAAAATGTATATCTAAAATGGAAGGGAACCTACAAGATGAGTAATGACTATTGGAGGGTGGATCTAATACCATGAAATATTTATCAAAACTCTTCAGCCAAGCTCTCTCCAATGGCACATTACTACAACCATTTATTCTTCAACATATACTCAAAAGTAGAAAACTAATAGTAAACAAACAATTGTTATACACACAATGAGATCTAAAAAGGATTACAAATCATGTATATTATAAAAAATAACACTTGATTATATAGGCAAGGTAAAACAATATACAAGCTAAAGTAGGCAATGTGGGACAAACCCTCACAAAGGACAAAACAAGGTAAACACAAATACCTAGAGCCTAGCAAACATGAGTAATAAGATACTCTAACAGATAATAAAGTTACATAATTTCATTTGTGCAATAAATAAAACATTAATATTTATTCTTAGGGTGATGCCAAGAAATAACATTTATTGATCTCATCACCTAATGTAATGGTATAGCTATATTGAAGCCATATATTACTATTCAACAAAAAGGTTGAGATAAAAGTGATAGAATCAATAATCAATATGACATGTAATAAATCCAAAACTAGAATATATATATTTTAGATAAATCTATGTAAAAGATGACAAGAGATATCATATTCAAGGCACTTATATTTTCTTATATTTGTGACATAATTAGATTATATGCCTTGATAATGACAACTCTAGGCATATTTTACATAGATTTATCCCAACTTATTTAACCTTTTAGGGTTTGATTATGAAAAACCTATGTAATATTAAAGGGTTGAGATGTCTAAATCAGTTAAATAAATATGCAATAATTAAGTACCATTTTGTTATGATTTTGACCTTTTTTTAACATTCTAAAATAGTAATAAATAGGTATAAATATATACTTATCTTAAAATTCACTGACGTAGATGATCTTGGTTCTAAAAGTTGAGATATGAATAATTATCTATGTCATCAATAAGATTATAGTATTTATCTACTCATTGGCTAGTAGTACCTAGTATGGATAGTAGTACCATCTATGTGTAGTGTCCTCAATGTGGCAATAATGTCCCCTTTACAATATTGTTTGTATTTTTTAGGAGCACCTTTGCCTATGTATGTCTTATTATTGCATGCATGAAACCTAGAGCTCTGTGTTGTGCATAGAAAACCTATTTTAATATGCAAATCCTAATCCCCCTTACAATTATGGCATGAGAAATAATTTTGTGTGTGTTAGTAGGATAGAATAGACATCCTCAACACCCTAATGTGAAGAGAGTTTCCTATATACCAATATTCTAAAGAGGGATCAAGCCTGATGTAATTCTCCCACCTAGTGATTAATGCAAGTGCAAGTGTATTCTAGAATGAGAGTGGGCTTGGATGACTTGAATGTGATTGAGCTTTGAAATGTTTGAAAACTAGGCTTAGAGATGTTGTAGATGGTAGTATGAAAAATTAGGTAAAAATATGGATCAAATACCTTGATTTTTCTCAATTTTATATTTGGTTTGAGTAGTGTTTGCATCTATTTTCCATCTAGTGAATTGATGTGGATTATACTTATATTTATAGGGGTTTATTGTTTATGTAGATATAAAAATGAGCTTAGAATGAACTTAGTAAGGGCACAAATTTGAAAAAATATCCATTGGGAAGAGCTAGAGTTAAGGATAGTAGTGCCCTATTGGGGAACTAACATCATGTGACTATAGTGTCCCAAATGTGGTGCTAATGTCCTCTTTGCAGACTGCTAAGCAATTTAGATTGGGATCTGAGATGAAATTTATGGGACTATGTTTTGATTTTATATAGGTGAATATTATAAAAACATAATATTTTCAAAAATTTATCAATTATTGATGCTCTTTATCTTGTAGAAACCCATCAAGTCTCAATTTATCTAAGTGCATACCTTAAGGGGTACATCAAGAAAGGGGTGGGTAGACCATTGGTGCTTCGTAAGATTGTTGTCTCTTTTGAAACTTTATATTTTTGGGCCCCTAATTCATCTAATTATGGATCCATACCAACTAAATAGACACTTTGATGTGAGGCAATCAATTGGAATGATTTTTATTTTGATATCTTTTATGCCAATTGGATGAATCAATGCATACCTTGTGCCAGCTGGTAGAAAATTGACTAATTATATGATGACTTGGGAATATTCAAAGAGTGGTATCATATGGAGATCATAATGGGAAGGGCATAAAGTAATAGAACTGGTGGAATGATTTTTAAAATCTCTAGCTCTAGACCTAGCATGCACCCTCCACCCTGGCATGAAGATGTTCTTAAGTGCTATAAAGCCAAACTCAATCTAGTTAGCAGAGAGATGTAACTTTGATGTAGAAAATCTCTATAAAATTGGTTCTAGATATAAATAATTTGACCACATTTGAATCTAAGGATTAGCATGGATGCCTTTGAGGTTCCACCTTATATCACCCAAGCTCATTTGTGAGCTATTAGGTCATTTAGTAGTTTAGATGAGAATTTACTCTATTTTTATAATATGAACTATACTCTATATTTGAAGCATTAAGCAAATGAATATTGATTAATATAATACATGGTGTCTTTTGATTAAATGTCTTTCACTTTAGTATTGAATTATGCAATGTTTTAAATTGGTGTTTAAATGAAGTTTTAGTTTAGAGCATTAATGGTATCTTTATAATTTATGATGATGTCAACATATTATGTGGGAATACTCTAAGTGTAGGAAATACCCCATGCCAAGCAATGATATCTGTGCCTAAGGCACTAAATTAAGCATAAAATTCTAATCTTAAGTAATCCCCTTGACCCATCTTAGTGTCAAATGGTGTTAAGCCTAGTAAAACAAAGATATGTGCCCTTGAGACAATATAACCACTAAATATAAGCTTGTTCCCCTATGACTAGAATGAGCTCCCTTAATGGGCTTTGTGCTTATTAACCATCAACCTAGACCAAAAATGGTTTGTGCCAATGAACCTACCAATGCCATTGTTGTAATGACTAAGTCTCAAGAAGAATGAGTTTCACTATGGCACAACTAACCCAATGTGGGCCTTGAATATTTATCTATTGTTCTTTGGGTGAGTATATAAGGCTTTGCCTTATGTGAATTGATGCCGATACAGTTGAGTGATAAAATATTGAGTGCTATAGGATTATTCCATATTTGTGCCTAGTTGTAACAAGTCTAGACTTGACTTGGATAACCAGATAAGTTCCTGATAGAGAATGAATTGAGACCCCAATTTTTATAAAATATTTTGGTTCTATTGTTGAGACCATTTTGAATTTTATTTTTATAATGGTGTGATATAATAAGGCTTTGACTCTCCCTTGAGATAATCAAGCATTGGCTATAATAAGTGAAAGATAACTTTGCATTAAATCATCCATATTGTAGAGAATAGAAGCCAAGGAAGTGGGTCCAAAATAGCTTGTATGATGCTCTATATGAGGTTTTCTTTTGTAAACTACCTGACCATATGTACCAATGGTTGGCTACCTATGCAACCC
Organism: Torreya grandis; assembly: GCA_037957365.1. Classification (NCBI taxonomy): domain Eukaryota; kingdom Viridiplantae; phylum Streptophyta; class Pinopsida; order Cupressales; family Taxaceae; genus Torreya; species Torreya grandis. Next base: position 2,446,973 of record JARHVA010001477.1, read on the forward strand.
ACATAAGGAAGAGTTATGGGCAATGCCTTAAATGGATGAGAGAACACCTAAAGAAGCTTGATAGCCTTGATTACACTTGGACCATATCTATAGATAAATAGTGGCAAAGAGTGTTGAATAGTTATGTGCTTGAGTTTATAGTATTGATATACTCCTGCCTTAAAGAAGTAGAGTATCAATTCATGCACAAGCCTAGAGGCAAGTTTATGAAATAATTCAACATAGAGCTTAAGAAATTGATGGAGGATTACATATTTTAAATCATAAGAAGAGAAGGCTAAAGTCATTTCATGTGTGAGTAGCAAAATGGGGAAGAAGGGGTTGTGTAGGTGAATCATATTGGAGGGTGATGAGAAAATTAACATTTGAGAGCTTAAGAGACAAACTTATAACAAGAGGAGGTCTAGGCTAATGGAAGATATAGAATGTATAAGTGCTAAGAAAACTTGTAGCAAGTGAGGAGGGCATGGGGAAAGATCTCTTAAATTGTAGTGATGTGAGGAGGAGAGAATAAATGAATCTATAGATGGAACTCAATAGTTGATGGGTGAAGAATACATTGGTACCTACATAATTTGGTATTAGAAGATGCACCATGATCACCTACCCATTTAAACCTATGGTATAAGTTCATGTGCTGGATCCCCCATAAGAAGAAAGAAGAGTGATAATTGACCCTATTGTCAACATAAACTTTGACCATTTTTAAAATTTAGAGAATAATTTTGTACTTGAACAAGTTTATCCTTACGAGGAGTTGAGTGATGATACTCTAGACATTTGGGTGCTAGCTCGACAATATAGAATGTGAGTGCAAGCATTCCATTTCAACCAATATTATTTTCATAGACTAGGCAATAACCTATATGAAGTGGCCCAATGCAACAAGTTAGTAGTATCGTACCATAACCATCTTTAGCACCAGTATTAATGATGGGACTAGTACCTAATCTAGTAGCTAGAGGCATTAGAGGGCCACCACCAAGATAAGTACTAGGGGAAAGTACCTTAGATGCTAGTGCCCCCCCACCACAAATTTACTATGAAATGGCCATGCACTTGCTAAAATACCATGGCATAGAAAATGTCATAAATAATGTGATAAAGTGTGAATTATAATGGTGTGCTCAAGGTATAATCTAGTCATAGTGCAATGCAACATAGTTCATGATAACACTATTTGATCATGCTCATACCTAGTATAGGAAATTTGATCCTAACCAGGATATGATTGACTATGACATCTTGAAGGAAGCATTCCTGAAGGAATTTGACATACTCAAGTTTGAATAGTAGATCATCACCACTCTCAAGGAAATTAACCAAGGGCTATCAAAGAGCATGTACTTATATGATGCTAGGTTCAAAACTCTTCTTTCCAAGATTACTTATGGCATTCAACACTCCCAACACATGAAATGTTTATTCGAGGATTGTTAGTATTATTTAGAATAGAACTCTTTATGAAGACATTCATAGATCCTTGAGAAGTGCTTGAATTTGTGCTTAGATTTGAGGTAGTCAAAAGTACTGACACTGGGATCAACCCATTCATGGAGGCATAGATTGGGTCTAAGGCCTCCCAACTCTAGAAACTAATCGCTAGTTCATTATAATATGCTCAGAGTGTATTATGGTGCACTGACTACGATATGAAAGGCTATAATAGGAATAAATACCCTTGAAGGAATGTGCACACATTGATTCAAAGCTATGAGGTTTGTCATGAGGTGAATGATGTTTACAATTTCCCTTTATTTTAGTATGCTAGTCAGGTTAACATAACCATATATTGTTGGTTGTGTGATACCTACACTCATACCATAGCTAATTATCGAGTAGTCGATAAGATGTATGAAAAAATGGAGAGATGCACATGCCAAGAAACTGTAGCAATTGGAGGGAAAGCAACCCAAAGAAATGAGGGTTATGGCCAACATAATGTAGGATATGGGATGCATAGAGGTACCATAGGGTGAGGTGGAGGATGTGATAGAGGAAGATTACCACTATGATCATGTTACAAGTGTGGTTTAACTAAGAACTATTAGTGTGACTACCTTACACATCCAACATGTGGGTATTGTCAAGGAACATACAAGGTCAAGGAATACCTTGAAATGTATAAAAATTTGACCTAAAGTATGCCTAACATAGACAAAGGTGTAAGAATGATTTGGCATGAACCAAAAGTAGAGTAATGGGATCTTAGGGCACAACCAACTGGTACTAATAAATTCAAGGTGTAGGAAACTACTTATAGTGGGATCACCATGCAACTACTAGTTATGCCAATACTAGAGTTATGCTTAGAATATAGTGAACTGAGTCATACTAAGTGCATCATAAGGTCAAAACCTAAAGTTACACCATACCCTAACCCTGCATTCTATAAGGATGTCTTATAATAAGTAATGATTGTAATTCAAAACCTCCAAGGAGAGCTCCAACTAGTACAAGACCTAAAGGTGAAAGCTGTTACCTTTTGTAAGAAGAAAGATAACTAGGAGGCTAAGGTATAAGAGCTAACATATATCTTTTACCTCCTAAAAATAGAAGGGATGTTGCACCTACTAAAGAACTTACTTTCAGAGTATGTATGCCAGAATTTAGTTAAAGTTACCATGCCATGTATGGAAAGGGCATGAGAGGTCAGGTATATAAAAAATATGGATTTTGATTAAGATCTCATAATAAATGCCACCATTGATAGATGGTCTGTATGTGAGGAACTTGTAGACATAGGTTCTGAGGTTAATATCATGATAAATAATGCATGGGATAAGATGGGTAGGCTAGCCTTAAGGCCTTCCCCTCATGTGATTATCATAGCCAACAAATCTAGGACACAACCAATTGGGATTATAAAATGTACTATTGTAGATACTATGGGCATTAAGTTTTATGTTGAATTTGAAGTGATCAAGTTGGATGAGCAAGATAATTATCCAACACTCTTGGAAAGGCCATGGTGCTATGCAAATAATGCCGACATGTACTTTAATAAGTGCTATATAACCTTTGAAAATGGTAAGGAGAGGGTCATGATTCCCCTCTCAAGTGACCAAGGAAACTCTTATGTATAAAGTGTTGATCTTGAGTATGATATAAACCATATCTACAACATCATAACACAAGACATAGATACTATCAATCCCAATGACTAAGGAGTGTTTTCTTAGGAAGATAGACAATTAGCCTCAGACACCATCAATGTAGCTTATAATTGATGGGTCTAAGAATCTTATAAAACCACTAGTCAGAGGTGTCACTTAGTGATCATGAAGGCACCAAAACCTATGAGGACTAACTAGGTCCAAATTGACCACACTTCATGAAGAGGGGTCCTTTGCAATAAGAAGAAGGGAAATAGAGTGTTTTCTTTGAGCAAAGGTAAACTTGTATTGCTCTTACAATATGATGGGAGTAATCCTATATAATAATATGTCAATGACCTAGATTATTACATCCCAAATGAATTAGATAGGATGGGTATACTAGTGTATACTTTGAGAAGCATTATTGGTCATTGGTGGGTAGTGCAGAGGCCTAGATTTCAAATTTGGCAAGATGTAAAAGCAACCATCTACATTAAATTTAGAAAAATCAATGAGGATTTAGACATTTTTACATACTCTAGTGATTCAGACCTAATAAAACACATATGCTTTTGTGAAGAAACATGGATTGACTATGGCACAAATGCCCCAAGGAACCTATGGGTGCACACCTAAAAAAGTTTGAAGATATGGGTATGAGATTGGTATGTTGTTAACAAAACAAGCCATGAGACAACTAGTTGGGATGTCTTGAAGGAGAAGTTTGTGCACACCTTCTTTTCCTCACATAACCTATAATTGATTAAGCCATTGTAAGTAATTCAAAGGGCAGTGTTTGAAGACACTACAATATTAGAGATCTTACAAGATATTTTTGGGGAGGATTAGTACTCCCAAATTTATTCAAGGAGTAGAAACTTAATAGTGACTTGAGTGATGAAGATATAGATGTCTAAAAATTGTGATATTGGATGTCCTTGATAGAAAAGAGGAATCTCATACACCAAGTGGATGATAGCACCCTGATGAGGAAGACCCTACTCATATCCATATTGATATAACTAAGGGGAGTAGGCAAGTTGAGGACACACATCATGAGAGAAATGATCCCTACTATGCACTACTCAAGACCACCTAAATTGATATTAGTGTAGAAGGGGAACCAAAGGTGGCTACTTTAGGTGCATATTGGTCTGATGTAGATCTAGCATGAATTATGGATATCCTAAAGGAGTTTCAATATTTGTTTCCACATAATTATCAAGATATGAAGGGAGCCCACCTGTCCCTTGGGAAAATGATCATAAATTTGGTGGATGGCATGCGACCTATTAAGAAGCACCCCTAGAAAATGAACCTTAATCTCCATACTAGGGTCAAAATGGAGTTTGATGGTATATTAGCTATAGGAGTGATCCACCTAGTGCAAGGTTTAGAGTGGGTGAGCCCCATGGTTATTAGCATTAATAAGGATGGACAATTCCAAATTTACATGGATTATGGACTATTAAATACCACCTGTGTCACTAACCCCTTCCTGAATCCATTCACTAATGAAGTCTTGGATGGAGTCACAATATGAAAAATCTATACTTTCACTAATGGTTTATCTAGATACCATCAAGTCCAAATTGAAGAGGAGAACAAGCCTAAAATAACCTTTACAATATAATGGCATTATTTCACCTATAATGTGATGCCATTTGGTCTCAAGAATTTGCCAACCCTATTCTCCAAAGTGGTCATCACCACATTCAAATATTTTATTCATAATTTCCTCTAGGTGTACCTTGATGATTGGAATGTTAATGGGCTCATGAAAGACCACTATGACAACTCTCACCTCATGTTTGAGAGGTGCCAATAGATACATATATACTTAAACTTTAAGAAGTGATGTTTGTGACACCTTTGGAACCTTGCTTGGGCACATCATCTATAAATATGGTCTTCTCATTGATCCTACAAATATTTCCATTATTATATAGCTCTAGACCCCTTACATGCATAAATATGTTCACACCTATCTTGGCCATTATGGTTATTATAGAAACTTTAGAAGAGGTTATGAAAGGATTAAAAAACCACTAGAAGAGATTTTACATAAGGATGACCCATTCTATTAGGGAACAATTTAAGAGGATGACTTAAAAACTCTAAAGATCAAGTTAGCTAGCATTCCTATTTTACAATTCCCAACTAGACAACTCCATTTTATGTCCATGTTGATGCATCTAGATCTATAATTGGCACCATTCTAGCATAACCCAATGAAGGTAAAATGGATCATCCTATCTCCTTTTCAAGTTGAAAATTGACCCAAGTAGAGAAATATTACACAACTATAAAGTATAAGGGACTGGATATGGTCTATGCCTTCCAAAAATTCAAGAAATTACTATTGACAACCCCATTCATCTTTTCCACTAATCATAAGGCACTCAAGTACCTTTTGAATAAGCCCATTCTCTATGGGTACATTTGTAAATGGATAGTTCTATTTCAATAATTCTAGTTCTTAGTTGTGGTGAAGCCTAGAAAATATAACTTGAGCCAAAACCATTTATGCCACATCAACTCTAGCAATGCAATAGTGCCCATTGAAGATGACATGTCAGACGTGAAACTCTATAGGGTCCAACACATCCCCAAAGACTTGGTCGAGATATCTTCTTTTCTAATGTTTAGGTTTGCACTCTAGACCATGACAACCAAAGAGAAGAAGCAACTCGCTATTCATACTTCCCCCTTTCAGATCATTAGTGAGGAGATGTATAAATTAATCCATGATGAAGTCCTACATCAATTTTTTTGGAACACAAAAGGGAATCTATCTTATAAGAGTTGCATGAGGGGATTTTAAGAGGCCATTGTGATATAGATGCAATGGTACATAAATTGATACAATAAGGCTTATGGTGGCCAAGTCTATTCCATGATTCAAAGGATTACGCTAAAGCATGTGACATATTCTAGTGCATAGGGAAACCAAACTGATAGGATGAAATGCCTCTCATCCCAATTCTTGCCCAGGCACCATTTGAAAAAGAAGCCATTGATTTTGTTGGGTTGATCACTCGAGCAACAATGTGCATAGGCATAAGACATATTTTGGCTACCATTGACTATTTCACTAAATGGGTTGAGGTAACACCAAACCAAAGCTACACATTTACCATACCTACAAGGTTCCTATGGGAGAACATTACAAGTTGCTATGGGTGCCTAATCAGTTTAACTAATGATAGAGGAACACACTTCCTTAATGAAACTATGAAAATCCTACTAGCCAAGTACATGGTGGTACACCATAAGACCACCCCATATCATCCCCAAGCAAATGGCACAACTGAGGCATTCAACAAGATATTGGGAATGTGCCTCATAAAAATATGTGATGTTGGTCATAAAGATTGGGATGATTGAGCATCGACAGTGTTATGGGCATACCACACAATCTATAAGTGCCTAAATAAGGCTATACGATTTTAAATAGTGTTTGGTGTAGAGGTAGTTTTACCATTAGACTTCTTACTGCCCTCATTATGAATATTATTTATTTGTCATTTGGATGACCAAGAATCATTATGTGTGCAGCTAGAAGACTTGGAGTAGTTGGATAAGGTGCAAAACCAAGAAAGATGGAGCTATAAGATTGATAAGGCATGCCATAAATTATGTCATGATAGACATATTAAGCATAAGGTACTAATTTAAGGAACATTAATCTTGCTTTATGACTCCAAGTAACTCAAGCACCTAGGAAAGCTACAAATTAGGTGAATGGGTCTATATGTCATCCATAACATATTGGAAATTGGTGCATGCAAATTGCACATGTTATCAAGTGAAATGCTCCTTGGGTATTTCAACCACAATCGATTGAAGCCTTATAGGCATAAAATGGTGCTTGCACCATCAAAACATCGATTCCTTAGTCATAATTTGGTTGTGTTGTGCTAACCCAAAAGATGTTTGGCATAATCCAAACATTTCTTTTTATTTTATGTTGTTGTTCTTATAAAGTGAATACACGACACTCTCAAGCTTATAAGAGAAATATTCTCACACTTCCATGCATAAATCTAGTCAAGTGATTCAAGCATAGATGATTTCTAAGTGCATGAGGCTAAAAACTAGAAACCTAAGTTTCTAGGTGTATGGAGTTTGTCAGACTTATACCAAGTAACAAAGAGAGATGCATCAAATGATAGTGTGCAAGAGATAGAAAGAAGGTGTGTAAGAGATAAAAAGAGGTGAAAGAAATGCTAGAGGACCAATGTAATGGATTTTTATGGGGTAGGATAGGTCATGATAAGAGATGGAAGCATAAAAAAATCAACCAAGTAAAGAAAGTGCACTTGAAATAAAAGTACAGTAAGAAAACAAAATGGAATAGTGGAGGCTAAATCATACACATGTGAGGCGCTACACCCAGGTTTCCATAAGGTGAAGGTTGTGCTGAGTGAACAAATCATAGGAGAAAGATCTTTAAGACAAGCTGGCTGATGAGCTCAGAATATGGCTCATTATTGACATGTTATTTCCCTTAATTCATCTCTCTAAGGATATTATCTTATACAGATCATAGATTGTTAGATAGCTATTACATGGAAAGTAGATAATTGTCTTGTTTATATTGAACCAAAGACTAAACCTTTACTTTGTCATTAATGTCTAATACATAGATGTTTTAGTGATTTTTGTTGTGAATAATTGTCAAGAAGAAAACACAGGTGTCGACTCAATAAACTCATTCCTACAGACTCCACAGGCTCATTCCTACCGACTCTGTAGGGTCACTTCTATGGATTTTATAAAGACAAAGCTACAAATGGGGAAGTTAAAGGCCAAATGAGATGAGAAAGAATCATTCTAGCTAGATTCAAATGAGGAAAATACTTGCCTACTATTTTATAGGATTTGCTTTTGATAAAGTTGTATAAATTTGGATCTTAGGACTATTATAAGATAGTATATCTATTTCATTAGAATAATTAGATCTCTTAGAAATCCAATCTCCTATTTTTGGATGAGTGGATCGACCAAGGAATCTTATCTCTTTGCATCTTATTTTGAGTTGATTATATTAGTAAAAAATGTAAGACTTTTGTTATTAAAAGAAGGATAGATGAAATATATGTACAAGCATATTAAAAGTTTTAGACAAAGTGTAATCATTTTGGTTTTATGAATTATCACTTTAGTTTTTAGTATTGATTAATATTTATTCCTGAGTCTGAGAGGAGTAAGGGTCCACTCTCCTTGGAACCAGAAATTATGTATGGTATTTATGTTATGTTATATCAAATCTTTGTTATAACTAATCAGAATCTTGCTAATGTTTGCATTCATTCATAAAACATCAAAATAAATTCATAGTTAAAAAGGCATTTTCTTATTCCAAAGTCTTTCTTTTCTAAGTAAAGTGTTTTTTTTTTATAGCAAATGTGTGAAGTAAATTTACTTTTTAAGTTAAACACTCCATTTCCATGCAAGCGTAAATAGGAGTGTGACTTTACTTTCAAGCAAAAGAGTGGATTCATTTGATTAAATAGTTACATCTTTTCCTTTTCATCAAAAGAGTGAAACAAGTAGTTTAAGACACATTTCTTTCATTAGTCAAAGTTAGAATAGGACCATAAAACACCCCCACAAGCAGACTTCTAGATCTACCATCCTACACCTTATTATAGATAGCTTTGAACACTAGCCTTGGTTTATAAGACATCAATTTAACATTGATCAAATGAGGAGTTGAATGAAACTCATCATTTTTGGTGCCATTTCTAGGGAAACAAGGTGTTAGTAAGGTAATAATTATTGGTCTAGAGTGAAAAATAGAATTTTTTTTGTAAAAATCATAGAATCCCCAAAAAAATCAATAAATTGATGTACCATCCTAGAGACTCTAAAGGATGATTCATCCCAAAATTCTCACCAAAAACACAAGTTGAAACTCCTTCAACATCTCTGAGTAGTGAACCAGAAGTTACGAGCAAAACCTATTTGCAAGAATCTTCAGTAACTTGGATAGAAACCAAGCCATTGCCACAAGCAAGCCCCATAGGATAAATTCCTCATGATCAATCTCTTGTAGGAAGACATTATTTAAAAATTGATAAGGACTTAGAAGAAGCATTTAAAAAAACCATAATTGAAGAAAATTTTGAGAACTTTGAACAACCCATAACTGATACCATAAATATTCTATGGAAAGATCATTCCAGCTTTGAAACATCATCAAAAGAAGAAAATATGGATCTCAAACAAAATCCACAAAATTAAAAACTTGCACAACCAGGAAGGAATTTTTCCTTTCCTATTATTACAGATCCTAATGATCAAACACCCATGAAAAATATTTTACCAGCTAATCTGCCAAATTTTTAGATATCTACAAAAGATCCTGATCAATTATTGTTTGAGTTTAAGGTGCTATGTCAAACCTATGATTACATAACATATAGCCAGAAATTAAAACTATTTCCCTTTACACTTAAAGATACAGCTATGAGATGGTTCATGGGTTTACCTGGTGATTCTATTAGAACATGGGATGACATGGAGACAGAATTCTTAAACAAGTATCAAGATTACTACTGAGTGTGAGAAAGAAAAGAGGATTTCTTCAAAATAAAATAGAATGAGGATGAATCTTTAGAGGATTATTTGGATAGATTCATGTTCACTTATAAAATAAGCAATTATACACTCACTGAAGAAGTTTAGAAATTAGTTTTCTTAAAAGGGTTGGATGAAGATACTAGAGATGCCTTAAATCTGATAGAAGGTGGAGATAAATAAGTTGGTTTTCAATCATATTTCTGAGCTTTGTACCAACTACTCTCGAATAAAACCCAACATTAGGAGAGGAAGGTGTGGGAAATCTAATGAAGTGGGTAAGCTAATGGAAGAATTTTCCAATCTAAAGATGGATATTTTGGTTACACTAAACATTACTTTGGATGGCCTTCAAGCTAAGGCAAATGCAATAGAACCCTTAGCAATCAAATTTCCTAAGTGTAGATAGAAACGTGCCCTTAGAGACTACCCCTAGATAAAACCAATGTTTCATCATGTGGGATATGTGATGCAATAGATCATGATACCAAACATTGCGCCCTTCTACCTATTTTAAAAAATCAAATGAAAACACAAGTATAGTCCACTAAAGAAGCAAATTATATCCAGAGACAAAACTTTCCCCCATAAAACTAGGCTCAAAGACAATTTAATGCAAGAAACCCAATTAATCCATAGATGGCACCATGAAATGTTTCAGTTCCTCTACCTTTTTGGAATCAACCCCAAATTCCATCAATCGAAAATCTATGGGAATAACAAGATTGGATGCCAACACCCCTATGGATGGTGCCATAGCCACAGCCATAGCCGCAACAATAATGGGTACCACAATAGTAATAGATGCCAAAACAATATAAACAATGGAATCTGTAGTGGAACCCATCATAATAATTCACCCAACTAAGAAGACCACTTCAATAATAAACTATAATGCCACCCCCAATTATTTAGCAACAAGGATAAATCCTACACAAACAATAGTAAATCTAAAAAATAAACAACCAGCACCTATTTATGTTAATGAATAAGAAGAGACAATGAATGTTAGATCTATTCATTGTTTAGACATACATTTAAGATTAGAGAAAATTATAAAAAACCCTCTAGTTCTTATTTCTGAGATACCTAATGAAAAAGAAAAAATAGAATCATCTCAATTAAACACTAGAGAAGATGAAATCAAAATGAGCCTTGAAGCAAATAAAGAAAATACTACTACACTAGTAATTCTTTTTCCTAAAAGATTAAAATAAATTGATATTAAACTAGAATCGAACTTGGTCCATGAGTTGAAAAAGATAAATATTGAGGTACCCCTACTACAAGCTATTAGGGATATACTTGAATTGAATAAGATCATCAAAAACCTTTGTATCAAGACACTTGGGAGGAAAGAAAAATATCCAAGAACCATTTATGTTGATGGAAAATTTGCTAATTTATTAGCAAGAAAAATATTAGTTCCAAAATATGTATATCTAGGAAGCCCAGTGATCATAGTCACAATCAAAGGTAAAGAAATTCCTAACATCTTGGTAGATTTGGGAGCAACAATTAATGTTATGATAAATGATACTCTCCATACATTATCTCTTATGAGAATGCAACCCACAACTACCATTCTTCAAATGGTGGACCAAACTGTAACTAAACCAGAAGGGACTATAGAAAATGTTGAAGTACTAATAGAGTATTGGGAATATCTAGTAGATTTCATGGTCTTGCAATCTAAAATAAAGAATCTAAGATATCTCATAATCCTAGGTAGACCATAGTTGGCTACTGTAGCATCATTAATTGATTATAGGCCAAGAGACATGACCATTTATAATGTGTTAAAATCCAAATGTATCTCTTTGTATCCTCCTACAAAACCATCAATAAATCACATACAATAACTTTGGATGGATGAATCAGATAACACATCAAACAACATTTCCTCCTTAGCTATGATCATAGTTAAAAAACACTTGAAAGAATTGAATGGAGACATTTACCTAGAATTTATGGACTCTGCCAGTCTAAAAGCTATAGACTCTACTAGTCTAAAAGCTATGGACTCTGCCAATATGAAAGCTATGGACTCTACCAGTCCAAAAGATATGGACTTTGTTAGTCTAGAATCTATGAACTCTGCTAGTCTAGAAAATATGGACTACCTTAGTTTAGGATTCTTGAGTTAGATAGAATATTATGAAACCTCCACTTCTACTTCTATTTTTTCCTCACCATATGATCATGGATTGATTTAGGAAAGTGTGTGGAAATTGGTAGAACAACAATAAACTTATTTCTTAGATGCATTCCATTATTCTTTAGCAAGACTGATTCCTCTTAGAGAAGAGTTTATTGATAATGTAACCATGTTTCATAAGCTACTTCCTCATCCATGTCCTCTGAACTCATTGATTAGTGAATTCAAGTAAATAGAATCCAATGACCTAAGCATAAAATCAATCATGGTATTACCTAGAAATATTTTAAATATAGATAGTTGGTTAACAAATGAAGATGAAGATAAACTCTTTGAATTACTAGAAAGACATACCAAGGCTTTTGTTTGGGATTATACCAACATGAAGGGAATTCACCCTAGCATATGCACTCATCAAATTTACATAGAATCTATCAAACTGGTCAGACAACCACAAGGAAGAATAAACCCAATATTAAAGGAGATAGTCAAAATAGAGATCTAAAAATTGTTAGAAGTTGGGTTTATTTACCCCATCTCAGATAGCCAGTGGGTTTCAACCCTGGTAATTGTGCCCAAGAAAAATGGAAAATTAAGGGTATGTGTAGATTATAGAGAACTAAACAAAGCAACGCTAAGAAATTATTTTCCTCTACCTTTCATTAATCAATTTCTTAACAACTTGGTAGGAAAAATATATTTTTATTTCCTAGATGGGTTTAGTAGGTATAACTAAATAACGGTGGTAGCTGAAGATCAAGATAAAACCGCATTTACCTACCCTTGGGGAACTTTTGCTTATTGAGTACTCCCATTTGGACTTTGTAATGATCTAACAAACTTCCAAAGAGCAATTCTAGCAATATTCTCTGACCTTACAAATGATTGTGTTGAAGTATATATGGATGATTTCACCATTCATGGTGGAACTTATGAAGAGGCTCTTACCAACTTGGAAAGAGTATTGATCAGATGTGAAGAACATCAATTATATTTGAGCCATGAGAAATGTTTGTTGATGATGGAGGAAGGAATAGTGCTAGGATACCCATATTTCTATAAAAGGTATTCAAGTAGATTCAAAGAAGGTTGAAATAATCTCTAACTCACCCATCCCACAAACACAAACTAAAATTAAGAGTTTTTTGGGACATTCTGGTTACTACAGATGCTTTATAGATGATTTTATCCAAATAGCTACGCTTATGTTTTCCTTGCTTATAAAAGATAGTATATTAGAATGGAGTGATAGTTGCCAGCAGGCCTTTGAGACCATCAAAGCTAAAATCATTACTGCTCTAGTATTGAGAGGCCCAGATTGGACTCAACCATTCCATATTTACACAAATGCTTCTAATAAAATAATAGGATCAATCCTTGGAAAAAAAGATGAAGAGGATAATAAGTATTCTATATATTATATTAGCAAAAATATGACACCTGCTGAAAGAAACTATACCATAACCGAGAGGGAATTCCTAGCTGCAGTCTATGCAATTAATAAATTTAGACACTACATAACAAGCAACAAGGTATTTGTCTATATATACCATTAAACTATTAGATATCTTACCAAAAAATGAATTGTGGGAGGTAGGATTATTATATGGTTGTTACTCTTACAAGAATTTGATGTTACTATTATAGATAAACCAGGGAAGTCTAATGTGGTTGCTAATTTCTTGTCATGAATAAACACTACATGTGAGGAAGAACCGGTGAAAGATGACTTTTCAGATGAACAACTATTTACTATTTTATCAAAATCTCTATGGTTTTCTAATATATCCAATTACCTCACTACAGGGAAGTTTCCTCTAAATTTTCACAAAAAGAAAAGAAATGTTTAATCAAAGAAAGTTCTTTTAAATGGATTAATGAAATGTTATTCAAAATTAGACCTAACCATGTGTTTCATAGGTGTGTGACAAATGTTAAAGCTTATGATATCATTAGAGCTTGTCATGATGAACCAGGAGGAGGTCATTACTCAGCTCAAAGAACCATACACAAAATCTTAGGAGCAGGATACTATTGGCCTCACCTTCATCAGCAAGTAAAAAGATATGTCAGACACTATGATGCTTGTTAGAGAATTAGGTAGCCTACTCTTTAATAGGGATGCCTCTACACCCTCATCCTCAATTGATTTTAGAACCATTTGAGAAATGGGAAATTGATTTTATAGGTTATGTGGATCCTCCTTCCAGAGGAAAAGAATATCTCCTAGTATGTACAGACTATGTGACCAAGTCGGTGAAAGTGGAAGTATTAACTCATGCAAGAGAAGAGATGGTAGCTAATTTATTATATTTCAAAACCATGCAAATATTTTGTGCTCCAAGGGAGATAGTCTCAAATCAAGGACCGCAGTTCATGTCAAACATGATAAAGCACTTCATGCAAGTATATCAAACTCAACATATAAAAATATCTCCATACCATCCATAGGCTAATGGGCAAGTTGAAGTCACCAACAGAGAACTAAAAACCATTTTAACTAAGGTTTTTAATTCCAACAAAAAGGATTGGGTAGATAAGGTACCAGAAGCTATTTGGTCCTATAATACTACTTGGAAAACAATAGCTAGATTTTCACCTTATGAATTAGTTTATGGCAAGAAGCCCTTATTATCTATTGAATTTGAATTATAAAATTTGAAAATAGATATAGAATTAGGGATTAAATTAGAGTAAATATAGAAATAAATACTCTTATAGCTTAATCAACTTGATGAGATGAGGATGGAAGCACTACAAAGAATTGAATTGGTATAACATCAAAAAAAGTTTAGCATGATTCACAGATCAAGTAATAGAAGTTTCAGAAAGGAGATTGGACACTTTTGTTTGATTCCAAATTTCAACAGTTTAAAGGAAAACTACAAATGAGGTGGTTGGGACCTTATCAAATTGAGGATGGCTTTGAAAATAGTTCTGTTAAGCTAATATCTATTAATGATAGTAGAAGAGATCTGTTAGTCAATGGACATAGATTGAAGCTTTATCAAAAACCTCTAAATAAATAATAATTTGTTCAAAAGGTAAAAGATCAAGTATCCTTTTTAGAGGACTCTACTTCTTCTAAGGAAATTGCTTCAAATCAAGTAGTTATTCTGGAGGACTCTACTTCTAGAGAACCTACTCCTTGATGATCCTACATACATATGTATATATATATATATATATATATATATATATATATATTCTGGAGGACTCTACTTCTAGAGAACCTACTCCTTGATGATCCTACATACATATGTATATATATATATATATATATATATATATATATATATATATATATATATATATATATATATATATATATATATATATATATATATATATATATATATATATATATATATTGAAAATCTTTTTAGGGACACTATTGACAATGCATGTCTAGAAAACCAGCTTGCTGGCTGGCTATGCATTGCAAAAAGGGCTTTGGCTAGAAAATTAACAATGGCTGACCAAAGGGAAAAAACAAAATATATAAGAAAAACAAAGAGAATCTCATCATGTCACTATGATTGGTCTTCTTCATGCAATAAAAATTGTTCTTTCAATGCCTATTGACTAATCCATGCAAACTTATTTGTGCAGGACAAATGGTGAGTAAAGGATAAATCTAAGATCAAAAGTAAGTGAGACATATATTCTATTTATTTATGATTAGTTAACTAATTATATTTTATTTAATTAAGATTTATTCTATAGAGATGACCCAAACTTGAGCCTTCCAAAATGGAATGACATGACACATACCATAATGGATAAGAATGCAAACAAGATGGCAAAAGTGTATGTCTACGTCATGATGACTTATGCAGCTTTGGTATAATCAATTACATCATCAATAATTATAATGATGGGACATCATAAAGGGGTTCTAAATGAAATGATAAATAGCTATCACTGTTAAAGTGCCATGTCATCATTTCATCTAATTTTTAATAATTTGACAAAACAACTGGCACACTCCATAGAAATGTGAGGCACTTAACTGTATAAAGTAATCATGTCAAACTATGGACTCATGAAGCTATGGAGTTTCACACAATTTTTTTTATTTCTATAGGTCCTCAATGATTGTTACCTATAGATTTCAATAGAAGCTGGTCTAAAACCTGATTTGAGTTAAAGAAATAGAGTTGTCTATAGATTTGAGTAAAAATGGGACAAAAAGTGAGATCAAAGCTGAAGAATGTAGCAAATCTTCACAAATACAAAGCTTCTATGACAGTTTTTAGAGAAAATGGATGGCTACCTTTCATTGAAATTTTTTAGGGTTTCCATGAAACAATGGTAAGAGAATTCATCATTAATCTCACCCTTGAGTTTTTAGTTGTTAAAGGCATTACTATTCCCATTTCAACTCAAATTATAAATCAAATCATACAAGTTCCAGAAGAGGGAATGAGAGCGATAGGCAAAATTCTATTTAATGATTTAATTAGATAATTTAATGGTAATGAGCAGACTGGGACTTTATGTCTAACAGATTCCAAGGGAAAATCAAAAGGGATTCATAGAAATTCACTTCCTAAACCTTGGAAATCTGTAGCTAAATGGGTAATCAAGTATATCATTTTTAAGGGGAAAAATAGTCTTTTAGGAGGAGAAGCCATGAAAATATTAATACACCTTAAGTATGGGAGGCAAAACCCTCATTAAAATATTAACCTCCCATCCTTCTTATTTGGTGCCCTTCAAATTATGACTACAACTCCTAATGCTGCTCTTAGGCACCATGGCCTTATTCACCTAATTATCCAACATTACTTCCTTCAGAAAGGACAAGAGGTTTGGGAGGAATTTAAGAATAGTGTTATGCAACAAATTCTAAATTTTCTTGCACAAAAAACCTCAAATTTACCATAAGAACATTCATCTCCACCTGCTGCATCAGTTAAGAAAACAACTCCAAAGAAGAAATCAAACTGTAGTCTCAAAATAAATCCCTCCTTCTTCTTCAAGAAGAATGACAAGGTCTCAAATCCCTGTAATTTCAAGGTCCCCAAAAGAACCTCAATAATATATAGTGAAATTAATTCCCTTGTTAGGAAGAAGAAAATTGAAACAAAAGGTTGATACAGAACTTGGGATGACTGAGGGTTTGATAGTTGAAAAGGAAAGACAACTAAGTGTAGCTCAGAGAGTGACCAAAAGAAGGAGAAGGCTAATTCTGATAGATGATAAACAAGAGGCTACAAACATTTTGGATAGTCTTAAAAAGGTATCTCATTCCCCCATACATCAAAGTATCTTTGAAACTATAGATGTTGAAGAAACTCCTTTCGAAAGGAACTCTCCAATCATAATAGAAGAGCCAATCACGATAGAGGAATTAAGTATAATAGAACAACCATATGTTTTAATTGAAACTACAATGAATAAAGGAAAAAATGTATGCACAAATGAGAAAGGATAGTCATCTAATCTAAATGATCTTGTTATGCAGTTAACCTTGAAGCTTTCTCAAGCTCAAGCTCTAGAGCAATAACAAACAACTTACATTGCTAACTTGATCAGTCAATTGTAGAATAAGGATCATCTCAACTCATTTTTGGTGCAAAAATTGGACACAACATCTACCAATCATGCAGTAGAAGTTCACAGATTAAAAGAAATAACAAAAAAAATGAAAGTGAACAAATAGACCTCTGGATAAATATAGAAAATCTGAAGAAGGAGAATAGGAGATTGCAGAGTTTGGTAAACTCTTCTAAAGCACCTTCTAATGTTGTACCTTCTCCTCCTAAGGTATTTATGGACCAAAGTTGTCAAAAAAGTTGTCCAGGTATTTCTACCTTGAAAAAGCTAAATCAAATTTAAGAAGAATATTCCATACTCAAATAGAAAAATAAAGTTACAACTTCAAACAAAATATTGGAAAATGAAAAGAAATAATTAGAAACTAAGGTCCAAGATTTAGAATAAAATTTGCAAGATGCATAAAAATTAGGGGAATCTCTTTTGGCATGTAGGAATCCTACTCCTTCATATAGTTTGTTTTTATTTGAACAATTTTATAGATGGTAGTTTCTGAGGATCTCTTGTCATCTTCCTTACAAGATTTTATAGCCAATAACATTTTTGGAAAATTTCTATAGTGCTGAACCTGATCACCAAGATTTACTTTATGAGTTTTATTTGCATGATTTGATCATAGAAGACCATGATCACAATAAGTTCTTGATAAACCTTCATGTAGGAGAAGTTCAACTGAGGGCATTGCATTCTACATTCAAAAATAAACTATCATGGAAAATCATATTTGAGGAATATACAAATTATGCTAAGACTATAGGATTGTGTATCAGACCAGCCTTTCCTATCCCAAAATTGATCAGAAAGAATTTTAACTGTGCTTGTTTAAGCGATGAAGTTAAAAATCATTATTTACATGCTTTATATTATTGTGCTATTTCTTTTGACTTGTTTTTAAGATAGAGTTTTGATTTAGTGGTGACTCCAAGTGTGAAAAGGTGGGACCAAATTTTAGTGCCTCTTAGAAGATGAGAGGTCATGTCTCCAAATAAATTAAGATGGAGTATGAGGAGAGCTACCTTAATTTTGGAAATCTTAATAGAGGTAATAAACTCTGGGGGAGAAAATAAATGGATTGGCATGAGATATAGACCCCATTTATTGATCATACCTATTCCAAGATGGTAGAGTTGGGCTCCAAAATCATAGGAGCAATTCAATATATGGAAATAAATGATTTAAGAACATCATGAATTTACAAGAAATTTAGATAAGCATATAATAAATGAACTTGATGACTATGATTTAATTTAGAGTTTAAAAAGTAGATGCAAAAGCTACGAATGCAAATGAATGTTCAAAATGGGACTTGTAAAAGGTAAAGCCTGGGGGAGATGATGAGCTCAGAATATGACTCATTATTGACATGTTATTTCCCTTAATTCATCTCTCTAAGGATATTATCTTATGCAAATCATAGATTGTTAGATAGCTATTACATGGAAAGTAGATACTTGTCTTGTTTATATTGAACCAAAGACTAAACCTTTACTTTGTCATTAATGTCTAATACATAGCATGTTTTAGTGATTTTTGTTGTGAAGAATGCTCAGGAAGAAGACACAAGTGATGTATAGTGAAAGTTCAATTTTGATCTCCATCTAGTATAACTACGAACTCACACATAATGAATCTATGGACTCTACAGGCTTGTTTCTACAAACTTTGTAGGCTCATTCCTATCAACTCTGTAGGGTCAATTCCATGGATTTTGTAAAGATAAAGCTATAAATGGGGAAGCTAGTGGCTAGATAAGATGAGAGAGAATCATTCTAGCTAGAGATAAATGAAGAAAATACTTGCCTACTATTTTGTAGGATTTGCTTTTGATAAAGTTGTATATATTTGGATCTTAGGACTATTATAGGATAGTATATCTATTTAATCAAAATAATTGGATCTCTTGGAAATCCAATCTCTTATTTTTTGATGAGTGGATCAACTAAGGAATCCTATCTCTTTACATCCTATTTTGAGTTGATTATATTAGTATAAAATGTAAGACTTTTATTATTAAAATAAGGATAGATGAAATATACGTACAAACATATTATAGGTTTTAGATAGATTTTAATCATTTCAATTTTATGAATTATCACTTTAGTTTCTAGCATTGATTAATCTTTGTTCCTGAGTTTGAGAGCAGCAAGGGCCCACTCTCCTTGGAACTAGGAATTGTGTATGGTATTTATGTTATGTTATATTAACTCTTTGTTATAACTAATCATAATCTTGCTAATGTTTGCATTCATTCATAAAACATCAAAACAAATTCATAGTTCAAAATGCATTTCCTTATTCTAAAGTCATTTCCTTTCTAAGCAATGCGTGTTTTCTTTTACAACAAATGTGTGAAGCAAAATTCATTTTTAAGTTAAACATCTCCATTTCCATGCAAACGTAAATAGGAGTGTGATTTTACTTTCAAAAAAAAGAGTGGATTCATTTGATTAAATAGTTACATCTTTTCCTTTTCAGTAAAAAAGTGAATCAAGTAGTTTAAGACATTTATTTTATTAGTCAAAGTTAGAATAGGACCATCAAACACCCCCACAAGAAAGCTTCTAGATCTACCATCCTACACCTTACTACAGATAGCTTTAGACACCAACCTTGGTTGATAAGACATCAATTGAACATTGACTAAATGAGCAGTTGAATGACACTTGTCACTAGCATCAGCCTAAAGTGAGGTAGAAAGTGACTATTTGAACTACACATTACTTCACCAAAAAAATCATTGGGAGGATTTATTGAGGTGATGGTAGAGGCATAAAGATCTATATTGATTGTGTAGGTTGTAATGGATTTTTGTGGATTTTGTGATTTCCAAGAACTCTAGGTATTGTCATGCCATTAATCACCTATAATTAAGAAGGTAGCTAAATTAGGAATATAAAGAAAAAAAAGTCCAATATTTTTAGGTTACAAACCTTAAGAAAAATTAAGCATAGAACTAGATCCAAACTAGAACCAAAGTAAATAAATGCTACCATAGTGAAACCTTGAGCACCCATAGATGTAAAAAGAGAATGACTAGATAGAGAAAAAAATTATGTTCCCTTTGAAATTGGTGTAGAGAGAAGTGTGGGGCATGAATTGTGTAAGAACTAGGTAGTAGAAAAGTTGAGTGATGATGAGGATACCATTAAAGGCAAGTGAAACTTAAGAGCTGAATTTAAAGTCATATATCTCATGACTGTGAGGAGCACCAACACAAATTATAGGTTTTATAAAAGTAAATAGATCTCACTTCAACACCAACCAGTTTAGGATGGGGAAGAAATGCATGAGTTTTGACCCATTGTAGATATAGAACAATGCTAATAGGCCATGAATAGTGGAAGAGATAATCACTATAAAGCATAAAGTATAGCCAATAGAAGGAGTTAGAATCACCAAGGTATATCTAAAGGTACTTACAAAGATGTCATATCAAGAAATGCAATTTCCCATAGAGGTTTTGATAAGAGATAACTGGGCATATTTCTCACACACCTATAAACTAAAAGAGTACAACTGCCACACTACAAGAAATGTGCAAGATCTAGTGCAAGACTAGGTGGTTGATATGGGGGCTAAGACTAAAGTAGGTATGATATTATTGGATGTCTCCATTAAAGATAAACTTACAACCATTAGTGCAACTCAAATCTATGAGTTGTCATATTTTGGGAAGCTAGAGGAACTCATACAATTCATCCTCTCACATGTCCATGGGGAGTTTTCATGGAATCACATGTAGTTATTAGCAAGCCTTATCGATTGGATCACCAATCTCCTAGACTCTAACACAAGCATCCACCAAATGATGGTGGATGATACTTAAGTTGAAAGGCTCATAAAACTCCTTGGGTACTACAAGGGAGGGATTTCATTCCTAATCAAAGACATCAAGGACTCCAAAATGAAGGCAGAGATGTGCCTCATGAGTTCAAAACTTTTTCCTAGTGGTTGGTAGATAGACATCACCAATACCTACCTATGGATCACCCACTATATGGTGTAGGGGGTTAGGTTTAACATCACAAAGTTCATTGTAGTTGAAATGGTGAAGAATGTGCTTGAATGTTACATGGCACATGAGACCTTTTGGTGGGGATCAATAATATTTCTAATTGTTATGGAAGATATCGATGTACCTAATGGTGATGAATATAATATTTGGGTCTTCTCAGTACACTAGGACTCCTTGGCATAGAAGTACCAAAACTTCACCTACCCCTTGCATTCCCCTAAAAGTAGAAGACCCAAGTGATGGGGTGGTATGCACATTACATAGAGGCATTTAGGATGGAATAATGCATCCCCAAAAAAATCCATCAAAATATGTTTGGAATGACAACATTTATTGTTATGCAACACTTCTATGTAGTGCACTTGATACTCACAGAAGATAATAAATTAGGTTGGCTAAAGCTCCCTTACACATTTTCTACCAAGTACTTTAGGGATGTGTTAAGGATAGTTCCTAATGCATAGTAGTTGAACATATTGGTGAAATCCATGGATTTGGAAAGAAGCAAGTTATGGTGCCAATACATGTTCCTAGGAAGAAAAGCTACCAAAGATGAGGAGGATGACTCAGATCACATTGACATCTATCCCCTCTAGAAAGAAGTGGTTCTCAGGCATATACATATGCTATATTATGAGATGAGACTAAGAAAGAAGGGTATGATCATTGAGAATGATGATGACCCTCTCTAGATCGATGATGAAGGGAAACTAGCACTAGTAGTGTATCGAAAATCTCCCCCCTAAAAGTGGGGGGAAACACTAGAGGAAATTCAATAGCACCTTAGGGTGAAGATCACCTTCAAAGATGAAGTAACTCCATATGTACCAAATAAGAAGCATGTGACCTTCACACTAGGGATTGATTTACCCAAGAAAATGGAGAAGAAAAAGAAGTCCAAGGGACTAGTTGCAATGCCTATAATTACCTTGGGCAATAGGTGCATGAGGAAATGGAAGTGCAATAAGCACACAAATAAATTAAGGAGGAGGAAGAAGAAGTAGGGATGAAAGTTTACATCATACAGAGTGAAGCAATAAAATAATATCCCAACACTAAAATTTTTTAGGAGACCCCTCAAGGAGGAATTGCTACCATGCTTGGAGAAGTAAAAAATCTAGCAAGTGCCTCAACCAAAGAACCCAACACATAGCCTCCATAGACTAAGGAAGAAGAGAGAGAAGCATGGAGGAAGCTAGGGATGAGTGAGGTAGAAATACTAAAGGCATTAGTGCTATAAGAGAGGAATGCCATGAGGAAGAAAGGCATGACCCATGAAGAGATTGAGAAAGTTGAGGCCAAGGAAAGGAAAGCTGAGGAAGAAACAACCTTTTTATAGGACAAACAGAGGAAGGTCAAGAAAAATAAGAAGGCCCATGAGGAAAGGGCCAAGAAAGAGAAAGAAGAGAAAAAGGTTAAAATAAGCACAAAACCAATTGAGGAAATACTAGAAAAGGTGCCTAACACCCCCACCAACATAGTAAAATAAGCTATACCATAGGCTCACCCAAGTAGTAAAGGGGCACTTGGAGACAAGGAAGGTAATGTTGGTTCTTTGAAAGAACAAATAAAGAGCATATAAGAAACCCAATAGAAATAAGTAGGTGAATTTGA
The DNA here is from genome assembly GCA_037957365.1 of Torreya grandis. Lineage (NCBI taxonomy): Eukaryota > Viridiplantae > Streptophyta > Pinopsida > Cupressales > Taxaceae > Torreya > Torreya grandis. The sequence goes on from JARHVA010001477.1 coordinate 2,470,005, forward strand.
CATCAAGGAAGAAGAAGAAATAGATAAAGGGGACAAGTCCCAAGAATAACCCCTACTAGATCAAGAAGAAGAAACCTCAAAGGAAAGCACTAAAGATATTGCTAACACCAATGAAGAGGGAGAAGAGCAAATTGAGTTGGCCATAACTGAGGAATAAGGCACTAAGCCAAGACTAAGATAAAAGGTGTTGAAGGGGTAGACTGATGAAGATTACTACATGTTAGAGTACATACCTCTTATAACTACCACAACTAGGATGCACCAACAACTATCATTTGCTTTTGATAGTTATATGGATGAGCCTCATTTTGAGATACCATAAAAGGTGATACTAGAAGTAGAGAAACTAGGACAAGAGCATGATTCCCTTATCATAAACCCCCATATAATGAACCTAGTTAGGTTAGCCAACACACTCATCTAGATGGCCTCTAAGTAGTGCAGAAGAACATCATCAATGATGTCAGGGCTTTAAAGTGGAAGAAGATTATGTTGGAAGCAGAAGAGGAAACAAAGGCCATCAAGTTTAAATTACAACAACTAGTTGAGAGCATAGAGGTAGTCAATCCATCCCTCTTGGATGGTATTGACACTTCAAACCTCTCAGAGGTTGATAAGGTATGCATGCTATTAGAACATATGCTCCCAAATTTGAAGGTAGAGCTAATGCCAGAAGAAGAGGACCCATGCACTGTGATAAAATAAGAGTTGGATGCAAATCTTAAAGAAGTGGAAGATATCTTCACACAAATTCAAGATTGTATAGATGCAACTAATGCCATATTTATAAAATTCTCTAATAAGGAATCTATCATAGACACACACCTCAAAAGGGCAAAAGGGGAGAAAGAGGAGCTAATGGCACAGGTATACACTATGATCATATCAGATCATAACTAAATAATGGGAAAGGTCAATGCCTTAAGCATTCAAATGAAAAACTAGGAATAAATCTTGGAATCACTCTTCCACACCTTACAAACCACTGCCTAAGAATAAGGAAAAATCTTAGATGGAAGAGTTGAAAAGATAAGGCAAACCTTGAGGCCTTAGAGAAGGAATTGGAGAAGATAGATGTGCTATCACTCAACACCACCTCGACAAAGATATACAATGTCATTGAATAAATAAAGGTCACCATCAAGGGCTTTAAGGACTTCAACATTTAACTAAAAGAGAGCGCACCAAAGTTCTGCATGCCAAGAGAATTAAAATACTAGTCTATGGGAGGAATAGCAATTTTGTATGGGGTAATATTGGAACCCTAATTTGTCTAAGTATGGATCCACACCAAATTCATAGATAATTTGTTACAAGGCAATCAATTGGGATGATTGTTATTTTTATATCCTTTGTGCTAGCTGGATGAATCTATATATAATAAAAAATGCATCATGTATATAATCAATCTTAGATCAGAGAAGATAAAGCATACCTACACTTTTGATTGAGAATACATTTGTTAAGTGATAAAATGACCAAGATGGGGATCTACTAAACCCAATTATGGGATCACTTGTCATAATATACCATGTTAGGAAGGGTTCTAAAGCATACCTACACTTTTGATTGAGAATACATTTGTTAAGTGATAACATGACCAAGATGGGGATCTACTAAACCCAATTATGGGATCACTTGTCATAATATACCATGTTAGGAAGGTTTCTAAAGCCTAAAGTCTTACACAATCACACAACAACCCTAAAAGAGTCCTAGGTTTAATGTTCACTCTATTCTAATAAATAAGAAATTAAAAAAAATCTAGTGCACACCAAAAGTTGTGGTAAAAAGTGGCGGTTAGAAAAAAAAACAAACTAAACTAAACATGCATAGAAGACATATACTCACATCAATGTCTAAAAAATCCTAATACATGGAAGAGAAACACAATTGCATTATCTATCTACTCCTATAAAGGAGACATAAAGTTAGGAATACATACCTTTGAAGATGAACCCACCAAACCTCAATCTCTCCCTTGGCCAAGGTGCTTTGCAAAATATTGTTATGACATGTAAGGATAACAAAGAAAAATCATCTCTAGGCTACAAAACCTATCTATGCATCTAAAAGACTTCTCCACAAGACAAGATCCATATCTCCAAAAAAAGTATGGAACCTTAATATTTATTCCTTAAGTAGAATGGTAAATAAATAGATGTTCATTCTCACTTATTACTCTTTGTTTCTCTTCTTCAAATGGTTGGAAATGAACTTGTATATATAGGTGGATCTTACCCTAAATCCTTTGAATATGTTAGCTATATGGGGTCTACCCAGTTAACCCTATATGTTTTTGGGAGATAAATCACTAGGTCCCAAACTAGGTTGGCTGAAGGGCTAACAAATATCTCAAGTGAAAATACCTAAAAATAGAACAAGGTTGACCTTGTCAACCCTATATAGTAATTAGAGGCTAAAAAATTTATGCTATAGACCCAATCAACCTAGTACAGTCAAATGGTGAAAGGGGGTCAATGCAATAAAAAGGAAGACAATGATATGACAAATGTTTGGAATGGGTACAATATATAAGAATAATTTTAGGTTAAATGGTTTTATTAGACAAGTGTGTAGATAGCAAGTGGTAAAAGGGAAAACAATCTTATGAAGCACCAATGGTCTACCCACCCCTTTTTTAGTGTAGCCCTTAAGGCATGCAATCAAAGAGATTGAGACTCAATGGGTTCCTGAAAGATACAAAGTGTTAATAAGTGATAAAATTTTGAAAATATTATTGTATACATATGCCCCACTCGAATCTCATCACATGTCACATAAGTGTAACATGGGATGGTGCTTTGGGAAATAGAACATGATAACACATAATGTTAATGCTAAGTAAAGTGCAGTAAGAAGTAAATAAGATAAATGAAAAGACAAAATTAAAAAATACATATATTTACATAACTTAATGTTGTAGATAAATAATTATACTACAAGAGATGTGAAGGTGTCCCATGTGAAGAACACTAGGTGAACCTGTAGAAGTTAGTGCAAAAAATAGCCAAAAATCAAAAAAATTAGAAAATAGGCATATAGTAGTTAGGAGAGACAAACATTTTAGGAAAACTAGCAAATTAAGATTGGTAAAGCAAATAAATGACAAAATTATGGAAAATGAATAACAAATGATTGGCAAATGAATGGTAAATGATGGGAAATAAATGACAAATGAATGGAAAATAGTAAATCATGTTGGAAAGCATGTAAAACAAAAATGGTAAAAAGGAATGTAGAACATACTAAAAAATGTTGGGAAGCATGTAAACATGAATGAAAAAAATGAATTAATAAAATACTAAATTATGTTAGAAAATATAAGAGAGAAACAAAATTGGCAAAAATTTGGTTTTAAATTTATCACGCTAATTCAAGCTGGGAAGTATAAAAAATTCAATAAATGGTTGCATTCTTACATGCACTCAAAAAATAATAAGATAAAAGAGAAAGAGAAATTAAGTAAGTATAAAACATACTCAATCAAGTTAGGAATCATGTCAATGATGTGTAACTTCATAATCAATCAAATCTTATCTCATATTTGACACGTAATATTTTTTATTGTGACTTATATTATCGGAAAATTTTGGGAGAAATACTAGGTCATATTCATGATCTTACACTAAAACTCAAAAAGGGAACACCACTAGGGTGGAATAATTGGGACAATCTATTAATAAAGGATGTGGGTAATAGGAAGGTGATATGATGGTAATTTGTGAGGAACATCAGGTGTTATGCATAGTCTTACAAAGTAAATCACAAATGAAATCCCAAGGGGAGTGATCAGTAGATAAAATAATATTTCTCAAGAAGAAATATGAGGGATATAGGGGATGAAATAGGGGGTGTAAAAATCATAACATAGGCATCTTATGAGAAGACTATAAGAGGCAAGAGACATACTAAGGACATGAGAAGGCACTAAGTGACTAGTGACCATCAATGTGAAAAGGAAACCTATTCATTAATAGACACAAATATTTGTAGGCATATAAGCTGCTACTAAGATCAAATCATGAAGGTATATTGGTACAATAAAAGGTAAAATGGATCTACCTTCCCACAATGTGTTTACCATTCTTCAGGACCCCTTACAGAGCCATCGATCTACTAAGAAGGTTGGGTACTTGCTTGAGAAAGTAGGTATCACTAAAAGATTTTTTTGTTCTCCTCTTCTAATCTACTAGCCTACCTTATGCCAAAGGACCTCATCTCTATCATGAGGCCAACTATGGAGTTTGAGCTTTGACTAGAATAAGGATATGTGATTTGAATCATATATTTTAGTGTGATTTTACTTTTAAGAATATTTTTGCCTTTTATATCATTACCTTTTGTAAAATGATTTAGATTTTAACTTTTTATGGCTTTTTAAGATTCCTCTTCCATATGAACTTGGAATGACCAAACATGAGAGATGTAGTGATACACATGAATGCAATTTAGGTTAAGGCTAAAGGAAGTTAAGTAACCAAAGACAAACACTAAATATGACACTTAGGCTTAACAATGAACTAGCATGTGATCTCAAGTCTTAACCATGTATATGCTTAGTTTGTGAAAAAAGAAGAAGGGAAAAATGAGATCCAAAGGTGGATTGGTGAAGGGATATTATAATGAGATGGATTATTAGTAATTGATCACATGGTAAAAGGATAAAAGGACCAAAGGGAATAGGGTTTATATAACCAAGTCAAAATAATAATTTACTATTACAAATACAGATAAAAAAGCAAACAATAATGAAGACACCAGAAGAGAATTTTTAGACAAGCTCAAGGAAGAAAGAGAAATCAATGATAATGGTTTAAATATGTTTGAATGTGGTAATTTGTGAGGAGAGCCTAATCCTATCCATGGTCTTATATTGCAACTCACAGGGTGAACACCAATGATGTAAATACTAAATAAAGGAGAAAATAATCATCACGCTATAAAGGAAAAGAATGAAATTGAAAAAAGACAAAAAAAAGAGATATATAAGGACAAAAATGAAAACAAATTCCAAATGTAATGTGTAAGAAAGCCAAAGAATGTAAAGGAAAATAATGATGCTAGAAAAAAGAAATTAAAATAAGTAAAGTACACAAAAACAAAGAAACATGAGATAAATATGAAAAGTAAGATCTATACTAACATTTATATCAAAAGATGAGCATGTGAAATACAAGGCTATAGGTCTCAAAAGGTTTATTGAAGTTGAATTTGTTTGTTATTATGCATTGTAGAATAAGAGTGGTTATCACAATATGCCCCAAAGGGTAATTGGATGCAGGAATGGGAATTGAAAGATGCCCCAAAGTTTGAAGAGATATGTAGATGGGAATCCCAAGATGCCCCAACATGTGAGTTGGAGTGAGGTGAAATTGAATCATTAGAATGATTTGAATTGTGTTGGTAGGTGCATTTGGAGATAGGTAAATGTGTTGGTTTGTTAGAGTTTAAGGATGTAGAATGTGACATATGATGTGTAGGAACGTATGAGGAGATAAAGGAGGACCATGTATGATATGAGTTAGAGTAGGCATTTGAACTATATAATCCTTTGTTCCATTTGACCTAAGAGGTTAAGGTTCAATGGATGCAACAATATTTTTAAAGGTGTTCATTATAGATATCCTTTCCTTATTGGTGTGAAGAAGGATCAATTATGGTTTGAATAAAATTAACAGATGAGGTGTAAGTATGGGATGATTTTTGTTTTTCATTAGATAATTGATGTTGATGTCGATGGGGATCTTGAGATTGACTTTGAGAAGCTTGAAGATATTCTTGATAACATTGTTTTGTGAGAGTATCAAGATTGAAATGTGGACCAAGTAAGGAATAAATAAGAAATCACTAAATATCATGACAAGGTTCATGAGAATGACCTATAGTAACATTCCACCAATAAAACTTATCAGGATTGTATCATTTTGGAGGAGGTTTGGAAGGATCAAATATCATGGGTTTAGAGGGTGGTAATTTCTTCTTAAGTTGTTGTAGACTCAAGTGAGGGTGGGTTGGGTTAAAATTGGTTGAATTAGATGCTCCATTTTGAGGTTGGGGAGGCTAGGATGAATCAATATTATGATAAAATGATTGGAAAGATTCTTTATTAGTTGTTTGAGGTGTTTCAAATTGAGTCATAAGAAAGTCTTGTCTTTTTTATTAGTCTAAGGCTTCTTCTAAAGTTTTAGGTCAAAAGATTCAAACTTTATATTGAAGGGGAGCCTTAAGAGCCATGACAAATAATTTTAAAAGAGTGTCATCATTCATGTTATGTTCCACTTTATGAGAAAGAGACTTTCATTGTTTGATGAAAGTATGAACATATTCATTAAGAAGTTGCTTGGCATTGATAAAATGGCTAATGTAATTTTCAAGAAGGTCATCATGTTGGAATTCCTTCACTAGAGAATTGAATAAATCATCTAGTTGTGAGATGAAATGTCTAAGAATTTGGTTGTACCATTCAATTGCATCACCAAAAAAGGTTTTGTATAAGAGCTTGGTGGTAGAAAAGGTGTTAGTTTGGACCCATTCCTTATAGAGATTACTAAAATACTTAAGAAATATAGTAGGGTCTTTAGTCCCATTATAAGTGATAGTTGGAGAAATGTTTCCAATATCAATGGATGCAATTAATGGGGCTCAAGGTTTATTTTGAAGATGTTGAAGCATTTTTTTATTAATTGGAGGTTGGGGGATGATATTACCATTGACATCTCTAAGAGAATGGGAGATAAAAAAATTTATTTGGTTGAGACATGATGACTTGAGGTGGTTGACTAATCATTTTGCATAAATGTCTTTGCATGATGTTCATTTGATGTATGAGTTGTGAGAGAAGTTGAGTTGTATCAATATGTGGGTTTGAAGGTGAGGTATTAGTGTTGTTAGGAAGAGGATTATTAGTGTTGGTGGGAGGAGGATTATTTTTAGGTGGAGGCTTCCCAACATTAGTGTTAGTTGCATTAAGTGTGGTAGAAGAAGAAAGAAGCTTGGTAAATCCACCATTCTTGTGAGGAGTGTAAATAATATTATCATCAAGGTTTTTAAATAATTGGGAACCATCTAGATTATCAATTTGAGTGGTTTCAACAATGTTACTTTGGGAAGTGATAATTCTAGGTGTTCTTGTTATGGGTGTAACAAGAGGATTATGAACATTGGTTATAAGAGGTGGAACATAATGTGAGGTTCCAACATTTGATGTAGATGGGTTGATGAGTTTATGAATTCTAGGTTTAGAAGGTGTAAAAGTTGTATAAGTTATATGATTTTCAAGGTTTTGGTTTTATCTAATAAGATTCTCTAGATCGACTATATAGTATGGGATAGATTGATATTGAGAATATTTTGATGAAGAGATGTAACATAAAAAATTATCTTCTATAGTGGACATGTGGGGTAAGAGAGAACAACCCATGTACATTTGGAATGGGTTGATATTATCAAGAAATAATTTGATAAGAGGCTTGATGATTCTAATAAAGAGTGAATATTAGAAGGTTAGGAGGAAAAGCAAGGATAAAATAGGTCAATAGGGGAAATAGAAAATATAGGTTAAAAACTATACAGGGTTGATAGTGTCAACTTAGTAGGCTAAAAAAGTGTACAAGGTTGACCCAGTAGGTTGAAAAATGTATAGGGTTGGCAAGGTCGACCCGATAGGCTAAAAAAATGTATAGGGTTGATAATGTCAATGTATTAGGCTAAAAAATGTACACGATCGACCTAATAGGTTGAAATAAATATATAGGGTTGGTAGTGTCAACCTAGTAGGCTAAAAAATGTACAGGGTTGGCAATGTCGACCCTGTAGGTTGAAAAATATATAGGGTTGATAGTGTCAACCCAGTATTGGAAATAAGAATTTTTTTGTAAGTAATTTTAAAATCAAGAAGTGAAAGAACATAATAAACTAGGTCAATGAGGTTAATTCGATTGAGGTACACAACACAAAACCTTGCACCAACATTGGTTAATGCAAGTTTTTGTAATACAACACATAATTGAGCAAAGAGAAATAAATCAACTTGGAAGGTAAAGAGCTAACTAAATGGTCAACTTGAATATTTATAAGATTATTAAAATATGATTTTAAATGTGATGGGAAGTTAGTTGTTATCAAGAAACTAGAAGGCCATCTAAGGATGGTTTCAGGTAGTTTAGGATAAAAGGGATCTATAGTGGTAATGATATAAGCTTGGTATTGGGGCCTACCCCTTAATTCACACACCGTAGTGATAAGGGTGTCAGGTGCTTAGCCAAAATATACCATTAACCATGCTTTATACTTGACTAAAACATCAAGTCAGCTTCCCCTTACTGATGAAATCCAATTAGGTTGACCTTGGGTAGTCAAATGTTAAAATGCATGTTTAGATTTTTTGATTTGGTTGTGTGTACACAAAATAGAAATACTGAAACTAAACATTTAATTAAAAACCACCTAATTAGACTATATGATCTATTCTAAGCATGAAAGAAACAAGAAAAGAAAATGTGAGCTAATTACTAGCATATAAGGTTAATTCCAACTTTGAAATAAGGTACAATGTTGATATGATCAATAGTGTATGCAAAAAATATAGAACAGGGTCGACGGGGTCGATCCTATACTACAGAAGTAAGGTCTAAAATGAACAGGGTCAGTAGAGTCGACCCAATTATCTAGACAACACATAGATCATAGAATTGGGTCAATAGGGTTGATCCAATTGATTGTGCAAGCAAAGTTTTAAAGACTACAAACTATAAAAAGTACTCTAAAGAAAAATAAAGAGAGATAGAAAGTAACTTTGGTGGATCAAAGGTGTAGATAATGAAGCTTGTTGTTAAAGAACCTTGATATATGCTTACAAATTATACTAATTAGGTTGATTGGGTTGATCAAGCTTTGCAAAAACTTGTTGTTGAGTGCCTAGAATATATAGGGTCAATGGGTTGACCTAATATGTTGAATAGGATTCTTGAAAAAGTACAAGTTTGATTAGGTTGACCTAGTAGTCTAGACTGGAAGTTTGAAAAGCTGAAAACATGTACTAAGTTGTCTAAGTCAATCCAATAGCCTGTACTTAAAAAATTGCACACAAAAGTTAGATTTGGTTTGATGAAATTGACCCAGTATGGTAAATATATGATAAAAATAATGATGAAAAGAATGAAATAAGGAAATAAGGTGAAAAAATCCTAAAAAGGTTAGTTGATATTGGGTTCACTAGAATGTATACAATTAAAAATGCATCATGTCTATAAATTAATCCTATCTCAGAGAAGATAGAGCATACCTACATTTTTGATTGAGAATACATTTTTTAAATGGGAGCATGACCAAAATGGGGATTTGATAGACCCAATTAGGGGATCATTTCTCATAATATACCATGCTAAGAAGGTTTCCAAAGCCTAAAGTCTAACACAATCATGCAATAACCCTAAAAAAGTCATAGTTTTAATATTCACTCTATTCTAATAAACAATAAAGTAAATCTAATATAGGTCACACCAAATCTTGTGGCATAAAGTGGGGGTTAAAAACAAAACAAACTAAACTAAACATGCATAGAAATCATATACTCATGTCAATGTATACATAATCATAATGCATGACAAACAAACACAAATACATTATCTATCTACTCTAGCAAAGGAGAGATAAAGTTAGGAATACTTACCTTTGAAGATGAACCCATCGAGCCTCAATCTCTCCCTTGGCCAAGGTGCTTCATAAGAGACTATTTTGGTATGTAAGGATAACAAAGACAAATCAGCTCTAGGCTACATAGCCTATCTAAGCATCCAAAAGACTTATCCACAAGATAAGATCCATATCTACAAAGAAATTATAAAACCCTAAGATTTATTCCTCAAGTAGAATGTTCAATAAGTAGATTTTCATTCACACTTATTCTTCTTCGCTTCTCTTCTTCAAATGGTTGTAAATGAACTTGTATATATAGGTGGATCTTACCCTAAATATTTCCAAATATGTTATCTATATGGGGTCAACCCAATCGACCCCATACGTTTTCAAGAAATAAATCACTAGGTCCTAAACTAGGTCAGCTAAAGGGATAATAAATATCTCAAGTGAAGATACCCAAAAATAGTACAAGGTCGACCCAGTCGACCCTATACAGTAATTAGAGGCTAAAAACTATACAGGGTCGACCCAGTAAACCTAGTATAGTCAACTAGAAAAAGGGGGTCAAGGCAAGAAAAAAGAGGAAAATGATATGACAAATGTTTAGAATGAGTACAATAGAGAAGAATAAGCTTAGGGTAATGGTTTTAAAAGACTACTATGTAGATGGCAAGTGGCAAAAGGGATACCAATCTTAAGAATCACCAATGATCTTCCCACCCCTTTCTCAGTGTACCCATTAAGGCATGTACTCATAAATATTGAGACTCAATGGGTTTCTGTAAGATAAAAAGAGTTATTAAGTGATAAAGTTTGAAAATAATATGTGTATATAGAATTGATGCATACCTTATGCCAGTTGGTAGGTGGTTAACTAATTCTATGATGACTTGGGCATATTTAAAAAGTGGCAACATTTGGTAATCATAACATGAAGGGTACAAAGTAATGGATATGATATACTGATTTCTAAAATCTCTAGCTTTGCACCTGGTGTGCACCCTCCACCCTAGCACAAAGATGTTCCTAAGTGATACAAATCCAAACTCAATCTAGTTAGCAGAGAGGCATGACTTTTATGTAGTGAAGATCTACAAAATTGGTTCCAGATAGTAGTAATTCAATTTCCTTTGAATATAAGGATTAACATGGACACCTTTGAGGTTACACCTTGTAGTGCCTAAGCTCATCTATGAACTACTAGGCCATTTAGTAGTTTAGATGAGAATTTACTCTATTTTTGTAATGTGAACTATACTCTGTATTTGAAGCATTAAGTAAATGAAGAATGACTATTGTAATACATGGTGTCTTTTGATTGAATGTATTTTACTTCAGTATTGAATTATACAACATTTACAATAAGTATAATGGTTAGTTTAATATATGAATGTGGTGTTTAAATGAAGTTTTGGTTTAGAGTGTTAATGGTGTCTCTATAATTTATGATGACATCAACATATTATGTGGGAAAACTCTAAGTGTAGGAAAGACCCCATGCCAAGTAATGAAATATGTTCCTAAGGTTCTAACTTAAGCATAAACCTCTCATCTCAAGAGGTTTATGTTGAACCAATTCCCTTCACCCATATTAGTATCGAATGGTGCTAAGCCTAGTAAGACAAAGATCTACACCCTTGAGATGATATAACCACCAAATATAAGATTGTACCCCTATGAGCAAAATGAACTCCCTTAATAGGCTTTGCACCTATAGATCATTAGCCTAGCCTAGAAATGGTTTGATCTAATGAACCTATAAACACTATTGTTGTAATGACCAAGTCTTAAGAAAAATGAGTTGCATCATGGCATAAGTAGCCCAATGTAGGCCCTAATTATTTATTTTTTATGCTTTAGGTGAGTGCATAAGGCTTGCACCTTATGTGAATTGATGTCAGTGTAGTTGAGTGATAAATTTTGAGCACTATGGGATTATTCTATATTTTCACTTAGTTGTAACAAGTCTAGACCTAACTTGGACAACTAGATAATTGCCTAACAGAGAATGAATTGAGACCCCAACTTTTCTACAATAGCTATCTACACACTTGTCTCTTAAAAACTGTTCCCTTAAGGTTTACCTCCCATTTTACACACTCCTCTAGTATTTTAGCTCCTTCATTATCCCTTTCCCTAACCCAAACCCATTTTTTATAGTTGACATGACTATGTCAACCACATTGCCTTGTATTCTTATTGACAAAACTTATTAGGGTCTCGGTCAGCCCTTGGCTAACCTAGTCTATGACCTAGTTAGTTTTTGTCAATTATGATACTAGGTCGATCAGGTCAACCTTGTCAACCAAATTTTTTAAAAAGGTTTGGGATCAGTTCTGCCCATATAAACACAATAATTTTTCCATTTCTAAAAGAAGAAAAGAAGAAGATATATTGTGCATATACTTATCCACCATTCTACTTGAGGAAAAAGCTTAGGGTTTCATACTTTCTTTGGAGATATAGATATTGTCTTATGAAGAAGTCTTTTGGATGCATTGATAGGTTGTGTATCCTAAAGATTATTTATCCTTGTCATCCTTACATACCACAATAAGATCTTGCAAAACACCTTGGCCAAGGAAGAGATTGAAGCTCGAGAGGTTCGTCTTCAAAGGTAAGTATTCCTAACTTTTCTCCTCCTTTATAAAAGTAGATAAATATGCATTACCACTTCTCTTTCATGCATTAGGATTATGTATACATTGACATGGGTATATGTATTCTTTGTATGTTTACTTAAAAAATATTTTACTCCCACTTTGTGCCACAAGATTTGGTGAGCAATAGATTAAATTTTTATTTACTAGTTATTATTTTAGTGAATATAAGAACACATGACTTAGTTAGGGTTATTTTTTATTTTTGATTAACTAGAGACTTTAGAAACCTCCAAAGTGATATTATTGTGGTAAGAGATCCCTTAGTTAGGTTTAGTAGATCTATATTAGTCATGACCTTAATTATATAATGTATCCCCAATTAGAAGTGTAAGTAGGATTTATCTTCTCTGAGCTAAGATTGATTTGTAGATATGCTATATTTCCCATTGTATACATTCTATTGAACTTGATGTGAATCTAACCCTTGTATATTTTATTTCATGTTTTTCATTTCTATCATTTTATTATTTTTCTATATTTATGATACTAGGTCAACCAGGATAGTATAGTTCTAACTTTTATACACAGTTTTAACACATAGTCACATCAAAATGAATCTATTCTTTCTATGCAGGTCTTCATTAGATATAGGTTATTAGATCGATCAAGTTGACACAATACTCTTATTCAGTCCCAAATAACAAACTATGTCAAATAGGTTAACTTAGTCTTAAAGTCAACATCCAAAACATTAAACTAAGTCAAACAAGTTGAATTAGTCTTACAATCAGTATTCAGACAACAAACTAAGTTGACTAGGTCAACTTAGTCATCTTAATAGGGTTGAACAAATAGGGTTTCATAAAACTAGGTTGACCCAGCCAACTTAGTTATTAGAACTTGCAAGTAAAATTCAAGGCACTTCCATTGGAAATTTATTAATCATCAACATAGTCTAACCCACCAAGGTTATTTTCTTTCTCTCTTTTTCAATTCATTATTTAATTATAGTTCTATTTTGTATAATTTTATAGTCTTCAAAACTACAATCATTTAGCAAACTAAGTCGACCTAATCGACTTAGTTCTTAAAGACTCTTGCTTCTACAAAATAGTAGTAACCTAGTCGACTCTATTTTATAATGTTTACTTATAACATCATCTAAATTGACTCTATACCATTCATAATTTGGGAATTAATAATGATATGCTAGTAATTAATTCACAATATTCTAATTAGGTGGTTTTTCAAAATACAATTTAGTTGCACTATTTTTCTTTTTTTGCACACACTACCAAATCATAAAAAATTTAAAACTCATTTAACATTTGTCTTCCCAAGGCCTACCTACTTGGATTTCATCACCAAGGGGGAAGCTGACTTAGCTTTTTTGCCAAGTATAGACATGTGTTTAATGGTATATATTGGCAAAGCACCCAACACCCTTATCATTATGATATTGTGAAGGGGATAGGACCCAATACCAAGCCAATACCATTACCAACATAGGTCCATTTCAACCTAAACATCCTGAAACCATCTATAGGTTACTTTTTAGTTCCCTATTCTTTATCCCACTTCCCCATCACACTTAAAATAACATTTTATAATGATCTAACAACACTCAGGATGACCACTTAGAATTTAATTTTTAGTTTACTTGCTCTCTGATCATTATATATTGTATTGAAAAAAATTGCATTGGCCAGCATTGGTGCAAGGTTTTATGCTGTGCCAATTGGATCATTCTCATTGATCTAATTATTTGTGTGTTTGCTTCTATTTCTTACTTCAAATTATATTTTCAAAATCTTTCCCTATTTTTAACACACTATCATTCTATTCAACACAGTCTCTTATAGACTATATTTTTCCCTTCATATTTTACTAAGTTAACTTGGCCAACTCTATATCTCTTTGCCAGTTAGGTTATAATACTAAGTTGACCTGGTCAACTTTGTATCCCTTTGCCAGTCAGGTTGTAGTACTAAATTGACCTGGTTGACTCTATACCCTTATACCATTTACCATAAAATACACTATCATTTTGGTTAACCTTGTATCCTTATTAGGCTCAATTTTCATACCTTATTTATAGTACTAAGTCAACCTATTTGACCTCAAACTCTTATCTATCTCCTATATTGTAAAACATTGTTGACCTGGTCAACTCTATATCCTTATTATCTCTTTACTTTTGCATCATCTTTATCCTCCTTAATATTTATCCTTCATCATGAAATTCCTATTTGAAGACAACACTAAATTGAATTTAATAGATATGATGAGTTTTACCAACCCCAATAGGTTCTCTCATAAGTAAATTTTGGATCCTACCCTAGATGAAAGTAATGTGCATGTAGCCACTCACACTAAAATATATGGGAACCCTCCTCATTCCTCTTTACTTTAAAATCCTCCCTTCTCATTAGAAGATCAAATTGAATTAGAATATACCCCATAAATTATTTTCTTCATCAATGAGTTTCCTCAACATCGAGGAAAAGATCCTTCTACTATTTAACATCTCATGATAAGTGGTCAAATCAAAGAGCCCCATTCACCTTCTCCCACATTCTCAAATGGATTTGTGGACACTAGCTTCTTTTCTTCTCAACCTCTTCCATCTATTTTGACCTCTTCTCATACCATTACATCTTCCTCTTTGATTTCCTCCACCTCCATGACTGGTATCTCTACTAATATGGTAGGTTCTACATCTAGTGGGCCTCTTCAAAGACCCACTCTTCTCAATTCTACCACTAGTGCATAATTTTATACCCATGGTAATCATGCCTCTAGTACCACTTCTTATCATACTTCTACTAGTACATATTTTTCCACACAAGCAAATCATGATACTAGTGCCTCACTTACCAATAATTATTCTCAAGCTACTACTAACACCCATAATGGTACCCAAGCCACTACTACCAATTCCAATGCCAATAATACCATGAAAATCCATCAAATTTTATTAAAAAATCTAAATAAAATTAATGATTTCCAAGAAAATAATACAAATCAAATGATGCAAATGAAAAATCATCATATCCATCTTCAAACCCACCCTCAATAGATTTCATAGGGCACACATAACCAAAATTGTCTCCCACCTCCCCTTCAAGATTCCATTTGTAACATTATTCCTCTACCTCCCCTTGTTAACTAAACAATCATGCACCTTCAAAATGAGCCTCTTACATATCAAATTGATAATATAGATATAGGAGGTATCACCCCTACCATTACTTATAATGGGTCAACTGACCCTACTCTCCACTTAAAAACATTTAGAAATATATATAAAGACTATGTCAAATTAAATTCTTTTGCTTATACCAAGATATTATAAAAGACTCTTAAGAGTGATGCTTTAGATTGGTACAACTATCTCATATCTCATTCCATCACTAGTTTGGAAGACTTAGTGAATACTCTAGTCTAAGAGTTCCAAACTAGTGATCTCCTTGAGAATAACTTGGCCCATTTTATCAATTATAAGCAACTTGAGATTAAAAATACACAATATTTCATCAAATGATGGAAGACATTATCTAACAAATGTAAACATTATGGCATATGACAACCTCTTTCATCTGTTTACCAATGCTATTTTTTCCAAGTTATAATATTGGGTCTAGACTCTCTCTCCATGTACTTTGGAAGAGGCCATTGACCAAGCCAAACATCAATAGTTACTTATGCATAAATTAAATCCATCCCAACCTACTATGAGTACTCACATGATAATCAATAATAATAATCATCATGCTCTGAATCATGGTGTCACCGACTCTTATGATACCATTCATACTATTCAAGTTGGTGTTCCCAAGCAAACTATAAAACAAGCTTCTCCTCCTAACCACATCACTAATCCTCATTTATATTTAGAAAATAACATCAATGTTCATAAACCTTTATCCTTAATAGAATTAAAAAATTCCTACCAAGTCCTCTTCTATGATTACTTGATCCCACTCATCCCATGAAATATTGGTACGATCTCAATAAATTTTATTGGTTTCATGCTAGTTAGGGTTATTCTCATGAGAGTTATAGGTAACTTCATAACTTGGCTATGGATTTCCTTCTCAATCCTAGTTTTGAAAATGATTATATCATTAATAAACATCCATAAGCTTATGAAATTGCCTTCAAACCCCATGAAACACAAAATAAATCTCAAACTTTGAACTAGGCTAATGGTCATTTGCCCATCTATAAAGATCCTCTTCCAAATCACCAAGATAAATATGATAAGCCTACCCCTTCTACCAATAATGTTGATAGTCTTCTTGACCCAACTCCTAAAGAGAATGTGGTCAATATGACTAATATGTGAAGGGTGTTTTATTTCATTGATCCTCATCCCATCCACACTCCTCAACTACCTCACACATTTTGTGTTATCCAAGACTCTTTTTCAACTCACTTAATAGAGATGGGACAAAATTTCCATATATATTTTGATGAACCAATTCCAACACCTCCCTTGGATAACACTTCTCACACCATTTCTACCATTCCTATAACCTCTTTACCTATCACTAATAATACTCAAGCTTTTATCAACACTTCTTTTAATCTATCTCAAACCAAACCTATATCAACCAACCCATCTTCTCAAGACAATCAACTAACTTGTTCTCCAATTAAACCTTTAACCTTTTATCAACATAAATTCACATGCACTTTGGCTCCTCCTTTTAAGGACCTCCTTCAACACTATGTACCTCTTTCTAATAGTCCCCTTATGGGTTATAATGAGTGGGATCTTATTACAGAGCTTACTAATCTCCCATCTCAAATCCCATTTCTCAAACTTATGCAAACCTCTCCACAGTATCATAATCATCTTATGTAACTTTTGTTTGAAATGAGCATCCCTCATCCTCCCCTAGTAGGATGTGAAACCACCTTATCTGGATCATAAGACAACATTTTACAATAGTGAAAAGAGATGTCTATATATGTTGATGAAGTCATGGACACTTCTCTCTCCCTCAAATTTGCCATTGCTTCTATGATACTCAATAAAATCATGCTTCATGTGGATGATCCTCCTCTTTTTATAAGTATCCAAATTAGTGATATCCAAGTCAAGCATGACTTGATTGATAAGGGTTCTGACACTTGTGTTACTGCTCTCAATTTTATCAAAACCCTTAGATATTTTGAATGTAATCTTAAGTCCACATGCAACACATGTCAAGGCTATCACCAAAGGCAAATGGATCCTTTAGGTTGTGTGTGGATACCCATTACCATCCCACCAATTACCATTCACATGAAGGTAATGATTTTCAAATTTCCTCTATCCTATAACATTTTTCTTGGTAGGCCATTGACTCATCACATGAGAGAAATTGCCTATTCTACTTGCTAATATGTCAAATTTACTCACAATAGAGCCATTTATAAGATTCAAGGTGACACTAATACTTATAAATTTGAACAATTCTAAGACCATGGTGAATTTTATATTCATAACCTTGAACCTTTGTCAGGAATTCCATTTCATGAATCTCAATAGTTTAACTTTCCTATCAATTCCACTTGAGGTTACAATGGTCACCCAAAACTCATCAAGAATATACACCCTAACCTCCTATATTCTGATGATGATGAGCTCGATGAGATCAATCTCAAGACTAAAATCTTAAATCTCTCACCTCATCTCATTTCTCATTTCCCCCTTCTTTATAACCTCATTCCAATCAACCACATTGTGATGATATACCCGTTATATTAACTAAGATTCATCATTCCATTCATCACACCAGATCAGATGACCAAGTCATCCCTACCTATGCCATTGATCTTCATACACCTAATTATGATGGTGGATATACCTTAGATGATCCATTATTAGGAGGTCTTATTCAGGCTTGAAAAGCTAAAATTATTCATTATCATTCCTCTTTACTTCAATCTTTCAGAATATCTTCTAGAATTCCATCCCATATAATTCCTAATTTTACCATTTTTCCTATTGATCATATGTTAGAGATGGCATACACACATCCATTTTCTAAATAACCTCATAAGAGTATGCTTATGGATTATGCTATGATTGGTCCCTATCACTTTTCTAGATACCAATACCCCTCTAGCTGACTTATCCCTGAGATTCTTGTGACTATCATTCAACCTTCTGTGCATCCCACCCCTACCTCAATAGAGCCCAATTTAGATCCTATTACCACTCCCTTTATTACTAAGTCTCTTCTTATTTATTATCTTATTCCCCCTTTAGTTGAGCCTTGCCTAGTGTCTCTACCAACCCCACCTTCTCTTCATGATGGTTTTCTCCCTTTCCTATAACTTGCTCCTTTCGCCCAAATGGGCTTATGAGCCATATTGTGAAATTCATAAAGTTTTCAGTCACTTGACTAAAGACTGTTCATTATACATATTTATTATCTTATTCCCCCTTTAGTTGAGCCTTACCTAGTATCTCTACCAACCCCACCTTCTCTTCATGATGGTTTTCTCCCTTTCTTGCAACTTGCTCCTTTCACCCAAATGGGCTTATGAGCCATTTCTACTCTTCCTATGATTACACCTACCAAGTCTACTCACAAGCATATTTGTTGCTTCCATGACATAGATAATGATTCATCTACACATTGTCATAAGTTAAGGTAGTATGTTAACACCTTACATTCCACCACTCCTCAACCCACAAACAAGGTTATACCTCCCCTAAAAGTATTACCTGAATATATTCCCAAATATGGAGAGGTATATTGTCTCTAGCACCAATGTGGTACACATCACATTGATTGATGCCACATCTTATAATATCATCTCAAGGATCACCTGATAACCATAATTATGCCTGCTACCCTTATTTCCATAGGTCACCCACACAATAAGGCCCCCCATCTTTCCCCATGTCTCTACCACTTGTGTTCCCTTCTCAACCTACTATTTCTCCACTTGTGAGTCCACCCATAGATCCTCCTTTTCCGATGGCACCTTCTCCATTAGTAACCCCTTCATCTCCCATAAAGTCCATTACCCAAAATTATCTTAATCATCCCATTCAAAATATCCCTCATCAACATGATCCTTATGGAGTTCCTACATTTTCTATCAAAAATATTCAATGCAAAGTATTTTCTCAACTTTCCATGAATATTTATGAAATGTTAGCTACAGTCTGAGTTCATCTTCGTATAGACTTATCATATGTTATGGATAATGTGTGTGTATAAATATATTAGTACTTATGAGCACAAGCATAGTGTTATTACATTTATTTATTCATTTGAATTAGACATGTGATCCAACTTTACATTTATCTATTTTATATCATTTGACATTGTGCCAAATTCTTATCTATCTTATATGGTGGTTTTTGTTTTGAACTATATATTGCTTATGATGTCTTTATTATTCTTATGTTCTATTATGGATTCCTTTTTACATACTTATTCTTCTTGAATTCCTTTTCGATGATTACATTGTTCTTTTTCATGATTGTTTGGTATCTTATCTCTATAAACATGGACAATATTGTGAATTGGTTATACAAACCTTGCTCCCTTTAGTCATTCCTCATTTACCATGTGATCAATTAGCAAAAAATTCATGTCATTATACTCTTATTTTACTGGTCCACCTTAGATCTCCTCATATTCCCCTTTATTTCCTTTTTCAAACTAAGCATACACATGATTGAGCCTTGAGATAACATGCTGGTTCATATTTAATCCTAAATGTTCTAATCAATTATATTTTTAGATACTTAGCTTCCTTTAGCCTAAGCCTAAAGGTAATTCATGTGTATCACTCTATCTCTCATGATTGGTCATTCTAAGTCCATATAGAGGAAGAATCTTTAAATCCATAACACATTAAAAAATAAATCATTTAACAAAAGATAATGATCTAAAAGGAAACATTTAAAATTTTCAAAAGTTAAATCACATTAAAAGACATGATTCTAATCAAATCTCAAACTCCATAGTTGGACTCATGATAGAGTTGAGGTCCATTGGGTATTATAGTCTAGTAGATTAGAAAAGGAGAATTAAAAAAAATCTTTTAGTGCTACCTACTTTCTCACGTAAATACCCAATTTTTATAGTAGATCAATGGCTCTATAAGGGGTATTGAGGAATGGGGAGCACAATATGGGAAAGTAGGTCCATTTTAATTTTGTTTTTAAAAACTAACAACATGTGTTTATCTCAGTACCACACTTATTTTACTACATAACTTTGTACCTATAGAGAATGGGTATCCCTTGTATATTGATGGTCACTAGTCACTTAGTGTCTTCTCATGTCTATAGTGTGCCTCATGTTTCCTAAAGTCTTATCATAAGATGACTATGTTATACTTCTTACATTCCATTATTCACTCCCTATAACCCTAATATTTCCCCTTGAGACATATTGTTTTGTTCACTAATAACTTGAACTAGGGATTCCATTTGTGGGTTATAGTGTAAGACCATGGATAAGACCTGGCCTTCCTCATAAATTACCAAAATTTTCACATTGCCATTCCAAACATCCCTTTTTACCATATGTGCACATTTTTTCCACCTCATTGGTGTCTCCTTTGTGATTTTTAGTGTAAGACCATGGATAGGACCTGACCTTCCTCACAAAATTTTCCAATACGTAAGTCACAACAAAATTATGTGTTAAATATGAGATAAGATGTGATTGATTATGAGTTACACATAATTGACATGATTCCCATATTGTTTAGTATTTTTTATGTTTATTTAATTAATATTTCACTTTTATCTTCTTATTTTTTTATTACATAAAAGAATCCAACCACTTTTCTTAAGTTTTTCATACTTCCCAACTTGAATTAATGTGATTAATTTAAGACCATTTTTTCCAATTATGTTTCTCTTTTATACTTCCAAACATGATTTAGTATGATTGATTGACTTAATTGATTTTTTTATACCATTAGTCTTTCACGTGATTTCCATTTTAGTACATTATTATCATACTTACCAACGTGATTTAGTTTGATTTTACTTGTTTTAATTTGGTACCAAATTTTTTATGATCTAAAAACATTTCTCCCTCTTGTTTACCACTCTTTAGTTTATTATACTTAGTCATATTTTTCCCTTATAAATTTCCCATCATGATATAGTGTGTAGTGCATTTGTTTTGATTAATTGTACTTTTTTCAAGTCTTTTGCCTGTTTCTTTTTAACCATGCATGTGTACTACAGAATTATAGAAAATAAAACACCACAAATATATTTCTTATAGCATATACAACAAAATCAAAATAAATATGATAGAAATAAATATATTCATACATCCAAAACCAAAACCAAAATATAACCATAATATCAATATCCAACTATCAAAATAAAATATATCTATATATATCATGTGTTTTAATACAAATAGTGAAAAAATATATCTCTCTAGCTCTATGGTTGGGATCCATCATGTCTATCTCATAGCCTTACCACACTACACATAAATCCCTTAGACTATCCCTTCTACATGCTATACTATAATAAGGTTGTCCATAATATCAACCCTACTACCTATCCCTATAGGTTAGCCACCTAGGCCTGAACCCGTCCTAGCTAGATCATGGTAGCCATATGTGCATCTCTTTCCTAAGTAAAGGCTTGTCAAGCTTGTGCCTCTTTTTATCCCACCCCTATTTATGGATGAAATCCATCTCTACATGCTTGTAGCTTCCTCATGACCTCCCCCACTAGTCTAAACTATCTTGCATGAGTTGGGGAAGATGGTGCCATAGGATCATCTAGTGTGGTGGGGTTATATGGTGCCAACACCCCATCTAGAATATCATGGTGTGATACCATAACTAGGGATATGTATCTTATTTCCTTGAATCCATCTCAAAATATATCTATCTATAATCATATACAACTAGTATTTTATCACAAAAATTAAAAATTTCAACATTTTTTACCTTTCCTGGTGTCACCTACCACTGTCTCCCCATCTACTCATTTTCCAAGCATAGTCTCTCCATCTTCCCATCTCCCAAGCACCTCATCTATGGGATATCTTCCAATCAAATAAAAACCTATAGTCACAACCCATGCACATCTCAAGCCTTTTCTTAGTGGTGCCTCTAACAACCAGCTCTGCCTTAGGCTGACTAACAGGTCATCTTAGATAACCACCCTTTTTACTCAATCCTACCATTGACATCTCCATCAATGGTGTAATCAAGGTGTTCACTACTCCTACTATGGTGCTAGCTATAGTACCTACTACACCCTTGTATCCACATTCATGCCCTTTCCTCCTCTAGCTATCAACTATCATGCTTAACCATTTTATGGTCTCACATGCTATAGTATCATCTCCAATATCTTAACTAGCACTCCTCTTCCTCCTCTCCCCTGACTCTCTCACATGACATGCCCAAAATGTGGGCACTAATATAGGAGTCATTGAGTTTTGCGGTCTAAACTATCTTGGAAAATATGCCACTGACTGTAGCTCTACCCACTAGGTATAATTGACCATGATTTGTACTCATGCTAGCCCTAGTGCCATAGTCAACTAACTCAACCAAATAGTTGTAATATGTGCATATAGATGCCACCTGATCTCCCCTTGTGTGACTATATATAGTGTTGAAACATGAGGCACAACCCATTCTACCTAATCCGATCTCCATTTCATAACTTGAGGTAACCAATCATCAACCACATAGGGTAACCTAATTGGATGATACATCGATAACCTCTCATATATCTAGGTGTTCAATAATACCACTAGTCCTATGGTCTTCTACCCTCTGGACAACATCCCATACATATCATGCATGATTTTAACCTAGATGACTGACCCCATGTCATAGAGCACCCATTAATCCAAAATGGATTGACATAAGGCTATTACATATAGCGTTACCTTATCATCTAAATTATGACACAACACTTATGATTTCATAATTCCTATCACAAACTTATAAATAGTTGAAATCTATGTAATATACACATCAAATAAGCTCACCCTCAGTCTTGGTTAGATCTTATTTGAACATGTCACCCATCGAGCTAGTGCTCATCTCTCCTCTAGATCATCTAATGTCCTTATGATCATTGGTGTCCCCCTATAAGTAGTTTAAATAGTATATAGACATCCTCCAATGTGATACCTACCTCTATAGTATCCCCATTCACCACCCATTAAAATGTGTTGGTCAACCTCTCCCATGCTCTGAGGAACATAATAATGAGATCAACACTCATTGGGATGCATCTCATCTCCATGATGCCTCCCAAACCTAACACAACCAATCTAGATCTATCCACATTTGTCAAGCACTTCAGTAAATTAGGTAACCATGAAGCATCAACTAATCACCAAAATCTCTAGTCTCTATAAAATATCAAATAAAAGATGTATTAGATCTCCATATCACTCATAATCAAAATATATTCTTACAAATTTCACAAAAATAAATTAGTTTACTTTAATTTATTCATTTTATCCTAAATTGACCTATTCCAAACTACATCAGCCTTTTCAATACTAAGTCATCCACCCTGTGGCTTAACAATATTATATCAGCCCATTTTTATCTTATAGTACTATATTAGCCACTTTAAAAATAGCTAAGTTGAGCACATATTACTATATTAGCCCATTTTACCTTGTAGTATTATATCGACCACTTCAAAAATTAATTAAGTGAGCCACATATGACTAAGTCATCCACCTTTAGACTTATAATAATAAGTCAACCTTCTTTCTACCCTACAATACTATATTGGCCACTTAAAAAATAACTAAGTTGGTGACATAGTACTATGTCATCCCCTTCCTAAACAAACTAAGTCAAATACTTACTACTAAGTTGGCCCACTAATTTTTTGTCTTATATAAACTAAGTTGACCTAGTTGACCTTATTTTTCCATTATGATGACTTTTTGACGAATTGCCATAAATGCCTTTCATATTTATTTCTTTGACTCCTTCCTACCCAATACCTCATTTGACCCTTAGTGTCCTTAAAAATTTCCTATGGTTTTTTCTAACATCTATATTTTTCCTAATTGTCAAATTTCTATAAAACACTAAATTTCAAATAAAAATACTCAAAAATTTGAAACTTTCCATTACTTACCTATGTTGCACTTATTGCAGTTACTATGCATCCTCCCCATCTCAGTTATCATCTCCTCACCATCTTGGCTCTCTAGGCTCTCACTAGGTCTCTCAGAGCTCTATTTTTTTTAGAATATTAAATAATAAAAAAATGAATTATTTTTCACCCTATTTATATTTACTATTAAAAATTATTTACCCTTTAAAAAGTTATCATTAATTCCTTGTTTTGATCATATATTTGTCTCTATTAACTCTTTGTCCAAATCATAAAATGTTATGGAAAGTTGATGTCATAGAGAATATTTCTAACTATTATATGCATATGTTACAAAAAAATTGATTTTTTGCTCTTTTTCACTAATCTCTATAGGTTTACCTAATGTTCTTCACATTGGAAACTTTCACATTTCCCACATATCCTTCTTTATCTACAACACTAAGGTAAGTAAAAGAATGCATTTTTAAAATTATGCCCTTTCATTTATCTTATTTCCTCCTTACTACACTTTATTTAGCATCACCATTTCATGTTCTTTTTCCAAAGCACCATCCCATATTGTACCTATGTAAAATGTGATGAGCTTTGAATGGGGCATATGTATACACATAATATTTTCAAACTTTTATCAAGTATTGATACTCTTTATCTTGAAGGAACCTACCGAGTCTCAATCTCTCTGAGTGCATACCTTAAAGGGTGCATCAAGAAAGGGGTGGGAAAACCATTAGTGCTTCACAGGATTGTTATCCCTTTTTCCACTTGATATCTACACACTTGTCTCTTTAAAACCATTCCCCTAAGCTTTGCCTCCCATTTTACACACTCCTCTAGTCTTTTACCTCTTTCATTAGCCCTTTCCCTAACCTAAATCTCTTTTTGATAGTTTACATGATAATATCAACCACACCGACCTTGTATTATTATTGAAAAAAATTATTAGGGTTTAGGTCTAGCCCCTGGTTGACCTAGTCCTTGACTTAGTTAATTTTTGTCAATTATGATATTAGGTCAACTGGGTTGGCCTTATCAGCCAAATTTTTTAGAAAGGTTTAGGGTTATATCTACCTATATAAACATAATCATTTTACCATTTCTAAGAGAATATATGAAGAATTAAGATATATTACGCATTTGCTTATCCATCATTCTACTTGAGGAGCAAGCATTAGGGTTTCATACATTATTTGGAGATACAAATCTTATATTGTGGATAAATCTTTTGGATGTGTTGATAAGTTGTGTAGCCTAGAGTTTATTTATCCTTATCATCCTTAAATACCACAATAACCTCTTGTGAAGCACCTTGTTTAAGGGAAAGACTGAGGCTTGAAAGGTTCATCTTCAAAGGTAATTATTCCTAACTTTGTTCCTCCTTTATAAGCATAAATAGATATGCATTTGTAATTTTCATGCATTTATATTATATTTACATTAATGTGAGTATATGTATTCTATATATGTTTAATTGTAATTTTTATTAACCCTAATTTGTGCCAAAAGTTTTTGTGAGCACTAGATTGTATTTTGCTTTACTTGTTATTAGTTTAGTGAATATGAAAACATAGGACCTAGTTAGAGTTATTACATAGTTTTGCTTGAATAGAGGCTTTGGAACCATCCATATTGATATTATTATGGTAAGATATCCCTTAGTTAGGTCTAGTAGATCCATATTGGTAATGACCCTGATTATCTAATGTATCCCCAGTTAGAAGTATAAGTAGGATTTATCTTCTCTGAGCTAGGATTGATTTATAGATCTACTACATTTCTCTTTGCATATAATTGTGGTCTATTGAATGACTATAAAAGCAAGTCTAAATCTCAAGGATAGGTCTATGGATAGCCTAGAGATAGGTTAACTCAAGTGAAACTCTTATATCCCATTAACACTTTTAGGTGATTACATTTTCCCCCCTTTATGTTACTAATGCAACAAAGTGAAATGACTAGTATAAAGGAAAAAGAAGGGTACCTAGACTTACATTGGAAGTGAAGCCCGTGTAGTTGAGTTTGAGTATGAAAATTTGGGTTTATGTATGTGTAACATAATCCAAATCAATGCCCTACAATGAAAGATGCAAAAATCAGTCCTTAAGAGATTATCAAAAGTAAAAGATTATGCTAAAATGAAGTAACTGAGTAAAGTTGAGTAAAGAGAGAGAAAAGGGATGAATACACCTCATTGAGTATGTGAACCAATGTATGAACCTAGTGATGACCTATGTGTGTGAGTGTTAATAATGACCATATTATTGAATATATTGGAATGAGATGATGGATTGTTCAATCCTCATATGAGTGGCTCAAGAACTTAATTTGGTTATGATTCCAACATTACCCACCACTTCTTAGTGGATCCTAATCTATATTAATAACTTGAATAAGATTGTAATTGTGCCTAACCCTCTCATGTAGGTGGATTAATAACTCAAGTAGGCCATGAATCCATAATTTCCCACCTGTGTGAATTAAGTGAATCTATAATATACTGCACAAAGTGTTATAAGTATCTAATTGAGTAAATATAATTATGTATTTAGCTCTACAACCACTCATGTATATTATGTAGCTCTGAGACACTCAGGAATGCCAACCACTAAAGATGGAGTAAGGCATGAATATGGTGAAAAATTAGAATGTGATATCAAGTGTATATGTTATATAGAATGACATGGAATTTACCATTCCATCTGTTCAATCTATCTAAAGATAAGTATATGGAAACTATGAGAAACAAACATGCCTCCAACCTGGTATCTAAGTATACTAAATCTAAAATGAGTATGTAATAGTTGAATCTATGTAAATGAACTAAATGTGGGAGTGATCATGATGCACATGATGCCCCTAAATCTAAGCAAATGGTACAAATATAAGCTGAAATGAATGAATCTAACATAAAATTGAACATAACCACCACACTTGTTATTGTATCTATGTAAATATGTATTGTACCTAGTGTATTATCCTGAATGATCCAGACTATCCTAAATCTTGGGCTATTAGATAGTAGCACCCTATGGCACTAGTGTCATAATCTGGGTGATAATAATTGCTTGGTCTAATTTTTGAGTGATCTAGACTAAATTCTAAATCTCTATTATGTTTTGTGTTTACTCTGAGTTTGATGTCTGAAATTGAGCCTATGTGTTAAAATGTATATGTGAAATAAATGTAAGATCCTGATCTCTCTGATGAACCCCTATGAATACCCCATATTTTGAGGGTAGTTATGGAACCTATGTAATAACTTCCCTCTAAAGAAGTAGCTCTGAAGAATGTGTTAGCCATATTATGTGCATGATATCCTAATATAATGTATAAATATAACATCAAAATGTATATGTCTAAGATCATAAGTAGGAAATGTAAGATGTATGTTGTAATTTATCATTTCAAAAGGGCATCAAGATAGATGTAATTTATGTATATAATAATAAATATGAGTAATCAACTAGGGGTATGGGGCATGATGTCCATCATGGATCCCAAGTAGGAAGGGTAGATGCATGAGATCTCTCATGGCATAGAAAAATGGTTTGTATATATGTAACAAGAAAATACAAGTATCATGGCATAGAAGCATACAAGGAAGCAAACATACAAGCACATGATGCACACAAAAGATAGGCCAAGGGGCCATAATACAAGGGACATGGGCACATGTCACTAAATATGAGAATGAAGACATACAAGGACATGTTCAAACGTCCACATAGGCAAGCTATAAACAATTTGGTGTAGAGCCATATAGAAGGATATGTTCAAATGTATGCATATAGAATCATGAAAAATCACACACAAGGGATATGGGCACATGTCCAAGGCATACAAAATAGATAAGTGGCATAGAGTCTAAATATCACTAACATATTTAAATGCCCTTGAAGATGGAAGAAGCGTAGGAAACACAATCAAGTCTAATCTAGGAACTAGAAATGAAAGCATGTATAATTGTGTAGTACAAATCTATGTATATGCTAGGATGCATATATACTGAGTCTAACTAGTGATAGTTAGAAACAAATATGAGAAATGAAGACTAATGATCAATATCAAGATAAATCAATGCATAAATGAAATTTATAGTATGTAAAGATAAAACCTAGTTATAGAAACTTTGTAGGAGATGCCCCTAAGTGGGTGGATGTATCAAATGTATAAACCTAGATCAGTGTAAATGCCCCCAATGGGTAGATGATAGTTGGTCTAGATCATTGTAGTGGACCAGAGTCCTATCTATAATTTTCAAGCACTCAATAAAAATGAGTGAAGCATATGTGTATGATAAAACTGACTATACTAGGATAGCTAATAATATTCAATATTTGGCAAGTAGTAGAAATGTAAACATAACAATGTCTATAATATTTAAAATTTTATATTTTTAAAATATTTAAATGTTTTTATATTTTGACATGTTACATTATTATTTTTATATCTATGTATAAGTAAATGAAACTAAACTATGTACAAGGAGTGAGAGAGAGAAAGAAGTATGTACAAGGGTAGAAACCATACTAACTGTTGAGTCTCATGAGAGACTCACTATCACTATGACCTGTGTTGAATAGGGGAATTATCATTGTGTGTGCTTTGTTAAAGGGAAATTATGAGCCCATGATCTATTGTGTTATATAATTTGAGTCTAAATCTACTTGAGTAATGATGTTATGATGTTGTGGCACCGACTGTGATGCCCTATGAGCTGTAGGGGTCTTAAGGACCCATTTGGTATAAGTATAAGATTGAGGTGATGTAAATACCCTATGTTGAGAACACTTATACCCAAATATAATTTATCTCAACATAAAATGAGTAGAGGAAGGTCCTCTAGAATTTGTGATGTATATCTGATGCAATGGTCTTTCTAGTAATAGTCTCTAAGGGAGAGTATGCATGCATGTAGATATTTTAGGAGTAGACCTAGCTTATTCTAATGAATTTGATAAACACTGTGATGTATGCATAATATATTTACTCTCTATTGTAACTAATTATCATGAAATATTAGGTATTGGTACATGAACTATAACTATTGTCTGTGCTAAAACTATAGCTGGAAACTATGTTGGAATTTATTATGGGATGGCAAGAGGATACTCATATGGGACACCCTCAATCTTAACCACCTAGTTAGAATTTACATAATTAAATCATTGGTGAACTATAGATGGTATGGATTGGAATTATTATAACCATGGTGTTCATAATAATATATAAAATACACCTACACTAGGTACTACTAGGAATTGAGTGGCTATGTGTGTTGGTATAACCTATAATGGAAGCACAATCTCCTTGATGGAGCTTAAAATTTTCCCTTAAAACCATTAACGAATGTATCCTAAGTAATGTAAGAGTGTCATGGTGCACATGATTAATATTGACCCATCATCAAACATAACATTGTGAATAGGATGGTGGTCTATATATGATCATATGAAGAATGCATGTAACTATGTATCATCATCCAAAATCTCCTACTCTAAAAAAGTGATAAGTGGTCTAGGTGGTAATGTAGTGTGATACATGGCAATAATGTTATCCAGTGGATGTGTCTCCTCTGTAATTGTGTAATAATAATCTAGTTGTGGATGCACCTCATTAGTTATTTACTTTGGGAAAGGATCTAAAAATACCTTTATTGCCTTAGCCTGTATCTATTATTTTTTTGTTTCCTCTATGGGTGTGTCCAAATTAATAATGTTAGCCTCAATGAGATATTATATCTTGTGATTCATGCTAATGCATCTATTTGTCATATGGTCTGGTACCTTATGATACCCATAGAATGCATTTGAATTATAAATATTTAGAAGAGGCCATGTCATATCAACATATTTAATGGGAGGGATAGATATGCCATTGCATTACAATAGTTATTATAGTAATCGTGCTAGTGACTCTATAGATTAGTGAAGACTCTACATTGAGGAGCAGATAAAACCAACATGGGAAAAGGCTCTAAAGATATGTTGACTATGGTCTTTTGATCACTTTTGTTTTGTGTGGCCCTAACCTTATATGGAGGTTTGTTTATACTCTTGATAGTTGATTCTAGTCCATTTATGTATTTGAGTTTGCCCACTGATAAGAGCTTAACCTCTCTTTCCTTGACTATGTGGTACATATTGATAAATGTGGGAAACTTCTTGAATAAGATAGCTTCATGTAGTGATGGTAATAGAATCTATTTAAATATATCATGAAACTATCTATCTACCATAGGGATAATTAGTTTGGATAATATTATCTTATATTGTAAGACATAATTGGTGATGGGATCATTTAACTTTTGCTTTAGCTATGCCACTTGTGTATATGATATTTTATCACTGATGTTGATAGAGAATTGTGATAGGAACAATTCATCTAAATAATTGAATGTCATGATAGATTTATTTTGAAAATAATAGAACCACTGTTGGGCATAATCCTTGAGACTGCATGGAAATAATTTTTTAAGAATCAATTCATTAGACACATAGTCCAAACATGCTACGTAAGAAGATCTGAGGTGACATTATGAGTCACCCTTGCCATCATATAATGTGAGCTTGGGTACCACAAAACTTCATGGTAATGGATTTTATGTTATGTGATGTT
Organism: Torreya grandis; assembly: GCA_037957365.1. Classification (NCBI taxonomy): domain Eukaryota; kingdom Viridiplantae; phylum Streptophyta; class Pinopsida; order Cupressales; family Taxaceae; genus Torreya; species Torreya grandis. The sequence goes on from JARHVA010001477.1 coordinate 2,500,968, forward strand.
TTAAAGTTGTATGCAATATAATGTTAGAATCCAAGGCATGTGATGGCTTAGTTGCTCCCTTCTCAAGATGTAACACCTTAGATTTCAAAGTAAAAACCTCCTGCATGAGGGATTATAGATCTAGAGTATAAGAACTAGCCACAAGTGGTGTAGTTATTACTGATGGTCAAATAAAAATATTGGGTTATGTTTTTTGAGTTGGTTGAGTGGGCCCCACTAAAGTGTAACAACATCATTAACTGGAGGGGTTGAAGATTGACCATTGTTTATCTTTTGGAGTTCCTCTTGAAGAATGTTTATGAAATTATCTTTTATATCCTTATGTTTGGACATCAATTCTTGTAATTGATGCTTATTGGTTTCATCACATCTATTGTTAAATTATTCCATTGTAATTTAAAGGGTAGGAAAACAAGTTTTGTATGTTTTGAACCTTTTAAAAATAGTAATCTATTAAAGTTCACAAAATTTAAATATTGCAAAAAATTGTGATATTTTTGGATATGAAATCTGAGTATATAGAAAAAGGATACAAACCCTAATTGTGTTTAGGGTTAGATTTTTTGAATCTAAGGTTTCTTTGCACCAATTAAATTATATGTAAAATAAATTGAAATCCTAATGTAAAATTGATTTTAATTAACTAGGTTATCTAAAAAAAATTAGAAAATTAAAAGTATTCAACCCTAAATTTATTAGACAAAATTTGGATGAAATCAAGATAGGGTATGAAGAAATATTCAAAGTAAGATGGGTTCACCAAATGATTTAACCTTTTAGGGTTTGACTATGAAAAACCTATATTAGATTAAAGGGCTGAGATGTATATTCAATCAAATAAATATGCAATAATTAATTACTAATTTGTTATGATTTTTTTTTTTTTTACTTTCTAAAATAGAAATAAATAGGGATAAATAAAGACTTATCTAAAAATTGACTATCATAGATGATCTGGGTTCTGAAAGTTAAGATCTAAACAATTATCTATGTCATCAACATGATTTTAGTATTCATCTGCTCATTGGACAGTAATGCACAATATGGATAACAACTCCATTTATATGTAGTGTCCTCAATGTGGATCTAATATCCCATTTGCATGACTATTCCTATTTTCTGGGATCACATGTGCCTATGTTTGTATGTCTTGTTCTTACATGTGTAAAACCTGGAGCTTTGTGTTATGCCTAGAAAATTTGATTTAAAGTGCAAACCCTAACCCCCTTGCAAGTATGGCATGCACAATAATTTTATGTGTATTAGTAAGATGTATTGGACATCCTTAATAACCTATTATGAAGAGATTTTCCTACATATTAATACTCTGATGAGCGTTCAAGCTTGTTGTAGTTCTCCCACCAAGTGCTTGATCTAAGTGCAAGTGAATGATAGAATGAGAGTGGGATTGGATGCCTTGAATGTTATTGAGCTTTGAAATGTTTAGAAACTAGTCTTAGGGCTACTATAGATGGTGGAATGTAGAAGTAGGGTAAAATAGGGATCAAATACCTTGATTTTTCTCAATTTTTTCTTTGGTTTGAGTAGTTTTTGCATCTATTTTCCATCTAGTGAATAGAGGCGGATTAGAATTGTATTTATAGGGTTCTATTACTTTTGTAGATAATAAAATGATCTTAGTCCAACCTTAGGAGGGGTACACATTGGAAAAACTATTCGTTGTAAAGATCTAGGGCTAAGGATAGTAACATCCAATTGGGGGCACTAGTGCTATGTGGTTGTAGTGTCCCAAATGTGGTGCTAATGTCCTCTTTGTAGATTGCCAAGCAATTTGGGTTGGGATCTAAGATGACACTTTTGGGACTATTTTTTGATTGGATGTAGGTGACTATGGTCTTTTGAAAGATTGGAAAAGTAAGTCTAATGCTCAAAGATAGGTTTATGGCTATCCTAGGGATAGGTTAACTCAAGTAACACTCTTAGCATCCAATTACCACTTTTAGGTGATTATAACAACATAAGCTAAAATTAAATATTTGTTGTTCACAAAAAAAATTAATACAAATAATTTGTATATTTATTTTAATTTCATTTAATGTAATTATTGAAATTCATATAAAGTGTAATTTAAAATATTATTAAAACGTGAATATGCATATATGATATATTTTTCAATATAATAATAAATTTATGATTTAAAAACTCTAAACATCTAATCCTCTGACAATTGAAGTATATTTTATTCCTCTTTTATTTTATTTAATCATTTTCCACTCTTAAATCTCTCAAACTAATCATATGTGAAAGGCTAAGAGACCCTCAATCCATCTAATGACTTGATACACGATATGGAAACAAATATCAAACTTTGTCTTTATGTAATTCCTATACCAATTGTGTCTTTCTTAAGTGTTAAGCCCATTAATTTTTGGATTTTTAATTCCTAAGTCAATTTCAAAGGTAATCAACACACATGAACCATTTTTATAGGGGTGATTGAAATTGTAGTTGCATTTACATCTAAAAAAATAAATACCTATGTAGTTATTGAATTGAACTATTAAATGTGTAGGTGGTCTAGGGGTGTCAATTATAATTTATAGACAACTTTTCAAACATAACCAAGTACACTATTAACAAGACCTCATTTATCCATAAGTATGTAGTGAACATTACCTTTGTGCCATTAGAAATCAATAATTAGCTTCCAATTGTTCATCATCCAATACTACAACATTATTATTTCATCATTTAGTTTCAATGATTTTGGAAACAAGTTGATGTAATGCATACAATTTTCTCTTATTATGTTGATGCATATTTTCATTTGTTGATAATAAATGTATATGTTTGTTAAGCTCCTCCTTTTGAATTATTTCAGTGAAAAATCAATTATAGTCATCAACAAACACCAATATTCAAAGGTTGGATGAAAGTATCTAAGATGTGTAGAAGTTGTCAAAATCGTTGTTATTCTTCACTTTAACCATATTGTTTAAAAATCTTATCTAACATAAAAACATTTCTAAATTTTTTCCATAATAAATTTTCTTATGGTGTGCTGATATATGGAGATTTATCCATTACCAAAGGAAACTATCCCAAATCCCTAATGAAAATAATATATCTTCCACTAAAGCACGTATCGACATTTTATAGAAATTCTTTGCATAGTCAAGAATATATATTTTGAATCATATTTTAACCTATAAAACTCATCTCATTGATAAAAATATACCTAACAGGTCAGATTTATTATTGAAATCTCATAAATCTTATTCCTCATAAATTTTAAAATATGAAATAGGCATTCGTAAGGTTGTATGTATTGTTGATGTGTTGATGTTCAATGTTGCAAATCTAGCTGAAGCAAGTAGTAGAAAGGGGAAATGTTATGTTTGTGGTAACTCTATAATCACTAGCTTAATCATCCCAATAAGATAATATTTTCTTGTTCATATCATTCATTGGATTATCATATGCAATGGAGGTGTATTTTGTCCTTGATTACAATGTCTAATTATTATATCAGATGTTTTTTTTTCTCATCGAGGATTTCATAACAAAAATTAGACTCCATTTTTTCCAAAGCAATTAATCCATTTTATTTTTCCATGTTTATGAATTTAAGAGCTCTTTAGTGTTTTCTTCATGGAGGTTCAGTTCTTGCCTATAAATATCCCTTTGACCCAACATATTAATCTTAGAAACATGAAGAAATTGTTGCTGGTGTAGGCCTGATATGACCTCCCAATCATGTTTAGTTATGTTTTTTTGGATAGTATCCTCATTTCTATCCTCTATTTCTCGTCTAATTTCATTTTTTATTTCAATAACCCACTATGTATACCAATTCATATATTGAAATTGAACTCAATTAGATTTTATCATACCATCCTTAATGCCATTGTATCTATCAATATCAATAAATGAATTTTACAATAGTGACTTCGATAAAAAAAAGTATAAAAATTGTTGAATATCTTGTTCTAGGATATTGCAAAACCTAGACCATATATACCCTCACAATAACACATGGTTATCTCAATTTCCACTTTTCACCTCCACAATTTTATATATTATACATGCAATATTTTTATTTCTTATTGAGTGTTACATGTTCCATTAGGTGAGGTCTATCAATGTACCCATTAATGATTATATTTCCATGTCTTTCATGTTCATAATCCTTTTTTAATATTGGTCTAAATTTTTTACACCCAACATTCAAAAATACAAATAATATATTGCACTCCATCAAAGGAAGTTATAGAAACATGTGGTGTGTATCCATTGTCCTTATATCTCATTCAACATACATTTATAGACTCATGCAACATGTTTTTTAGGATTTTCAACATTTTCATGTCACACCAACCTTTTTTTGATATGTTTTTAAACTTTTCTCTGATTTTGTAGAATACTTTGTAATGTAGTTCAAAATAACACGTTTGGAAAGAACTAGTTTCCAATTTAAATTACATGTCACAATTTCAACACATAATGATTATGAGTGCTTACACAGTCATGATTTCTTTTTAGCTCATATTTTTAATTTTATGTCTCCATGTCTACGTATAGTTTTGACCCATCAAAATTCAAAGGCCAAGGGGAATTGTACCTGGATCAAACACTATTTTATGGTATTATTTTATACATAAATACTTAATAGTAGACAAAATAAATTGTTAATCGTTGCTTACCTATATGTTTCTTTGATGTGCACTTGTCTAAGGACTCCATGCATATATATAATTCCATTGAAATAATTTTGCAAAAATTTAACTTGTTCTTTATTTTTCCAATCTAAAGTGTTCGTATTTGGTGATCTATCTAACCATAAGAAAACATGCACATGTGGAAACACTCTATGTTTCCATTCATGTATACACTAGAAATATTTTATCTTCATTAAATGTTTTAGTATCTCTCTTCAAAACATTTTTTTTCAAATGTGCATATAATAAATGTCTATACATGGATGGTTATTTGTGTTTTGTCATCACCATATTTGTGCTTCACATGGATTGGTAGGTGGAGTTCTTGGCATTAGTGCATGAAGGAATGGCCAATACATGTCTTCTGCACTTAAAGTAAAGAAGATGGTTGGTGTTCCAATTTTATGTAATATGGAAATTAATTTGATGTGACATTAACACTAATTACTATTTATAATTTTTTAAATTAATTAACTCCCCACAAATTACATTAGTTCACCATGTATTTATCCTAAAAGCCATTTTTTTAAATTTGGTTTTTATATAGTTTGGTCATATTTTACAACTAAAAAATAAATAGAAATCTAACTCTAGACTTGCTAAATTTTATACAATTTTTAGATTATATAAAATAAAAGAGATGTATTTTAATTTGATTTTATTGTTAAATTAAAAGAGATGCATCTAAAGTGTGAAACCATCTCAAGACTACAATTTAAGTGATAATGGAAAGAAATATTGTGGTAGCAAGCTTTGCCTATGAGCCAGTTGCATACATTCTGAGAGTTTGATAGAAAATTTAGTTCATCAATACCATAATACAAAGCTATATTAAGTGTCATATGTATATCCTGTAACTCTTTTGAATTGTTATTATTCCATCCCATCCCATGCCTAAAAGAGATCCTGTTCCCATGAAATAGTAGTAATATACTGGCTCCACTATAACTAGGGTTACCCTTAGAGGCTCTATCATAGAAGACATGTGGGGATATAACATCCATCTAAAGAGCTATTATCCATCATTATGTCTTACCAGTGTGTTATGTAGAGGGTAGGTTGGAGAACTTGAATTTATATAAAGTAGAGATGATAAAGGGGCTCTTGTCCTTAAATATTGCTTCATTTTTGGTGATCCAAATTACCCATGTGAGTTACAGAGGAATATATTAAGTGTTTGAGGCATTCCAAACTTCCTTAGTGAATGGTAAATTTACAAAAAGATGATTAATAGCTTCAAGACTATCCCTACATAGGAAACATATACCCAATCTACTCCATCCCCTACGCTGAAGGTTGTCCCATGTAAGAATGCTATTGTGTAAAGTGAGCCAAAAATGAACGATGGTTTTTGGTGGAGATATAATATTCCACATCCCTTTCCACCACCAGGGTGTGAGGACATCCACATGCTAAGACCTCAGCACAATGTAACCCTATTTGAAAATATAATCCCCTCCATCTCTTTTGTAAGCCTAACTTTACTCATCTTGACTCTACGTGAAGTGTATGCCATAGTATATGAGTTTAATCCTATAGGATTCCCATTAGATAGAGAGTTGACTCATGAGACCAAGCCTCTTAGCCTTCATCCATATGGAGTTCCATCTATCTACCTGGACATGATCATAAGCATTAACTAAAAAAAAGTATATGTTATTGTTGAAGAGCCTATTGTAGTTCCTCCATGAATGGCAGTTCACTCAATATTCCAAAATGACATCCATGTTAATATGAATCCAAGTTCCATCACTTAGGATCCATGCCAAATATTTAATGATAGTATCAAAGGTTTGTACAATATCTTTCTAAAAAATAGACTCTTCAATATGTTTTTTAGAACTCAGCGTAATCCAATCCATGATAATGAGGAGATGAATATATTTGTGGAGCATGATTTTTTACCATAAATGTCTATATTTGATTACCTACCATAAACCTTTTATAGCTAGAGCTCTCAATAAATTATTGAGATCTTTAATCTCCCATCCAACTTTAGCCTTGGGTATGATATAGTATTCCACTTGACAAGTGGAATGCCATTATGGTCTTTATTCCTAGTTCATAAATTTTTTAAGTAGAGTTACTTGATACTATTCAATATTTTCCTAAGAAGATAGGCTATAGAGAGACAATATACTGAGATAGCTTCCAGGGCATGTGTTGACCATTTTTTGCCCAACAGGGAAAAAATCGGTCCCCTTCTTCCCCTGTTGTTATAGGCCAATTCATTTTTGATTTTGCACAAGTCTAAGAATTTCTATGGACTCTGCAAGTCTATTTCTAAGGACTCTACAGGTCCATTTCTATAGACTCTGCAAGTCTATTTCTACGGACTCTATATATCCATTTCTATGGACTCTATAGGTCCATTTTTATGAACTCTGTAGAGCTTGGATTTCTACCGACTCTACAGGTTAGTCTTATGGCACATGAGGAATAAGTTTCAAAAAGTGTTGGGGTTTACAAGGCTCTTTTGGGCCTTCATCTAAAGAAATTTACAAGGAAAGTTGGCATCTTTGAATCATTGAACCATCGCTTCAGTTCAAAGCCTTGGTTCAATCGGTAGTTCAATCGGCCTTGTTTCAAGCCTTGGTTCAATCGACAGGTTCATCGCTTTAATTTCAAGCTTTGGTTCAACAAATGGTTCATCACTTGGTTCAACCACTTGGTACAATCACTTGGTTTAACAGGCTCTATGTGCAACATTAAACTGTTAAACTGGTTCAATGAGTGGTTCAATGGCATTAGTTTAACGTTAGGTTCAATAGAAGGAATCTAGGAGAAGTTCAAAGCAAACAGTTCAATCAGCTCAGTGCACAGTGTTGAACCGTTGAACCAGTTCAATGAATTAGTTCAATTGCTTGGTTCATTGGCAAGTTCAAAAGCTTGGTTCAATTAGCTTAGTGCACAGCGTTGAACTGTTAAACTAGTTCAACGAGTGGTTCAATGGCGTTGGTTCAATGTTAGGTTTAACAGAAGGAATCTGGGAGAAGTTCAAAGCAAACGGTTTAATTAGCTCGATGCATAGCATTGAACCATTAAATTGGTTCAACGCATTGGTTCAACATGATTAGTTCAATGGGTTAGTTCAACGAGGTGTCCTACACTTGAAGGTCCAAAAGCCCTTATGGAGGGCAGTTCAAGATCTAAAAGCCCTTGTAGAGGGTAGAGAATGTTTCAAAGGGTAGTCTGAAGACAAAGGGATAAAAGACTTAAGGCCAAATTATTTCAGACTTTTTATCTGAAGGAATTCCTTCAGACAAAAGGCCCAAAGGAATTTGGGGAAAAGGCTCAAAACAAGAGAAACCCGTAGAAAGAGCCCGAAAGACAAAGACAAAGACCGGGGCAATTCTTGTAGACCTTTTGTCCATAGGAAAATCCCAAAGCAAAAAAACCTATGAGAAAGCCTGCCAAAGGACCCGAAGGAATTTTCCAAGGATGGTGATGTCCTGAAAGCTATCAATTTTAAGGAGATGGACTAGCCGTTGGGTGATGGCTATGTGAACGTCAAATTTAACACAATGAAATAGTTGTTTGCTTTTGAATTAAAAGAGTGCCAACCATGGAAGGAGCCCAAATAATGTAGTGACTCGCTAGAAGATCACCCCTGAGGGTTGAAAGAGTAGGAAGAAGACAAGGAGTAGAAAAGACAAAACGTCCAAGTGGCAAAGGAAAGGTGAGTTATTACCAGATGATCAATAGCCTATTTTCTCTAGTTGGCATTGATGAGGGGACAAACTATAGTCTGTTTGCAGAAAAAAGGCACGACCATGTTCTTACATTAATGCTTGAATGCCAAAGTCAATTTTGGTGATTGTACAACATGGTTCTAATAGGCCTCTTCTAGAAGAATGACATCAGTAACAGTGGCTTCCTCTTCCCAAGGTTCAGAATGCACATGGGCCACTGGCGGAAAAGGGTGCCAAAATATTTCCTAATAAGCACCAAGTTTTCTTCCTCTTCTTATATATTGTAAACCTCTCTTTGGATAATGGATCCACTCTCAGACTTAAGGCAAAACTCTACCCAAAAATCTCTCAGGCTTGTAAGGCAAAGCTCTGCCAAAATTTTACCTTGAATCAAAACATAGCATTTTTACCTCCATTATGAGTTTTGCATCTTTAGTATGTGTCTATGCCTTGATTCTGTGTTAAGTCATTTTCTTAATGCTTTTGTAGAATGATTTTAGCATGTTTGGTGATTTTTTGAGTCTCCTTCTATAGGTCTCTCAGAAGTGTCCCTAGAGGAGTATAGGTGAAGTGGATAGGTTTTTGCAGTGTCTCAGAATGCCTCTAGTAGTTATTTCCTCCTTGTATCTCCATGGACCCCTGACCCACTGATGTAGAAGGTTTTCTCATGTCAGATGAAGTGTATGGGAGCTGGTTCTCGATGGAAAGTGTATGTTCAGGTGGACTAGATCACACTTTTTTGGTGTATCACCTTTACTTTTTTAGGCTTAGGTTCTATTTTTAGCATCTCTCTCTCCCTTTTCATCCTCCCCTTTTTTTCATTTTATTTGTTAGCAGTAGGAGAAGCCAGGGCCTAAAAGATACATCAGAGGGAGCTAGCCCTCATCTAGAGACTCTCCCCTCTAGCTTCGCTAGTCCCACAAGCGAGAGGGGAGTTTCCATTGTTGTGTGAGGATGGCAGGAGCTCAGCCTCTTGCCAAGGGTGCAATCTTCTATGTCAATATTTTTTGGCATGCCAGGTGGGACCAACTAGGACAAGTTTTGTCCAAAGAGTTGAAGAATTTTTTGTGTGTTCTTCAACCAACCAGTCTTTGGAGGATTTTGTATCAACACCAATGGTAACTCTGAGTTGAATCTGCTGGTTAAGTAGTCCAGGTGCCATCAAAAATCTTATTTTTGTATGTATAATTCCTTTACACAAAATCATGGGTCTTGTATTCCTTCATATGACTTCGATCAGACTCAAATTTTTTAGAGAATCACCTCAAGCAGCTCTCCTAGTTTCTCTTCAATGATAAGGGAAATGGCCCTAGAATTTGAGAAGTAGATGATGGAGATTGACAGACTAGAGGAGCAGTATGGATATCAGTAAGAGCTGATGTATAAAGAGGAGTGTTTATTTAGGCAAGCACAAGCCTTGCAATCCATGGAGGAGGAGGTAGCAAAATGGATAAATCCATTTATTTAAGGCAGTCAGCCTTATGTGCCCCCTCCTATTCTGAAGAAAGCCCCATCTTGTACACCAAATCCTTTCTATCAAATAGCACTTGCTCACTCCAGCTCATCTGATGCATCTGCTCTCAATCTCGTGCACCTAGCTTTCCAACATCAAAGGGCATCAGAGCAACCCCCCATGGATATCAACCTTCTCAATTCCTTATATTGTGAATCTTCCATTGGGGGAAATACTGTGAGCCAGCACATCCCTCTTCTAGAGACTCTTTCGGTACATCAACAGTCTCTTCCTAGCGTTCCTCAACATCCCCAAGTCCTTCAACATGATGTGCAAATTCTGAGTTGGAGGAAGGAATGCCAGGAACCAGCCCAAAGCCTTAAAGAGGATGATGTTGGTGACCTCCAAGAAAGACTCTTTCAGGATAATCTAGCCAAGCAAATTGAAGATTTAGAGGATAAGATGAGGCTGCTTCGTGAAAGAGAGATAGAACTTCTAGACCTTGTGGATGAGCCCAAAGACCTTGGAGAAAACACAGTTGCTACCTGTTCATAGGAGCAAAATTCCAATTCTGAGATCCTGAACTAGGGGAAAATAGTAGAATCATGGGGCAGGGAGGAGGAGAAGAAAGATTTTTTTCAAAACCTTGAAGAAGCTGAGGCTACTCCTACTCATGATAATGCTGGTGACCTCCAAGAAAGGTGCTTCTAAGAGGATATGGCTAGAAGAATTACAGAGTTGGAATCTAAAGAGAGATTCCTCAGCTAGTGTGTGATGGACGGTTCAGACCCAATGACACATTCCATGTCTAAACACACCCCACTTATACATTTCCAAGAGAGATATCAGGCCACACCTGATATTGATGAAGTGTCGACCAAATGGAAAGAGGAAAATCATTTGATTCTAGCTCAAGGACTACCTCCTCTTCTACATGGTTTTCCCACTTCAACCCTTCTCAAGGAGGAACTTGTTCTGTAGGAGGCAAGTGAGGAGCAGAAGATCTAAGTTGCAATTTCCCAAGGGGCTATCATGAGTGATAACGAAGGTAGAATCATCATTGATGCTCCTTGTGAAGGCATCATCAGCAATGGAGAAGACTCAAGGCATGTATACATGTAGATGTTTCAACAATACGAGGAGGAACATAAGCATGATGAGCTCTCTCCCCCTTTGTTTGATGAACTTCCCTATTGCTTTGATGAGGAGGATGACTATACTGAGGAGCCTGAGTTGGAGGAGGATTAGGAGGATATCTTTAAGCATCTAGAGATCTTGATCTTTGAGGAGGAAATGGAGAGGTCTGTCTTCCTTGAGGAAAGCCTTGAAGAAGAAAGTTTTAAACAGAGAGGTGATGTTCTGTGGGATGAGCAATCAGTTTGTGATTCCATTTCAGACATCACAAAATTCACCCTTCTTCAAGAAGGCCAAGAGGGAGCAGAGGATGAGTCTGATAGGATCTTCAATGAGGCAGAAGGAAATGAGTCAGACCATGATGCACTGCAAGGGAGCTGTACAGATCAAAGGGCTTATGGTGATGAGCCAACAACCATTGGTTTCTTGGTGAAATACACCATCTTGAAGGACCAACATTCAACAAGCTTCCAAGAAGAAGTAGAGTACACATATGTTGGGATCATGTTTGAATCTAATCTATTCAGATGTAAGCCAATCCAGCTGATAGGCAAGAGGAGCAGGTCACTAATTCTTTTTTCCATTCAGCTACTTGCCTGGCACCTTAAGTCTTCTTGCCAAGAAGGGGACTTAAGAAAATTTCCCTTTGATCTAGGAGGGAAGTAGATGTACCTGGTTATTTGTATATAGTAGTTGTTTTCAATTTGTTTTCCTGCTTTCCCTAAGTGCAGTTTGCACAAGTAGTGTTTTTAGTCTTGTGTGTGCTTTCCCTTGTATATGGGGTAAGCTTCATGTTTGATTCTTGGATCTTTTGGGGTTATTGCTAACTTTCTTTAAAGCTACATTCTGATTCTGTGCCCAATGGATTACAAGGCAACTAGTCTCTAAGCATAGCAGGCATGCTTACCTTGAGAGTCACCAATTTGTTGACCATTTTTTGCCCGACAGGGCAAAAATTGGTCCCCTTCTTCCCCTGCTATTCTAGGCCAATTCATTTTTGATTTTGCACAAGTCTAGGAATTTCCATGAACTTTGTAGGTATATTTCTATGGACTCTATAGGTCTATTTCTATGGACTCTATAGGTCCATTTCTACAGACTCTATAGGGCCACTTCTATGGACTCTACAGAGCTTGGATTTCTATCGACTCTATAGGTTAGTATTATGGCACATGAGGAATCAATTTTAGAAAGTGTTAGGGTTTACAAGGCTCTTTTGGGCCTTCATATGAAGAAATTTATAAAGAAATTTGGCATCTTTGAATCATTGAACCATCGCTTCAATTCAAGCCTTGGTTCAATCGGCGGGTTCATCGCTTCAATTTCAAGCTTTGGTTCAACAAATGGTTCATCACTTGGTTCAACCACTTGGTCCAATAGCTTGGTTCAATGGCATTGGTTCAACATTAGGTTCAATGGAAGGAATCTAGGATAAGTTCAAAGCAAATGATTCAATCGGCTCGATGTGTAGCATTGAAACATTGAATTGGTTCAACGAATTAGTTCAATCACTTAGTTCATTAGCAAGTTCAAAATATTGGTTCAATTAGCTCAGTGCACAGTGTTGAACCATTGAACCAGTTCAATGAGTGGTTCAATGGCATTGGTTTAATGTTAGATTCAATGGAAGGAATTCGAGAGAATTTCAAAGCAAATGGTTCAATCGGCTCAGCATGCAGCATTGAACCATTGAATTGGTTTAATGCATTGGTTCAACGTGATTAGTTCAATGGGTTGGTTCAATAAGGTGTCCTATAGCTGAAGGTCTAAAAGCCCTTACAGAGCACAGTTTAAGATCCAAAATCCCTTGCAGAGGGCAAAGAACATTTCAAAGGGCAGCCCAAAGACAAAGGGACAAAAGACTTAAGGCTAAATTCTTTCAAACATTTTTTTGAAGGAATTCCTTCAAACAAAAGGCTTGAAGGAATTCAGGGAAAAGGCCCCAAAACAAGAGAAGCCCACAAAAAGAGCCTGAAAGATCAAGACAAAGACCATGACAATTCTTGTAGACTTTTTGTTCACAGGAAAAGCCCGAAGCAAAAAAACCCACGAGAAAGCCCACCAAATGACCCAAAGGAATTTACCAAGGATGGTGACGTCTATAAATCCATCAATTTTAAGGAGACGGACTAGCCGTTGGGTGACGGTCGCGTGAACATCAAATTTAACACAGTGAAATAGTCATTTGCTTTTGAATTAAAAGAGATCCAACCATGGAAGGAGCCCAAGGAATGTAGTGACCCACCAGAAGATCACCCTTGAGGGTTGAAAGAGTAGGAAGAAGACAAGGAGCAAAAAAGACAAAGCATCCAAGTGGTAAAGGGAAGGCGAGTTATTGCCAGACGAGTGGTGCAACCTATTTTCTCTAGTTGGCATTGATGAGGGGACAACCTGCAGTCTATTTATAGAAAAGAGGCATGGCCATGTTCTTACATTAATGCTTGAATGCCAAAGTCAATTTTAGTGATTGTACAACATGATTCTAGCAAGCCTCTTCTAGAAGAATGACATCAGTAATAGTGGCTTCCTCTTCTCAAGGTTCAGAATGCACATGGGCCACTGGCAGAAAAGGGCACCAAAATCTTTCCCAAGAAGCACGAAATTTTCTTCCTCTTCCTATATATTGTAAACCTCTCTTTGGAGAATGGATCTACTCTCAGCCTTAAGGCAAAACTCTGCCCAAAAATCTCTCAGGCTTGTAAGGTAGAGATCTACCAAAATTTTACCTTGAATCGAAACATAGCATTTTTACCTCCATTCCGAGTTTTGCATCTTTAGTATGTGTCTATGCCTTGATTCTATGTTAAGTCATTTTATTAATGCTTTTGCAAAATGATTTCAGCATGTTTGGTGTATTTTTGAGCCTCCTTTTATAGGTCTGTCAGAAGTGTCCCTAGAGGAGTATAGGTGAAGTGGATAGGTTGTTGTAGTGTGTCTCAGAATGCCTCTAGTAGTTATTTCCTCCCTGTATCTCCACGAACCCCTGACCCACTGATGCAGAAGGTTTTCTCATGTCAGATGAAGTGTATGGGAGTTGGTTCTTAGTGGAAAGTGTATGTTCAGGTAGAGTAGATCACACTTTTTTGGTGTATCACCTTTACTTTTTTAGGCTTAGGTTCTATTTTCAGCATCTCTCTCTCCCTTTTCATCCCCCCCTTTTTTTCATTTTATTTGTTAGCAGTAAGAGAAGCCAGGGCCTAAAAGATACATCAAAGGGAGCTAGCCCTCATCTAGAGACTCTCCCCTCCAACTTTCCCAGTCCCACAGGTGAGAGGGGAGTTTCCATTGTTGCATGAGGAAGGCAGGAGCTCGGCCTCCTGCCAAGGGTGCGATCTTCTGTGTCAATAGCATGTTTGATCAAAACCAATCTACCCACCATAGAGATCCACCTATTAAACCAAATTGTAATCCTCTGTTGGATTTTCTCAAGCAACCAAAGCTAATTAGTAGATTGGTAGTCATTTGCTTTTAGAAAGAAGCCCAAATATTTTATGCTAATGGCTTAAGAGAAAAATAACACAACTTGAAGGAGGTTTTGTATGGCATGGGGAAGATTGTAGAAATAAATGGTAGATTTTTGAAAATTGATTAACAGACCCATAACAAAGGTAAAGAGATTTAAAATTTTATCAAAAGATTTTACTTATGGAAGAGTTCCATTGCCAAATATGAGGATGTCATCCACAAAGAGAATTTGGGAAAGAAAGGTTTTGGCTGCCACTTTGATGCCCAAGATATTTCCATCATTATGCTCATGAAGGATGTGTTTACTGAGGGCTTAAGCAGTGAGTAGAAAGAGGAAAGGGGATAGTGGGCATCCCTGGCATAGACCTATCGAAGGGGTGAAAAAAGTGGAAGCTAAGACATTTATAATAACAATATAGGAAACTAATTTGAATCAATCCTCTATCTAGTTTATGAAAAATGGGATGATTCCAACCCAGGTTAAAATGAGCCAAATATAGAGCCAATTAACATAATTAAAGGCCTTTGAAAGGTCAATTTTGAGGATAAAATTAGAATGGTTTTGGGTTTTGATAGTGTGTAAGGTCTCTTGAGCCAATCTAATGGCATCATGGATATTGTGGTTGTCTAAAACCAAACTGTTCTAAAAATGTATGAGCAGAGAGGATGAGATTAATCTAGGTAGTGATGATCTTGGATATAATTTTGTAGATGCAATTGTAAAGGGAGATAGGATGAAAGTGTTCAAATTTGGAGAGGTCACCATCCTTTGGAATGTTGGCTATGAAAGTGGTAGAGAAAGGGTTATGGGTTTTGCTCGTGATCCTAGATTCTTTCATAGCCTATAGTAAATCATCCTCTAATATGTCCCAAAAGCTGATGAATAATTACACTATTTATCCATTCAGTCTTGGATATTTCCCAAGATGAAAGGTGTGGAGAGTGTCTTGTAGTTATTTTAAAGTGATCTACTACATGAGCAATTGATTTTGATTTTCATCCACCCATCCATCAAAAAAAGTAGTTATCACCAAAATATCTTTGATATTTTCCCTTGGTGATTTTGAGTTGATTTACTGATAGTGATGAATTGTAGCCTTAAAGATAGAGGAATAATTAGTGAAATCCTATCCTAGATCATCACGAATATTCCAAATAGTATTTTTTGCTCTCTTAGACATGACACTCTTATGGAAAAATTATGTGTTGTTATCCTCTACTACCAACCATGTATTTCTGATCTTCATCTTCCACTTTGCTTCCTACCAAGCTAATAACCTAGATTTATCCCTCTCTAAAATGTCCAACTCCTTGAGTGCCTCAACATCATGATCATCATGGTGATATGAATCCACTCCCATCTAAATATTCCTTTACAATTATTGAAGGGTGATTTCATTGTCCTAAAAACATCAAGCCCAAGATTTTGTAACTATCTTTGATTTGATAAGATTCTATTGTATCCATACCATGGCATGTTCACCTTGTCCCTTATCATATTTGATCCATGTATTTTTAATTAGTTCCTTGAAGTCTTCATATTTTAGCCAATGAGGGTTGAATTTGAAAGGATTAGGTGATTATTTTAGACTAGTGACCATTTCCAAATAAATAAGATGATGGTCAAAGTAATTTTGTTTCAAAGTAGACACTTTATGGGATATGAACTTTAGTAACAATGCTTATTTGACCAAGAATCAGTCAAGCCTTTTTGATATACCTTTCTATCCAAAATGATGGTTTGAATAAGTGTGTTTTAGAATAGTAAGAAAGATGTCCATTGTATCGAAACGTTCCATGAAATCCAATAAGAAATTGGCCATAGGGTCAGCCCTAGCATTAGAACCCCACACTTTCGAGAGATGTGTGGTGAATTTTTGGTCCCATCCCAAGATAAGGTGTGGCATGTCTAGATTGCCTAAATTACCAATATCATTTCAAAAAATCTAGCTACCATGAGAGGGTGCATAAACATTAAGGATATCCAGGTCCACATTGTGTTTTCTTGAAAATAAAGTACCTATAATATAGCTAGGTGTCTTTATGGAAGTTCTCAAAACCATGTTGTGCTTCCATCCCAAAACAATACCACCAAAGTTGCCCACTAAATCACTGATTAAGAAGGTCCAATCTAGAAGACATTTTCTAAGGTATTTTTGAACATCAACCTCAGTGCACATTATTTCCTATAAGAAGATAAGGTTTGGTTATATTTGTATATCAATCTTTTTTAGGGAACTTTATTTTGAAATTGTCCTTAAGCCTCTAATATTATATGACATGATGATAATTTAGAACTAGCTATAGGGGCTTCTCTACTAAGAGCCCTTTTGATAGTCTGTTATGTGCCAATGAGGATATTTCATTCTACTTCCTCTTGTGCATGTGAGAAGAGGGTATGCCTCCCTCTATTGTTGTAAGTGTTATGGCTCCTATATTCTTGCATGCCTCCCTTGTTTATGATGATGTTATGATGCTTTAAAAAGGATTTAGTTTATGATTTGGTAAGATATCTCATTTTTTTTGTGATCTTGAAACATTGTTATAGGTGATGTTAGTTTGTCCAATGGATGATATGCATTTTCCTTTCTTCCATGTCATGTATTGATTGTTTTCAATAGATTTAATGAAAGCATTACTTATCTCAATACAAGGTGAAAATTTAAAAACAAATTGTAATCCCTATGATGGAGCAATACTCCCATGAATGGTATCATCCATCACAAAAAAATGAGAGTCAGTACACATCACTCACTCCTTGATATTGTCCATAAGCTTCAATGGGGGAGAAAATTCCACAATTGAGACTCCTAACTATCATAACTCCTTGTTGAAAGAAGAACTCAATTATTGTATGTTGTGATCCTCTAAAAATAAGCCTTTGTATAGGCCCTCAGAAGGAGTATTATTAAGGAGATTAAATGGAAAGAGATGAAATTTTAACCTCAATTGCTTATTCCTCTATAATTCAGCCTCCTAGTCTGCAAACCTATCCTCTATAGATGAAGAGTTATTCCCAAAAAGATGTAGGATCGGGTCTACTAGAAGAGATTGAAACTTTTTATGTGATTGTGTAAACAAAGACTCGAGAGGGGTCAAGTGCTTGGTTGAGAAGTTTGAATGATACAATGATGTATTCCTTGCCTCTTAAGGTATAGCCTATTGATCATTATTTAGATCCAGTCTAGATTTTTTTGGAACTTTTTGAGGAATCTGACCTAGATGGTCCACTTTTCCTCTAGTCCTTTGCTAATGTGGTTTGTTTTGATGGGGGAAAATATATTTTAGGTTTCCATGTCTTCATCATTGTGTGCATTATAAGGGCACATTTATGTAATCCATAAGTTGTTCAAACATTTTCCTACCTATCTCAATCTGAATGGAAGATAGAAGGCCTTTGGATATATTCATATCTACACATATTAGAGACATTAAAGTATGTGTTTTATAAATGGTACTATGATGGGGTTTTAGGTAAGAACCAAGTGAGTCCCCAGTGCTATGAAATATGCTTTCATCCGACATTTCCAATAACAAACCTGGAATTTTTACCCAAATTATTTCTTTGGAGATGTGTTTCCTTTTTGGGTCAAAATTGGCATACCATCTTGTGATAATAAGGGTGGAGTTTCCCCAAAACCATGCCCCACCCTTTTCAATGGTTCTCTTATCCTCAATCTATCTAAAAAGAAGAATAAAAAAACCCTTAGCACCCTAATGAAGAGTGGGTGCGTAACCTATAACAAATCATATTCTATTTTGAATCCATTTTTGTCAACTACTATCCTTGTAGAGACGTCTGTAGAACCTCCTAATGAGGGCTTATTCAGTGTAAAGGATGATTTTCTCACTACATAGGCCAAGGTCAATACTTACCTAGTATGTGATATTATAAACCCTGATACATTTATGCTTTCTCTATCTCTATCTCTTGGTTTATATGGTGGTTGACTCCTCCATATCTAGTGCATTACCTTTATGATTTTCCTATGTCTCTCCAAACATCAAATGGTAGAGTGAGAAAGGTGTGGGAGTAATACAATTAACATTGTTTGCCTCAGTGGGATGTGTAGTCTCTCTAAGAAGGGCACCAATGGATTTATTGATCCAAGAAAGGGAGCCTAAAAATATTTGTGTGGGGTTGCTCCTCCATCGATCCATGAATTCTATTGATAATCGGTGAAATAAACCCTATTTGTTCATTTAGAGAGTAGTTGAAATTTGAAGAAAACCTAAGTTTAAACCTACACATTTATCCTATCACTCCCATTCCTTTCATTTCTCCCATTCCATATATATATATATATATATATATATATATATATATATATATATATATATATATAAAATTTATTATAAGCACATTCAAAATAAAATGTTGAAAAAAATAGATACTACAAATGTTTATGAAGATAAATGATTTCTAGTGTAGATATGAATGGAAATATAGAGGGTATTTGTATGTGCATGGTTTCTTATGGTTAGATAAAACACCAAATCTAGACACTTTTTATTGTAAAAATGGTAAACAAGTTAAAGTTGTCCAAAATTATTTCAAAGGAATTATATATGCATGGAATCCTTGGGATAATGCACATCAAGAAAGCATTAAAGGTAATAAAGGATTAACAATTTATTTCTATTTGAATATAAATATTTATGTGTACATGACTTATATGTTCATAAAATTGTCTTTACTATAGGTAAAATTCCCCATGGCCTTGTAATATCGATGAATCAAAACTATATATAGACATAAATACAAGAAATAAAAATATGAGACAAAAGGAAATGATGACCATATCAACACTCATGATCATTATGTGTTACAATCATGATGTGAAAATTTATACTGAAAACCAATTCTTTCAAAATGTGTTGTTGTAATGTTATCAACCAAATTTGAAGCCTTTGGAATGTAGTTCAATATTTCCAAATTTGGATTAACATGGAAAAACCTTAAGGTTGTGGGTGACCTATTAGAGAGGTGATTCTATAGATTAAAGGGATAATTCCCCTTGATGAATCACTTAGGCTCAAACATTAATCTACCACTTGCTAGGAAAATGGAGAAAACCCTTGGGGGTGATGCACCAAATATGATTTGACCACTACCAACTAGTTATAAATGCAATTCAAACATGAGACTAACCTGCAAGAAACACTACTGTGAATCTACTTATCTACATCAGTACTTCTCATGAAGGTTGTGAAAAATGTTTGGGCTAGGAGGACTAGTCAAAAGGTCATGAAATGAAAATAATGAGAAGATAACACACTCAAACTTTCAAATTCAATTTAGACACTTCAAAATACCTATAAAAAGTTTCAAATTGAATATGCATGTAAAAAATGACAAACATGTCAAGGAAGCAAAGATAGTCATTTGAAAAGATCTACTAATCACACAAACATATTAAAACTAGTCAAAGGGGGAGGTAACATCAAAAGTTTCTCATTTATCAAATGCTTGAAAATGGGTAGGGTTTTTACATACCCAAGTGGAAGATACAAACATAGCCTATCAAAGCTAAATATATTTAGAAATTGTGAAAAGAAGAGAGAAGACATAGGAGAGAGGAAGATAAGTGTCTCATGAGAGTTAAAATCAAGAAAGATTTATGAAACTACCACATCAGGTCTTCAAGGATAAGCATTTGTCTCTTGAAGATGCTCTTCTACTCCAAGTGGCATGGAAGTTTCAAACCTTGCTTGACAAATTGATATTTTCTTCAAAACTGCCCTTTCTCTTGGCTTGTGAGAGGAAACCTGATCCCAATTAGTACTATGAAGTTTGGGTCCCAAAATCTCACAACCATTCAATATTATTAGAGATACTAAAGTTTAAAGACATGTAATTTTCTTTCACATTTTGAAACTGAAGCTAAAACATTCTCCTTCAAGTATACTAATTTTATAATATCCCTTGAATAATCTCTTTGTTACAACAAAAAGTATATTGAAAGGAGGACTTTTGAAAAGAATACTAAGGTAAGTGTAGGATTAAACCACTTTAACCAAAGTTTCTTTGTAGATGAGATTAGTTTCCTATGTTTTTTGCTTAGATGTATTGAAAACTATAACATTTATTTTATCAAGTTCACTTGTAAATCATTAAGTATCACAAAATGAGCTTAGAATGTTAAGATGTCTTTGTGGACCTATAGTAGAATGTGACATGAGAATTATGTCATTGATAAATAATAAAATAAGGATGATTATGTTGTCCCCCAAAAATATCACTCATTTTTGGGACAACATTTGAACTATTTTGGTCCTACAGACCAAAATTGTCTCTTCCCTTTTCAAAATTTGTCTTAGGCATTCAAATTTCTCATTTTTCAAGCTTCTAAAAAATTTATAGACTCTGCAAGCTTGAATCTACGGACTCAGCAGGAAGAGAAAATCTATGGACTCAGTAGGAAAGAAAATCTACAGACTTTGTAGGCCAAGTTCAATGGGCTTTACAGGTTGATTTCTATAGACTTAATTTCTACGGACTCTGCAGGCAGGTTCATTTCTATAGGTTCAAAGGCTTCTGCAGGCGGGTTCAACCAAAAGAATCAGTTTCTAGCACTTGATCATTTTTAGGATTGGTTAAGTGCCTTGGTTCAATAAAAAATGTCTATCGGCAACAATTCAAGCAAAAGAGGTTTGAACCGTTGAACTGTTGAACCACTTTGGTTCAAAGGTTCAATGAGTTTAATGTTAAGGTGTGGAGCTAAAAGCTTCACCAAAGGAGTGTTTTGTAGAAGTTGCAGGTTTACACAGTCACCAATGTCAATCAGGAGTGACTAACGTCGGTCAGGAGCAGACCAAGAGATGCCAGCGTTGGTCATGGATCGGCTGACGTCGGTCACAGGCAAACAGGCAGGAACTGATGTCAGTTACCTGTGCGTCCAAAAAGCTATTTTTGTGGACAATACAGAGTGTTTGCATGTTAGGATTAAGTGATAGTCTTAAGTTTGCATCTCTATTATTAGTAAGACTATTTAGAGCCCTTGATTAGGAGGTGCATCTAATGGTTGTAGTTGTATGCTCATATTTCCTAATTATTATATATATAGAATTAGATCTTCATATCTTATTGTAGAATGTAAAGAGTAGTGTTGAACAGTACATAATTGTACATGTGAATCATTCCAGGTTGTTAGAGTTGATTGTAATTGAGAGAGAGAGATCTTGAGGGAAAGAGATCTAGATAGAGATTTGTACATCTGAGAGAGGTGTGGAAGAAAAGAAGTTTCTTCAATTGTATTCCTTCTGTAAAGAGTTTAATACAAGTTTTCAAGGTGGTTTCTTATATCTCTTGTTCTTTGCTATTTCTGATTCTAGTTACTTATCTTTCTGATTTAATTCCACATTTAATTGCTTTCATATTGTAATCAACATTATTGGTTGATCCCCAACAAGTGGTATCAGAGCTCAGGTTGACTAACAGGTGTTTCAGATCTGGTTAGTGTGTATTGATTACAGGGTACTCACAGGGGTTTCTACAAGGATTTCTATTTGAGTGGGAGAAGCAATGGCAGAAGAAAGTAAACTAAGAATGGAGAAGTTTAATGGCAAGAATTATCAACATTGGAGAATGCAAATAGAGGATTATCTATATCAGAAAGATCTATACTTACCGTTAGGTGGGATTGCAAAGAAGCCCACAGACATGGATGATGAAGAATGGAAAGTTCTTGATAAAAAGGCTCTATGGTCTATAAGACTGAGTCTGGCATCTACTGTGATATCTAATTTATCATAGGCAAAGTCTACGGTAAAGTTAATGACTACTTTAGCAAATTTGTATGAAAAACCCTCAGCTTCAAATAAGGTATATCTTATGAAGCAGTTATTTAATTTGTGAATCATGAAGGTGGATCTGTATCTAATCATCTAAATGATATCTTTGGAATTGTAAATCAATTAAGTTCAGTCAAAATAGTGTTTGATGATGAAATTAAAGCTCTTTTAATATTATGTTCTTTGCTTGAAAGCTGGCATAGCTTGGTAATGGCAATTAGTAATACTGCATCTGCTTCAAATATTTTAAAAGTAGAGGATGTTGTTAGTGTAATCTTGAATGAAGAAATTCGCAAGAAAAGCACAAAAGAAACATCTGAGAATGTTTTAAGTTTTGAGAGCAGGGGAAGGCAAAAAGAGAAGAGCAAAAAAGGGAGATCAAGGTCTAAGTCAAAGGTGAGAGGTAGATCCAATTCTAGAAATGGTAGGAAGCCACAATGCTGGAATTGTGGAAAGATTGGGCACATAAGCAAAGATTGCTGGTCAAAGCCTAAGGAGGACAATCAACACGAAAGAAAAGAAGAAGCAAAGGTTGCAAGTATTGCACAAGATGCTTTAATATTCTCTTTGCATAATAATATAGAATCTTGGGTTTTAGATTTTGGTGCATCTTTTCATGCTACCCCTAATAGAGGATATTTTAGTGACTATGTCCATAGAGATTTTGGAATAGTGTATTTAGGGGATGATGAGCCTTGTAAAATTATTGGCAAAGGAAAAGTGCAGCTGAAAATGCAGAATGGCAACACATGGGTGTTGAGAGACGTCATGCATGTTCCCAGCTTGAAAAGGAATTTGATTTCTGTAGGAAAGTTAGGAGATGAGGGTTGTACAGTAACTCTCACAGTTGAATCTTGGAAGGTGACCAATGGTGCACTTGTAATGGCCAGAGGTAAGAGAGTAGGTACTCTCTATTTATGTAATTGTGTTACTAATAATTCTTCTTTTGTATTATCTACTTTAGATGTGGATGCAAAATTGTGGCACTCTAGGCTCGGCCACATGAGTGAGAAGAGAATGTCAATTCTTAAGTCAAAAGGTATGCTTTCAGATTTAAAAAGCATAGATATAGATTTTTGTGAGCACTGTGTTTTTGGGAAACAGAAGAGAGTGAGTTTTCTCAAGACTGGGTCAACAAAGAAGCATAAGTTGCAAATTGTTCACATAGACGTGTGGGGACTTGCTCAGGTTGCTTCTATTGGAGGATCACAGTACTATGTTTCGTTCATAGATGATGCTACAAGAAAGGTATGGGTCTATTGTATTAAGAAAAAATCTGATGTATTTGAGACTTTTAAGATTTGGAAAGCTATGGTTGAGAATGAAACAGGCAGAAGATTGAAGTGCTTGAGATCTAACAATGGTGGTGAGTTCTGCAGCTATAAGTTTAGAGGTTATTGTTATATGCATAGAATATGCAGGAAAAGGATGGTTCTAAGGACACCTCAGCAAAATGGAGTTGCTGAAAGGATGAACAGAACAATGATGGAGCATGCAAGGTGTATGAGATTGCATGCTGGTTTGCCCTTAGAGTTTTGGGTAGAAGCTGTGGATACAGCAGTGTACCTGATTAACAGAGGACCCTCTACAACTCTAGATGGTGGAATTCTAGAAGAGGCATGGATAGATAAAAAGGTAGATCTCTCATTTCTCAAAGTTTTTGGTTGTGAAGCCTTTGTGCATGTTGATAAGGAAAATAGAAAGAAGCTAGATGCTAAGTCTATGAGGTGCACATTTATTGGCTATGGCTCATGAGATTTTGGTTTCAGGTTTTGAAATCTAGAAACTAACAAGATAATTAGGAGCTGTGATGTTGTTTTCAATGAAAAAGTGATGTATAGTGAATAGCTCAAGAAGCTAAATCAATCTGGGCAAAGCAATGGAGAATTAGACGAGGTGATGGTCCAAAATGAGCTCACGGGAAGAAATAATCACAAACAGGAAAACACAGAGACCGACGTCAGCCATGTAGGAACCAATGTCGGTAGGATAGAAATTGATGTCGGTCAAATAGTGACCGACGTTGGCAAGGAAGGAACCAAGGTCAGACAGGTAGAACCGATGTCAGCTAGTTACAGGCCTGGAGGTGACTGAGGTCGGTCACTGTTAGAGAATTTAGGCAGACAACGTGTTGCGAATGAGTCTCAGATGCCCATCAGGAGGTCAAAAAGAGTAAGTAAACCTCCAATTTGATATTCCCATTCATTATTCTATTTATTGCTTACTGATGGTGGAGAACCAGAGAGTTTTCAAGAAGCAATATAGGTAGAATCCAAGAATCAGTGGGAGCGTGGCATGGTTGAGGAAATGGAGTCCTTGAGAGAGAACCAAACATGGGATTTGGTTGAGTTGCCAGCAGGTAAGAAGACACTGAAGAATAGATGGACCTACAAATTGAAAGAAGGTGAGAATGGACAAATGAGATATAAGGCCAGGTTGGTAGTGAAAGGATTTGCACAGAAACTAGGTATTGATTTTGGTGAGATTTTTTCTCTTGTTGTTAAAATGACTTCTATATGGACTGTACTATCTTTAGTTGCTATTAAGGATTTGCATCTGGAGCAGCTTGATGTTAAGACATCATTTCTTCATGGAGATTTGGATGAAGAAATATATATGGATCAGCCAGAAGGATTTGAGGTCAAAGGTAAGGAGAAGCTAGTGTTCAGATTGAAGAAACGTTTGTATGGCCTCAAGCAAGCTCCTAGACAATGGTATCTGAGATTTGACAGGTTTATGACTGAGCATGGCTACATTAGGTGTCAATCTGACCATTGTGTGTATTTTAAGAGATTGAATAATGGTGGATATATTATTCTATTGTTGTATGTAGATGATATGTTGGTTGCAGGATCACACATGTAGGATATCTCTAAGCTTAAGGTGAAATTAGCTCAAATGTTTGCCATGAAGGATTTGGGAGCAGCAAAGAAAATCCTTACATGAGTATTAAGAGAGATGGGAAAAATCACAAGTTAATTTTGTCTCAAGAGGATTATGTGAACAAGGTGTTGAAATGGTTCAATATGCAGGATGCAAAACCGGTAAGCACACCTATGGCTGCACATTTTAAGTTGAGTAAAGAACAATGTCCTAATTCACATGATGAGGTAGAGTACATGAATAGAGTTCCATATTCTTCCATAGTAGGGAGTTTAATGTATGCAATGGTTTGTACTAGATCGAATATTGCCCAAGCAGTGGGAGTTGTAAGTAAGTATATGGCCAATCCAGGAAAGGAACACTGGAAAGCAGTTCAGTGGATCCTTAAATATCTGAGAGGAACCAGCAGTAGGCATTTGTGCTATGGAGGTTTAGATACTTCTCTACACAGATATGTAGATTCAGATATGGCAGGGGATTTGGATGGTAGGAGAAGCAGCACAGGATATATTTTCACTACTGGTGGAACAATGGTTAGCTGGATATCAAAGTTGCAAAAGGTTGTTGCCTTGTCAACTACATAAGCATAGTATATTGCAGTCACGGAGGCTAGCAAAGAGATGATATGGATGACACGGTTCATGGAAGAGTTAGGAAAGGAGCAAGAGAGTTACAAATTGTATAGTGACAGTCAGAGTGCAATTCATTTGGCTAAGAATTCAATGTTTCACTCAAGAACCAAGCACATACAGCTAAGGTACCACTTCATACGACAGGTATTGAAGGATGGTGAGTTGAAGCTGGAGAAGATCCATACAGATAAGAACCCTACTGATATGTTAACCAAGCCGGTAACAAAGGAGAAGTTGAATCTTCATTCAACTTATGTTGATCTTCATGATTAAGTTGAAGATGGAGGAGCTAGAAGATGTTGCTGTACAGGTACTGGTGTAGCTGTTTATCTCCAAGTGAGAGATTGTTAAGGTGTGGAGCTAAAAGCTTCACCAAAGGAGCATTTTGCAAAAGTTACAGGTTTACATAGTCACTGGCGTCGGTCAGGAGTGATCGACATCAGTCAGGAGCAGACCAGGAGATGTTGACGTCGGTCATGGATCGACTGACGTCGGTCACAGGCAAATAGGCAGGAACTGATGTTGGTTACCAGTGCATCTAGAAAGCTATTTCTATGGACAGAATAGAGTGTTTGCATGTTAGGATTAAGTGATAGTCTTAAGTCTGCATCTCTATTATTAGTAAGACTGTTTAGAGCCCTTGATTAGGAGGTGCATCTAATGGCTGTAGTTGTATGCTCATGTTTCCTAATTATTATATATATAGGATTAGATCTTCATAGCTTATTGTAAAATGTAAAGAGTAGTGTTGAACAGTACACAATTGTACATGTGAATCATTCTAGGTTGTTGGAGTTGATTGTAATTGAGAGAGAGAGCTCTTGAGGGAAAGAGATCTAGATAAAGATCTGTACATCTGAGAGAGGTGTGGAAGAAAAGAAGTTTCTTCAATTGTATTCCTTTTGTAAAGAGTTTAATACAAGTTTTTAGGGTGGTTTCTTGTATCTCTTGTTCTTTGCTATTTTTGATTCTAGTTACTTATCTTTCTAGTTTAATTTCGCATTTAATTGCTTTCATATTGTAATCAACATTGTTGGTTGATCCCCAACATTTAAGGTTCAATCGGTTCAATGCTTTTGGTTTAATCAGTTCGTCCACTTTGTTTCAACATTTTAGTTCATCCTTTGGTTCAATCAAATGGTTCGTCAGTCGGTTCAAGGCTCTGTTTGAACCATTAAACCAAAACTTAGTTCAACGATTGGTTCAACGTCTTTTGGTTCAACAGTTAATTCATCGCTTTAGTTCAATCAAATGAACCATCAGCTTGAACCATTTTGGTTCAAAGCCTTGGTTCAACGAAGAGGTTCAACATCTTGTGGTTCAATGGAGTGGTTCATCGACTTGGTTCATTCAATTGAACCATCAGCTTGAACCATTTTGGTTCAAAGCTTGGTTCATCAGCTTGGTTCAACGTTTGGTTCAACCAAGCAGTTCAATGCCTTGGTTCAACAGAGTGGTTCAATAGCTTGGTTCAAAGGAGCAATCTAATGTAAAAGTTCAAAGAGCCTCCCAAAAGACAAGTGCCCTTGTGGAGGGCACTTGGTCGACAAAAACACCCTTTGGAAGGGTCATTTTTGAAGAAGGCCACAAAGGTAAATTCCTTTGAAAATTTTGTTTAAGGCAGACAGTCATAATTCTTTCAAACTTTTATCTAAAGGAATTCCTTTGGACAAAAAGTCTAAAAGAATTCAAGAAGCAGCTGCGGGCAAAAACCTTGAAGAAATAACCAAGGCAAAAGTGATAAGAACATTTTTCGTGGACTTTTTGTCTGCAAGAATTTGTCTAGGGAAAATGCCCACAAGAAAACTGCAAAAGGTTGCTAAAGGACCCCAAAGGGCAGGTGCCCTTGCGGGGGACTCCCAACTACCGAATAGAAGGACACTTCCTCAAAGCTGAAGGGTCACCTTCCCTTCGGGAAGATGTAAAATAAGAAGCCTGAAGGCCATTTAAAGATCATTTCTTAAGGCCCAAAAGGGCAGTTTCTTTCCAAAAAAGTGCCAAATAGAAAAGTCAAAGAAGGACCAAGGGGTGACGCACCTGAAGACGTCAAATTCAAGACCACAAACTAGCCATTGAAAACATAGTGACAGGCATGTGAACGTCAATTTTAAAGCTCATAAAATAGATGTTGATCCTTTGAACCTATAGACCCAAATGCATTCACAAGCCTTAAGGCCAAGACCATTAGAAAGCGAGGAAGGAACAGAATAACAAATTGAATCCAGGACCTAATTCAATTAACCAAGAAAGGAGGAATGATGAAGGTAGGATCAGATCGCCAGGTGGACATTGAAAGTTGTAAACTTTCAATAGCGTGACTTCTTTCTCTGCATTGATAAAATCAAATGGGTAAATGCCCCTAAGTTCTAGCCTATCTTCTTAATAGATTCCAATGCAACATGATGTGTTACTGTTCCCGAGTCCTTCTTGAAGTGGCTATATAAGGGACTATCTTTTATTGTAAATATATCTCTTTTTGACAATTAGAATGAAACTCTGCCCAAATTGAAAGACACTTCTGAGACTTTGAGCTTAGTTTGTTGTCATATTTTGTAATTGGAATAAGAAAGAAAGTGATTTTTCAGACTTTGTGCTGTGATATCTTTGTTGTTGGGGAAACTGTTCTTATGTCTTTTTCCTTAATATATCTTCTGTTCCTTTAATTCAACAAGCAAAATTAGTGATAGTAGTTAGGAAGGTGTCCTGAAGAGTCAACTATGGAGAGACTTTATGCCCCCATAATTGCCTTTAGTGTGTTTTATTTTCGTTTCCATGTAAAGGACCTTGGGATGAATTTGTGCCCTCATTGTCCTTCATATCTTACTCTTGAGCAATTCAGGTTGAGACTTTGTCCTGCATCTGGATTTGCTGGTTATTACATCCTTTGCTACATTTTGTTGTTACTACGAGGAGTACTCTTGTGGTTGGCTGAATAGTACTTCTAAAAGAAGAGGAGTGTTGTCTGTCATTTCCCTTGAGATTTATCCTTTGATCCGCATGCATCATCTTTGAAGAAGAGAGATGGATGATTTGTCCTACCCTTGAGTAGTATATATAGGGAACCTCGACTTGATGAGAGGAGAGATTAGTCCCCTTCTAATGTGGTAAAACTACACATTTAGATGACTAATCTTCTTACTTTGGTTGATCAGACCTATTTTGTTTATCAGTACGCTAATCGACAAAATATTCAACCAATAATTTTTGGCGACTCTGCTGGGGATATACATACTTCTATGAAATTTGGAACCTCAAGTTTTAGATTGAAACATCACCTATGTCTTACTTATTATCATTATAACCCTTATCCATTACATATTCTAGCAACTCCATTACTTGTCTTATCCATTATTGTTATAACCTATCCATTGTACTCCACTGTGGAAGAGCAAACTGCTCCAATGTTTTCCCATTGTTAAAATTTTTCTCCCAGCCTCGCGTAACAGTTTTTGGTGACTCTGCTGGGGATATAAAATCCATTATCCATTTATAATCTATCCATTCACCTCCACACTAACTAGGAATAAACGCACAGTTTAAAGCCTCAAGCTTTAACTAAAGCAAGGTCAATTCTTTTCCATTTTTGTTTCACAATCTAGTAGATTCAAGGTATACATGAAGCCAAAGGGCTAAAGGTATCGTTGACCTTGTATTTGAGCTGGTACAACAAAGTGATTTTAATCTGTTTCCTTCACCATCTCATCTCCAACAAACTAAGAGCTTTCCTCCTACTAAAGTCAGATCCCCATTGCCAGACAAAGTATCTACTTCTGTTGTTGATAAAGCTTTGCCAATAATTACTCCTCTGAGATTTGTTATTCCTCCTTTTCATAATCCTACAATGGCAGTTCAAGGCCCTTGGGGTAATGCTTTTGGTCCTCTCAATCTTACTCCACCTCTACATGAGTTTCCATGCAGTTCAATGAAGAATTTCCCCAAATTCTATGGTGATGGGAAAGTTCATCTTGATGAACACATTGCAGCCTTCAGCATAGCTTGTGGAGTAATCAGAGTAGAATTTGAAGATGTAGCAGTCACACTTTTTGTGGAGACACTACAAGGTGCTGTTGAAGATTGGTTTTATCATTTACAAGCTCGGTTAGTGACTGATTAGAATAATCTCAAATCTAAGTTTGAAGCCAGATTCAAACCTGCAAAAGATGCACATACACTTCTGGCTCAACTTACGCAGATGAAGAAATAACCTTATGAGCCTATGAGAGACTTCATAGCCAAATTTAACAAACTGAGAAATAGAATCCCTATAATTGCTTGACCTATAGTTGAGAATCTCAAAAGCTTTTTTATTAATTCTCAACTATTTGAAGTAAGTTTTCTCTTGAGATGTGCTGGTCAAATAGATCTTGTTTCAACTCAACTTTTGGTGACGATCTCATCTTAGCAGGGAAGATAAGAAGAGATCCAAATAGAAATAGAGCTTCATCATCTTTTGAATATGCATCTACAGGCACCATAGATCTAATGGTGTAAAAATTGGCATATGAGTTGCTTACTCTCAAAAAGCAAATGGCTCAAGGAATGTCTTCTACTCCTTCATACAGAAGGACATTCCCAAATCAATCATATTAGGGCAATGCTGCAAGGAATCAAGGGCAACAGAATCGCCTTCCTCCCCCACAAGGGAAACTTACCCTGGAAGCTCCTCCAACCAATTCAACAATGGGATATCTTGAAGCAGAATCAGAGTTCTCTTTCTAGCCTGAATGAATCAAGAAAATGGCGTTGATCTCCTTTAAGATGATCAAGAAGAATCAACTGGAGGCTCCCACATTAATTTCTTGAACTACCAGGATGAACCCAGAAGCAAAAGAGAAGCTATTGATGGATCATATGTAGTGTTTACCAGGTCTAAAAACCAATTAGTCTAGCAAGACGATAAAGGGAAGATAGAGGAGCAACCTCAACTAGCAATTACAATTGCTAAGCATGGAACCACTCTACCTTTTCAGTCAAAGGATCTGGTGATCACCCAAAATGTAAGTACATCAATTTCACCTTCACCTTCTACTTCAGTTTCGCAAACCAGCCCTCCTCCCATCCATCCTAAAACTCAAAAAGTTAAAGTACCTTTCTCCGTACCTAGCTCAATTCAGCCATTTGACATAATTGATCATGTCAAAAAGACAAAAATACAAATGTCTGAGTTTGAATATTTGCAAGCTAATCCTGATCAATTGGATAAATTGGTCCAATGTGTCAAGAACCAAACCATCCCTGCAAGACAAGAGGTTAAGAAAATAATTCCAAATTCCCCAAAGAACATGCCCATTCCAAATAATCTTGTCCTTACTCCTCCAGCTACCCCTGGGAAAATAGAACCTTTCTATGTTTCCCTGTTAATAAATGGTTATCAGCTCAACAATTGCATCATTGATTTCAGGGCATCTAACAATTTCATGCCTGCTAAAGTAGCTAAGTCTCTTGGTCTCACACTGACCAAGACATTTGGGAGATGTTTCTCCATGGAGAACAAGCAAGTACCATTATTGGGGCAAATCAAAGATGCCCAATTTGCATTGGCAGCCTTTTCAGACAAGAGAATCAAGATGACTGTCTTGGTGGCTAACGTCCCAGCATCCTATGGCATTTTTCTTGGACAAAATTTTTGCAAGGACATGGGAGGAGAACTAAGCATGGACCTGTCTGAAGCAAGGATCCTTATCCAAGGCATAATGAAGAGATTGCTCTCTGAAAAGGAGGCAAAATATGTGGTCACCCAAACATCAACCCCTATATCACAAATTTTGTTTGAGTCTTCAGGTAGGGGTAATTATTTCTTTACCACAGAGAATGTTCATGTTTTTACAGACGAAAGTCCTATAGCTGACAATCTAGGAATTGATCCAAACAAGACTTCAAGAGAATTGGTAGGACACAGTACAAGTAAGGAAGGATCTTCCATCTCTAATGAAGAGAAATCTAATAGGAGATCAGCTTCTGATAATGGCAGCAATTCTTCCACCAATGATGGAATTGGGACTGTGTTGATATCTCCTCAAGGAGATATTCTTCCTTCATGCAATTTGCAAGACAACACCAACAACACAGATAGATGTGAATCTCTATTGCTCAGATTGAAGATTGCTCAAGATAAATAGACCAAACTCCTCCACATCAAAGGAGATGCTGAGCTGATAATTTTTCAGGAGTTTGATATGGACAATCCAATCATATGTTGGACTGAACTAGAAGAACAATCAATTACGATAATGGACCATGCTGTTGCAAATCAAAATTAGGCAAAGGAATCCTTCACCAAGAGAGCAAGGAGTTATGGTTTCCATTTTGAAGACCACCTCTTGCCATGGGACAAGAAGAAGAAAAAGCCAAGGGGAAGATGCAGAAAATTGGTTTCTTGGTGGAGAACTCCATTTGCCTGCCACCATTTCTGGGGGTAAAATGTCTTCTTGCTGGTTTATCAAAATAGAGCACTATTTTCACTGTCTCCCAAGAAGCAGCATCTAAAATACTTTAATTCTTGAAGTATCAGATCATTCCATCTGTACATATGTATATTTGTATAGTTTTAAATTTTGTTTTTCTTTATTTATTTCCTTTTTTGATGCCTTTCATTTTTGGGTAGCATGACTCCGTAGCCCAATGCTACACATGAAGACACTGGAGATTCTAGATTCTACTCCCTTCAATTCATTTTACAATTGATATAAGTTCCCCAACTGGAGCCAGCTATTGTCTCCCAAAAATATCACTCATTTTTGGGACAACATTTGAACTATTTTGGTCCTACAAACCAAAATTGTCTCTTCCCTTTTCAAATTTTGTCTTGGGCATTCAAATTCCTCATTTTTCAAGCTTCTCAAAAATCTACAGACTCTACAGGCTTGAATCTACAGACTCAACAGGAAGAGAAAATCTATAGACTCAACAGGAAGAGAATATCTACAGACTCTGCAGGCCAAGTTCAATGGGCTTTACAGGTTGATTTCTATGGACTCTGTAGGGAGGTTCATTTCTACAGGTTCAAAGGCTTCTGCAGGTGAGTTCAACCAAAAGAATCAGTTTCTAACACTTGGTAATTTTCAGGATTGGTTCAGTGCCTTGGTTCAATCAAAAATGTCTATCGACAAGTATTCAAGCAGAAGAGGCTTGAACCATTGAACCGTTGAACCGTTGAACCACTTTGGTTCAAAGCTTCAATTAGTTCAAGGTTCAATCAGTTCAATGCTTTCGGTTCATCGGTTTGTCTGCTTTGTTTCAACGTTTTGGTTCATCCTTTGGTTCAATCAAATGGTTCATCAGTTAGTTCAACGCTTTGTTTGAACTGTCGAACCAAAACTTGGTTACACGGTTGGTTCAACGTCTTTTGGTTCAACGGTTAATTCATCACTTCAGTTCAATCAAATGAACCATTAGCTTGAACCATTTTGGTTCAAAGTCTTGGTTCAACGAAGAGGTTCAACGTCTTGTGGTTCAATGGAGCGGTTCATCAACTTGGTTCATTCAATTGAACCATTGGCTTGAACCATTTTGGTTCAAAGCTTGGTTCATTGGCTTGGTTCAACCAAGTGATTCAATGCCTTGGTTCAACAGAGTGGTTCAATAGCTTGGTTCAAAGGAGCGATCCAATGTAAAAGTTCAAAGAGCCTCCCAAAGGACAAGTGCCCTTGCGGAGGGTACTTGGTCGACAAAAACACCCTTCGAAAGGGTCATTTTTTAAGAAGGCTGCAAAGATAAATTCCTTTGGAAATTTTGTTTAATGCAAACAGTCATAATTCTTTTGGACTTTTATCCGAAGGAATTCCTTCGGACAAAAAGTCTGAAAGAATTCAAGAAGCGACTGTGGGCAAAAAGCCTGAAGAAATAACCAAGGCAAAAGTGATAAGAACATTTTCTGTGGACTTTTTATTTGCGAGAAATTTTCGTAGACTTTTTGTCCGCGAGAATTTGTCCAGGGAAAATGCTTGCAAGAAAACCGTGAAAGGCCGTCGAAGGATAGGTGCCCTTACGGGGGACTCTCAGTTGTCGAATAGAAGGACACTTCCCCGAAGCCAAAGAGTCACCTTCCCTTCGGGAAGATGTAAAACAAGAAGCCCAAAGGCCATTCAAAGATCATTTTTTAAGGCTCGAAAGGGTAGTTTCTTTCCAAAAAACTGCCAAACAGAAAAGCCGAAGAAGGACCAATGGGTGACGCGCTCGAAGACGTCAAATTCAAGACCGCGAACTAGTCGTTGAAAACATAGTGACGGGCGTGCGAATGTCAATTTTTAAAGCTCATAAAATAGTCATTGATCCTTTGAACCTACAGACCCGAATGCATTCACAGGCTTTAAGGCCAAGACCAGCAGAAAGTGAGGAAGGAATAGAACAACAAATTGAATCCAGGACCCGATTCAATTAACCAGGAAAGGAGGAACGATGAAGGTAGGATCAGATCGCCAGGTGGACATTGAAAGTTACAAACTTTCAATAGTGTGACTTCTTTCTCTGCATTGATAAAATCAAATGGGTAAACGCCCCTAAGTTCCATCCTGTCTTCTTAACAGATTCCAATGCAACATGATGTGTTATTTTTCTCGAGTCCTTCTTGAAGTGGCTATATAAGGGACTATCTTTTATTGTAAATATATCTCTTTTTGACAATTAGAATGAAACTCTGCCCAAATTGAAAGACACTTCTGAGACTTTGAGCTTAGTTTGTTGATCATATTTTGTTATTGGAATAAAAAAGCAAATGATTTTTCAGACTTTGTGATGTGATATCTTTGTTGTTGGGGGAACTGTTTTTATGTCTTTTTCCTTAATATATCTTATGTTCCTTTAATTCAACAAGCAAAATTAGTGACAGTAGTCAGGAAGGTGTCCTAAAGAGTCAACTATGGAGAGACTTTATGCCCCCATAATTGCCTTTAGTGTATTTTCTTTTCATTTCCGTGTAAAGGACCTTGGGATGACTTTATGCCCTCATTGTCCTTCGTATCTTACTCTTGAGCAATTCAGGTGGAGACTTTGTGCTGCATCTCGATTTGCTGATTATTACATCCTTTGCTACATTTTGTTGTTACTACCAGGGGTACTCTTGTGGTTGGCTGAATAGTACTTCTAAAAGAAGAGGAGTGTTGTCTGTCATTTCCCTTGAGATTTCTCCTTTGATCCGCACGCATCATCTCTGAAAAAAGAGAGATGGATGATTTGTCCTACCCTTGAGTATTATTTTCTGTTTATATGTATATGTATATGTATATATACATATACATATACATACACACACACACATGTATGTATATATATATATATATATATATATATATATATATATATATATATATATGTATATATATATATGTATATGTATATATATATATGTATATGTATATATATATGTATATGTATATATATATATATATGTATATATATATGTATATGTATATATATATGTATATGTATATATATATATATATGTAAATGTATATGTATATATATGTATATGTATATGTATATATATATATATGTATATGTATATATATATATGTATATATATGTATATGTATATGTATGTATATGTATATGTATATGTATATGTATATGTATATATATATATATATACATGTACATGTACATGTACATGTACATGTACATGTATATATATATATATATATATATATATAGGGAACCTCTGCTTGACGTGAGGAGAGATCAGTCCCCTTCTAATGTGGTAAAACTACACATTTGGACGACTAATATATATGTATATGTATATATATATGTATATGTATATATATATATATGTATATATATATGTATATGTATATATATATATATATATGTAAATGTATATGTATATATATGTATATGTATATATATATATATATATATGTATATGTATATATATATATATGTATATATATGTATATGTATATGTATGTATATGTATATGTATATGTATATGTATATGTATATATATATATATACATGTACATGTACATGTACATGTATATATATATATATATATATATATATATATATATATATATATATATATATATATATATAGGGAACCTCTGCTTGACGTGAGGAGAGATCAGTCCCCTTCTAATGTGGTAAAACTACACATTTGGACGACTAATCTTCCTACTTTGGCTGAATAAACCTATTTTGTTTATCAATACGCTGATCGACAAAATATTCAACCAACAGATTATATCATAAAATATAATTGTCACATGTTTTCCTTGAACTTGCAAAGATATTCTCTAATTTATCTATATAGAAATTGAACAATGTACGAAAAAGTGGACAACCTTGTTTAACACCAATGGTTCTATTGCTATCTTATGTCAAATTAATTGGAATTCAGCTTTGGCCAACCTCCTTATCATAAAGTGTCATCTTGAAAGGACAACCAAGTGTTTTAGAATATGTAGATCTTGAAGCTGTTGGATTAAAAGTTGACTATAAATAATGTCAGATACCTCTCAAAAATAACAAACCTTACGTTTGTGTACTCTTGCTTCTG
Organism: Torreya grandis; assembly: GCA_037957365.1. NCBI lineage: Eukaryota > Viridiplantae > Streptophyta > Pinopsida > Cupressales > Taxaceae > Torreya > Torreya grandis. The sequence continues at coordinate 2,537,195 of JARHVA010001477.1, forward strand.
CAATTACAAATCTAAATGTCAATATATGGTCTATTGTTCAGTGATTTTGTCTAAAGCATGATTATCTTTTTACCCGAAGTATCTTGGACTTTATAAATTTAAAAATCATACCATCGAACACTATAGCAAATAGTTTGTTCAAAATGTGACCAATCATGATGGTTCTATAATTATTTGGATTTAATTAATTTCCTAATTAAATATGAGACAAATGATATGATGCATCTTTACAAGTAAGTAATATATAATCATAAGTATTATTTTTTTTAAATAATCATTATAAAAAATTAAGTATTTTTTATAAATCTTAAATAACTTTTCAAATACTCACTTTTATAATAATCTTGTTTTATTAAATTCTAGTAATGTGTTTCATCTAAGATGTTACTAAAAAATTATTTGTTTTTAGCATTCTAAAATCATTATTATTATTATTGGGTATAAAAGAAACCTTTTCTATTAAAACCTATAGTTTCATTATTATTAATTTAAAAATAATATCGATGACTACAGCAATAAAATAATTAATTGGTATTCACGATCCATATTTCATAAAAACTTTTAATAAATTATAATTTTTATAGAATCAAAAGACATAATCCATCAAAAACATATATATAAATGATAGTTTGGAAATCTAAAACCAATATCCTTTTATTTATTTATTTACTTTTATATATATATATATATATATATAATTACAATAATTAAAATATTAATTACAAGTAACCGTTACAATCATTGCAGTTATTATTTTTGTGGTTTGAACATCTTATCATCTTCTCTCCAACGGTCACCCTAACTTTCAATGGCATAATGCATAAAAGAGGCAGCAACCACTGCCCTCTTTCACTGCCCACAAATTCCCATATATAGTTCTGGGCAACTCGCAGGTGGCACAGAAAAGGGCGGAGGCCTCAAAATCCTCATTCTAACAGTCATCCTCTTCTGCAAACAAATCAGTTTAAGTGAACAGGTGTGAATCTCCTTCTCTCCTCAGTTTTAGGTGGGTTTTTCTCATGATCTTCTCTTCTTTGTTTCACCAAGAAAATTACCAGGTTGAATTCAAAACCCAACTTTGGGCTTTCTTACAAACACAAATCATATAACCCTTCAGCCTTTATTAATCTTCTTGGGTACTTCTAAGAGTTGTTTGTAGTTTTAGGGTTCCATGAAAATTATTTTTCTTTCCTGAACTTCATTTTCTAATGATTCTGTTAAAAGTAAGTGCCCTCTACCTATTAAAATTGAGAGCTGCATAAAAGTGAAACGATTGAAACTTTATCATTCTATGTTTTTTTTGGAGATTTTAAGGCGGTGCATATACAGCGACTTTTACAATCCAGAAAACCACATCTAGGTTGGAATTTTATTAGATGGTTGGAGAACCCTCTTAATATGCCCATGCTGAACATATCAAGCAACACTATAAATTTAGGAAGCGTTAGTGTAAGTGTAACTCCAACAAATTAAAAAGAATATTTAAGAAAATATAGGAAAACAAATCATGTCTTTTAATGTTTCACCAATCTCATTATATTTATAAATTTGTTGTGAAGTCACTTCCTACTCAATTTTGAAGAAGAACCAAGGTGAATAAAAGAAGTAATCTTTCAAATATAAAGTATTGTAGAATTAAAAGTGTAAAGGACCAAACGTTTTTGATCCTTGTAAGCCATGAAAGTCTGGAGAGAGTTATATGATTCTTTGAAGAGGAAAAAGAATAAGTCCCTAATCTCATAGTAAAAACAACATATAAATACAAAATGATTCTCAATTTCAAGTTCCATAAAATAAATCTAACAAATATAATATACTTGAAGAATATGATGAAATGACTTTATGTGGAAGTAATGTGTAAAAACTTTGAATTGTGCTAATGGAACCCTCAAAGTTCAACGTAATTGGATTTGATTTGACTTTAGAGGTTGGATGAACCCATCCTCAAAGTGAAGATATGTATTTTAGTAATGTTAAAACTTTAAAGAAAAAAGTTCCCAAGGCTTTGGCTATTTGAACCACAAATAAGCTTTATAGATCTCATCTTTGATACCCTTGTATATCTCCCTTTTGGATATATCTAATACATCAATTGAAAAAATATGTAGGGAGAGTTTATTCACAACAATATTTACTAGACCTAATAGAGCAGAAACCCATTCATACTCGCTAGATTTGATCCCATATTGTGGTAGCAACATAGAGAACTTGAATGCTTGAGATGGGTAACCTAAATAAATCAATGAAGAGTTTTTCATCCATATAAGTTTGTGTATCATAGTCACAACACTAATGAGTGGGGTTGTGCCAAATGTAATGAGAACGAATGTCTTGAGAGACTATTAGTATATCATAGAATGTTTGCATAACATAGAGGTAAGTACTCATTCAGTTTGGCTTTGATTGATCACTTTTCTAACACAAGGACCCCACTTTTTAGTATTGTATAAAAAAGTAGGTGTAACAAGTGAGTGAAAGAGGTAAATCTTGATATAGATATTTTAAAACTAAAAAGTTGAAAGCTATTTCCTTTACTTAGTTTAAACTCAATAATTGGTGATAAACTCAAGTGTAACTCAAAAAAGGGACACCTAACTATACATATGAAGAGATCATCTCAACCTTTCAACTTTTATTTGAAGGAAAATTTGTTTGATGTTATGTTTTGAAATGATAAAAATTATACCTTTTATTTTTTATAGATTCATTTGAATACCGTGTTTACAACAAAAGGATGCTAAGGTATATAGTTATCTCTAGAGACCTTCTTTTCAGTAGGACATCAAAACGATATCATTTATAAATATAATAATAACAATTTTTAAAAAAAAAACTACAAGCAATCATTTGTACCTATACAAACATGATATGATTTCATCAAGCTTGTCTATATATAGACCAAAAAATGTAGGGGAGAGTGCACAACCCTACATAATCCCAATGGTGCTTTGTACCCCCTCTATTTTAACAACACTTCTATGTAATCTACCAACAATAGACTTATAGAATGTCCTAAACAATGATATCATCAATTTTAGAAAACCCGAAGCCCTAATTCTATTAATAAATAAATTGATTGAAAAATAGTATCAAAGATTTTACGAAAATCTACACAACAATAAACCTTATACCTTTTAATCCTAACTTTTATAATTTAAAAAACTAAGATTAAATTTCTTTAATTGAACACCTATTACTAAGGCTAGAAGAAAGTATTTGTATTGTACTCTTAAAATAAATTGAAGTCCGTCTTAATTTAACATATTTTGGGGTCATAATTCTATTTCTCTCTCTCAAATAAATAAATTCAAAAAAATTAATGTTAGATTTTTTTTATTTTTAATTTTAATTTTTAAAAAGACATCATTATATTTATTTTTTTATATTGAACATTTTATAATATTTTTGTTTTTTTTTAAATAAAAATTTAGATTCTCCAATAATTTGAGAGATCTTGAACAAGAACATATCTCTCAATTATGATAAGACCACCATCAAAATCTAAGAATGTTGGAGAAGAATCTCATTTCAAGTGTGAATCTGGTATCCTTCAAAAAGATTGTAAGTAATTCCTTCTTTTTCCTCTCCTTCACCATATATGTTAGTGATACCTAAAACTATAGATGATTTTTTCTCTTTTACAGGGAATGTACATGATATGTCCCATCAAAATTAATTTTTTTAATTCATTAATTTAATTAATCTTATTTTTTATGGAACTAAAATTTTGATTTTGTTTGTGCCAGTGGTTAAAATTATGTATGGTTATGGTGACGCTCGAAAGGTATAATGTTTCTTCCTTGTGTATCTTTTAAATTGTTTTTATCCTATAACAATTTTGCTAATTTATTGAGTGTGATTTATTGAAAATTAAAACACATTAGACATTATTCCATGGTGTAATTTAGAGCATCATTTTCATAATAATAGTGTAAAATATATTGGCATCATAAATGTTTATTTGGTTAGAGTGAATGTAAAAAAAAAAACTAAAATTATTAATTTTCATTATATGGTTGTAGTTGCACTTTATTAAACATGTAAGTTCATTTTCTTATATTTAAATTGTTAGAATGTTTTGTTTACAAAGTTGTAAAAGTTAAACCTGGGACTTTCATGTCAACAATCATTTTCCTTAGTAATTATTTAGTTTGAGTACACATGAATACTAAATATTCATTGACTTATTTAAATTGATCAAAGTTGAAATTATGAACATATTATAAAGGTAATCTTTTCCAATTCATTTAACTTACATTATACACTAAAACTAGTCAACCTGTGTTAATCGTCATTGGTGCCACTCAAGGTTGACTCATAGACATGGTTTACCACTTACGACGCCCACACTTAACATCAATGTTTCTTTCTCAAATAACTTATTCCTAAATTCAATAACAAATCTCATTACATTTTGTCATATCATTTTTATCCTTTCTCTTCCTATATGATAGATTTATGACTAATAACTTATATATAATAATTCAACTCATCAAAATTCAAAGAGTCATAGCCTTAATTATTCACATTCACTATTAAGTAATCAAATTATGGTGAAGCTTTGTATTCGAAACCACAAAGATCTAGCTCCAATGTGTTTTTGTTTTATTTATATATGTCATCATAATTGATGGTGGGACATAGTTGGTGATTTATTGACATTGGCTAGAGGCACAACACCTTCAAACATATTTCATAGTGAACATCAGTTGTCCAGAACCTCCAAATTGCACATTGGTCACATGGACATTGTACACCACATTACACCATTCCAAGTGAAACTTTTAGGGTTCACATTGTGCTACAATATGTGTTGGTATATGGCACACATGTTAGCCAAGCCACCTAACTGTCAAAATATTAAGAATCACACATTGAAGCTCAAATAGTTTAATTTCCATAATTGCTCATTAGCCTTCACAATGTTGTAATCTATATATACACATGTTTTTAGCATAAGTTATCAAGTAGATAGTAATAAATATGCAACCATACATATTTTTCATGAGTATGTCATGTACAAAACACACACACAAATTAATATTAATTTTTATTATGGTTCTATAACTTTTTCTATTATCTATTTTATTCAGGATTGATTCTACATATATGTACAACCCATCTATGCCCTCCTTTAAATTATTGTCTCCAAGACCTCATGGGATACAAATCATTGGTATAAGAATGTTTCGTCTTGTGTGTCCCATCAAATGAGGTTAGTATACCTGAAGCTTAATGTCAAACCATGAGATCCCTCAAACTACTATTCATGTTATTTCAATAAATTTCAGGCAACAATAGATAATGCAACATAAGATTATTTTCGAGCAATGATCAAGAATGAAATTACAAATGATTTTCAAGAATAAAAAGATATTTTCGTTTAAATAATACATTAAAGTCCTAGAATATGTGGTTTCATCAGCTCATAGATCAAGGAAATCTTTTGGTGGTTGAGTCCCCACATGATTCAAAGTAAATATAAACATCTTAGGAAATAAATGTAAGTGCAAGAGATAAATGATTAGATAAGTTAGAATCATATTTTTTTAATGAATAACATATCTAATAAAGAGAAGTTCGAGATTGAAATTATGAAAGTTTATTCACCCTTCAAGATGTGGTGGAAAACACACACCCTATAGGAGAAAGCCCGGACAAATAATACATCCAATTCAATTTGGAAAATATTCTTAAAAGTCTTCTAAGGATGAATATTATCCTTAAAATGTCTATGATAACTACTATAATATTGATTAAGATCAAGAAAATGGAAGAAGACCATCGGTATGTGGTAACCATTGAGAAAGAGTCCAATATGAAAAGTAAGTGGGACACAACTTCCACGCCAAAGCAGAAACCTTCTTCAGACGAGTTCAAACAGTCTAAGATAGGTAAATGATGCAACAAACACAAAACTAGAAGCCTCTTTAATGCAGTGTCGTGAGTGAAAAATATTTCTTGCACACGCAGAAGCAGGAGATCCAGAATTTCATTCATTTTCAGAAGCAATAGACACAGACCCACAATGCAAAAACTAAATCAGCAGTGCAAATCGTTGAAGCATAACACCTATTCCATTCATAGATGTGGGTGCAAGCTAAGTCGCTGGATTTTTGAATCTATAACAGCAACATGAAGAATCTCATGTCTGAAGCAATTGTCAAGTAACTGAGTCTTCCAACCATGCTTCATCCATATTACAGTTCGGAATGGATAATTCCTGCTGTACCAAAGACGTATATATCGCTCACCAATGCCGCTTCTTCTTCTTGACTACGGCTCACGTTAAACCGCCATTGCATTGCAAATTTTAGACATCGACCTCCGATATTCAGATCAACAGACAAGATTGCATCTTGTGGATAAATGATTGGTTCAAAAATCTTAACTTCAAACTGAAATTGTAAATGGATGGTTAAGATTGATCGGTTTTGTATCTACAACCAGCGTTGATTCGTGGACCAACAATTTTTAATATGCAAGGGTTCAGATGTAGTGATCGACGATTGAGATCAACTCACACTAAATCAGTGGTGGTCGTTGCATCGACTCCACATCCTTTCTTTAAAACACTCAACTCCGAACGACTGATGGACAACCAAGATCTAAGCTCGCTAGATCAGCAGCCTGCATTGAATTGCAACATTGTTTAATTAAGTGTTGAAGGACTCCCGATATGACAATCAACAGCCTCGATCAACCTTTCGCCTAATCAGCAGCTAACGTTGAATTAACACTACACTTTGTAGTTCTACGTCATGATTTTATCTAGAATATCAATCGTCACAATTGAATCATTGTTGCTCTACTAGTTTTCTACCTTCACCCCTGATCTGCTGGTCAGTGGTCTATATCAACTTCCCCCTGATCAAAGACATTCTTTCTTTCACTATAGGAAAGACAATGTGATGGTACCTCTGAATGGGCGATCAAAGACCTTAATCTTTCACAATGCATCCGACAACTATCACCATTTCGTGGTTATATTTATGATTTTTTCCCTTTCATCTCCAAAACGTCATTGGTGATCAATGTTTTATAACTTCCCCCTAAGCAAAGACTATCATTATTGAATGGTCTATATTAAGTTCTCCCTAATCGAAGACTATCATTAGTGAGTGGTCTATATCAACTTCCCCTTGATCAAAGCCTATCATTGTTTCACTATAGAAAAGGAACAATGTGATAGTACCTTTGAATGGGCGATCAAGGACCTTAATCTTCCACAATGCATCTAACAACTATCACCATTTTGTGACTGCATTTATGATTTTTTCCCCTTCATCTCCAAAACGTCATTGGTGATCAATGTTTTATATCAACTTGCCCCTGATCAAAGACTATCATTATTGAATGGTCTATATTAAGTTCTCCCTGATCGAAGACTATCATTAGTGAATGGTCTATATCAACTTCCCCTTGATCAAACCCTATCATTGTTTCACTATAGAAAAGGCACAATGTGATAGTACCTTTGAATGGTCGATCAAGGACCTTAATCTTCCACAATGCAGCTAACAACTATCACCATTTTGTGACTGCATTTATGATTTTTTTGCCTTCATCTCCAAAACGTCATTGGTGATCAATGGTCTATATCAATTTCCCCCTATTCAAAGACTATCATTAGTGAATGGTCTATATTAATTTCCTCTTGATCAAAGACTATCATTAGTGAATGATCTATATTAATTTCCTCCTGATCAAAGACTATCATTAGTGAATGGTCATATCAACTTCCCCTTAATCAAAGACTATCATTGTTTGACTATAGGAAAGGCACAATGTGATAGTACCTTTTAATGAGCGATCAAAGACCTTAATCTTTCACAATGCATCCAACAACTATCACCATTTCGTGAATACATTAATGATTTTTTTGTCTTTGTCACAAAAAAGTCATTGGGTTACTAAGTGTCCTACTGACAAACAATATAATCAAAATACACAAAGGCATAATTGATCCCATTCATTATATATGTGGGATAAATTCCTAACCCTATTTTTAATATCATCCACCAATGAAGCCTTGCAATTGTCCTAAGCACAACCCGAAGAGAGCTTGACACATAAAACCAAAAAATCCTCTTTCTATTCCTAACTATTCCTATACTCATATACTTTTATAGACACTATATTTTTGCGTGATGTAGGATTATTGATTTGTCAAGGATGATCTTGCACCCAAGGGAGAAAAATTATGAGCTTTTGCTCACAAAGGTAGGGTAAATGGTAGAATAGTTCTTCTATCCAATTTCTATAGCCACATTTTCCCCTTCCACTTAATTAGGCACATCAAAATATTTCTAATTTGTTGTTTCTTCTTCCCCTTTGAGCCACATGTTGAACTATAGAACATCCTCCTCCACCTAACTTTGATTCTTATTTTCTTTCCATCTTCATGTGGGTTTATGCTCACCTATATCTATCCACCTTCACTAATTTATTTTCCTCCTCTTGTTCTTTGCTTTATTTTCAAAGTCTTGATTCACCAAGACTTCATTCTTTCCTTGAATTGTAAATTATTTATGTTGACTAGCCATAGGCTTTATTGTTATTGTCAAAATAACCTTTGTATCTCATTCATTTATTGATCTCATGGTAATATTGAATATATCCTTTATTTTTATTGTAATTTATTCTTCTTTCTCTACTTCAATCTTCATGATTTCTTCAAACAACTCATGCACCTCATTCTAAATTTCCATTGTTGTTGTAATCTCAATTTATGTCTCTTTCTCACTCATCTTCATATGAATCATAAAGTCTCTTCTACTTTAGTCTTCTCAACTTTGTTATGTGCATTTTCTCTCACCTTCGTAACATCACTTTATTCTTCACTTAATGCTCCCTCAAAATCAGTGTCAAGTAAATTCACTTACACATCATTCACCTTTATCTCTCCATGTGATTCCACATCAACAAACTTAATTTCAACATGACTTCCTTCATTGGGATTAGCCTCCACTTCTTTGCATTCTTTCTAATTGAAACTACATTCTTCCTTCCATCATATCTAGCTTTATTATCAAACTACCATGGCTTTCCTAACATGACATGACATGCATCCATTGGAAGCACATCACATAAAACAACATATATTTATGAACCTATATTTACATCAATCTTACATTGTAATCACATGCCCCTCTACTAACCAAAACACCCTATATGGCTCCCGGAGTGGTGTTAACTTCAAATTTACCTTATATATGACTTTAGTGTAACTAGATTATTAATACTTACACTATCAACTATGAAATTACATAATGTACCTCTTCTCTTACAATTCATTTTGAAGATGTGTCTTTTTTGACATGGCTCCTCTTACCTTTTTGAGGTCTTCAAGCTATTTCTTTTCAACATCATGTTCACTCTTGGCTTCTTTGTTGTACTTGAACCTTCAGAACTCACAAGATCCTCTTCTCCCCACTAATTAATTATTGATTGATAACATGATTACACTGATGTTTTTTGGATGTCATTATTATTACTTTATCTTCTTTGAGGGCATTAAATTCTCTATGCCCATACACTCCCCACTCAAATAAATCTCCATCAAAATTCCAACTTGTTTATTTAGGTTCATCACCATCATGACCCCATGAGATGTCTGCCCCCCCATTTTCCTCTTCATCTAGTTCATATGGAGAAGGTTTGTCATCTCATTTTAGTTGTAGTTTTTGAACTTCTTGTAATTATTTATCCTCCATCACATAGCTTTTACCCCTTTTTTTAGTTGTCTTCTATTTAACTTTCAAATAATATTGATTGCCTTTTCAACTTTTTGCAACCTCACCACATGTTTAATTCATCTTGAATGCTTAAACTCAATGTATTTGTATACCTAGCTACCTTTTCTTGTAGAATTCCTTTGTATACTCTTTGGATAACAACTCTTTTTGTCTAATATTTTTGAAATTTTTCAACAAAGACAATTGATAATTTAGAGAGAAACTTACCTTTCACCTTGGTCAATGTTATGTTCCATTTTGTTATCTCTGTATTGCTTATTATATTTCTCTCTATCTGCACTTTTTTCCACTATAGGGTTGCATGCCCCTTCAACTTGGTTTGAGCTACCTTCACCCTCATTAGGTCTTCAACCTCATCCAAATCAAAGTTTTCTTCCATATCAATTATCTAATCTACCTACTCCTCTAGAAACAATGTTCCTAAGAAATTCAAAACTTCTATCATACTTGCTTTCCAATCCTTTGATATGGTATGATCAATATTTGCTCTCTTTCATTTATTAGACCAGTATATTTCATTTACACTTCTTTCTCTACCCTTGGATCTTCTTCAACATGACTCTCATCCACTCTATGCATGAGAACTCTCCGTTTATTAAGTTTCCATTGCATATGATCTTTTTAACACAATTTTTATCAAATCCTTGACCTCATATAATCTTATAGACATATTAGAAACCATTTTTATTCTTCTTAGAGGCATCTTTGACTACAGTGTGTTAATTTGAACACATTGCTACAATTTATCTTTCAATGCTTTCTTCTCTAACCATCTACCCAAGTTGGAAAACACTCAGCTACTCTTTCCCCTTTACCCATGTTTCTTCACAGGGGAGGGCATTAAACTATAACACCTTCTACCCAACACTCTCCTAACAGAAGATGAATTGACACTCTCTTTATCATTACATTTGTAGGATAATACTTTAACTCTGAACTTATGCAAGTTAAGGATAGGGGGTCAGATGAATAACCACCTTGTCTGTGTGGCCTAAACTCAACCCCTTTTAGCTATAGATACACTTACAAAGCATCTTATGCTATTATAAATGATTGTGGTTTCCCAAAATCCTCTCTTAGCATGGAAGTATGGATTCTATTTAAAACTCAACTATTGAGATATAAACATGAAATATCCACGATCATCTTTATTTTGGCTTTGTACTTCACCTTTCATTTCTTGATATTATTGAATCCTTGATGAATAGTTCATATATTATCTTGGACATCAATGACTTGCATTGATGCAAAGGTATGCTCCATGTGTTACTTTCATGCTTTCCATTGGCCAATAGATGGATATGATTAAATCATGAAGATTTATAGTGTGCATTGAATTGCCATTATATTATGAATCTTCAATGTTGGCCTCTAATTACCATTCAATGGCCAAGATTGCATCTTGCACATCAAATCTTGACATTAAATTGAAATTTCTTGTAAAATCTTCAACATGAACCCCAAATTGCCAATGGACGGTCAAGATTGGTCGGTTCTACATCAATCACTAGCATTGATTTGTGGACCTATATTTTTTAATGCACAAGGAATATGATGTAATAATTGATGATTGAGATCAATTAATTCCAAATTGATGGTGGTTGTTTAATTGATGCCCCACGCTTTCTTTAAAATAATTACCTTTATTTTTATTGAAAATAATTTTATTATTAGAATGCTTTAATAGCCTTTATTATCAAAAAATAATAAATAGAAGGTTACATAGTAAAGTGGCCAGTCAAAAAATGACACTAACCCTCATAACTACATGTTATCTAGGCAAAGCTAAGCAAGGGTAACACATGCAACATTTTACTTAGTTAAAACCTAAACAAAAAATTGTTTTCAATCATGCTACTTGGGCAAACCTTAGCAAGTATTCCCTGACCAGCATGATTGAAAACATTTTTTTTGGGGTTTTAACTAAGTAAAATGTTGCATGTTTGTCCCTTTCTTAGCTTTGCCTAGATAACATACAGTTATGAGGGTTAATGTTATGTTTTAGATGGCTGCTTTACTATGTAACCTTCTATTTATTATTTTTTGATAATAAAGGCTTTTGAAGCATTCTAATAATAAGCCTGACCAGCATGATTGAAAACATTTTATTTTTGGGTTTTCACTAATTGAACAAAATTGTTCAATTAGTGAAAATCTAAACAAAATTGTTTTCAATCATGCTAGTCAGGCAATACCTATTGGGGTTTGCCCGACTAGCATGATTGAAAATATTTTTTTTGGGGGGTTTTAACTGATTAAAATGTTGCATTACTAAGTAGGATTTAAAAATTCATGGTAAGTTGAAGTTCAAACTAAAGTCACTCCCCCACTCCTCCAATAATCCTTGACATAACTCTTCCTACCTGACACTATCCCCTGCTTTGAATTTTGGACTTGATGGTTTTGATCTACCATCTAAGGAGGAGGATTTCATGGTTTTCATGGAAAATCATTTCACTAGTCCCTCTCCAAAGTGTTATGTTGTGCCTTCATCAAGTGAATGTAGATTGTAAAGGGGATTTATCTACTAATCTATCCCCAAGCCTTCTTCCCAGTCCATCTAAGTGCATGCTATTGGTTTTCCACCTTTATCCAAGGGCCTTCATCCCTCTTAGGGTGTTTCACTCAATGTAGGTGCAGTCCGTTTTTATAAGTAATTTGCTACAATGTTGATTATTCCTATGATGTCCATGGATGTTAGTGTTTCTCCTTCATAGTCTCTAGTTCATCTATTCTAGTCTCATCTGCTCCTGAGGTGGTTGTGCTTGGGGAACCCCCTACTCTAACTCAGTGCACCTCTGTTGATGTTCCTAAGGAGGGTCATTCTGGTGGGTGTTTGGAGTCCTTGTCTTTATATTTTTTTCCCTCTCCCTATTCTCCTTTAGCCCTCTGGACACTACTCTAGATTCATTGGTGAATGATATGTACACCCACTAGCTATATGCCAAGTGCAAGAATGTTTTCAACTCATTCCATCACTGCTCAAACTTTTTCAAGTCCTAGAAACCCTTTTGGCTTGGATTCTAATGCCCCTCCTCTAGGGAACAAATTGCTCTTATTTTCTCTATCCTCTATTGCATATATCTTATTAGGTGATGTTCAGATTCATGTTTCTATAATGAATCTTGAGCTAGAAATCCTCGACCCTCCTTTGTTTTAATTGGAAGCTAAAATAGTCAAAAAAATCCTTTTTCAATAAATGCATGGGATTGTTCATCTCTTTACCTACTCTTTCATCTTGGGCCTTTAAGTTTTGGTTCTCCATCACTCCTCCCTCTTTCTCTTTGCTCCATTTGGGTTCATCCTGGTGGAGTTCTAGAGCCTAGATGACAAGGACTTCATTGGAGCTCTAGCCTATGATTCTTTAAGAGATTAGGTTTTTTATTTTTCCCATGGAACCCCTTTTTCTCACTAGATCATATTCAAATCACTACTTCCCTGATGTGGTTACGATTTTATTTCCTCCCTCCAGTGATCATATATGAGAGGTTCATCAAACACTTGGTAGATAAGGATGGTTTATTTGTGAAAACTAATGTTATGTCTAAGAGCCTCAACTTTGTCTATGTTTGTGTGTACATTGATCTCTCCAAGCTGATATCCTTCTCGATCAAGTTGCTCTCCTCATGTGGTCTATGAACTTAGCATCTCAATTATGAAGGCCTTCCTTTTTGTTTTTTTTATTACCACCAATTTGGGCATCATATAATAGGTTCCTCTATAAGTCTTGTCAGTGTCTTCAACAATTTTGGAATAATAAATAAGGGGTCTCCAATTAGGTCTTTCTATGGCATAATCATGAAAAAATATTCCACCCCCTTTCTTTCATCTCAATGCTCTTGTGAAGAAGGGTGTTATTGAGGGCTATCCTAGAGAAGAGCTTCCTTCCCATACTCCTTTTCCCCCTCAACTTGATGAACCCCCTTCCCTATGTAGGCTCCTTTCTACATATGTAAAAACTACCTCAAACGACAATATGATCTCTTAGCCAGCCCCTCCTCAAAGGGGTGCCTCTTGGTTTTCCCCTTCTAAGCCCTATAAAAAACATGTTGATGTAGGTGTCTCCTCCAAAAAGAAAGGGCATAGATCATATGTGGAGCTGTTGAGGGTAGATGTAGATTCCCTAATCAACAATGGCTCTCAATGAAATTTGAATGATCTCCTTTCTATTCATGGGAGATACATTGCCTCGATGTGTGGTTAAACCCTCTAGGGTGTATGGAGGATTGGTATTATGTCATGACTGAGGTTTGGTCTACTCTTTTTTTATGGCTCTTTTGGTTGTCTCATATCATTTTTATGTTTATGTTGACCTTGCTGAAGTTTGGTTGAAGCCATGTTGTTTTAGCATTTTTTCCTCTTCATTGTTATTTAGCTATTTGTTTGGAATTTAATTCTCTATTTTTTCTTATTTTATTGGTGTACTCTCCTTATGGGATTTTATTGATTTCCTTAATTCTCACCATCTTATTTTGTATCTTTTGCTTCTCCTTCTTATTATGGGGACTAGGCCCCTGATTGTGTCCCATGCTAGTTCATAACTCTAGTCGAATGTGTTCACCTAATCAAATATAATAAAATAAAACAATTACATTTTCACAGATGATAGATGACCAGTATATAAGCTTAAAACTATTTGAGGTTACAACTAAAGAGGGTATTCATAGTAGTGGCCAAGGTGGTTGAGTTTCTCAATAGGCAAGGTAGAAATTGATTATTATCTACTTCATGATAGGCTTGGCTCTAGAGTAACCTTCCTAACTAAGTTCCTAGATAAGGGGCATCCCCTCTACATAGAAGCTTGCCTTCCTTGAGCCCTATCCTACCTAATAAGGAAGATAAGATAAAACACTAATATCATATCTAAAAGCCTATATCATAGAAGATGCCCTCTTTATAGAATCTTCCCTTCCTTTAATTTTTGAGTGGGGCCATGATAAGTTGATTCATTTTTTTGGATTAAAAAGTAGAGTTTTATGAATAAAATGTAATAATGTCACATCAAGCCAAAGAAAGCCTCAATAAAATTACATCAAAACAATACCAAAATTAACATTGTAAAGTAATTGTGCCATATTAAAAATGTGGTTCAATAAATAAAGGTGATAAATAAGGACCACCAAACACAAAGAATAAGGTCATTAGGTAGTAATGGCCAAAGGAGGTGGGGAGGGGGACTATCATGTTTGTTCCCCCCCCCCCCCAACTAACACTTTGAGGATTTGTTGTGTTAGGTATGAGCTCCCACCCATTAGTTTGTTACTTTAGTTTTGTTTTTTTAACCTACTAAAAATGAAAAATGAAAAGAACCAAGCATGGAAACTTGTCTTGGAGAAGATCACCCCAACAACTACCAGTACTTATTCCAAGATGGTTAAACACAAGAACAGGGAGAGGAGCTTGGCTTGTTCCTAGAATGATGAAAACAAAAACACTGGCCCCAGCCCTGAGAAGAAGAATGGCAGTACGAAGAATATGGAAGCACCTAATTGATAGCATAAATCACTCCCCTATTGGTCCAAAAGAGTTTGGAGGTGATCCACCTCCAAGCAGACCTTCTCCCCTATACTTGGATCTAAAATAGAGTATTAGGGATGGTAATAACTATACTAGTCACTGAAAAATCTCTTTCCATAGCTTAATTATTAAAAATAACATTTTTTAACTTTCTATATATGAAAAAGAATATTAGCATGAAAGATTTGACAAAAAAAAATTGTATCTTCTAGTTAATATGGTCAAATCCCTAATAAGAACCATTTATTAGGCAAAAAATTCTATAAGATAAGGTTGAAAAAGGGTATGAATCCATTTCTAGGTAGAATGAGCATGGCGGGTAAAACAAAAAAGGGGTTTTAATGTCTCAACCTAATGACAAAGCTAATGGGATTTGAGACCACCATATGCTTGAGCCAGCTTTCAACTGGTAATTCTTGGTAGAGAATGAACTAATTATAATGAGCTTTTTTGGGATCAATATGGACTTTCCAAAGATTACAAAACCTTATAGCCCAGACAACATACAAGGACCTTAACTACAACCAATGGTTGAGGGCTTCACTCTAAATATGTTAAAGGGAAAGAAGATGATACCCAATCTAGGGTTTGTACTAGGAAAAAGGAGTAGGATTAGGCTAATGCTAGTTTTTACACCATGGGACTCTATAATAAACACCAATCTTTTAAAGACAAACATTAGGTATGGAGTTCATAATTTCATAAATAGACTTCGCATCCTTAACCTTAAGCTAGTATCTAATTCTAAGCATATCCCATGAGATCTACCCTTGAGAAACCTTAAAAAATATGCCACTAATAGTATTGATTCCATTTTAAAAAATCCTTAGACTCTTAATCCAGGGGATCATGACAAATAGAACATTGTGGAAATTAAGAGGCAGATACCACCAAAGATAATGAGAATTAAGAGAATGTCCATTTATGAAACCATCCCCTACCTAGATAAATTTATATTTGAGCAATTCTCAATATTTCCATATACTTTTAACCATAAAAGTGCCACCCATTTAAACTGGGACATGAGAAAGAAGACGACTTTTGAAATCAAGACCTTTCCATGCCTTCTTATTAAGATAAGTTCCTTGGATAATTTAGTGTCTTAACATAAACTTGGAAGCCTTGTCCCATTATAAGATTTTGATGATCCACTTAACACTTAGGGCACAACCTTGGAATTTGATGTCAATGAACTAAAGGCCCCCAAGTTCCTTAGGTCTACAAAAAATATCTTGGGAGAGACTATGGAAACCCTTATGGTTTTTTGAATTTTCCCAGAGAAAATATCTTAGTAACTTTTCCAATTTAGCATATGTATATTAGAAAGGATCCCAACATGAATAATAGTATACATGGGTAGTAGCCAGCACTTTGAAACAAACTTGAAACTTACCTGCTAATGAAAGAGGCTTGGTGATCTAATAGTAAATCTTTCTCTCAACCCTCTAAACAACATATGACTAAAACTCAGATGGAGAGGCCTACAAATCAAAGGGAATGCTTGTAAACTTAAATTTCACACTTGTATGAATCCATTTCCATTGATATCCTTCCAGCCAAGGAGGTCTAGGGGAGAGAGACTACATGTATTATTGAGTCTTTCTCCAATGAATAGAGGAGCCTAATGCAAGGGAAAAAATGTCAAATCATTCCATGGTATTATTCTTCTAAAAGGGTAAGAAAATAATCATCTAAAAAATTCCATTAATGAGTCATTGATTAGAATCAGGGAGAGAAATTCCTTTCACCAATCTTCTTGAAGAGTAATTGGATAATAGATAATTGAACCCTTACAAAACAAGCACATAAAGAGAGGGACCCAAGGGGAAACCTTTCCTAATAGACTTGAACCACCCAAATATGTGTGATTGCATTCCATTACTAGTAATACAAGATCTAGTGTTTTGAAATAACAAAATAATAGTATGGATGAATTGAGGGCCAAATCCATGAGTTTGAAGCATTGAAATGATGAAGGGCCATTTTAACGTGTCATAAGATTTATTAAAGTCATTCTTCACAAACATGAGTTTGTGACCAAAGACTATATCCCATTCTATACCTCCTAGATTGAAATAATATTATCCAAAGTATACGTGTTGGAGAAACCACGTTTGTTCACTTATAATAATGAGGGGAAGAAGATGTCTTAGCTTGAGAATAAGGGCATTAGAAATAATTTTATACAAGATAGTTAGAAGAGTAATCAACCTACAATTGGTAATAAGCTCATGATATCTAGCCTTTGGGATAAATTTGATAATACCCTAATTGATGAGGGATCTCAAGGAGTTGGATAAAACAGCTTCAGAATAGAATTTGTGAAGCTTTGGTCTAACAATGTCCTAGAGGACCTGATAAAATTCACATGGTAAACCATCAATGCTAGGGGCTTTGTCATAGGCCATCTATGTGATTGATCCCTTGAGATCATTTAGACTAAGATTTATAACATATGAAACTCTTTGTGATTCATACAACTTATAGCAGATAACTTGAAGGAATTGTAAGAGAGTTGCTTTATGAACTAGGGAAGAGGGTTGGGAAACAAACACACTTTAATAATGGTGCACAAAAGATTGTAGGATGTTTGGTATATTGGTGAGGTTAACATTAATATATTTAATGGGTTTAATTATATGTTCAACATGTATGGATCGAATAAGGGTTAAAAATATTTACTAAATCCATCCACCACTCTCAACCAATGCATTTTACCTTTGAGTTGAGATCCTTGGGCTTTATAGGCTTCCTAAATTTTAATCTTGTGTCTCAATTGAACAACTTGAGATTGTAAATGAATATTAAATGGTGAATTGTCAAGCTCTTATGAAATCCTATGAAAATCATGGTATGATTCTTCATGAGCATGTCCTCTAAATATAGTTATTTATTTACCATAAAATTGAAGAAATGTGGTAGTTAGAGCAATGGCATTGACCCATGAATCAATTCAGCTTTTGTCTCCTGTGGCTTAGGGAACTAGATTCTAAATCTGTTTGATGTACCCAAAGCATCATGCATGAGATAAGTAGTATTAAGATATAACATGATCTTAGTTGATCTAGTTTTATGACAAAACCATTCAATATATAATCTCATAGGTTGATGGTCTTAACGAATGACATCATCAATGACAAACAATTGATGAATGGTAGAACTAGAGGAGAACAGACATTACTCCATGAGTAAATATTGATCCACCTTTTTAACCACTCTATCTTGATCTTGTCTAAAATTTGACCAAGTAAACCAATATGAAGTAGAGTTTCTTCTCCAGTGGTGATTTTGATCATAGAGACCAAGCTTATTACACATGTAGAACCATGTTTCCTGATCCCCAACACACCAATGCATATGAAGGTGACCTCCTTTATCTTCATTAGATTCTACCATGTTAAAATCACCATAAAGAATCTAGTGAACTTAGGGAAGAAAATATGCCAACCACCTCTAGAGTAGATCTCTTGCAATGTCATCATTAGAAGCATATAAGTTGGCCAACCTAAGAATTCATCCTAAAAATAAATGGTCCACACCACCCAATAGGTAAGGTTAGACCCCCAAGATAAAATATTAAATGAAAGCTCTAGTGCTAACAATGTGATGATTCCTCCATGACTAGGCTCATGATTGGACACTTGACAGAGTTCTCTTGGCCAAATCATTTGAGCAGAATACCAAAGAATAAAATCATAAATTTAAACATCTCATAAACATGACACTTATATTAAATAAAATTGACAACTATCCCTGACCATTTACCTATGGGTTGGTTTAATAAGGCCACAAATGTTCTAAGAGTAAACTATCATGGGGAAATATCAAGGTGCATGTTATATTCCTCTTTAAGATATTCAAGGGATACAAACTTGTTAGCGATGTAAGATTTATTTGATTGTTGTTAAACAAATAATTCATTCTAAGGGATGTCACTTTTCTTGAACACATTCTCCATATTCTAAAGGAGAGGGATTACATGACTAGTTGAACATAATTGTATGATCAAATGACACCATATTTTCCTATAGGTGTGATTATTTATAGTGGGGTTGGGATAATTAGGTTGTGATAGTCATAAGTTTTGAAGGAAAAATGGTGGTCACCATCGATGATGTGTGGGAAAGTGATGATGATGTTTTAGTGTTGGAATGCATGGCTTGTTTATTATTAATATTAGAGGATATATCTCTAGGACCCATTGTGGATTGATATAATATATCTTTTAGCCTAGAGGCACCATGAAAAGCTGAAGTGTTCTTATCATTCAGAATGGTCCATCTATCACATTTGGAGGTAGTCAGCTTATTTTGTGGCACACTTTTTCCCTATAGAGACTATCGATAAGTAGCCATCAAAGCACATTCTTGAATCATATGGTTTGAGGATTGGTAGTAAAAAAATATGAGGAAGATCAATGTAAAGCACATGCTATGAAAAATTAGGTTTCACCAATTTATATGTCAATGGTTTCTTTTAGATCTTGGCCAAGTTAATTTCAATGCATACTCAATTCTGCAAATGGGTTGTGTATAATCTGGGTTGCTCATGGAAAATGATATGCCCCAAGGATGTGATGAGTTTCTCAATAAAGCCCCAAACAAGCATAGGGAGATGGTCTGGGAACTCAATATATAGTAGGATTTTGATATTAGCTTGTTCAAAGACATGGAAATCCCTAGTCTAATGAGAAAAAACCACAATATTATTATGAATAAACCAAAGACCATGGTTGGCAATAACTTGCAATAGTCAAATTTAGCAAAGTGAAATAATTAAAAACCTTTGATCATGTTTTGTGTCCCATCAAGATTGATGCCATGGGATTGATAATGGTTGTGAACCCACTACTTGAGTAGGTTATTAGGGGGGACTTGGTAAACAAAATAGCCAATAAGATTAAAATATTCAAACTAGTTGTAATCCTTTTAAAATTCAACCAAATCAAGCACAATAACAAGGTAAAGAGGATTATAGGCTAGAACTAGTACCTCATGAAAGACCTTCAAAATAAACTTTGTTGCTTTCTTATGTGCGATGATTATTCAAATTTCCACCAGCTAAACCTCCATCAAATGATGAAATTATGGAGGAAGTGGCCATCAATATAGGGGTTGTTACAGATATCACCTTAGGGATGGAATGACAACTTGACTTAGTGCAATAAATGTGTGATAAACAATAAAAATTCTAACTAGATATATTGAAGATAGATAGTGTGACATAACTGTCATAGAGGTATAAAACCTTAAAACATTCATTTCTTTCCTTCAAGAGTAATATTTAATATTTTCTCTTTCCAAAATAAATTGATGATCATGTTGTATACTTTTAATTTTTTACACTTTACACAATCTATACTCATCTAGATTGTACATGTGTAATGGGGGAGACCACCATATGGGTGAGTTTTGGGGTGGTTTTAGCACATGTTTTATATAGCCTATTATTTTTATACTGTAATGTCCCCATTTTCTTGAACCTCAGTTCGTAAAGGGTTTAGCATAATCTTGGCTCTCGTAGGCTAACGGGGCATAGCGAGAGAATCATTTTTTACAATCACTTGGTGATTCCCTGGCTCGGTTTTGATTGGAGTAAGATTTTCCACTAAATTTCATTATTATTTTTATTTACGGAAAATCTTATTTTATAATTTAATATTTTAAATATTATTTTATTACGGATGACCTCTTGAGGGAAAGCTTAAATAGACCTTGAGGTCTCACCATTTGGGCATCCAGATTTGTTGATTTGATGTGTTGGTGAATTTCTTGAGTATTTGTGGAGTCGAGTGATCCGCAGATAATCAGATTATCACTGGGAATGGAAACTCCCATTGATAGCGATTTTGAGGGTGTGCAATATCACCTGAATTATTGCAGTTCGAAGTGATATTCCAGTCACTTCGTGTGGGCAGAATTTGTGGCTTAAGGCCAATTTTTGAAATCTTTACAGCCGTGGAGAATTCTCATTGGAGGGAGTCAAATAATTGACCAGGAGGACCTGCATTTTTCTGAAGCCAAGTCTGAATTAACTAAGGCGCCATTTTGAGTTTTTTTTATTTGCCAGAATCCATCCCAGCCATGATTATCAGGAGAGTGGGGTGCTTCATTCCAAGGAAAGGTGTCAGGGGTTGTTGGAGATTTGGACGCTGCTCAAATATTTTATTATTTTATTCCTGATCTGACCAGGGGCGATTTCCTCAAAAAAATTGTGGGCTGTCTTTGGTCTCACATTTCCAGAATTTAATTTGTTTAATTTATTCTGGACAGCCAGGCGTTTCCCCCACCAGGTTCATTCTGAAATCTTATGTATTTAAATAAGTTTTTTGCATAAAATATTTGTACGGCTATAGGTGTTTGTCAGTGAATTGTGTTAGCCAAGAATATTGGCTGTTGACATTGGCTGTATTGAAATATTCATATAAAAAGGAGATATAAGTGGCTGATTATTTAAAAGTCTCTCTTACAAATAAATTTATTTGGATGCATGGTAAATGTTTTACAAAATGTCTATGTGGTATAGCTGGTCTCTACATAGCTAATTTTCATATAATCACATAAAAAAAAGGAGTGCATATATGCATGTAGATCAGTGGCAGGGCATAGTAAGGATTAAAAATCAGTTATAGTATTTGTTGCTATCAACCGTTTTCAATATAAACACTGCTTCAGCAAGCTACAAGGATGCATATGAACCATTTGACGAAATTACAAATCAGCATTTAAGTTAAATTGTGGACAGTTCTGAGTTCGGTTCATTACATATACCCATGGTATTGTAAATTTATTTTATGGTTTCCTATTTATGTGCATACAAATATTTGCATATGCATTAGGGTAAAGCATAACTGAGAAGTAAATTATTATATTGTAAAATGATTGAATTAATACAATAAAGAAGAATGTTGTTGTGTTGGGTTTTCTTGTAAGGGTTTAGAGGGTGAGATATTGCATCGTACTATGTAAGATTATGTGTATACTAGTTCTAATATTTTATTTTTAGTCTTAAGATTCAATTGATATTGTTTTTAATGTATTAATTTATCGATCAATTTCTCTTTAGATTGATTACTAAGATCAACATTGGCTTAATCAACACTACACTTTGTGGCTCTTCCTTCAACATAAGATGCTCTGACCAATTGTTATGATTTTTGGTATTTCAATAATCATGATTGAATTTTTATTTCTCCATTATTCTTTGACCTTGACCCTCGATCTAGTAATCCATAGTCTAGATCAAATTCTACCTAATCAACAACTATCATTATTTTTTGATAGTAAAGGCACAACATTGATTACTTTGGAATAGATGATCAACAACTTGTACCTATTTCATGGATGTGACATGGATCATTGTTTCATAACTTGATTAGGGGAAATGCACCACAAGCTGAGCACCCTAACCTAAAATTCATGTGGCATCTAAATGATGCTACATCAGGTCTTGAAACTTATTTTATATTTGGGTCAACATGTATTTTTCATTCCATTTCATGAATTGGAGGGAAAGTCACATTTTGAATTTATTTAAAGTAAACAGTTTAAAATTCATTTTTTTAATCCAATACTTGTACATGGATGCACATGTTGAACAATGGGTCTCTAATAGTTGTGAATCTTACATGTATTGATGTGATTGGTTACTTTGAATTGATTTACATAAATGTTGGACAAGTATTAAATAGTACATGATAATATTCTAGTGTATAAAATTATATACACATGCCAATATATTTAATTAATATACCCCACCCTAACAATAGGGTTATTGAGTAATTGCTACATGTTCAAATTTTGGGGCCTTTCCCCTAGTGCTTGATTCATGATTTTCACCTTCACCTCTAAAATGTCACTAAGATTCTACATGTGCTTTTGAAAAATAGTCAACAAAAAAATAGATATAACAACATAATTGATACCATGCCTAATACATGTGGGATAAATTCCTCGTTGTCTTTTCAATACCATCTACCATTGAAGACTTGTAATTGTCCCAATCACAACTCATAGAGATTGAACCCACAAAATAAAAACAACCTCTTTTATTTCCAACTATTCCTATAGTTTACATCTCCACTATAATGAATTGTAATAGTAAACAATAAAATTCCTTGTGATATATAAAATTTAAGAATCAAAAGGTTTGATTTACATATGGAAAAAAATGGAAATAAGTAATTTAACAGGATTTATAAACACAACTTCAATGATATTTCCAAGCCTATTCTTATGGTTTATAGTAATGTCAACTTATGTTTTATGTTAAGTGGAAATATAAAACCTCTTATAGAGGTATTGATACTTATAATATCAATAATCCATCACTATTGGCTATCACACACATTTATGATGAAAGATGGAAATACAGGCAGATTGGATGTGGCACCATTCAAGACCAAATCTTATACAATCTTCATTATTGAATTTATTATGGTTTCAAACACCTACCAACCAAATCATTAAGATCCACTCACAACACATGGTATTTTATTGTGCCAAAAAAAATTACTTTCATCCTTTAAATCAATGGATCCCCCATATAATTTGAGGGGTTCCCTTGTAACTTTGAGATGAAATAGCCTTGTGCAGTGTCTACTAATGACTAGAAGAAAAAATCAACTGTCACATTTTGATGCCATTTACCCCAATCAAAATAAGGTGAAGAGTCATATACATTGAAGATAAACTTTTCTTACATATTGGTTATGTAGCCACTACATAATTTTAATAGTATGTATATATACCTAAGTAGATAGTCATCATCAAATATCAGAACATATACATAGCTAATGAAAAATATACAACCGTACATCTCCCTCAAGATTATGTGATTTACAAAACACATAAATTAATAAATTTTGTATATCATTTCTATTATATTTTTTTATGCATTTTCATTTGAATGCTCATTTATTTAATAATTATTTCTCATGCATATACACATCTAGACTCTAACAATTTGTAGTGTTTCCCCTCATGTATCTCATGGGATCCATGTAAATGGCATTAAAGATTTATGTCCCATAAAATTAGGTTGAAGTATATGAATATTATCATTAAACTATATGACCCCTCACATTTCCATGTCATTTCAAGTGGGTTCAAATGATGAGAGAACACAAATCATAAGATGAAATCCTCGAGATGATTGATCATGTAATTTTAAAGGCACTTCAACAATAGAATATTTTTTTGTGTAATAAATTCACTAAGATCCCCAAACAAGCAGTTTCATTGGCTCAATCCCTAGGTAATGCTTTTGAAGGTTAAGTTACCCCAACTTTAAACTAAATTTATATGGTCCAATGTTTAAGGGTAAATTTCATGTTGATTTAGTAGATAAATAGATAGATTAGCTAATTTATATTAAAAAAACTTATGAATAAAAATTCAAAATTGTAGTTTTAAAAGGTCTATGCCATACTTTGTGGGAGAAATTTTATACAAAATTTTAATCTAAAGTGGCTTGGGAGGACTTCTTAGAAGATTTTAAGGATGGATAGTATATAGAATATGATTATTAAGATCAATATATTAATTAGAAAAAATTACATCAATGAAATGAACAATCAACCCAAGATTATAAATATACCTTTTACACTAAGGCAAATCTAGGTTTGTTTTAGTTGGATCATCACAAATTTCTCAAGAACTATTGTAGCCTATCTCCATATATTTAGTCCAAATATATGGAAATAATTGAGGGAACTTTTAAGGTCAAATTCTTCAAACAAGAAGATACAACCCTCTAAGACACCTATAAATGGTACATGAAACATAAATTGAGTAGCCATTTAGATGTTGATTTTTAGGATTAAAAAAAAACTTAACCTAAAATAAATTATAGATGATTCTAAAATAAATCCCTCCAAAGGAATCATTTCCTATGTTCCAAACTTATAGTCACCATCTCACAATCTATATCAATAACGCAAGAAGATGAAGCAAAATGTGTGATGTCCCTTACTTAGGGGCTTCTTTTTTCCTACAAATGCTCTGATACCACTGTGATGTCCCTTACTTAGGGGCTTCTTTTTTCCTACAAATGCTCTGATACCACTGTGATATCCCCTTCTAATAGGGAATATAAAACGTCAAAAGCTCTGATCACAGATACAAACTTGCAGAATATCAATTCAAATAAACAAATTACCACAATATAATTTCTTATTTATTCACTCAGACTATTACAATAGATCTCTGTCATGCACCTCAAAGAATATTACAATACTATTTTAAAACCATGATCTTCTGCAAATCTGGAAATGAAAACTGAATTATGGAAGGTCTCGGCCTTTCTGTGTCGACACACAAATGTCGACGTCGATTATACTACCGTCGTCGGTCGACTGGGCGTTGTTAACCTGCCGACGTCGGTCATATGTCGATCGATGTCGGTCTCTGTGGATCTCTCCCTGTCGATGTCGGTCTCTGTGCGAACCTGTACGGATCTGTACGGGCTTCGTACGGCTGCCAATAAAGTACACCCTGTTTGTAGGACCCCTGTTCTCAAGATATATGACTCTAATACAGAATATCTCTATCTGTATAATTTATTGAATCAAAAACTAAATAAAGAAATACCTGAAATACTGTGATAACTTCTGTGTGAAGTTATCTCTCAAATATCTGTCATACTATGATAACTTCTGGGTGAAGCTATCTCTCAAACTTGAAACCTCTGTGATAACTTCTGTATGAAGTTATCTCTCAATTTGGCAATAGATCGGCTGATCTCTCACAACCTCTGAATCGCACACAATGAAGAGTTGATGTTCTTCAATGCTAATGGAAATCTGTAATAACTCCTGTATGAAGCTATCTCTCAATTTGGCAATAGATCGGTTGATCTTTCACAACCTCTGAATCACACACAATGAAGAGTTGACGTTCTCCACTGCAGATGGAATCCTGGAACCCTTGGCTCAGTCTTCACAGAAGAATTTCTTCAATATCAAAATCAATAATCAATTCATACCTGAACAATGGCCTCCATGAGAAACCCTTATACCCTCAAAAAGATATGCTTGCCCTAATTAGGGTTTCTTAAATTAGAATTAGGGTTTCTAATTAAAAATAGGCTAAATAATTAATATTTGATTAAATCAATCAAATATTAATATCTCCCTCAATACATGTCGGATCCACGAACCGATCGAAGCTAGTGAATCAGGGAGTGATTCCGCACATAACCATATCAAAATAAAGGAGCTCCGCTACATATCAAATATCCCTAAAAAGTAGGAGCTCATGCCAAATGTGTCTAAAATAACCTAAATGAAAATCAAATGTAGAAATTCTGCGAATCAAAGTCAATCCAAGCTCCATTATGACCCTCTATCCATCCTATTAGCCTACGAAGGTCGTATAATAGGCCAATCATCAAATCTGTCAATGTCCATGAAAAAGGGGACATGACAAAATGGGCCTATTCCATATGGATATGTGGATACAAGGGCCATAGTTATATTTTATAATCGATAGTGGTAAAATGAAGAACCTCATCTATAAATCAACCATCAATGGACTAAATTTTCTAACCATACATCATCCTCATCCCTTCAATTTGGGCTAATTCATTTCTTGCAACACCAAAGCTATACATGTCACTCTTCAATGTTGCATATCATATGTTATACATCCATTTATAAATGAAATAATATGTGATGTAATTCAAAATAACCTTTTTATGTCATTCTGGAGAATTCATAAATGCATAACAACCATTATACATAAATATATACATATACAAAATCATTATATCATTGTGAAATTAGAGATATAGGGTTCTTAAAGTAATTCCAAACTCTAATCATGTCCTATAAACTCTTAATAAGATTACATGCCATATAGTTATGCATATTATACATTTAATATTCCACCATATATTATAGATAAACTTTAAGAAATAAAATTATACCATATTTTAGAAATAATACACATAAAATTATTTTATTTCGCTGTAGAGTTTTTATAAAATGGGTGAGCTTGGTCTCTAATAAAGATGCTTTACCAACATTCAACTAAAACTTAGATCTCCACACTTTATTCCTAGGCTTAGCTTAATGTGGACTATTTATTTTCAAGATGGGGTGAATGATCTAGATGTATTAACTAAATACAACTCCAACAATATCGTTAAACCTATTCTCATAAAATGCAATAATGTTAAGTCATTTTTTATGGTGTACAAAACCATTGAATCACATCAAAATTTATTACATACTTAAATACCATCAATCCATCTCCATAAAATATTGCACACATGTTTCTAACGATGCATGTAAATATACATATATTAGACACAACACCATCTAAGTGCATACCAAACCTTATGCAATCTTTATCATTAGTTTTGTTGAGATTCCAAACACTTATAGACCAAACCACTAAGTTGTACTCAACATGTGGTACCATCAAGTTCCAATAGTGTTTTTTCCTTCATCCTTAATTGGATGGAGCCCCAAATATGACTCAAGGGGTTCCTATCATAGGATCAAGGGTTCCTTTGTAGGGCATGATGATAGATTTGACCATTAAATTTTAATTTTATTCAATCCAACTTATAAAAGATAAAGAATCATAATTGAAAGAGATTATTCCATATTCCATAATGGTTATGGAAGACAGACAACCATAAATTTCACTTGAGAGTATGATATCTATATAATTCATAGATTAATAAAAAATTATATACTAATTTTTCAATATTTTTTATGCATTTCTATATAAACATTCATTTTTAAATAATTATTTAATATTTATTTTTTCATATTTATAACATACCTAAATTCTATAAATTTAGTGTGTTAGAAATTACTCTCTCTAAATATCTATTGAGATTTGGATCACAAATTTTTAATATTAGAAAAATCAATTCAAAGTCGTAGTTAATTCATGGGATAGTAAATTAGAATTTTAAATAATGATAGGTAATTTCAAGTTAATCTGAATCATTTAAACAATTGCAACATTTACAAATCATTCAATAACAATTTCTTTATTGATCATCATTTAAAATTCATATGATGACAAAAAGGAGTGATATAATTACCAAGAAAACATTTATAAATTGTATATTTTAAATAACATCATATCTAACTTATTATTTTAAAAATAAGCAACATCATAAACACTAGTAGTGTCTTCATTTTAAACCTTTTCCTTTTAAGATAATTTTCTATTCCATTTATAATCTAATTTTGTGTCTCCATTGAGAAAAAGGTCAATTCATTATTTTCCATGCTTATTAGTGATTTTAATAATTTTATAATACATAAAATGATATCTTAAAGAATTTTTAAAAATATTTGTGTCTTATTTTTATCCAGAGTTTTACATGAAGCCCCATCTATATTGAGGTTAATCTATTCATTTGATCAATTATTGTTGGTTTGAGAAGAATATCGTTAAATTATTTATATTTTTGGATGACAATATGTTTTAAACCATAAAGAACCATCTTTGTTGGACTCTCTCATTTGAAACCAGATGATGAATGATAAAAGATTGTAAAGATACAATAATATATTCTTTGATAATAATTATAAATATACATAATAATTATTTTTTTAAACTATACAGACTAATTAATATGTAATTTCTTAATCCATAATAAATTTTGAATAACTGATGTAAAAAATGATAAAACCAATTACAACTATTCTCTTCAATAAAAAAATAAACTTGAAGATTTACGTAATAATTTCCCAATCATTCCATATAGACTTAATGTCATTAACCTCATTATTCCATGTAAACTTGTCATAATAAATTGTATTATAAAAACTAAAAATTCATTAATTAAGCTTAATAATATAAGTCGACATTATGAAAGTCAGGAATAGATAAACCTTGTTTTCCATGGAGAAACCATAAATGGTGCTCAATTATCCCATATATACCCAGCATAATAACATTTGAAATAGTAAATGCATTACAACTACTGGTAATTTCTTGGTTAGGTGTAATAATATAAATTAAGACTTTAAATGTTGGCGAGGCATGTATAAGCTTCATTTCTCAATGAAGCAGCCATAAATGATCCATGCCAACTTCATGTCATTTAGACTAAAGAATTTGATAACATATTTTCTTTCTCAATATCTTTTGATAAGATTCCTATCATCCTCCTTTCAATAAATTTTTGAAAAGTTAAGACTATAGATAAACTATGGTTTAAGAATAATTATTTTATATTTATATATCTATTTATTAATAAATCTTTGAAATTTATTGCATTATATATTTACTTTTTAATGATATAAATTATGTATTTTTTTAAATTTAAATGATTAAGAAAATTAAATTGAAAATGATTTTGCAATTTCAAGAATTTTTTCTCCAATCTTAATACAAAATTCCCTTCAAACCTTAACATACAATACCAACTTAATAAAAAAAGAAATGATCATAATTAAACTTATCATTTAATAATTTGATTACACTTCATTCTTATAAAACAAAAAAATAAAATAAAAATATACTCCACAATTTTATAAATTTAAATAGAAAACTATTTTTCCAAATTTTCATTATTGTATTCAGCTATTATACCAAAAAAAATAAGTTGTATGATATAATAAATTTAAATACAAAATTGATTTTTGGCATGCTTATTTTTTCGTGTTCAACCATTATTTTAAAAATATGATCTATAAATTTAAATGTAAAACTCATATTTGACACGTGTAACTTTTTTTTGAGCTCAGCCATTATCTAAAACAATTAAACAAATGGAGGATTTATTGATAGAGTTTCTCGCTATTACGGTATGTATGTGAAAACTTCATTCATGATTGAATTATATTTGTGCATTTTTGAAATATGTAAAAATTTGTTTACCTATAATTTTTAATAAAGAATATGGCAATCTATTAACTTTTTTCAATTTTTAATATTTTTTTTAAAATGTATAATAAAATAGAAAGTTTGATTTTCTATATTTAATTAATAAAATATTTTTTATTTTTATTTTTTAAATAGATGGAGAAGATTAAAGATTTTGAGTTTAATATTGGAGAATTTTCAATCGAAAGCATTTTGTTTGCTTTACGAAAGGTAAAATTCAAACAAATTTTATTATTTTAATATATTAATTTAATTAAATATTAAAAAATATAGTTTATTTATTTATTTAATAAAAAAACCAATAATTTAAGTAGATTGTTATTTCAAATATAGCTTATTATAGTAAATTCTAAATTAATCATTTTTATGTCAAAGAATACACACACACACCCCTTCCTCATGTTTTTTATTTGAAAAAATCAATAGTTCTAATTTATTGTTTATCGTAATTTTGGTTTTATAAAATATAAGAATGAACAAAAGTAAATTAAATAAATATAAATATACACAAGCAAAATACAAAATTCAGACCTATTTTAAATGGTTAAATATGGAAACAAGCTCAAGTGTTATAAATATAAGCTAAAACAATATAATGAATTGACAAAGAGTTTAAAAAACACACGCACCTTGGTTGTTCTATAATTCTAAGACTATATTTTGACTGTGTTAACTATGTTTGACATGTTCTAAAATTTATAGACCTACATTATACTTTGGTATGAGCTTGTAACTATACATAATTGTCATGTACACACCTAAATCCAGCAATCCTGGTATGTTGATCATGTCTATGTGGTTCCAATCATGTCTATGTGGCACCAATCATGTCTCTGTGTCACTAATCATGTCTCTGTAGGGTTTCAAAGTGTGGTTTTCATAGTGCTCATTTATTACACTTTTCTAACTTTGATTGTATCTTCACTTCACACATGTATGAAAAAACATGATGCATATCTGAATCTTTATTTTGACCTAACTTGCACAATACAAAGAGAATGAAAATAGGAAAATTGTCAAAGCAACATTTCAACTATGCATCTAACACACTTTAAATCAAACCTCCACATAGTTATTTGATGTGTGGATGAAATATCTTGATAAGGGTTTCAACCTCCTCTTCTGTAAAATTGATAATTTTAATTACTAAATTCTAATTAGCCTCCTTTAGTGCAAGGGATTGTGTAGAAAACCATGGTGAATTAGTGTTGTAAGTGTGGAGTATTTTAAAGCATGATTTCAACGAGGAAGCTCAGCTTGAGGGTTGATCCTTGATTAATATAACAACATATGCTTTCCTCTCTCTTAATTATTTGACTTCTATTGTTCAACCTGAAGTATTTCAAATGGCTTGGTAACACCTTGTATTTATAAGATCATCTAAGATTATTCATATATACTAGTTTTATTTTTAAAATGCAGATAGGAAGGGTTAACATGTAAATTAAGGGACAATGGGTAGAAAGAATAAAAAAACTAAATGGACAAACCCATAGGTGTATGGGCATATCTAGGAAGGGCTTGTACAACTATGGGTTTATCCAAAATATAATTAGGGTATAGTTCTCAAAGTAGGGCTAGATAACAAGTAATAAATAGCTCAAATCTACTAAAATATACCTTATGCACAAGTATTGGGATGTTTTTTGGGCTTAATGGACCAAATAGAGACTCATATGGAGTTGGGGCCATCCTAGAAATGGGTTAAATGTAAATTGTTATAAAAATATATATTAGAAATAAAACATGGGATTAAGGTTTTTATACCAAATTTGGGTGTCTACATAATGCCCCCACTTTGATGTGGGTATGTGAGTGAAATGCATGTGTGAATCAAATTAAACATGTAAATAATTTGAAGCACACACCTTTGCATACCTAGAGAAGAATGAATGGTTTGAATTTTCTCTTGTTAAGTTTCCATCCATGCTTGATTCATTGATTTTCTTAAAATAAGTGTCAATTGCTAAAATTAGTTAAATTTCTCATGATATACATGGGATTATTTGAAAAAAAAATGAAATTTTAAAATCAGTTATTGAAATTAAATTTTGATAGGAAGCATAGGAAATAATACACTTGTTTGGTATTTCCACCAAATGTCACCATAATTTATCCATCATTAGACTTTTGATAGGTGTTGAAAATATATCCGAACGCTTTCTCACAAGAGTAGACAATTCTTATTGCACACATCCTATACTTTCTAAAAATTCTTGAAACAAAGCTAAGACATTTTTTATAGATTCACCAACACCTCATCCACTTTTTGAGTGTAAGAACCCTTTAGTCAAATATTGGGAAAAAGTACCAATTTTTTTATTTTAATTTATTTTTTCATGTTATCATCTCAAAATATTTCTTACTAGTTCATTTTGTATGTTTGTTAACGAGAATAAAATATTATTCAAACAAGTTTGTTAAGATTTGATCAAACGAGAGAACTAAATCGAGAGAAATATATTTTGATATTTTTTCATAACACTATCCATGTAATCATTTTTATAGTACACTACCATGTGTAAAATTTGGTATGTCCAAAATCCATTCATGAAAGTTAGTGCTCCAAATAAATCATTCATTTCAATCTACACCACTATAAATTTGATTATTTGTTCTCCTACTAAAATCATGATACACATTTAATACAAGAATCAAATCATGTTTTCTTACCTCATGAAATATACAATTGTGTTATATTAATGATATCCTCACAATTTGGATAACAACCTTCTTACTAAGTTGATTAAATATAATAATTGAGTTTATATTGTTATTTCATTAGTAAGTACAAACGTAACATAAGTCAACTTCATTTATTTTGAGTTCAATAGTTTAATTCCAAATTAATGTATAAATCAAAATTATTCTCATGATCATAATTAATTAAAAAATTAAAATATTTAAAGCATTAAATACATGACCTTAGACCTTCAAATAAAAATAAAATAATCAATAAGTTTATTTATCTATCCAAAATAGTCATATGTGAGTAAGTATTCATATGGAAATCCATTAGTGTTCTATAGATCATTGTTGTCATTGAAAAATCATATAGAAACTAGAAGAGGAGAGCTTCATTGGAGGGGGTTTCCTCTAGCCACAGAGCCTTTCAGATCCCCAGCATACCTCTCATCTATTGAGTGTCCCTTCCCTTCCACAAAGGTACTAAATGTGAAGAATCAATAGAGCAGAGAAAATATTTGTGGATAGAACAAGTCACCATAAAGCTGTATGTAACCATGCATTATAGAATGGTATAACACATAGTAATTTGTAATGGCATATATGCATATGACCATATAGAAGGAAAAATCATAAATGCATCCCATCTAAATTACTAATGTATTTATTTTAACTATATTCATTGGGTAGACTTTTAATGACCCTATAAAAATATCCAGTTTATATATAGAATTGTTTTTTAATTTGTACTAAAATATCTATTCCATATTTAATAATTATCAAATCTTTATGTTCTCTATCCATTTCTAAACCTATTTAATAATTCCATTTCATGTTCATAAAGATGATATCACTTAATAGTTGACTAGTCTAATTATGACCTTAAAGTTAATTTCAAATTAGGGGTTTTACACAAATATGCATGAATTGTAACACTAAACCGAGGCATAACCTACTTTAAGGATTTAAAATCAAAATTATATTACTAGGTTTTATTATAAGGTGTCATATTCCCAAATTTGTTTTGACATCCCAAGAATGTTGGACTACTAGAAATGGATTTAACATCTATAAGGTTTCATATAAATTTAGCATTCATTATCTATGACTTTATTTCACAATATGGAGGTGCATGATTATTTGACCATACATTTTTCAATTGCATGAAAGGTTATCATTTAATTTGTGTTTGAAGGAAACAAAATAATAAATTCCCTAATTATATTAAGTTTGGTCTTTAAAATCCAAACACACAGATTTCTAAGTGTCATGCAATGATTTTCCATTTAAAGGAAAGATATTATTCTCCAAAGATATAATGGTTATGAACAAATTGAGTGAATTAAATCATATCCAAAGTTAGACCTTAATTCCCAAACTAGTGTACTTAAAGGTTAAGTACTCCAATATTGTTATCATCATAATGAATATTTAAATCCATCATAAATTTCAACATTCAAAATCAATAATTAAGTATAATAAGTATTCATCGACTAAAAACATGATACGATAGTTGGTCTAAGTCTCAACCTTTCCTATAAGAGTTTAACAATATCCATTACATATTTTACGCTTATAAGTTAACTTAACATCCCAAAATTCCAATGTATAATATTGTTCCACCTATATTCCATACGTTATTTATGAAAAAAAATCTAAGTTTTACTAAAAATCTTATTTACAGGGTTCATGATGAAGATTGATTAAACTACCCACTTAGGGTCTAATAGGTTCAACGATTAGGAAAAAAACATGAGAACTAAACATCAAATCCTCTAACACATAAATACATATATTTACATTTCAAAAGAAGCACACAAAAATGTAAAAAATTTCTAGTTAAAATTATTTCTAGAGTTCTTCATGATCATAATCTTAAATACCATTCTATATAAGGTTATAAGATCCAAATAGTTATATATCATATTAAAATGATAGAGAATAAATAATAACAAAAGTATAACAACTAATTTTTTTTCACTCTTATTATGTTTTCTAAGTTTGCCACGATACTTTAAGGTTTACATAACTTCTCACCACCCAAACATTTACTTATAACTATAAGTTTATATATATACATGATATATGGTTTTTAAGAGTATAACAAAATATAAAGACACATTCATGACACCCTCCATATGTCTAAGTTAATAATGCTTTAAAATTTGATAATTTAAAACATCACAAAATAATATCCATGAAATAAAAATATCTCACAAAGTTGTACTGCACCTGTTGGTATTAGCTATATTTAGATTTATCATATTACACCTCTTAGCATGAGCTATATTTAAATTTATCATAGGAGGTTGTCTCAACAAAATTTACCCCTATATTACTTCGTAATAAATCTCAATACATATTTATATCATCAATTGATAAAACAAGTTATAAAACTATATAAATAATGGTTATACACTTATGTTTTATCGAATTTACTAAAGCCACATAGTCCATTAACCTTACAAAAATAATCAATACGTTTATCATGTTTATAAATCCATACTATCAAGTGTACTACGTATCTTTACCAAAATATTACCAATAACGTTACTAAAGTCTTATCATGGATTCATAATCTTTAGGTGACAATTACATGATAAATTATAACCTGATAAATCCAGGTGGCATATTCGGCCGCAATTCTTTTATCCATCTTTTGGCACTTAACAAGGAATAAGAAATCATAAAAATATTATAAAATATTTATTTAGTATGCTTATGGGATTATGTGTCCTTAAAGGCTATAATTAATAAAGGAGGTGGTTTGAATAGGGGATCTAAAGCATCCAACCAAATTTCATTGATATGTTTAAAACCAAACCCAAAGCTTTACCAGTATCTTCATATCATGTGTCATGATGGATGTCTAAAACTAAGATGCTCTAAAATATTTTTCATATATATATTTTATATTTTTGTGTAAGTTAAAATGGAAAAGATTGTTGAAAATACCATAGCATATATATAGAACGTTTGATTAAAATATCTTCCAAACAAAGTATAAACCAAAGAGAGAATATTTTGATGTAGGTGATGGGTATAGAGTTATATCTATCCTTAAAACCAAATTCATAACTCTACTAATGTCCTCATATCATGTGACATG
Source organism: Torreya grandis (assembly GCA_037957365.1). Lineage (NCBI taxonomy): Eukaryota > Viridiplantae > Streptophyta > Pinopsida > Cupressales > Taxaceae > Torreya > Torreya grandis. Next base: position 2,573,119 of record JARHVA010001477.1, read on the forward strand.
ATGGATGCCTAAACCCAAGATACTCTAAAATATTTTGTCCATGTATATTTTATATTTTTGTGAATATTAAAATGGAAAAGATTGTTTAAAATACCATGACATATTATATCTAGAAGGTTTAATTAAAATATCTTCCAAAGAGTATAAACCAATGAGATAATATTTTGATGTGGATGCATGTGTGTAGGGGTTAAATTTTTAAAGATGTGTATCCATTTTAAAGGATGTGGTAAAGTGACATTGAGGACATAGCCATGATAGTAAACAATTGTCATTTTTTTAGAATTGAATAAAAATCTGCGTTTTCAATGTTTTAATTATAATCATATAATTATAATGCTATCGTCATCCACTACCAATATTATATTAACACTTTACCATGTCACATATATAAATAAACGTGAATACATTTTTATAATTTTATTATTGGAATGCTTGAGGATATCATATATTACAAATAATAATAATACATGAAGGTTATATATTAAGGCATCCAGTTGGTATTCATAGCTCAAACTCTATGCCAAAGGAAAAGACCCAGCTCAAAACATAATAAGGAACAAAAAAAAATTGGACTAAGCATGAAACTTAAAAAAAACACCAATATTAGGCACAAGTAGCAACACCCAAGGAAGGGGGTGAAGGATCATCCTTTGGAGGCAGAGTCACCCAAGCAGAAGGCTCTATAAAAGGAGGATCTAGGTGCACCTAGCCATCTAAGGTATTTGTGGTCATATCAATAGCCTAGCCATCAATAGGTTGCATTTGAGTATCAGTTCCCATAGGAGAGACTCTACAAGAGGGATTTATGTCGCATTTACCATGTGGTAACAGAGAGCCCCACCCTCCTGGGTGAAAGTGAGGGTAGAAGTGAATGTGACTTAATGAATGACTTCTAAACCTTTTGGGAGGTGGTGGAGGTTGTCCCTAAGGTGGTCCATTTGGTGGCACATCGTTGATAGTTCAAGGGGCACTCCCCTAAAGGTGGTGAACTTCTATTGTAACCTTATCTATTTTGGGTTGAACCTACATACATGCCAAAGATATAACAAAGACCTTATCATTAAGTGTAAAATCACAAGAGCAAGCATCATTGTTAAAAATAACATTATTTTGAGCCTTCTATAATTGGAAAAGAATGATGGATCTGAAAAACTTCTAAAGAAAAGAAATAGAAGTGGTCTAGTTGGTTGGGCCCCTAGAAGATCAAGTTGCCAAGAAAAGGGCATGGGTTGATAAGGCTAAAATAGGCTATGGATCCATTTCTAAGTAGACATGCATATGGGAAGAACTAAAATAAGTTTTTGAAAGACTCTATCTGATGGCATGCATGACACTTGGCTAGAGTAATGATCATGTTAGAGAGCCATTCCTTGAGTGGGAAACCTCGGTAGACAAGGCACCATATAAAGTATGTGATCTTATGTTTGATCTCGACATGCCAAATTATATCAAGTATAGAAAGCCAAGCTTTAGGATAGGATTGAAGTCCCCAACACCTATTGAGCTTTTAGATATCATGAGAGAAGGGGCTCATACTTGATATAGAAGGCCTAGAGAATAATTATTTAAATGGGTGTCACAATTCCAATGTCAGTCTTTCCATCAAGCTCAAGGAGGATACAATCCAATCTTATGAAGCATAACTTATGAAATTATATCTTGAATACAAAGCACATAATGTAAGTCTCCATTATTCGATTGAATTTTAACTTTCAAGTTAGGCCAAGAAATCTAGTCCCTATTAGAAACCATATTATGAATGGTAAGGATACCTTTCCAAAAAATCCTAAGAGCTTTGATTCTTGGCAAGTCAGTTATCAAAACACTAATGCTTGTCATAATATGATCATTGAAAGATAAACCTATATGAAAACCATCCCAAATCCACTTCATGTGAGGTTTGACAGCTTCAAAGTCTTTCCATATGATTTTGTAAAAAAAGAGCCTTCATTTTTTACTTGAATTGTAGTGATGAGAGGGTAATGGAAACATATGTTATTCTAACTAGGCTTACCATAGGTCCCCCTAGAAGACATAAGATACCTTAGTAGGATTTTCTAAACGTCATTACCTTCAATTGCCTAAACCATTGATTTAGCACATAAAATTGCACTCTGCCTATAAAGGTTAACAATTCACATGCCTCCTATGTCTTGAGGGAGATAAAAAAGTATCCCAGGTAACACAATAAAATCCCTTAGCATGTTTATAATTATTCCAAAGAAAATCCTAGAGTATTTTGGCTAAATTGTCATAGTCTACTTTATAGGGAGCCCAACAAGAGGAATAATAAACATGGGTGGATGTCAGAATCTTGGTACAAATTTGAAACTTCCATGCTAAAGATAAAAATTTGGTGAATTTTATCTTCATCAAATAAATTTTTATGTTATTAATCATGTACACATAAATATTTAATAGTAGACATTATAGATGAAACTTTGAGATAAATAGTTTTGAATGTGTAATTACATCAAAAACACCCAAAATGTCACTCCACTAATTAAGATCTAGAGCCATTAGGATAAAATACAAATAAATGAATGAACATTCAAATCATAACTCTAATCCTAACGTTAATTTTTACAAACCAAGATTGAAAAATAAAAATACAAAAGGATTTGGATTAAGATTACCTTAGACTCAGATTTGCAGCATTATGATAACTTGATTCATGGATTTGGATGATAGCATGGACTAGTTGATCATGGATATGGCATTAGGATTTAATTTAGCTTGTTGCTAATTAGTTTGGTCATAGAGGATTGTTTTGTATAAATAAGCTAAGGAGGGAATATCTATGGCTCAAATTCAAAGTTGAGCCATAAGGATCAAGGGTGGAGGAATTTCTAAGGAATTAAAAATTCTTTGGAAACCTCTAGAATAGAGGCTTATAGAGAGTAGGTGTCAAGTTAAAGAGGATTATATGATATTATTAGGGACTAATTAAGATTATATAGGGGATTACATAGGAATTAGGTGGGTGATTAGGGATTAGGAGTGTAGGAGAGCCTAGGAGTAGGCTAGTGTAGGTGGGTAGGTGGGTGATGGGAATTTTAAATTCCAAAATAATGGATAAGAGAGATTGGGATGGGATAAGACATGATTTAGGAGGATTAATTTATTAGTGTGGTATAACTAAGGTTAGTGAATGAAGAAATTATGAGGGGGATATTGGATAAATGACTAGGATTAGGATAAAGGGGATAAATTAATGGGATTAATTAGAATAATTAAGGTGAATAGAATTTAGTGTATAAATTTTTACCCTCTTTGAAATGGCATTGCGAGTGAATGAAGTGGAAGGAGTAATGGTATTTCAAAGAAAAACCATTTCATGGATGAATGTTAATAAATGATGTTAGTGGATATGATGCCCCCTCAAGAGGACATGCAGGGAAGAATGAGACAGATGGATACTCAAAAGAGGAAATGAAGGGTAGGATGTGATGAATATATAAGGGGATGTGATGCAATATGTTATGATAGATGATGAAGAAGATGAATTCGACTTGAGCAATGAGCTATAGATTGATGATGCCCCTAGAAAAGACATATACACAGGGAGTAAGAATGATTGGATTATGGTTGTAAACACATCCCAATATGGAATCAACTATAACATGGTGATGATAAGACAAAAGGCCAAAAGCTTTCAATGTATCCCAAGCAAGGATGTAGACAAGGGAGAGATATGAACCGAGATAAGACTAATTTGATACGATTAATGATTAGTTTACCTCAAAATTGAATTAAATTAATATGATGAAAGTGATGATAGATAATAAATGATATGATAAAGTGACCAAAAAGCAAAGGAGAATAATTAGAATGCATTACATCAAATGAATGAGCCACAATAGGATTAGTAGTGATGATGCCCCTAGAAAGGACACATGTAAGGGATTGATAAAAGATAAATTAACCAATTAGTGATGATGGATGACTAATGGAGGAAAATATGTGTTGTGATTTATTGGGCCCAATTGATAGGTGTGGGAAATTGATGAAAAAGAGTAGGGAAATGTTTGTGGGGAAGGTGATTGATCAATAGATTAATTGATGAATTATTGATATTAGAGATAAATGATTAGAATGATACAATATTTTAGGATGATGAGAGACAAAAGAGATGTGATTATAAATGATGGTGGAAGAGGAGAGAGTGATCCTCAGGCACACCATGTGATTGAGTGTCGCCTACATAGTCTAAAAAGACCTCAGGCCAATGTAGTTCAGACTCAGGGATAAATGATAATTGATGGAGTAGAAGATGATGGTGATGACTATGATTAGTGATTAGAAGATGATGTTAGTGATTAGAGGATATGACTCAGATGAGGATAAAATGTTGGATGTTAGTCAAATAGGTCACGAGGATTAGATTAGTGGTGGGAATAAGGATGATTAGATGATTGAATATATGATAAGGGTGTAGGTCATCAAGAAATCATAGATGTCATAAGGTTCATCATAGTCTAAGAAATCTGATGTAAATATAGCACTAGGTATTATGCCCCAAGATGTAAGTATGGCTAAGAGGAAGTTATGCCATAGTGCATGGGCAAATAGTGAATTCAACATCACTGAGGGAACTTATAAGCATTATTGTAGATTTGGTGACCTCATATCATCATCGTTCATTTCTCAATAGACATAAAGAGACACGAAACAAGACATAGATGAACTTAAAATAAGTAGATATATACAAGATAAAAGACATACAATCAATTCAAACAACAAATAAGTAACACACACAAGTATCAACATGCAATGTCATGGTGTCTTATCTAATGGCCTAGATTAGGGACATCAAGATGGTTGATTAGGTGATGATTTGGACTAAGTTGGTCTTGATGATGATGTTTGATGTTGGATTGAGGATAGGACAAATTATGGACTTGGAATAGAATAGGGACTGGGATTAGGATAAGGATATGGATGCAATTATTAGGATAAGATGATACTATGGACTAGACATAATACAAGGTAGGATGTCATGGACAAATTAAGACATATGACAAGATGACAAATGACAAGATCACTTACTTTTTGGGATTTTATGGATTTCATAATTTTTAGGATTTTTTTTGATATGTACACTATACAAATGGGGCTACTATCAAAGCGAATAACAAGCCTAGTAACCAAGATAAGGACAAATGGAATAATGGATGATGTAAAAAAAGGATGAGGGTGATAATAAAAGGAAATGAGGACCAAGGAAGAATATACTAGGGATTGAAAATAACCACATTGTAAAGGAATGAGAGATTTAGTTACTCGGGTGTCCATTGGATGATATGACAAGATGATTCCAAAACATTTCTCAAGGAACCTTCCACTCCCTTACGAAGGTCAATATGGGAAGGAATGATAGACCAAAGAGGGATAATGGATAGATGGACATGATGGAAAAAAAAATTGGACCATGACATGGATGGGGTTGACAAGGAACATGAAATGGATGGATTTTTCCCTCAAGTGTTGAGGTACAATGCAGATAATAGATTATTTTACCATGATGTCAAAAACCATTTTTCACCATGGTACTTTCCCAAGGCACCAGTAAACTAGTTTTCACCATTAGATGAATGATTTTTTATTTTATTTTATTTTTTACTTTTTTTTAAGATGTCATCCCGATTTATTGGATATGGGTATGAGATTCAAGATAAAGACACTTTCATTCTCTTTATCCAACACCTATTCTAGAGATATGTGATTCTAGGACCATGTTGTTTCCACTAGATGTATTAATGTCCTTATGACCTGTATCGATTCTTGATTTGTACCCCTCCAAATATCTAGACCATGTGTCTTTGTTATCCCTATGAGAGACAATGTTGCTCGAGTGGGTGATGTGAGGTATGAATTCGAATAGATGTTGATGTTAATGGGGGTGTATGGAACTTGAATTGAGGATAAGATCATGATAGGATGTTGTGATGGGTGATGGAGTATTAGGACTAGTAGTCATACACATCATTGGAGATGTTGAGCATTCCTCATTTGATTGGTGCCATGTGACAAAATAATTTAATAGATATAAGACATTTTGACCTTGTAGTTCATATTTGATCTAATTATTTGAAGGATTATTAGTCATATTGATAGTGCTTCTAACATTATTTTGATTTTTTTATTGGATTTGACTTTTACTACCCCCTAATGCTTGATTTTGGGCTTCACCAGAGGAGATTGATTTTTGACTTTAATGATCCCCTAGTGCTTGACATCGGGCTTCATTATAGAAAGATACTCTTGGATTAGGTTGATAATTTGAATTCTCTTAATTTTGACTTATTGGATCAAAGATGGTTTGATTATCATGTATATATTTTTGAATATGGTCTTGGACCTTTATATTTGTGGCACAGGTTATATTACTCAGGGAAGAGGCCAATGATGTATGTTCCTATTAATCCTTATAGAGGGAGGTGATTAGATGATCATTGACAAGAAGAAAAGGATCTATTATGGATTAAGGTGATGGAGATGATATGATGAGGTCAGTGAGTGGTGATGGGGTAGCATTATCTTCACAAGGGTTCCTAAGAGACCTAGTCTTAACATCAGATAAGATCTCCTCAAGATCAACAAAATGATCACCAAGACTATCTAAAAGATACGCATCCAATGTAGGATCAGATTCACTCTGTCTATCTTATATAGATAAATATTTCAAGAACTCTTTTATAACTTCATCATCTTAATTTTGATCAAATGATATGCCTAGTGATTGAATATCATCCAAATTAGAAGCATCTTCAAAAAGGCATACATAGTCATCATATATTATAACATCTATTATGGATGATGTTTTTGATGATTAATTTCATTCATATATTGGTATTGAACATGATCCTAATGCAAATTACACTTGTATTAGCTCTAATGTTGACTTTGATGTATAGGATGTAATATTACTAGTATAAGATTTATTATCCACAATTGACCTCTCAACACAAGGTTTTTGATATGGTATATGAGGGGGAGATGATGGAGTAAGAATGGATTCACCAAAGATAGGCCCATGGATGAAATACTTATGAGAAAATGGAGGACTAGGCTCATGGGGAATAGACTCATTTTCAATGGATGATTTATCAAAGATGGGGGGACCATGGAAGATGGATGTGGTATCTTGACCTTAGCTTAGATAGGGGAGGGCTTGATCATGAGTGAAAGGGAATATTTCAATTTATCTTTTTGTTCATCCAAGGAGATAGACTCATATGATTCATTATTGAGTTTTATGTCACCACGATCGATGAAGTATTGGACATAGTCTTGAAAATTATGACATCGATTAATGGTACACCCCCAAGTTTGATGGTATACATAGTATTGGTTAGATTTATACTAAGAGGTCTTAGACTTGGTAGGATTAATATGTTGTATAGGTGGATATAACATCACATTATTAGTGACAAGTTGGTGGAAGAGGACTTCTAATGATATAGGAATAGAAGCATAAGGGTTCTCTTCACTTTATGACTTGGATGTAGAAGCATTAGACTTTAGATCAAATGGGTGTTGACATGATTAGGTAGGTAGACTAATAGTAGACAAGGTGGTTAGGATAGTATTCCATTTGCTATTAGAGAAATGGGTGGATGATTGGCTATGATTAGTAGATGGAGGATTAGAGTGGGACTCATGTGGATGGGTATAGATTAAAGGTAATATTAGGTGGATAGGATCGAAGTCTGTAAGATTTGGAGTGCTCATTTCAAGGAGACATGAAAATGGCATATCCCTATTTGAGATGAGGCATTTCTAGATCAAAGTATTGACAAAATTTATTTTGGATACCATGGATAAGGATGGGAGAAATTATGAATGAGGTGGTTCACTAGACCCAATAGGCAGGTATGGGGGATTAAATGAAAAGACTAAGGTATGACGATGGAATGTGTGGAATAAATTTGGACAAAGGTTTTATTGAGGAATTTTCTTGTTTTTGGTGTTGTTTCATTGATGTTGTCACTAATGTCAGTTTTATAATGGATGTCATTAATGTCAAGGTCAAAATTGATGTCATGCATGGTGAAGTGGTATGTGACAAGGAAGTCATATGACAAGAGATAATTTGAAGGAAACCTATTATCTCTCTATTGAGAGAGAATTTTAAGTCAATTTGTTAATTATTCTTAGGTTTATGACATGTTTTAAGTTCAATATCAAGATACAAGGTTAAGATCAAGATACAAGGTAAGCATATTATTGAGCACTAGTCTTGAGGAGCATTGTCATATCATGACCATGTGTATGAAGATGGTGGTCTAGTAAGATTTATACACATAGGTATGAGTGGGTTTTTAAGGATGACCAAGCATGAATATGAAATTTTAAAATAATCAAGAATGTTTCAAGGTAAATATTCAAGGGTAAGGTCTTAAGCCTAAGCATACAACCAAACTATTCTTAGACCCTGTTTGACCTAATGAAGAATCTTGAGGTGTTTTAAGGTCTATGAAGGATAAAAATTAGTGGTATATCATGTGATAATATTTTTGACACTTTTTAAACATGTGTATAAGGTATATGATCTTTTAAAATAGGTTTCAACGCCAGTTCATGGCTTATTCATTTGCATGAAGAGACCTAGTGAGAAGGCATAGGCTTGGTAACATGATGAGGTGAGAAGTATGAGGCTTGTGATAAGAATATTGTAAATTTGTGAGCATTGTATGAGTTTTTATGACATGAGTATGATGTGTTGAGAGTAGTGAAAGAGGTTTCAAGGTGTGCTCAAAGTGTAAGTGTGATTGTCAGTTCAAAGCCTAATGTGTAAAGAGAACTAGTGTGGCCTAATGAGGGGTCAAGTTTAGTTTCCAAGGTCATATAACTCATGAGATAATTTTCATATTTGTGAGAGGTTTTTTAAAGTTTATTGACCAAGTATGAGGTCAAATTTTGAAGGATAAATCATGAAAAGTGGGCCTTGAGGTCTCTTGAGTGTTAGAATAAGTTGTTACAAACCCAAGGACTTTTTCATGATTGTTGACACGTGTGACTACTTCAAGGTAAGCTGAGATATTAGGTAGAGATGTAAAAGGGTCCTAAAAATTATTTCCAAGCATTAGGATTTGGTTTTAGGGACAAATCTTTATGAACAAATGTTAAGAATAGAAACCAATCTAAAACCCTCATAGTGACTTGATATAGAAGACATTGATGGAAATGGCTCATAATGGATTGGATGACCTATTTTTATCATGGATTGGACTCTTCCAGGTACCTCTAGGTGGCATTGGTTTGTCCATTGAGTGAGTGGACCCCATAAAAAGTGCATGTTTCTCAAAAAATTAGTATAATAGACAAAGTTGACCAAGTCAATGAATGCAAATCATCAGAGGAGAAATTTTGAGAATTTTAATTAATTCCCATGGTGGTTTTTGAGTAGGTTACAGACCTCAAATATGTTAAACTATTCATGGAATTTGACTTGTTGCTAAAATGCCTAGTGAGGAAGACAGTGAGAAAAACTAGGCAGAAGTGAGAATGAGATTAGGGTTATGTTGCCATGGATTAGGGATGGATCTAGTTGCAATAGGTTTCTTTTTAGGAAATGTAACACATATTTATAATGGATATAAGTTTTTTATATGTGTGTGTATGTTATAAAGTTGCTCTCTAACTAACTTGTTTAACACAGCAAGGTCTGTATACAGTGAAGCCATGAGATTGGTCTGTAAGACTAATATTGCCATTGGACCTTATACTATATTTATTTCAAGATGTTATAAGAAATTATTGGGATTATATAAAACCTATTTAATTTCATAATAATTATTATATATGTGGTATAATTCATTGCTTTTATGAATGTGTTTTGAAGTCTTTGCCAGTTTTGAGTAATTTTCCAGCAGAGATAAGGATGAGGTGATTTACCTAAAATTGAAGAATATAATGCACATTAAGTTATTATTTAGGTATAATAGGTTAATTTTAATGTATTTTTATTCATGATAAATTCTTATGAAGGTTTTAAAATTCAAAAGTTCTTGACTAGTTTTTTAGGCATGTTTGTAGGTTTAAGTGAGCATATGGAAGTGGTTAGTTTGAGGTATTTTTCCCTATAATTTGAAGTCTAATGGACATGGTGATGAATATAAGGTCATAATATTTTTTAATAATTTTTTTTTAATATGATAATGTGTCAAATTTGAGTGTATGCTTTAGATATTCAAAGCAAACTTTATGGCAGTGAGAAGGCCTAATTGTGAGTAGGTCTAATGGTGTGGTTCAAAAGTGAAATGAGATAAATGGTGTTGGGGACATAAGGTGAGATTATCAGGGGTATAATTTAAGTGTGTGAAATTTTATCCATTTTTGTATACTCAAGGTGTTTAAATGTGGTCAAGGTGAAACATGTGCTTTGAGAAGGCCTAATTGCATTAGGTCTCTATTAGGCCTAATGGTGGTTTTGGTCTTTATGAGTAGTGTCAGACCTATGTGATGATTTTTTCCCATATTAAATGTGTTTTTTGATATATTATAATGGTGATCCAATTATGGAGGGGATTTTGGCTGACCAAGTTATGTGAAATCAAGAGTTAAGTATAAGAAGGTCTAATAGGCGTATTTTGACTAGTAAAATATATTGAGGGTACGAATGAATGAAATAGAAGTTTGGAAGCTAGGAAGAGGTATTTAAGAACATTATATATGGGTGTTTAATATTTCATGAAGTTATACTAGTGATATATAGATGATGAGCAAGGTCATATGACCTAAATCTGTCAAGAAGAGGTTAGTTGAGCGAAGAGGCCTAATAGGCTATTTGAGAGAGATAGAAAAGTGTGAAGAGAAAAAGAATGTGATCATCATAATTTGAGATAAATATGTGTCCAAAGGTGATAAAAGGTTCTAGGTTTCTGATTTGGTGTTGAGTCACCTAGGGGATTGATCCCTCCTTGCAAGTTGGTGTTTGTTAAAGGCCTAGTTGAGTTAGTGCTTGACAAGTGAGGGGTTGGTGCTCCTTATGGGGTTGGTGCCTCACTAAATATTTATTCATTACTTATATGAATATATTACAAGCTATGTTTTAGTGTTTTTTTATCCCCCATGAGGTTTTCCCACATATCTATTATGTTCATATGATGTATGCTTATGTGTATGATTGTTTATGCATTAGTTGATGTATGTCTTTGAATGAATGCTTCATGAATGATAAGTGAAATTGAATGATTGTTTTAAGGGAAATAATTAACCCCCACCCCACCCTCTCATTTTATTTGATTCCAATAGGTTTTATTTATTTTGGTCTCAAGTTTGACTAGATGTTTTACATGATGTAATATTTGATCAAGTAGACCAATTTAGGACATGAGCTATACCTTGATGATTGGGATTGGATATGACTGAGTGAGATATGACAATCTCTAATATTAGATGAGGGCCTAGACTGGCCTAAGATAATTATTTTAGCTAAGATTGATAGCATGAATTCTAGCTCAAGACTAACATGATCAACTCAAATAGGATGAGATGATTTGATTTACAAGATTGTGATTATGATTCAAACTTGAATAGACACAAGTAAGGAAATGATGAGGACCTTGATATGATAAGAGTTATTTGTCAATGTGGATGAGGACTAATATATGAATAAAAAATTGATGGGATGACTAGTATAGACAAGGGGATGATTTGGGTTATACTATGATTTAGACTAGGTTGACAAGGTGACTAGGTAGAACAAGATCAAGACAAATGATTGGTTATAGATAAAGTGTATCTAGGATAAGATGTGGATGACAAAACATGATTATGATATGTAGGTGAGGGGTGTATTAACAATGATTGGTGGATAAAACTAGACTAGGATAGGATTAAGATAAGAGGGTGATGGGAGATAGGATGAGATAAGTAAAAGGATGTATAAAGACAATATGTACAAGAGGATGTTGATAAAGATATACAGAATGTTATAATGATGAGGCAAGGATATATAAGATGATTATATGTGTAAAAAACATATATAGGTGTGTATAGGTTTGAGTATAGGCTGACTTGGCTCACAAATAGCACTAGTCTAGCATGACACACACCAAAACAAGTAGATCACAAACTTAAGACTAGTAAATTGATTAAGAGTGTAACCTGATGACTGCACCATCTAATAGTTTTATGGGTGAGTCTCTAGGCCAATGACCCATTAAGGAATATCCCAAACCCTCTCAACCCCATTTTCACATGAAAATCACTTGGGAGTTGATATTGACTATGTTAGTAAGTCACCTATATGGTTGTAAGGTCTTAATGTTAAGCTGAATGGGTTCTCTATGGGTGTCTCTGATATATGCTAGGTATGGTGGGGCCTAAGTCCATGTAGGGTGTTGTCTAATGCCTACTTCAAATAATGAACTCTTCCCCTTCATGGATGAATTATATGGGGTTAACAACTTAGCTTAATGATACATGTCCCTGATATATATATATATATTCTCCATTAGAATACAGAGTGTGGATTAGTGTGTAGTGGTGAAATCCATAGTTACTATCCCCCTAAGGTTATGACAAGTGTGTGGGTGTCAATTCCACATTAGGTTGCCCCTATAAAATAAAATGGGAGGGTTTGTGGGTAGTTTTTGATCCTCTGAGGATCACTATAAGGATGAAAGGAGGAGAGCATACACCACCATAGCCCTCAATTGATAAATAGGTAGGTCAAAAAGAGATTAATTAACTGATTAATTATATGTGAAATATATACAAGATGTAAGAATATACAACATGATTTAAACAAAGTGATTAAAATGATTAATAGTCTTAAACAAAAATAATTTTTAAGATGCTAAAATGTCTTTGATATGTGTCCTACAAGACAATGATTAGTAGTTTGATTTGGCACTCTTGAGGGCTAACCTGCAAGACAAGATGTTGTATAAAAATATGACCTTCAAAAGAAGATGTTAGCAAGTCAAGATAACCACTATATTTACCCTTGTAAAAACATAGTGTAAGTCCAATAAGCCTTAATAAAAACCACTAAAAATTTGTGATTTGGATCTATAATGTTTTAAGGTGATGGGGACACGACACGAGGGTCTGGGGGTGGTAGCCCCTAGAGAGGTTAAAGGGCAAGGGCCCTTGTGGGGTTAAGGGGAAGTGCCCCTTATAGGGTCAATAGGTAGATCCCCTTATAGGTTTCAGGGGTAATGCCCCAGGTGCACTCCTTGTTGTAGTATAAGGTAGGGTTGAGGGGCAATACCCCTGATGTTAAAGGTAATTTGGGCCTTACGAGAGGCTTGGAATGACCTAAAATTCACTAAAAATGACTCAAAAAATGCACTCAAAAAGACAATTTTGAAGGCAAAATGAAGAGAAAAATCACAACTTTAGAGTATAAAATTATAGATACATAATCAAACTAATGCAATACCATAACCATAAAGTACAATATCATGATTGCAAAGTGATGATTTTATAGAAAGTGGCTAACCACTAGTAGTTATCATGCATTTTCATACAAAATTGTAAATAGCTAGGCAATATCATGATTTTTATAACAAAACCATGATTTTAAAATTAGTAATATTACAATAGAGAGATAAACAACAGATTTTGGACTTACAATTATTCACAGAACCAAAATGACTAAAATTTAAGATGATGTTGATATTTATAAAATGATAGAATTTATGAACAAGGCCTAGTAAGGCTAATAATAGATATTACTTTTATGGTATTGTGGTTTTGAAATAGGTGGTTGAGAGGGGGTTTTACAGTGTTTATGTGTTTTAGCCTCCCCCGCTTCTTACATAGACACAGATAGATTTGAATGTTAGATAGACAAGAGGATTAGTAGTTTTTAGACAAAAAGGTAGAATTAGTACTTTTAGAGTAATACAATGATTTGAATGACAATATCATGATTCATGAATTTATGGTATTACAAAAAATTAAAAACATGTCAAAAGGTAAATGGTTAGTAGTTAAGACAATATCACTTAATTTCAGGTAAAATCATGATGTTATACACAAAATCATGACTTGCAAAGTCATGATTTTGTGGAAATATGTAAAATTTATTAGCCACTAATGGTTAAGATTTGGCAGTCAATGGTTTTGCAAAGAAAAAACACAATTCACCTGGGCATGATAATTTGGTAAAATTTGGCACTTGTTTCTTAACTAGTTAGCTCTACAAGCTACCAAAACACATCTAGGATGAAAATAGGTTAAATGGGGAAGGGAGGTCCCATTGTGGTCACCAAAATGTAAATGAAATTTTGAGCTAAATGGTTTTGATTATGCAATTACATCAAAAATATCTAAAATATCACTCTACTAATTAATATCTAGAGACATTAAGATAAAATGCAAATTGATGAATGAAAATTCAAAGCAGCACTCTAATCCTAAAGTTAATTTCTCCAAACCAAGATTGAACAATAAAAAGACAAAATGATTTAGATTAATATTACCTTAGACTCATATTTATAGCATTATGATAGTTTGATTCATGGATTTGCATGATAACATGGACTAGTTGATCATGGATATGGCATGAGGATTGAAGTTAGCTTGTTGATAATTAACTTGTCCATGGAGGAGTGCCTTGTGTAAATAATCCAAGGAGAGAAGATCTATGCCTCACATTCAAATTTGAACCATGAAGAACAAGGGTGGAGGAATTTCCAAGAAATTAAAAATTCCTTGGAAACCTCTAGAATAGAGGCTTCTAGAGAGGAGGGGTCAAGTTGGAGAGGATTCTAAAATCCTCTTAGGGACTAATTAAGATTAGGTAAGGGATAATATAAGAATTAGGTGGGCTATTAGGGACTAGGGTTGTAGGATAGTTTAGGAGTAAGCTATTGTATGTGGGTAGGTGGGTCATGGGAATTTTAAATTCCTAAATAATGGATAAGAGAGATTGGGATGAGATAAGGCATGATTTAAGAAGATTGATTGATTGGTGGGGTAGAAATAAGGTTAGTGAATGAATAAATAATGAAGCAAGATATTAGATAAATGACTAGGATTATGATAAAGGAGATAAATTAGTGGGATTAATTAGAATAATTAAGGCGAGCATAATTTAGTGCATACAAACGTAAATAAATTTTTAATCATTTCTTATTGTATTTTTATTTTATGTGCATGAATGTGAGGATTCCATGCATATATAATTCCATTGAAATAGTTTTGGACAACTTTAATTTTTTTTTATAGTCTAAAGTGTCCATATTTGGTGCTTCATCTAACCATGAGAATCCATACACACATGAAGACCCTCTAAGACTCCAATTATATCTAAACCAAAAATATTTTATCTTCAAAAAAAATTGTAGTATCTATTTTTAAAATAATGTATTTTAAATGTGCATATAATAAGCAACTATATTAACTATAGATATAATGTTATATTTAACTACAATTAGAAAATATGTATGATATATTTAATTACAAGTACATAATTATAACTAATATATTATGTAGTTTGTATAAACTTTAGCATGCCTAAATTTTGAGTTTTATTTATTTATTAGATGTAAAATCTATCCAAACTATTTAAATATAAAATAACAAATTGAAAATCACATGGTGGATTGATATAATTAGTGAATAACTAATTAAGTTAAAAAAAGATAAATAGTAATTAGATTCAATGTTGCATCAAATTAATTAACTCATTTCATCAAATTAGAACACAAACCATCTTATTTACTTTAAGTGTAGCGGATATGTATTGGTTCTACCTCCATCAATGATGTCAATAACTCCACACAAAGCAAAAATATGATGATGAAAAACATAATTGACCATCCACATATAGTCACTTATTATATGCGCATTTTAAATATAATGTTTTGAAAAGAGATACTACAAAATTTTATGTAGATAAAAAATTATGGTGTAGATATGAATGACAACATAGAGTCACATGTGTGTGGTTTATTATGGCTAGATAGAGCACTAAATATAAATTCTTTATACTGGAAAAATAAAGAACAATTTAATGTTTTCCAAAACCATTATACATGCATGGAATTCTCAGGTTGATGCACATCAAAGAAACAAACAAGTAATAAATGATTAAAATTTAATTTTATTAATTATTAAATACTTATGTGTATAGGAATAATAACATAAAAAAAAATTAT
Organism: Torreya grandis; assembly: GCA_037957365.1. Taxonomy (NCBI): domain Eukaryota; kingdom Viridiplantae; phylum Streptophyta; class Pinopsida; order Cupressales; family Taxaceae; genus Torreya; species Torreya grandis. The sequence continues at coordinate 2,589,243 of JARHVA010001477.1, forward strand.
GCATGTGAAATTCCCCTTTGTCTTTACATTTCGATGGATAAAAATTATACATAGAGGTGGAGATAGGACATAAAAAATATGATCAAAAAATATATGATGACTATGTCAACACTCATAAGTGTTGTGTGTTATGATCATGACGTGAAAATGTAGATTGGAAACAATTTCTTTGCAAACATGTCATTATAAACATATCAAATAATATTTCAAAAACATATCAAAAAATGTTGATGTGACTTGAAAATGATGAAAACCATAAATAACCTCCTATACTAGTATATTTACATCTGTTAACCTAAAGAATTTTTGAATGAGATATATGGGAAATGGAGACACACTAATGGAGTGCATTAGATTATTTGTATTGTTCAATGTTGGGCATAAAGTATTTAAACTAGTATTGAAATAGAATTATGAAAATGAAAGACATGGAAAATCAATAATTGATGGGTACATTGATAGGCCTCACCTAATGGAACATGTACCACTCATTATGACCTAAAATATTGCATGAAAAATAACAAAAAAATTTAGGATAAAAGTGAAAACAATGAAAAACATGTACTATTGTGAGGGTATGGCCTAGGTTTTGTAACATCCCAAAATAAGATAGTCAATAATTTTTGAACTTTTCTTGATCAAAGTCACTATTGTAAAAATAATTTCATGATATTGAAAGATACATTAGCATTGAGGATGATACGATAAAATCCAATTTTGATCAATTTCAATATAATCCTTGATATACAATTTAGGTTATTGAAACAAATAATGAATTATATAGAGAAATAAAGGATGAAAATGAGGATATTATCCAACAAAACTAAACTAAACGTGATTCGGAGAACATATTGATCCTACACCAACAATAATTTATGCATGTTGTTAAGACTGATATGTTGGGTCAAAGGGAAATTTATAGGCAAGAACATTAGAATGTAGATAACCTAGGTACTAACAAACTGAAAAACTATTAAATTCAATAGCATGAAAAATAAAACAGCTTACTTTATATGGAAGAAATGGAGTCTAATTTCTATTGTGAAAGTCTCAATGAGAAAAAAAATATAGCATGTGATATAAATATTAGACATTATAACCAAGGATATATTATGCCTCCATTACATATTGATAGGACCTAGGTTCCCCAAAGCTTTGACACAACTTGTCAGATTTAAGAGCACGTATGATTACCTTTGTATAAGCAACTTAAACATGCAGAATTATACCAGAAGTACAAGTAACTAGAAATAGAAACAACACAGAATATGAGAGGCAACACACAATTGTATTCAACTGATTCCAGAAGGAGATACAATGAAGAAAATCACACTTTCTTCTCACACCTCTCAGATGTATAGATCTCTTTCCCTCAAGAGTTATCTTCTCTCAATACAAGTCACAACAAACAACTCAAGCACAGAGTTGTTGTTCACCTCAACTAGTTAGTATCAGTACTACCAATACAACTGAGTACGAACCGGTACTCCAAGTAGATCTTCCCTAATATTGCTCCTTGATGTGTTGTTATCACCTTGGATCTTGCTACCCCGTAGATCTCCTTTTGACCCTCGCACACACACACACCCTTGCAGATCAACCAACCTTACTTACCCATGTAGATCTCCACCCTGATCTTACATACCTGGAAGAACCCCTGTGATTCTACCAATGGAAGAACCCTTCTAGTTCTACACTTTACAATATAGCCCATGAGTCTATTTTATAGATCCCATGCATATAATAATTAGATAAGTGGCTCAAGACTCAAACTAGTCTTTAACATGCAAACAACCCATTCAACTAACTGACTATTTGTCAATAACCAATTATGGAACCGCACAGGTGACTGACATCAGTCCCTATCTGACTAGAGGATGACCGATGTCGGTTGACTCCTACCGATGTCGATTGCTTTCTGTCGACCCTTGCCTGACGTCGGTGTGGCCTACCGATGTCAGTGACTGTGACACTCAGCAACCCTGCATGTTTGCATTCAGGTGAAGCTTTTAGCTCCATAACCTAACAATCTCCCACTTGGAGATAAACAATTGCACCTATACCTATACTAGTACATTGTCTAATCTGTATCCTGGCTTGTATTCCTCTTCAAGCTCAATCTTGAAGACCAACCACCACACATCCTGTGGTGCAACCCCTATGTCTAAATTTCTCCATTCTCAGCTTACCTTCTTCTATCGTTGCTATACTCCCACTTAATTAGAAACCCTTAAGAGTGACCTGTAATTAAAAACCACTTAACACACTCTGGGACCAAGGTGTTAGTGAACCTTGCTCTGAGAACCTCCAACCTCACTCTAATACCAATTGATAAGACCTAGGTTCCCCAAAGCTCTAACACAACTTGTCAAATTTAAGAGCACATATGATTACCTTTGTATAAGCAACTTAAACATGCAAAATTATACCAGAAGTACAAGTAACTAGAAATAAAAATAGCACAGAATATGAGAAGCAACACATAATTGTATTCAACTCATTCCAGAAGGAAATACAATGAAGAAAATCACACTTTCTTCTCACACCTCTCAGATGTACAGATCTCTTTCCCTCAAGAGTTATTTTCTCTCAATATAGGTCACAATAAACAACTTAAGCACAGAGCTGTTGTTTACCTCAACTAGTCAGTATCAATACTACTAGTACAACTGAGTACAAACTGGTACTCCAAGTAGATCTTCCCTGATCTTGCTCCTTGATGTGTTGATGTCACCTTGGATCTTACTACCCCACAGATCTCCTTTTGACCCTCGCACACACACACCCTTGTAGATCAACTGACCTTACTTACCCATGTAGATCTCCACCCTGATCTTGCACACCTTGTAGATCAACCTAATCTTACATACCTAGAAGAACCCCTATGATTCCACCAATGGAAGAACTCTTCCGGTTCTACACTTTACAATACAGCCCATGAGTCTATTATATAGATCCCATGCATACAGTAATTAGACAAGTGACTCAAGACTCAAACTAGTCTTTAACATGCAAATAACCCATTCAACTAACTGACTATTCATCAACAACCAGTTCTAGAATCGTACAGGTGACTGACATCGGTCCCTGTCTGACTGGAGGATGACCGACATCGACTGAATCCTGCCGATGTCAGTTGCTTTCTGTCGACCCCTGCCCGATGTTGGTGTGGCCTGTCGACATCGGTGACTGTGACACTCAGCAACCCTCCATGTTTGCATCTGGGTGAAGCTTTTAGCTCCACAACCTAACACATATGATGATCTAAGGAATACTAGGAACATGCAAATCTTATCTTATTGGAGAGATTAACCTAGCACTTCTAGAGTTATCATAACCACAACGTTATCCCCTTCTACTACTTTGACTTGATTTTATCCATAGGCTTATAGTGAACATCATCCTTGTGTGATTATAAATCAATAATTCAAATTTAAAATTTTCATCATCCAATACTGAAATATTATTTTTTGATCCTTTAGTTTCAATATTTAGGGAAACATGTTGATTTGATGCATATAATTTTATCTGATTATGTTGATGTACATTTTTATTTGTTAAAAATAAATGCACATGTTCATTAAAATATTAATTTTAAAATATTTGAAGTGAATCATTGATTTTAGTCATAAAAAACTACCAATATTCAATGGTTGGAAAAATGTATCTTATATTTGTTAAAGTTTTTGAAAGCATTATTGTTTTTCACTTTGACCATGTTTTCTAAAAAAAATGTCTAGAATAATAACAGTTCTAAAGTTTTTACATAATAAATTTTCTTGTGTTGTTCTTGCATATGGATTTTTATCCATTACCTTAGGCAACTATCTCAAATCTTAAATGAAAATCATAGATCTTTCACAAAATCACATATCAACATTTTATATAAATGCTTGCCATGGTTGAGAATCTACATTTTGAAGCATCTTTTGACCTATAAAGCTCATTTCATCGATCAAAACATACCAAACATGTTTGATTTATTATTTAAATCTCGTTAGCCGTATTCATTTTAGTTTTTCAAAATTTCAAACAAGCATTCATAAGGTTGTATGTATTATTAACACACCAATATTAAATGTTACAAATTTAGTTGGAGCAAGTAGTAGAAGGGGACAATGTTGTGGTTGTGATAACTATAAGTGCTAGATTAATCAATCCAATAAGATAATATTTTCCTATTCCTATCATTCCTTGGATTATCCTATGCAATGGAGGTGTATTTTATCATTGATTATATTATCTAATAATAATATCAAATGATATTTTTTGTTTCTCACTAAGGATTTTATAACAAAAATTATGATCCATTTCTTCATAAGAAAGTATTCCATTTTATTTTGCCATGTTTATGAATTTAAGAGTTTTTTAGTTTTTTCTTCACCTAGGGTGGATGCATTCCAAGGTGATTTCTTATAAATATCCCTGTAAACGAACATATCAATCTCCAAAACATGCAGAAATTGTTGTTAGTGTAGACTAGATATGACCTTTCAATCATGTCCAGTTGTGTTTTGTTGGATAGTATCCTCATTATCATTCTCTATTTCATGTTGAATGTCATTATTTGTTTTAATAACATTTTATGTATTCCAAGGATATATTTAAATTGACTGAAATTAGATTTTTTCATATCATCCTCAATGCAAATCACTATCTCAATATCATGAAATGCTTTGTATAATAGTAGTAACTAAAACAAACAAAGTACACAAATTATTTACTATCATGTTCTACGATGTTAAAAATCCTAGGCCATGCCCTCACAATATCACATGCATTTATCAATTTCCATTTTTCTCATCTACAAATTTTAGTATTATACTTAATATTTTGTATCCTTAATGAGTGGTACATGTTCCATTAGGTGAGATCTATCAATGTACTAAGTAATTTTTTATTTTCCATGTCTTTCATTTTCATCATCCTCTTTTAATAATGGATTAATCACTTTATGCCTAACATTCAATGATATAAATACTCTAATACACTCCATCAAAGGAAGTTATAGAAACACATGGAATGTATCCATTTCCCCTCTATCTCTTTCAAAAATTGTTTTGGTTAACATACATATCTACACTCATGTAGAAGGTTTTTCTAGTTTTCAACATTTGCTTGTCACATCAACATTTTTCATATGTTTCTAAAATTTTCTATACTTTTGCGACATACTTCACAATGTAGTTTATAACAACGTGTTTGGAATTAAATAGTTACTAATATCATTTGCATGTCAAGATTGCAACACAAAATGATTATGAGTGTTGGCACAATCATCATTTATTTTTGGTTCATATTTTCAATCTCATGTTTCCATGTCTACATATAGTTTAGCTCCATAAAGAAGCAAAGGCCATGGGGAATTTTGCCTACATAAGAGAATATTTTATGTTATTATTCTTGTACACATAAATATTTAATAACATATAAAATAAATTGTTAATCATTTATTACCTATATGTTTCTTTAATGTGCATTGGCCCAAGGATTCCATGCATGTATACTCCCATAAAAATAGTTTTGGGAAAATTTAAATTGTTCTTTATTTTGTAGTCTTAAGTGCTCATATTTGGTGTTGCATATAACCATAAGAAACCATGCACATGTGGAGACACTCTATGTTTCTATTCATATTTTCACTAGAAATATTTTATCTTCATAAAATTTATTAGTATCTCTTTACAAAAACTATATCTCAAATGTAAGTTAGTGCATAGTCACTTATTATATGCACACTTGAGATACAATGTTTTGAAAAGAGATACTAAAAACATTTATAAAGATATATGAATGAAAACATAGAGGATATTTTTATATGCATAGATTATTATGGTTAGATGGAGCACCATATATTGACACTTTAGACTTAAAAAATAAAGAATAAGTTAGTTACCATAACTATTTCGATGGAATTATACATGCATGGAATCCTTGGCTGATGCACATCAAAGAAACATACATGTAAGAAATGTTTAAAATTTTACTTTTATCTGATATTAAATATTTATGTGTATAAGACTAATAATATAAAATCATCTTTGATGTAGATAAAATTCCCCTTGGCCTTTGCATCTTGATGGATCAAAACAATACACATCTACATCGAGACATGAGATAAAAATTATGACATAAAAATAAATAACGATCATGTCAACACTCATAATCATTATATGTTATAATTATGATGTGAAAGTGTAGATTGGCAACCATTTATTTCCAAACATTTTTTTGTAAACTACATTTCAAAGTATGTCATAAAAATAAATAAAAGATGAGAAACATAACAAAAAAATTTGAAAACCCTAAACAATCTATCACACAAGTGTATAGATGTTTGTTCACCAAAATAATTTTTGAAATGCATATAAGGTAAATGTAGACATGACACATGTTTCTATAACTTCCTTTGATAGAGTGCAGTAGATTATTTTTATTATTAAATGTTGGGTGCAATATTTTTAAACCAATATTAAAAGAGGATGATACAAATGAAAGACAAAGAACATTAATAATTAATGGGTGCATCAGTAGACCTCACCTAATGGAACATGTACCACTCATTAAGGTCTTGAAATGTTGGATGCACAATTATAAAAGTCATGGAGGAGAAAGGTGGAAATAAAAAAACATGTGTTATTGTGAGGGTATGGCCCAGGTTTTGTAACATCCCAGAATAAGATAGTTAATAATTTATTGACTTTTGTTTTTCAGCAATACTATTATACAAACCATTTCGTGCTATTGAGATAGACATTGGAATTAAAGATGATATGATAAAATATAATTGGGGTCAATTTAAATATAATCTGTAGCATACAAAATAGGTTATAAAGAATGAAAATGAGGATACCATCCATCACAACACAATCGAACATGTGTGGTTTTTTCTAAGATTAATATCTTGGTTCAAAGGGATATTGATAGGCAAACAACTTGTAATGTATAAATCCTCAGTGAATAAAAAATAAAGAAGATATTAAATTCATATGTATGGAAAAATAAAATGGCTTACTTTCTATGGAATAAATGGAGTATAATTTTTGTTATGAAAGCATAAGTGACAAACAAAAAATAACATTTGATATAATTATTACGCATTATAATCAAGGAGAGACTACACCTCCATTGCATATGATAATTTAAGAAATGAAATGAACATGAAAATATTATCTTATTTGATGTATTAAACTTGAAATTTTAAAGTTATAAAAACCACAACATTATCCCTTTCTACTACTTTCTCCAACTAGAGTTACAACATTTAACATGGACATGTCAAGAACACATATAAAAAATAGATTTTGATATGATCATTACACATTATAATCAAAGAAAGACTACACCTCCATTGGATATGATCAATTAAGGAATGACATGAACATGAAAATCTTATATTATTGGAGGGATCAAACTTGCACTTCTAAAGTTAAAAACCATAATGTTTCCCCATTCTATTACTTACTCCAACTAGAGTTACAACATTTAATATTAGCACATTAAGAATACATAAAACCTAAAAAATGCCTATTTCAAATTTTGAAAAATTAGAAGGAATAAGGTTAATGATAATTCAATAAAAAATATGACATGAGATGAGCTTTATAGGTTAAAAGATGCTTCAAAATATAGATTCTTGACTATGTCAAGCATTTCTAGAAAATATTGATATGTGCTTTGGTGGAAGATCTATGAATTTTTTGAGAAATTTGGGATAGTTTGCATCAGTAATGGATAAACCTCCATTTACAAACACAACATAAGAAAATTTATTATGGATAAACTTTTTAATTATTGTTACACTTGACAAGGTTTTCAGATAACAAGGTCAAAGTGAAGAACAATAATGGTTTTAGAAACTTCTAACAAATATAATAGACACCCATATAATCTTTGAATATTGATCGTTGTTGATGACTAGAATTGATGCTTCACTAGAAAAAATTGGAAATGAGGAGTTTAATGAACATGTACATTTATTTGCAACAAATGAAGATGTGTGTTAACATAATAAGATAAAATTATATGCACTAAATCAACTCACTACCCAAAGCATTACAACTAGAGGATGAAATAATAATGTTTCAAAATTGGATTATGAATAATTGGAAGCTAAATCATTGATTTATAATGGCATAAGGGTGATTACCACTACAAACATATGGATAGAATTAAGGCTTATCAATAGTGCACTTGGTTATGTTTGAAGCATTGTCTACAAATCATGATTAACACCCCTTAAACGACCTCCATATGCAATGGTTTGATTAAATAATGATATATTTATTCTTTCTATTGATGTAATTCCAACTAAAATTTCAATGACCCTTATAGAAATGGGTCACGTATGTCAATTACCTTTGAAATTGGTGTGGGATTGATATTGCATAAATCACAGGGGTTAACGCTTAACAAAGCCACAACTGATATAAGACTTACAGAAATATAGTTTAAACTTTGATTTTATATCACATGTAAAGGCATTACATAGATTGAGGTTCTCACTGCCTTTCACATATGACAGTTTGAGAGATTAAAGAGTGGAAAATGAGTGGAGAGGAAAAAATAGGAAGAATAAAGACTTTAGTGATTAGAAGATCAAATAAATAAAATTTGAATATCATAGACTTATTCTTATACTAAAAAATATATGATATATGTATATTCATGGTTTACTAATATTAGTAAGTAAAGGTATGTGTTTTTTAAATCCATCATTTCCTTTATCTTATTTATTGTTCATTGCATTTTACTCTCTAGTTTAAATTTCAATAATTAAATAAATTAAATTAAAATGAACATAAAATTTATTTGTATTAAATTTATTTTCATGAACAACAAATATTTACTTGAACTTATGTGGCAATGAATCTTATTTAAATCTATATAAAATATGCCAATAGATAGCATTCTCGAGGAGCCTATGCCACTTATGTCATAAATAAAATATATAGGTGCCTTGAATATGATATCTCTTGACATATTTTACATATATTTATCTAAGTTGTCTATGTCAGTTTATATATATTAGCAATAAATTTCATGGCCACAACTCTAACTATTTAAATCCATGTTTTCTTATAGAAAACCTAAACATAAGTTGGATGTTAATTTATATATAATTTTTTGCTTGTAATAAAATATAATAATTATATATTTTATTTTTAGTTAAATATAATATTATATATATATATATATATATATATATATATATATATAAGATATTATATATTATATATTATATATTTTTATATTGTTTGGTTATATTTTACAACTAATAAATAAATAAAATAAAATATTATATTAGTAATAAATTTTATGGCCACAACCCTAAATTTTAAATTTGTGTTTTTTAATAAAAAAATTAAAGATATGTTGGTGGATGGTAATTTATATATAATTTTTTGCTTGTAGTTAAAAATTATATTATATATCTTTACAGCGATAAGTGGCATTCAGGGGGTAATTTTGTGTAATGGCATGAGTGTGTTAACATTTAATTATTTTAGAGATGACATTATTAAAAAAATTAATACCCACTTTTAATTTATTTATTATATTGAGAGGCATTTTATAATGGGAGAATAGGAAGGAGAGACCCTGATGTCGTGCCCATGTAAGGAAAAATAACCGATATATTTTTTAAATTCAATTTAATATTTTTTATTATGTCAGTTAAAAATCTAGGTTGAAGGGGCCCATACCCTTTACAATGAACAACTAAAAGATAAGAAATTCAAATCATCAGGATAAAAAGAGGCAAAAAGAGAAACCCAATGGTTACGCCCACCTTCCACCAAACAACCACTAACTATCAGTCGAAAAACCAAAAAGTAGCCAAAAATAAAATAGGAACCAACAAGCTATTCTGATTCAAAGTAAAAGACCAACTATTTGGTCTCATTACTATCACTTTTGATGTTTCTTCCCCTAGTTTGACTCCCAACAAAATCTTCCTTGCCATCATCCTATGTCTTCCTCTTAAGGTCAGAGGAATGAAACTCCTCTTTTTCTTCCTCAGGAACCCATGTGGCTTCCTCCTCTTTTCCATGTTGGTTGGATTTACCTTTTAGGGTATGATCTAGGTGAAATATACCTTCATTAGTTGTTGTCATATCCAGATAGAGGAATCCTTTGAGCTTGAACTCCTCAGTAATTTTGCCATATAGTAGTTTTTGGATCGCTATTTTTGTATACAATTTTTGGAGGGAGTTCTCAATATCTGCTTTGACATTAGACATAGAGACCCCTTTACCTCTAGTATCAAGTGGGTAGATGAGAGTAGGGATTCCCAAGCTAGGCTTGGGGTCCTCCTATACATTTTTAGCTAAATCTCCCAATCTTGCTCTTCCTATTCATCTCTCAAATCTGATTGAGTGTTATTCCCTTCCTAATCAAAATTATCCCTCTCACTATTAATGTTTATGGCCTTGGTGATGATCTTATATCATAGTGGTTCCCCATGCTTAATCAACAATAAGATTAGACCTTGATGAATTAAATCTACTGAAGGATTCTTTTTGAAATTTAACACCAAAATCTCCAAAGATTGTAGCAAGAAAAATAAGATGATAATTATATGACCTTTAAAGCGGTTTAGAATGATAAAGTGATGTGAAAATATAAAATTATGTTTACCCTCAAGGGTAATGTACCTCATAATTTGTAAACAAACCTCTGATCATTTCCTTGGAAACTCAACGCACATAAATCCCTTGTGAGACAAATACTTGGGTTTATGATTTTCCTTCTCTTTATTATAGAATATGTTTAGGAGTTCTTCCTTCCACCTCTTATCTTTTAATGTCATAAATTCATGGCATTTCATTCCTATAGTTTCACCAATGAGTTCCTTAGTAATATGAATCTTTAGGCCATCCATTCTCAATTGTAGTCTTTCCAACCGTGGACAAAATCCCTGGAGAGCACAGTATCATGCCTAACTAGACATTCCATAAATGGTGCTAGCCCACTCTGGACCATTTTTTCCAAACATACTCATTTTTATTTACATTAGCACAAGATATCAGCGTAAATCGATCTCTATCCCCACCCATTTTGTGAAACAAAAAATTGCTTCTACAGACTTTGAAAAATAAGCTCTTTGGGAAGGAGAAATGGCATTTATAGATATTAGAGCCACCTTTGGTAATATGATGAAAACTAAAGGCTCCTCAAATGTCCAATGTTGGTAATAATAGCCTTATATGTATATAAATCATTGAGGATGAACCATGATTTTATCATAATTAATTTGCTCATTATGACTTTGCATGATGTGTCCCTTCTCTAGCTCAACAATCTAGTTGACATCATCTGAATAATCTCTCTCATTCCTAGTGATATATTCATCTCTTAGAACTCTAATTTTTGTCATGCAATCAACACCCCTATTTCCTTCCCTATAGACATAACCTATGGAGACCCCTATGAAGCAGGTCAGCAAAACTTTTAGCATTGCTAATGATTGAAAAAATGTTCCAAGAGGGGGGAGAGAGGCCTTTTAAGAAGTTGATAATGTTCATCAAATCCCCCTCTATTTGGATGAACTCTAAGCTAAGATTGGCCACTAACTTAATACCCCAAAGCACCATGGTAGCTTCTGAGACATGGTTGGTTTGGATACCTAACGGACCTTCATAGGCCACTCTAATATTATGAAAGAATATATTATCACTCTTCCTACATGTTGGACCTAGGTTCCCTTTCCTTGCCCCATCAAAATTTAGCTTAATCCACAAGGGAGGAGGAAGTAACCAATTCACTTTAGACCTATCAATTTAATATAAACTATCATACCTATCTTAAATAAATCTATGTAAAAGGTGTCAAGAGATATCATTCTCGAGGTGCCTATTCTACTTATGTCACAAATCTAATATAAGATAGGTGCCTTGAGAATGATATCTCTCGACATCTTTTACATATATTTATCTAAGACATGTATGCTAGTATCAATTGTGCATTTTGTGTATTTATTTGATATATAATTTGAAGTTTTTAATCAAACTTAAAATGTATATTATATATTACATTAACTCATATAGAACTATAATACACATTATATTAAATTACCCAAAACTTTAATTTACATAATTTAATATTCTGAATCTAAATAGTTATTTAGTAATCATCAAAATGTATCATACGCATCACATAAAATGTCAAATAATGAATAAGTATATGATTTTTTTCATAATTACATGAAATTATTTTTCCTCTAAGAGTTTCAATCTCTCTTCCTCGGCTTTCCATTTGGAAAGTTATTTTTCATTTTTTAGATTTTCATAGCAGTCATATGTAAATGGAGGTAATATTCTTAATCCTTCAAAGGAATTTACATGGGATATATCCATAAATGTTAATCATGTTCTTTCTCTTTGACGTATATCAATTATGGCATTTGAAAGGGTCAAACCTTGTGATTTGTGTATTGTTAATGCCCAAGCCAACCATAAGGGTATTTGGGCTGTGTGTCCCCTTTGTATTGGTATAATTGGTATTTCATATGGATTTTCATCTTCAAAGGTATTCCCAAGTAATTTTCAAACTTGACCATAACATATGTTGGTGGTTTTGGTGGGGCACTCCTAGGTTTATAAATTATACTTCTGATATACCCTAGAGATCTATTTATAAGACCTACTTCTATCCAAAGATTGGAAGTTAATATGATCCTTGTATCAATAGAAATCTATAACTCCACATCAAGTTCATCATTTGTACTTCCCATTGTTGCATTGACACTTCATACTTTGGTTGCAATGCTACATGCAACTAGTTTTTTCAATGAATATAATTTTCTTTTATTGTGGTTACACACATTACCATTTATGAAAAATAAATGAATACAATTATCAAAATCTTCATTGGTGGCTCATCTATTCCAACATTTTTTCTAGTCATCAATAACTTCCATTCATCTATTGTCATATTTGTATCTCTCAAATTTGTGAGTAGCTGATGAAACCTTTGTTGGCCATCACTTTTTCCTTCATGTATAAATATCTTGTCCAAAGTAACAACTATTTTGAATTCTTCCCATAATAGTTTATCTCATCTGTTGCTATCATATGGTGGTTTATATCTAATAGGAGGAATCTGACCCAAATATCCAACCAAAATAATAGACATACCACCAAAACTCATGTTTGTATTTTTAGTAAATGCTTGATGGAGTCTAGAGTTTATGTTATGTAGCAAATTTTACCCAATGAAGCTTTTTTCATCAATCAATATGTATTCTATGTGGTGGATATCCTCTTATAAAATTGTAAGTCTTGTTCCTTCTAATTCAACAAAATCCATAATTGGGATTCAAAGTTGTGCATGGATAGTCGAGGCACAAATATTGAATGCTACAAATCTAGTTGGTGCAAGTAGTATAAGTGGAGATCACTCTAGGAATATTGTGTCTTGAAGAGCTCTATGAATGGCATCTATCAGATATTGTTTTATTTTTCATGTTATTCCTTGGACTATCATGTATAAGGGTGAAGTATTTTGACTTCCATGAAAATGTGTTGTAACCATATCAAGTTCTTTTTTTGTTTGGCACCCAAGTTTCATAATTCATCTCTAGTGTTATATCATCATCTATAATAAATATATTATCTTTCATGGTCCTTATGAATTTTATCACTTTATTTTTGTATTCTTCACCTCTATATTCATTATTACATATTTTTTGTATGTTCATATCTCTTCTTCCCAACATATCTATCTCACTCACTTTCATAACTTGGCCACATTGTAACTTGGATATGATTTCCCATTCATGTTACATTGTGTTTTATTGAACATGTGGATTATCCTCATCTTTAGTATCACTGTGACTTTCAACATCTTTTATAATTGTTCTTCTCTCCACATACCAATAATTATAATTGAATGAATCCCAATTTGATATTATTTCTTCATCATCAATTCAAATATCTCTTTGTATATCATGAAATGGCTTGTAAATTAATAACTCTGACCAATAGAAATCAATCCATTTATTTGATTCATGTGTAGGTATGAAGGAAAACCTTGGAAATGATCTCACTATAACTATAATACTCCTTGCCTCCTATTTGTTATCTTTTTTTTGCATTGGATTATATGTCCGAGATCTCATCACTTTAATAAGTGATGTGATTTCCATGGAAAAAAGCCTATTCTTGTATCCATCAATGAAAGAAATTGTATGTTCTTCATGATCATCTTATTCATTTTGTCTACAATTTTGAACACCTAATGTGAAACATTCAAGTTCACAAATACTCTACAAATCTCTACTAATGGAAGCTCCAACAACATGTGACATGTTTTTTGTGCTCCAATGTCTCTTTCAATAATTATCTCACTTAGAAGTATTCTATATGATTTTCCTATTAATTCATCAGGTTTTTAATTTTTTAAGCCACATCAACATTTGATGATACGTTTTATAACTCTTCTCTGCCTTTGCTACATACTTAGCAATGTATTTGACCATGGCATGTTTGGATATAACAGGTTTCCAATCTACATTTTCTCTCCATAGATATAGTATATAATGATTATGTGTATTGACTCTATCATCATTTCTTATAGGCTCAAACTTTTTATCACTTGTGTCTAAGTGTTCATATAATTTTTGTTCCATTAAGATTCAATGGCCACGGTGCACCATACCTAGAAGAAATAATAACTCAATTTTTAGCTATTTTACAAATATTATGTAAAAATTTTATACAGCTATTTATATGACTAAAAATATTACCTACAAACCATTTTTCCTATTTTCTTACGTAGTTAATCACCCTCTCTACACATTGTATGTCATTATACACAATTTATTAGCTCTTCATAATCGTGTTCCATATCCACCTATGTAAGTTGTCTTGTATTTTGAGGACATGGATGTTGCATAAAATTTTGACATGCCTAAAATTAATTATGTATAAAAAATTTTAGTTACACTGATAAATATAGATCTTTCATAAAACATAAGTTACCTGATGATTGATAAGATACCTGTATGTTTTATCGGTGTGGATCTTCCTGATAATTCCAAGCATAAACAATAGAATGGAAGTAATTCTCATCATTTTTTCATTTAAAATCATTTTTCCAATCAAGGTTATCCATATTCAGTGCTATGTCTAACCATATGAATCCATGCACATGTGGTGAACCTCTATGTTGCCATTCATATCTACACCAGTAATCTTTTATTTTCATTCCTTTTTGCAATATCTCCTTACAAAAAATTGAATGTCACAAGTGCATATAGTGTGCCACTATATGAGGATAATCATTAATATTATCTTCACCAATTTTTGGCTTCTCATGGATCTCTTGGTGGGGTTCCTGGCATTAGTGCATGTAGATCAAGCCAATACATGTCAATTGCACTCAATATGAATAAAATGGTAAGTGATACAATTTGATGAAACATGTCCATTATTTAACCATGAAATTTTTACCAATATGACCTTGTACTCCTTAATGAGGTTCCAAACTAAATCAAATGATCTGATATATGTGAGTGGGGTACATTATCCATATGTTCGTATTACTCAGTAATAGTGATTGGCATCTCTTGGAGGCTTTTTTTCATGAACATTGCACTTGAATTTTGTGCACAATGTCTCATGATCATGTTTATCATGTAATTTCTAAATTGTGGATGTTGACCAAAATGGTGATCTTTATATCGAAATATATGTTTAACAAATTCATGCAGATGTACTCATTTCAACTATGGTTCTATCCAATCACATCTTCCATCAAGAAACAATGTTAAAAATGCCATATTAAGTAATCCTAATGTGACATACTCATTTATATGATATGATCCAATCCATATCCAATCAATAAATGATCTAGGGTCCTTATTAGGTTTATTTACCCAAGCATGGATTAATTCCATCTCCCTTTATGCATTAGGGGTGTAGAAGCCATTAAATTTGTGTGATCAATGATATTTATCTCATCTATCTCCATGTTGGAGAGTTGTAAATGATGTCATGGTGATGTCATGGAGGTTTCTTGGTGAGTGGATTAAGTGATTTTATAGCCTAAGTAACAATGACAAAGTGTGCAATGTGATTATCCTAGTGTGCTTGTAATTGGCTTATTTGATCTTCTATTTTGACATGGTAAAGATGTTCAAGAATGAGTATGGAGTATTGAGCATGTGAAATATGTCCCTAAGATGTTTTATAAGATTTGATTACTTGTGTTCATAAGTGGAATTCATCTGGTTGTCCATAGTTTTCATCTAGACACTTTGGGTTTAGTGGCAGAAAATATAAGTAGGCAGTTTGATGATGTCACCATTGTCATGTGTAGATGATTCAAGAGGAAATGATCACATGGGTTTGTTAAATTTTATTATTATTTATTATGTGCTAAATTTTAAGTCATTTCATACAACTCATCAAAACATATTCAAGTGCAAAGTTGGTCTCCCATGCATTTTGACAGTGTTTTCCCATACTTAGCCAAATTTTTAATGTGGAAAGAAGACCAAGTAAGTATTTTGATGGTGTCATATATATATCACATGTGGATGTTTCAAAAGAAGGTTATCATATGGTTTTTTTTAATTTTTTGCATAATTAATTTCACTAAATTTTATATCATGCACCAAAGTGCAATAAAAGTTATGCAGGAGCAAAGTTGGCCTCCCAAACAAGTTCTAAGCATAGTTGGCTCTATGACATAAGATTTTGAGAAGGCATTTTAATAGAATTATATCTCACATGTACTAAGGTTTTAGGAGAAATTTGTGACATGTTTGGATTCCCCTATGAAATATGTATATATGGTGAAAATACAAGGTCATGAGATTGATCAAAGAAAAAGATAAATCTATGCAAAGTAGGCTTTCCAGGTATATTACACTTGGTCCCCATACTTAGTCAATTTGCATGATGTTAAATATCTAAGC
Organism: Torreya grandis; assembly: GCA_037957365.1. Classification (NCBI taxonomy): domain Eukaryota; kingdom Viridiplantae; phylum Streptophyta; class Pinopsida; order Cupressales; family Taxaceae; genus Torreya; species Torreya grandis. The sequence goes on from JARHVA010001477.1 coordinate 2,606,164, forward strand.
CTAGTGAAGATCCAAATGATTCATGTAAGTTTTTAATTCCATGTCCAATGGTGTGTGTAGATTCAAATGGGTCAATGTGACAGCTATATAGCAAAGATAAAGATCGAACATCTTATAGAAGATCAATGGAGTATGTGTGTTCCAAGATGACAAGAAGCAGTGAGATGGTAAGAAGTGCACATTGTTTAATGACTAATAAAATATAAAATATAAGGATCCAACAATGAGAAAGTGTTCGTACAAATTGATCAAATAGTGAGAGTTATTTTTTAAAAACATGACTGATCTGTAGAGATCGACGGAGCACATAAAGTCAATGTTTCTAGATTGCATGAGATGAGGTCAATTGTCATATGTTTAACATTTGGATTTAGTGGAATATTAATTAAATTTTATATAATATCAATGGTGCCTAATTGATTTAAATCTGAGAGGACACAAGATGCAAGCATGGTGTTCGATGTTTAACTATGATTGTTTGTATTCGAATTTGTGAATTTGTGAAGGAAAGACTAGTGTCTGGTTTGTGGGCCATAACTTTTGATCTAGGAAGAATTTGCTCATGTTATAAAAAATAAAATATGAATAGGACTCCATGGTTCATCTAATGAACCTAATTATAAAAGTGTGTACAGTCAAAGATATTAAGGTTCCAAGTTGATTGTGTGTTCATGCTTGTTTTGCAAGTAACCTGAGAAGATTAATTGAGCTTATCTATATGGTGTTTCAATGTTTCATGGTGATTTATCTATTTGGAAGTATTTTAGACTCCATTAGAATTCTCTATGTGCATTATTAAGGATTGACCAATCATATTGTATGTAGTATGAACAAAGGCTCAAAAGGTGACTGTGTGTTTGTTCATAATTTCTGTGTACAGAGAAGTGTTTGAGCTATGTATGCTTAAGCTAAAGGGTAATATGATGGTTGTTGGCAGTTAATAGGGACTTATATATCATTTATAATGGGTCCATGCTATTATAAAGAGTTCCTATGTTCTTTGTTTGCTTGGAGAAGTGTCAAAGAACTAAATGGGTCTCCATAGGACCTAAAAGTGACTTAGGCATATTTGAAATTGGATTGAGCTTAAATGTGACCTATGTGAGATTCCTTAAGGGTGAAGGAATGTGTTGTGTCTGATATAAAATATTGTGATCTTGTTAATTCATGATTTCTTTATATATAGTGAAACTAAATATTTTGGTTTCTAGACTTTGTGTGTGGAAAAATTGTGCAAGGTGGATGTGAGAGTTATGAAGTAAAGGATAGGTAGTGTGCTTGTTGGTTGATTTAATGAGAAAAATAGTTTTTTTAATATCTATATTACTTATAGGTCATTTTCCTAATGTCAAGATAGTGCTCTTGCAGTTTGACGATATGTAAAGAGGTTTGAGTGTGCATATGAGGACAATATAAGTGAAGAAGGAAAGAGATTGTGACATGCCTTTGTGAGAGGCATGCATGAGTTAGAGATAGATTTTGTGTAGAGGATAAATATCCATCATCAAGTGTTGAAGACATCATTTCTAAGGTGGTTGTGTTCAAAGGTGGGTCTAAAGGACTTGATCTTCCTTAGGGGTAGTTGCTCCTTGTGAAATAGGTGTTTTACTAAATACCTTTGGTCAAGAGGACATGATCAAGGTTTTTTGGTCTAAAGGAGTTGATAAATATCTTGTTTTTAATTTCTTATAGGACATTAGTCCATGTGTTGTAGACTTGAGAGTGGGTTTTATTACCCATGAGGGTTTCCCATAGGAACTATGGGTTATGTGTTTGATCTTGTGTATGCATTGAATGAATGAGATCTCTAGTTAATATTGCTTGATCAAGTTGATAGTTGTAGATTGATTAATATTTTAAAAAGACTATAATTTTAATTTTAATATCTAGGCTCACTGATTCACTCCCCTCTTAATGATTTTACCTCTAATCATTGGTATCAGAGTAGGTTCTTTGGTAAATGCTTAATAATTTGAAGGTGATCCAATGTACAAATATGAGTAGTCATCAAGGAGGTTTATCTACTAAGAAAGCATCGATTTTCAATGGATCCAATTATGCCTTTTGGAGTGCCAAGATGAAGACATACATTATGTCCCTAGGATTTGATGTATGGCAATCTGTTGTGGATGGTTATGTTGGTCCTACTACTCCTTCATCTAGTGTTATAGACAAAAATTTATTTGAGAATAATTCTAAGGCAATGAATGCCATAACATGTGGTCTTAAAAAAATTGAGTTTACCAAGGTAATCCATTGTAATTCTAAAAAAGATATATGGGACATAATGCAGATCATCTATGAAGGAGATTCAAAGGTTAAGCTTGATAAGTTGCATACTCACATAAGGCAATTTAAAAGTCTCAAGATAAACAAAGAATTTATTGCAATATTCTTTTTATAGAGAGTTGATGAGATTGTGAACATCATCAAAGGTCTTGGAGATAACCTTGAAGAATATATTTTAGTTCCAAAGGTATTAATGTCCCTATCCTTTAAGTTTGATCTTAAACTATTTTCTATAGAAGAAAGTCATGATCTTACTCAATTGAAGATGAATCAATTGCATGGCACCCTTACTACCTATGAGATGAGGAAGAATGATGATATAGTAGAAAATAAGGAAGTAGATTTCAAGATTGAAGTAAAGATAAAGAAGAAGTTCCTAGGTAAGAAACTCAATGAGGATGACATTCTTGATATAGATGAGGATGAACTAATTGATTTGGTTTTAAGGAAGTTGAGAATAGGTCAGGCAAGTATAAAGGTGAGCTAGCTCTCAAATGCTTCAATTGTGGTGAGATAGGTAATTTTGATAATAAGTTCCCTCATAAGTATAATAAGGATGATGATGAAGAGCATATGATCAAATTCCTGATGAAGGAAAGAGAACATTCAAGGCTGATAAAAGCAAAAAGGGATTTAGAAGGTTTGATAACAAGAAGAAGTACTTCAAGGACAAGAGGAGTCTCTACACCAAAGAAGATTGTAGCTCATAAGATGAGAGTGAGGATAGTGACTCAGAGTATGATCATGAAGATGATGGTCATGTTGAAGATAGATCCCTTTTCATGGGTAAGGAAGGAAGTTTCTCATATCAAAAGGATTCTACTTGGAGTGATTCATATGATGATGAAGATGAGGTGGACTATGAGATTGTATTGACTAATGTTCATGAAGAACTAAAGATTGAGAAGAATATCAATAAGAAGATGAAATCTAAACTTAAGGAATTTGAGCAAAAATTTAGTGTGTTTGAGGCAAGAATGGATGAAGATACCAAAGAGCATGAAGATATGGTCAAGCATATTAGTTACTAATTAGAAAGCCTATCTACAAGCCTAAAATATAAATAAGATGAATGTGTAAGGTATGTAATTGAAAATGAGTCATTGAAATTTGAGTTAGAGAAGGTATCTAGTAAGGTAATGTCATTTATGAGATTTGAAAAAAGCTCGAGTGATCTAGATAATATTTTGAATGATCAAACGCATGCAAGTGATAAAACTATTCTTAGATACAAAGAATAACTAGAGACTACAACTCAAGACAAGATGAAGACTAATGTGAACAAGGTGGATTAGTGTTTGAAGACAAATCATCAGACAAGGAATGAAGGTGCTAGAAAGATGAAGATAGATTAGATCAGATGACCAAATGCCATGAGGTATGTAAGTTTTAATGGTTACTTTTACACATGTAATCAATTTGGTCATAGGGTTGGAGAATGTAAAAGACCTGTTAGAAATGAATTTGATTGGAACTATGATGGGGGTCATATTTAAAAATGTGTAATCAAGGTTGAGTGTTTCAACTATCATGATGTGGGACATTTTTTAAAACATTGTCCATTTAAGGTAAGACAAGTTGAGTTTCCTTCAAAAACTGTTAAGTGTTATAGGTGTTATGACAACACACATTGCAAGATTTTATCCAAAAAATGGAAAGTCAGAAACATTCTTTTCCAAAAGGTATGGTGTGCTTCAATTGTGAACCAAGAGGTCACATTATTAGGTTCTACAAGAAAAGGCATATAAGTCATAATAGGTTCAATCAGGCTCCCAGAGTACATGGAATAAGATAAGTTAACTCATGGATACCAAAGGTTGTAATTAGGAGTTATGATGAGTCTGTAGGTCCAAGTAATATGTTTGATATGTTGGAGAATGCTTTAGAAGTTGAGGAGTGCCAATAGCTCTCATTTAATAATCATGTTGCGAATGAAGAGACTAAGCTCAAGGAGAAGACCAAGGTATTAGTTGAGGCTAGTTCTGAATTAAGTATCGATCCAAGTGAACATCCTACTATTGTTAGTCAAGTGTCATACAAAGAATATAAATTATTTGTACCTAATGATGAGGCTCCAAGTTTTAAGGTTGATGCTTCAAATTAAAAGGTATGTCAAGATTCCATAATTGCTCTATGTGTTATCAATTCTATCTTTAAAGAAAAGGAGAGTGATATAAAAGAAGACCCAGTTATCATAGTTAATACTAAGAAGAACAAGAATAAGAGCAAGAAATCTTATAGCTATAAGAGGATTCCAGTGGTTACTAAGGAGATGTGGGCCACTCCTAGCTTCACTTTATTTTAGAGCATTGTGGTGTAAAGGATGTCTCTATTTATGATTCTTAAGATACTCCTTTTGGTGGAGAAGTAAGTGTTGTTTTGGTGTTCCTGAGATGGTTCTAGAAGACTAGAGTTGAGTATTCTCATTTTTAATAGGTTAAGGTGATGCCATGATGTTGATAGTTGTATATGGAGTAGTTTTTAGGGTTAGATTAAAGGTTTTTAGATGGAAAAGGAGGATTTATGATGATTTTTTAGGTCCAAGTAATATGTTTGCTATGGTGGAGAATGCTTCAAAAGTTGAGTGCCAAGAGCTCTCATTAACTACATGTTGAGAATGAAGAGACCAAGCTCAAAGAGAAGACCAAGATATTGGCTGAGGCTAGTTCTGAATTAAGTGTGGATCCAAGTGAACATATTTCTATTTCTAAGTAAGTGTCATGCAAATATATCAATTATCTATACCTAGTGATAGGTTCCAAGTTGTAAGGTTGATGCTTCAAATGAAAAGGTATGTCAAGATTCCATAGTTTATCCATGTGTTATCAATTATATCTTTGAAGAAAAGGAGAGTGATATAAAAGAAGAACCAGCTATCATAGTTAAGACTAAGAAGAAAAATAATAAGAGCAAGAAGTTTTATAGTTATAAGAGGATTCTAGTGGTTACTAAGGAGATGTGGGCCACTCTCAGCTTCACTTTGTTTTAGATCATTGTGGTGCAAAGGATGTCTTTGTCTATGATTTTTTAGAGACTCCTTTCAGTGGAGAATTAATTGTTGTTGTGGTGTTCTTGAGATGGTTCTAGAATACTAGAGTTGAGTAGTCTCATTTAGAACAAGGTTGTCTAGGTGGAAAATAGTTTGAGGTGATGTCATGATGTTGGTAGACGTATATGGAGTAGTCTATAGGGTTAGATTGAAGATTCCTAGATGGAAAAGGAGGATTTGTATTTTATTAAGATGATATTTTTACATAAAAAGGTTTGTTGACCTTATTTTATCATGATCTAGGTGGTTTTGTGATCTGAAAGTATTTTGAAGTCAATTTGGAGATTTTTGTTAGCTTTCAAATTTCCCAATTTATGTTTAAGAGCGAATAGGTCCTAAAATGGGCTATAGGAAGTTAAGGTTCCCAATGGTGTGAAAGCTTAAATATTGGTCCATAAGTGTGTAATGGTTGTCTCTAGGTGTACAACAAGTTTTAGAGGTGGGCATTGATTGGAAGGTGCTATGTTGACCTTGTTTGTTTTGAGTTTCTAAGGTTTTGGCCTCTAATAGAAAAGTGGTTTGCATTATGAGATGAGGTTTGAGGATTATTAATATGTTTAATGGCCAAATGGGTTGTCAAATCAATCTTCATAGAGATTTGAAGGTTTGTGGTTCTCAAGTTTTTGTCAAGTTAGAGGCCTAATTGGGTAGTAGGTTTGTGAAGGAAGTATGTTGGAGAGGATGACCTACATATTTTAAATTGTTGTGATTAAGGGGGAATATTAGAGTTCTCTATATATAAATTTTTAGGCCTTGAATATGTATCTACTAAAAGGTGTGGGCTCTATAAGTTCTAGGCTACAAGGAGTCTAAGATTGGCCTAATATGAAGAAGAGTGATTTTTTCTAACTTACTCCAAAAGAGAAAGGTATGTTTGTTTCATGTAGAGTTCTTAGGTTGATTGAGAGAATTTTATCTTGTTTGGTGAGTGTCATGAAGTTCTCTTGATGGTCATTATGATATCTTGACAGAGAAGGCTAGTAAGCTTGTATGTTGGTTCCTCATGGTGTATGGAGATCTAAAGATGCTCAGTGGTGAAATTGCTCAAAAATATAAGAGGGAGTCCTTCTTATATGTCTATTGGTAATTTCCATTATATTTTAATGTTTTGTGTGTTCTTTATTCATTGGTTATAGTGTTTGGTTGAAGAGAGTGTTGACATGGAGCAAGAGGAAGTTGTCAAGATAAGAAGAGGTTGGCTCAAGGTAAGGGGGAGTTTGTATCATCTTTATAATATGGTCTTTTCCTATTTTATGGTCTTTTTAAGTCCTCAAGATCAATTGGTGCCCACTTTTTCATTTTGTTGAAGGGGGAAAATTTTCCTATTGTGAGAGTGATTGAAGAGAAAGAAGGTGAGTTGAATGATGTTTGTTGACATCAATTACAAAGGGGGATATTATTGGAGAGTTTTAAAGGATGTCATGGTGATTTCATGGAGGTGTCCTGGTGAGTGGATGAAGTTCTTTGATAGCCTAAGCAACAATGACAAAGTGTGCAATGTGTTTATCCTAGTGTGCTTGTAGTTGGCTTATTTGATCTTCTATTTTGACATGGTTAAAGATGTTAAGGAATGATTATGGATTATTGAGCATGTGAAATAGGTCCCTAAGATATTTTCTAAGTTTTGAGTGTTTGTTTACATAAGTGGAATTCATCTATTTGTCCATAATTTTCATCTAGACACTTTGGGTCTAGTGGTACAAAATTTAAGTAGGTAGTTTTATGATGTCACCATTTCCATGTGTGGATGAGTTATGAGGAAATGATCACATGGGTTTGTTCAATTTGATGCCTAGTTTTTATGCACCAAATTTACTGTTATGCAATTTAGGGCATCAAAATATATGCAAGTGCAAAGTTAAGCTCCCAGGCATTTTGACAATATTTTTCCATACTTAACTAAATTTATAATGTGGCAAGAAGACCCAAGTAATAAATTTTATGGTGGAATATCTCACACATGTGGATATTTAAGTATAATTTGATCAACTAAATTTATAATGTGGCAAGAAGACCCAAGTAATAAATTTTATGGTAGAATATCTCACACATGTGGATATTTAAGTAGAATTTGATCATATGGGTTTGTTAATTTTTGTGCATAATTTTTGTACATTAAAATTTAGATCATGTGCAGAAGCACAGTAAAAGTTATGCAGGAGCAAAGTTGGCTCTATGACAGAAGAATTTGAGGACTTTTAATGGCATTATATCTTGCACACATGAATGTTTAAATGTAATGTTTTGACATGGTTGGATTCCCCTATGAAATTTTTTAATATGGTGTAAATATGAGGTCATGATATTGATTGAGGCAAAAGATATATCTGTGCAAAGTAGGCTTTCCAGGCATATTATAGTTGGTCCCCATACTTAGTCAATTTGCATGATGTTAGAGATATAGACCTATTGAAGATTAAACATTTCATGGGAGTTAATAATTATATTTCCAATGGTGTGTTTAGATTAAAATGGGTCAATGTGATATCTATTTAGTAAAGATAAATATCAAGCATCTTATAGAAGATCAACAGAGCGTGTGTGTTGCAATATGATAGGAAGCAATGAGATGGAAAGAAGTGAATGTTATTTAATGACTGAGAAAAGGTAAAGGATAAGGATCCAATGGTTATAAGGTGTTAATATATATTGGTCAAAGGGTGAGCATTACTATTTAAAGACTTGACTGATCCACATAGATCGATAAAGTGTGTTGAGTCAATGTTTCTAGATTGCATGAGAAGAGGTCAATTATCAAATGTTTAAAATTTGTCTTTGGTAGAATATGCATTAAAGTTAAAATAAAATAAATTATTCCTAATTTATCTAAATTTGAGAGGAAATGAGATACAAGCACAGTGTTCGATGTTTAACTATGACCATTTGCATTTAAATATTTGAATTTATGAAGGAAAGACCAGTGTTTGGTTTTTGGGCCATAACTTTTGATCTGGGATGAATTTACTCGTGTTGTAAAAATATAAGATGAAGATAACTTCATGGTGCATATAATTAACTTAATTTAAATATATGAGAGTGTGTATATTAAAATATATTAAGGTTCTAAGTTGATTATGTGTTTGTGCTTATTCTGTAAGTAACCCGAGAAGATTAATTGAGCTTATGTAGATGTTGTTTCAATGTTTCAAGGTGATTTATATATTTGGGATTATTGTAGAATCCATGAGAATTATCTATGTGCATTATAAATTATTGACCAATCATATGTAATATGAACAAAATATTATAAGGTGATTATGTGTTCGCTCATAATGACTATGTGTACAGAGAAGTGTTTGAGCTATTTGTGCTTAAGCTAAAGGGTACTATGATGGTTGTTGGAACTTAAGGGGGACATATAGATCATGTATAATGGTTCCATACTATTATAAAGTGTTCCTATGTTCTTTTTTTCTTGAATAAGTGTAAAATAATTGAATGGGTCTCCATAGGACCTAAAAGTGACTTAGGCCTATTTGAAAGTAGATAAAGCTTAAGTGTGACCTATGTGAGATGCCTTAAGGGTGAAGGGATGTTTTTTGTACAATATTAAATATTTTTATCTTGTTAATTCATGATTTATATATATATATTGAAACCAAATGTATTGGTTTTTAGACTTTGTGTGTGAAATAATTGTGCAAGGTGGATGTGAGAGTTATGAAGCGAAGGATAGGTAGTGTGCCTATTGGTTGAGTTAATGAGTAGAAATTTTTTTTGACTATGTGTATGACCTATAGGTCATGTTCCTAATGTTAGGATAGTGCTATTTTAGTTTGAGGATATGTGAAGAGGTCTAAGTGTGCATATGAGGACAGTTTGAGTGAATAAAGAAAGAGATTATGGCATGCCTATGCGAGAGGCATGTACAAGTTAGAGAGAGATTTTGTGAAGAGGATAGAGATCCATAATCAGGTGTTGAAGACATAATTTCTAATGTGGAGGTGTTAAAATGAGGGTCTAAAGGACTTTGTCTTCATTAGGGGTAGTTTCTCCTTTTGAAATAGGTGTTTCACTAAATACCTTTGGTTAGGAGGACATGATCAAGATTTGCTAGTCTAAAGGAGTTGATTAGTATCTTGTTTGTAATTTATTATAGGATAGTAATCCATGTGTTGTAGACTTGAGAGTGGGTTTTATTCCCCATGAGGGTTTTCAATGGGAACTAGGTGTTATGTGTTTGATCGTGTATGCATTGAATGAATGAGCTCTCTAGTTAATATTGTTTGATCAAGTTGATAGTTATTGATTGCTTAATAGTTTAAAAGGACTACAATTGAAATTGAAATATCTCGGCTCACTGATTCACCCCCCTAGTGATTTTACCTCTAACACTCCATTACGATACCCAAAAAGACAACTTCATTTGCATTAGAATCAAATTACATATGGATAGAGTTCAATTGGTTAAAAATATTTTTATCAAAGTCAGGTGTAAGATCATTGAGTGCATTTTCACCAATCTAAACATCTAAATGAAATATGTCATGTTCTATTTTATATTTCATTGTCTTATATACTTTCTCTCTATTGATAGTAAATTTTTAATTTGTTCCATGTTAGTCCCTACGTCAAAATATAATCATTGGCAAATATTTTATTTAATGTGGTAAAACCTTAGCAATTTATTTTACTTCTTGCAAAAAATTAATTGTATATCCTTTATATTTATAATGGCCTCTTGTTGCATGTGTCACTTGTAGGATTGGGTTGACACAGGATATTAACATTTCCTCAACTTGTATTAAGTTTATAATTTATGGTGGTTGTGGTCCAGGATCCATATTATTCAACATTGAAAATTGATGATGACCTTTCTTTTGTCGACATCTATTGCATATAGGGCCTTAAGGGGTTCAAGAAACATTTGTTCTAGTATAACTTTCTTGACAAATATATCACATGCTTGGTGAAGCAATGTTATCTAAGATACGTCAGAAAATCATTTGAAATATTTTAAAATCCCTCCCAAACATTCCATTGGGATCAGTTATATTTTTCTCTCTTTCAATTTATGTATCTTGCATTTTTATTCTTCCTTTAGGTTGCAAAGTTGACTCTTCTTCTAAATCATTATTTTCCATTCATGTTCTTCTTATAGGTTGAGATGTTTGCTCTTGTACTTATTTTTTTTAATATCTTTAACATCAACATCCATTACAACTTGAAATGCATTATTTGGTGTTTGGAGCACATGATCTATTGATATCAAGTTTTCTTTTTCAAAATTGATGTCAACATTATGAATCAATCACTGGTAGTGCCTTTGATATGTTTCATGATGAAGTTCTTGTTTATGTTGTCTTTATTCCTTAGTTAATTGATCTTAATGCATTTGTCTTTGTAATTTTTTCTTAATCCATATTGTTCATCTTGAGATGTTTGTGCTCGAATGTCTTTCATCTTATCTACATGTTGCCTCTTTTATTCTTTTAATTGTTCAGCTGTCAATTCAACCCTATATTTTTGAAATCTTTGATTGTCATTGTCATTTTTATTTGTTATTTAGTCCTCTCTTTGTACATCTATCATTTTTTGTTGTCTTTATATATGATATTGTCTTTGATATTTTCTTCATTCTTCTTCGTTTTCAAAATTCAATTTTGGTCGAATCATATATACACAATTTTTAAGTAAATCATATTACATAATTCACAAACATATTATATTTAATCATTGTGGGATATGTAAATCATATTCATAATCCATAGATATATAGAAACATCAAATAACATAATTCAGAAATATATAGGAATATCAAATAAAATATGAATGATGACTTATAATAGAATATGACCTAAACTAAAAATTATGTATAACGTCATGTATATTATATTAAAATTAGTATAATCTAATATGATTATTATATTTAATCATTGTGGGATATGTAAATCATATTCATAATTCATAGATTTATAGAAACATCAAATAAAATAATTCGGAAATATATAAGAATATCAAATAAAATATGAATGACAACTTATAGTAGAATGACCTAAACTAAAAATTATGTATAATGTTATAAATATTATATTAAAATTAGTATAATCTAATATGATTATTAGCTTATAAATGGAGTTAAGTTAACATAAATATACTAATGATATTTAGAATTATATATCATTCTTAACAATATTAGTGAACATTATATTAATTGATATATATATATATATATATATATATATATATATATATATATAAGTTAACCTTAATATAGTTAAATAAATATACCTTATATTTATTTAACTATATTAAGGTTAACTTATTTATTTAAAATATATTTATTTATTTAAAATATTCATTATATATATATATATATATATATTTCACTAATATCATTAAGAATGATATATAATTCTAAATATCATTACTATATTTCTGTTAACTTAACTCCATTTAAATAATCGTATTAGATTATACTAATTTTAATATAATATTTATGACATTATACATAATTTTAAGTTTAGGTCATATTTTGTTATAAGTCATCATTTATATTTTATTTGATATTCCTATATATTTACAAATTATGTTATTTGATGTTTCCATATTATGAATTATGAATTATGAATATTTACATATCTCACAATGATTAAATATAATATATTTGTGAATTATGTAATATGATTTACTTAAAATTATGTAGATATGGCTCGACTTAAATTAAATTTTATAAATAAAGAAGAACAAAGAGAATATCAAAGAGAACAACAAAGATAATATCATAAATGAAGACAACAACAACAAATGATAGAAGCAAAAAAAGAGGAAGAAATAAAAAATTGAAATGATAATGATAGATAAATATTTAAATAACATAAGGGTGAATTGATCACTAAACAATTAGAAGCAGAAAAGAGGCAACATGCAGATAAGATGAAAGACATTTGAGTACAAACATCTCAAGATGAACAACATGTATTAAGAACAAAATTACAAATACAAATGCATTCATATCAATTAACTGAGGTATAAAAACAACATAAACAAGAACTTTATCATGAAGCATCTCAAAGGTACTATTAGTGATCAATTCATATTGTTGACATCAATTCTGAAGAAGCAATCTCGATATCAATAGATTATGTGATCCAAACACCAAATAATGCATTTCAAGTTGAAATGGATGTCTATGTTACAAATACTACACAAAATAAATATGTACAAGATCAAACATCTCAACATACAAGAAGAAGACAAATGAAAAATAATGATTTAGAAGAAGAGTCAACTTCACAACCTAAAAGAAGACTAAGAATGCAAGATACAAAAATTGAAAGGGAGAAAAATATAATTGATCCTAATGTAATGGTTGAGAGAGATTTGAAAACATTTCAAATGATTTTCTAACATGGCTTAGATAATATTGCTTCCCATAAGCATGTGTTATATTTGTCAAGAAAGTTATATTAGAATAAATGTTTCTTAAAACCCTAAAGACCCTGTATGCAATAGATGTCGACAAGAGAAAGGTCATCATCATTTTTTAGCATCGAATAATATGGATCTTAGACCATAACCACTATAACTTGAAAACTTAACATAAGTTTATGAAATGTTAATATACCATATCAACCCAATCCAAAAAGTGACACATGCAATAGGAGGCCAATATAAATATAAAGGATATACAATCAATTTTTCATACGTAAAATAAATTGATGAGTTTTTACCACATCAAATAAAATATTTTCCAATGATTGTAGTTCGATGAAGGGACCAATGTGGAACAAATTATAACTTTACTGTCAATAGAGAGAAATCATATAAGGCACTGAAATATAAAATAGAACATGACATGTTTTATTTAGATGTTCAAATTGATGAAAATGCACTCAATGATCTTACACTTGACTCTAATGAAAATATATTTAACTAGTTGAACATTGTCCATATGCAATTTGATTATGATGCAAATAAAGTTGTATTTGTGGGTCCACTAATGGAGATGGATGAGAGAAATATCATTGATCACATAACTTAAATGGCCTCTAAACCCCATAATACACCAAGGGAGATGAAATTAATCCATGCATGGTTAAATAACCCTAATGCGGATCTTGGATCACTAATTAATTGGTCATGGATTGGAGCATCTCCTATAAATGAGTATGTCACATTAGGATTACTTGATATGGAATTTCCAACATTGTTTCTTGATGGAAGATGTGGTTTGATAGAACCACAGTTAAAATGAGTACATCTACATGAATTTTTTAAAATATATTTTGATATATGGATCACCATTTTGGTCAACATCCATGATTTATATATTACAAGATGAACATGATCATGAGACATTGTGCATAAAATTCAAGTGCAGTGTTCATGAAAAAAAGCCTCCATGAATGCCAATTACTATTACTGAGTTACGCATGCATATGGATAATGTATCCCATTCCCATCTAGTATATCATTTGATGTGGTTTGGAACCTCATTGAGAAGTACAAGGTGATATTGGTAGAAATATCATGGTGAATTAATGGACATGTTGCATCAAATTAGACCACCTACCATTTTCTTCACATTTACTGAAGTTGACATATATTAGCTTGATCTACATGCACTGATGCCAAGAACCCCACTGAGAAATCCATTAGAATCCAAAAATTGGTAAAGATAGAATATTATTGATTATCCTCATATAGTGGCACATTATATGCACTTGAGACATTTAATTTTTCGTAAGGAGATATTACAAAAAGGAATGAAAGTAAAAGATTATTGGTCTAGATATGAATGGTAACATAGAGTTTAACCACATGTGCATGGATTAATTTGATTAGATAGAGCACCAAATATGGATAACCTTGATTGGAAAAATAATTTTGAATGAAAAAATGTTGAGAATTACTTTGATTCTATTGTTCATGTTTAAAATTATCAAGAAGATCCACACCAATGAAACATATAGGAATGTTATCAATCATCAGGTAATCTATGTTTTATGCAATATCTATATTTGTCAGTGTAATAAAAAAAAAATTATACATCATTAATTTTAGGCATTTCAAAATGTATGCAACATCCATGTCTTTGAAATACAAGACAACTTACATAGGTGGATATGGAGCCTGATTATGAAGAGCTACTAAATTGTGTAGAATGACATATAATGTGTAGAGAGGGTGCTTGCCTAAGAAAGAAAAGAGAAAAAATGGTTTTTAGGTAAGATTTTCAATCATATAAATAGCTGTATAAAAATCTTATATAATATTTTTAAAATAAATAACAATTGAATTATTATTTCTTCTAAGGATGGTGCACCATGGCAATTGAATCTTAATGGTTCAAAATTATATGAAGACTTAGACACATGAGATAAAATGTTTGAGCCTATAATGAATGATGATAGATTCAATACACACAATATATATATATATATATATATATATATATATATATATATATATATATATATATATATATATATATATATATATATATATATATATATTACAACTATGGAGAGAAAATGTAGGTTGGAAACCTGTTCTATCCAAAAACATCATGGTCAAATACATTTCTAAGTATGCAGCAAATTCAGAGAAGAGTTATGAAAATTATCATCAAATGTTAATGCAACTTGAAAACATTAAAAACCCTGATTAATTAGTAGTAAAAGCATATATAAGACTTCTAACTAAGACAATTATTGAAAGATACATTGGGGCACAAGAAACATGTCACATGTTGTTGGAGCTTCCATTAGAAGAGAGCAATAGAATATTTGTGAACTTGAATGTTTCACATAAGGTGTTCAAAATTGTAGATAGAAATTAAGAATATGATCATGAAGAGCATACAATTTATTTCATTGATGGATACAAGAATGTCCCTTTTTCCATGGAAAACACATCACTTATTGAAGCAGTGAGATATTGGACATATAATCCAAAGCAAAAAAAAGACAATAAATAGGAGGCAAAGAGTATTTGCATCTATATTGAGAGTATTTCCAATGTTTTCCTTCATCCCTTCATGTTAATCAAATAAATGGATTGATTTTAGTTGGTCAGAGTTATTACTTTACAAGCCATTTTGTGATATACAAATATATATGGGAAGTGATGATGAAAAAATAATATCAAATTGGGATTCATCAAATTATAACTATTGGCACATGGAGAGAAGAACCATTCTAGAAGATGTTGAAATTCATAGTGATACTGAAGATGACGATTATCCATTTTTTCAACAAAACATAATGGAACATGAGTGGGAAATCATATCCAGGCTACAACATGGCTAAGTTATGGAAGTGAGTGAGATAGATATGTTGGGAAGAAGAGATATTGACAAATAAACATTATGTAATAATTAATATAGAGGTGAAGAATACACAAATAAAGATATCAAATTCATAAGCACCATGAAAGATAATGGATTTATTATAGGTGATGATATAACACTAGAGATGAATTATGAAACCTTGGGTGTCAAACAAAAAAATCACTTGATATGGTTATGACACATTTTCATGGGGGTAAAAATAATTCATCCTTACACATGATGGTCCAAGGAAAAATAAGAGCAATAAAATCATATCTAATAGGTGTCATTCATATCTCTTCAAGATGTAGCATTTCTAGAGCAATTTCCACTTCTACTACTTGCACTAACTGGAGTTGCAACATTCAATATTGGTACCTTGACTATCCATGCACAACTTTGAATCCCAATTGGTTTTTATTGAATTATAAGGAATGAGACTTATAAGTTTCCAAGAGGATATCTACCACATAAAATTCATATTGATTGATGAAATGAGATTCATTGGGCAAAATTTTCTACAGAACATAGACTCTAGACTCTGTCAAACATTTCCTAAAAATGCAAACATGAGTTTTGGTGGTATATCTATTATTTTGGTTAGAGATTTGGATCAGCTTCCTCATATTAGTTATAGACCACCATAAGATAGCAACAGATGAGCTAAACTATTATGGGAATAATTCAAAATAGTTGTTACTTTAGACAATATATTTAAACAAGCTAGAAAAAATGACGACCAACAAAGGTCATGTCAACGACTCACAAATTTGAGAGATGAAAATCTGATAATAGATGACTAGAATCTATTGATGACTAGAACAAATGTTGGAATAGATAAATCCACTAATGAAGAGTTTGAAAATTGTATTCATCTATTTTCCACAAATGATAATGTGCGTAATCCCAATAAAAGAAAATTATATTCATTGAAAAGATCAGTTGCATGTAACATTGCAACAAAGTAGGAAGTGTCAATGCACCAATGGGAGGTCCAAATGATGAAATTGATGTGGATTTAATGATTTTTATCGATGCAAAGGTCATGTTAACTTCCAATATTTGGATAGAATTAGGTCTTGTAAATGGAGCTCTAGGGTATATCAGAAGTATAATCTACAAACCTGAGGGTACCCCACCAGAAATACCAACATATGTTATGGTCAAGTTTGAAAATTACTCAAGAATAACATTTGAAGATGCAACTTTAGATGCAATACCAATTGCACCAATAGAAAGGGATGCACAACCCAACCACCCTTACGGTTGGCTTGGGCATTAACAATACACAAATCATAAGGTTTGACCTTTTCAAAAGCCACAATTGATATAGGTTGCAGAGAAAGAACATGATTAACATTTGTGGTTATATCTTATATAAAGTCCTTGGAAGTACTAATAATATTACCTCTATTTATATATAACCACTATGAAAAGCTAAAAAATGAAAAACAACTTTCCAAATGGAAAGCCAGGGAAGAGAGATTAAAACTCTTAGAAGAAAAATAATTTCATGAAATTATAAAAAAAAATCATGTACTTATTCATTATTTGACATTTTATGTGATGTGTACTTATTGTTTATTTGACATTTTATGTGATGTGTATAGTACATTTTAATCAGTACTAAATAACTATTTAGATTGAGAATTCTAAATTATGTAAACTAAAGTTTTGGATGATTTAATATAATGTGTATTATAGTTTTTTATGATTTAATATAATATATAAAATACATTTTAAGTTTGATGAAAAACTTCAAATTATATATCAAATAAATATACAAAATGGACATTGTTACTATCATACCTATCTTAGATAAATCTATGTAAAAGATGTCGAGAGATATCATTCTATAGGTACCTATCTTATATTGGATTTATGACATAAGTGGAATAAGTGCCTCAAAAATGATATCTCTCGGTGCCTTTTACATAGATTTATCTAAGATAGGTATGCTAGTTTATTTCGATCATAATTATTTAATAACAATGATGGTAAATTATAATTTTGTTGTAGTAATTTTATTTACTTTAAAATAAAAGAATTTAATTATATATTTACCATGGAAGATATGATGGGTGAATTATATATATTGTTATAGTAATTTGATTTATCTCAAAAGAAAATTATTATTATTATTATTATTATTATTATTATTATTATTATTATTATTATTATTATTATTATTATTATTATTATTTGGACCTTAATTATTACATGATCCAGAGAATTGTAATGGCATGAGAGTGTATACATTTAATTATTTAAAAGCCAACAACATAAAATATAAAAAATAAAACAATTTAAAATTGAAGTATATATTACAGAGATAAAATATTTTTTTAACATTTAATGTTTAAAGATTACTTCTTTTCTCATTATTATTCCTATACAACTTCCCCCATTGCTTGAAATTGTAAAGATAAATTAACATAAAAAATATTATATCATAATACATAAATAGATAATATATAGATAATCTTAATTAATTTATGGGTAATATAAAAAAATTTACTACATTATATTTATAAATAATAATTAATTTATAATATAAAAATTTCACTACATTATATTTACAAATAAATATATAATCATAATTAATTTATAGATAATATATTGAGTTTACCACATCATATTTATAAATAATTATATCATAACAATGAATTGTAAAAATAAATTATCATAAAAAACTATCACATCATAAAAAATATCACCACATGATAATAAATGAATAAATAATATATAGATAATCATAAATTATATATATATATATTAACACATCATATTTATAAATAACAATAATAATGAAATTGTAATTTCTAAGTAATATATATATTTTACACATCATATTTTTAATAATCATAACAATAAAATTGTAAAAATAATTAATATATAGGTAATTAACGATGTGTAGATGAATTTTGAGCACACGATGAATTAAATAAACTAATTCAAACTCAAAACACAAACTACCTACTAGGAAGGATTCATGAAACAAATCAGAATGATATAGACCTTACCAAATTCCTTTCTTCATATCACCTCCTTCTAGGATGTTCTAATGTATTTGTGATTGCATATTAGACTCAGATTTTTGGCATAGTGATGGCATGATAAAAGGATTTTGATGATGGACTCAATGGATTCTTGGACATAGATTGGGTTTGAAAATTCAAGTTTGATTTTGGCATGAAGATGTTATGAGAATTCTAGTTTGATTTTGACATGGCTTTGATATAAGCTTGGAGATTAGTTTTTCATGGAGGAGGAGCCTTAGTTATATAGATTTAGGAGGGAAGATCAAGGGTTGTAATTTAAAGTTGGAGATATGAGATAAATGGTCATGGATTATTCAAGGAGTATTACATTCCTTATAAGTCTCTAATTTAGAGATTTCTAGAGACTTGGAGGAGCTTCTCTAATTCTAGAGGCATCTTGATTTAGTTTAGGGATAATGGATCATTAGGTGGGGGTTAGATAGGGATTAGGGACATAGGGATGTAGGAAAGGCTTGGGTGTAGGTCATTAGGTGGTTAAGGTGGGGTCATGGGAATTTTAAATTCCCATATAATGAATAATTAGGATTAGATTAGGATAATAGGGATTAGAATAGAATTAATGAATGAATGGGATGTATAAGGTTAGTGAATGTAGGATAATAGAATGGATATATCAAATAAATGTTTATAAATAGGATAAATTAGTGGTAGGGGAGGTCATATAGGGAAAAAGACCCAAAATAGAGTCATTTTCACCCATTGACTTTTGAGATCCTAAGCTTTGAGGCAAAACCATGGATTGGCTACCCCAAGCTTCCCATCATGGTGAGAGAGTCTGGGAGCACCAGAGAGAGGTTGACGTTGGACTTGCAATGAGTAAAAGGACCTTAACTCTATGATTTTTTTATTTCAATTATTTTTTATATATTTTAAGGTAGATTTGGTAGAAAAAGATGCCATCCAACTCATTCTAGCAGTACCCTGACTAGTGATTTTTCCCTCAGTCATGATATAGCCATTATGAGTGGTAAGATTTTGAGGGAAAATATTTATCTTGAAATAATATAAGTAGTGAATTATGGTATTTCAATATAACTATGGGTAATTATGGTATTACAATCTCATGATTGGAGAGTCGTGGGTTTGTAATCCCACTACTAACAAGTCATAGGTTTGTAATCCTAGGATTATCAAGTCACAATTTTGTCAAAACCATTATTAGTGAGTAGCGATATAATGAGTGTTAGGAAAAATGGGTAAGTGATGAGCTAAATGAGTTAGATGGACTTACAATTTTTAGTCTAGTGAATTACATTCATGGGTGGGGTGAATAGGTGAGTTGGAGGAAGAGGATGAATTTAGTTGGTTGAGTGGGTTAGTTGAGGGTTATAGGGGTTCAGGGTAATTTAAGTAGGATTGATGAGGTAAGGGTTAGGCTAAGGTGATGAGATTAGGGGTGTCTTGGCTAGAGTAGGTATAGGGATTGGAGGATGAGGCTATATAAGGTTATATGGGGTTAATGATAGGTGGATTGTGATTGGTGCAAGAGGATTTAGGGGTGATGGCTTCATGACTATGACATCCAGAGGTGCTACATGACATGTGGTGGTTGACACCTAAGGATTTTAGAGTACTAGAACTAGTGGGATTACATGTTGTGGTGATGATAATGCCTATTCGCATTGATCAATCTCTAATTACCACATTATTAGAGTGATGGCACTTGAATATGAGTACTTCTACTTACTATGGAGATGATAGTGGTGCTCAAGGATGTGTATAGGATTTTTCATCTACCCATGCATGGGGATAGGATCTATTAGTGGTCACATTCACTAGTTTAGACATTATAATGACTGGGTAGTCACTTACAGATAGAGATGCAAGATCGATGCATTGACATTGATAGGTGTTAGTGTGAGGTTTCATTAGATAGATTAATGCTCATAATCATGGCTCTTGTTTCCAATATTCTCCTACTAGACAAGAGTGGATAGTTGTTTCATCTTGGCTTAGGAGATGTAGTTGTAGACATGATCCATGATCATCAAGTGTTTGCTTGAGGGCCAATTGCTTGGTACACTTATATAGGGAGCTGCACCTAGGTGCCTATAAGAGAGCCCAAAGTTTTGGATCATCACTATTGCTATAGATATGGAGCTAAGAGCACATTTTTAATCAGTGATCATTAGGTAGACTTGTAAAGATTGAGTTTGGTTAGCCTATGGTTTTTTTATGGCATGTGGTATTCAGTGTATAGCTAGGTCACATTGGAGAGATGTGATACTACATAAAGGTATTTAATAGTCTACACCTGAAGCATATAACATGGATGCCCTATAGAGGGATTAGATTTGGTTGGGATGATGAGGTATGGACATAGTATATGCTTTCATCAAGTTATGTGATGGGATGATGAGATTATATTATCAAGATATACCATCTATATCATGTATAGCATTAGTTTGGTTTTATTCAAGATGTGTCAGGCCCCAATCATTTATTCACACATAGTGAGTGGGAGAGGCCATAGTGGGGAGACTTACAGACAAGGTGGATGGTTGTATAAAGTATGATAATATTGCACCTATTTAGTGGGATTTTTATACACCTATTCTTGATTTAAGTATGACATTGACTTATATAGCATGGTGGTAGCCTAGGATACTGACTATATTGACATGACCTTAGGTGGTGGTTTGGAGAGGTGCAGTGAAGAGAGTACTTCAAACATGGGTTAGGATATATAAGAGGGTGAGGTAGAGGAGACATATGCCTGCATAGGGGAGATAGAATGGAAGCCTAGATGATATGGAGGTAGATGGGAGAGGTGGTGGTTATTTATCCCTTCATAAGTATAGATATTAGTTAGGCCATAGGTACATGCTAGGACATAGGCTGGTGGGAGTGGTGGCATAGGTCCATATTAGCCACTGAAGATAGAGGAAGAGGATTCCTTGATTACTCATTTATAGGGTGAGATTCAGGCATGTGTGGGAGAGATTACTGGTATTACATGTGAATGGGACCAGCTGTAGGTCCATCTTCAGAGTACAACTATAAAGAGGGATATTCATTTAGCATAGGCATAGGGACATATTACTACGGTGTAGGCCCAAATTACTTAGATGGATAGTCAATTAGCTTAGCTACAGACATAGGTTACTTCCTTGTAGTAATAGTTGATTCAATAGAATGCATAGCTCACCTAGGCTCAAGGATAGATTGCCACTTTACAGGGTCAGGTCACTCATTTATAGGGGTAGGTTACAAGTTTACAAGGGTAGGTATCACAATAATAGGCCTATATTCAAACATTGACTGGACAGTTAGTAGTGGTGGAGAGAGCTAGAGATGAGGTTGATGAGGCTTTGAGAGGGTAGGGTATGATAGGGGTGATGGAGTGTATTGTGCTACTGACACGGGAGGCTTAGTATTATCAAACATTATATGAGGTCTTAGTTCCATAGAGTTAGTTTGTTAGATCCTTTCATGTTAATTGAGTCTATTCTCCATATGCCTAGTCCTCTCATCTCTCCTACATACATCCATGACCCTCTTTTTGTTGAATCCATCTTTCATCCCTCATCTCTCTCTCATCTATCATGTAAAATAACCCATATTGAGAGGTCAATGGTGGAAAATACATATACTAAAAGCATTGCATCGAAGTTAGCATTTGAAGTCCTATTTTCCATAAGATCATGTTCAACACCCATATCTAAATCATATTCCTCATCAAAAACATCATCCCTCATTAATGTTGATAACGCCCATCTTTTTACATATCCCTATAATCTAGATACCTTTAATTTATTACGAGTCATATATTTTTATCCCATTCAATATGATGATGTCATAAATGATTTTTATCAAGCTTTATCTATCAAATATATTTAGATTAAATCTACTTCTACTTCATATGCATGTCTTCTAGATAGTCCTAGTGATCCTTTTATTGATCTTGAGGAGATTTTCCTTGATGTTCAAATTGAGTCTTATAGAAACCCCTATAAATACTATGTAACCCCATCACCACTCATTAACCTCACCATGACATCTCCACCACCTTCATCCATCATACACCCTTTTCTCCCTATCAATGATCACTTAATCACCTCCTTCCATAAGGATGAATAGGAACATATATCATTGGACCCTTCATTGAGAAATGTAATGTGTGACAAGTAGAGAGGTCCAAGACCACATTTCTAAAGTCATAAATCATAATCAAATCATCCTTGATCTTATCAGTCAAAATCAAGAAGATTTATAATCATCAACCTAATACGAATATGTCTTCCCCTAGTGAATCCCAATATTAGGCACTAGGGGACTATCAAAATAAAATTAATCTCTCAAGTCAAAAATCAATCTCCCTTGGTGAAGCCCAAAATTAGGCACTAGTGGGCAATGAAAGTCAAAATCCAACTAATGTCAAAAGCATGGCCAATCATCCATCAAACAATCACATTAGAGATGAGTCACAAAGTCAAAGTGTCTTGGATATCCTACTGTCTTTTATCACTTGGCACTAATCAAATGAAGAATGTCCCACATCTCTAATGATGTATACGACCTCTAGTCCTAATCCTCCATCACCCATCACACTATCTTATCATGAACCCATAATCTAATTAGGTTCTATCATCAATTTAAATCCACTACATCCTCATCAAAATTAGGATCTAATCACATCCATATTTCTCATCACCTCCCCAAGAAGCATTATCTCTTCTAGGGGCAACAAATATACCTAGTCTAGATATATAAAGGGGTCCCCATTAAGAGTCATCGAAGCTTATGAGGACATCAATCCATCTAACTACAATAACATGATCTTGACATCACACATCCCCAAAATAGGTGTTGACTAGAGATCACCATAATTCTCGCATTCCTAAATCTTGTCCCCATATCCAATCAATCAAGATGACATTCCAAAAAGTCAAAAAAAATCATAAAAGTAAAAAAAAATCATTCATCTGTTAAATGTGGAGTCTATTTCACCCCTAAGGTTAAAATAAAGTTAACAGGGCAATTTTAACATGTATTTATTTACTTTTACAAATGTGGGGTGAATTTTTTAGTGTGATAATCATTTCCCACATTTGTGGCATGATTAATGGAGAAATAAGTGTGATTTAAAGATGTTGAGAGAATTAGGGGATTATATTTTATCCAATTGGTTAGAACCTCTTTTATTTTGTGCCATTTTGGTGGGGATATGTCTTATCACTAAGGTATGGCATTTTTTTTAAAAGAGTATAAAATGAGTGAGGGGAAACACATTGTAATTTTGTTTTGCATCTCAGTTTGAGCTCTGCTTTCTCTCTACGGTCAGTGTGATCAGTTTTGAGGTGTAGCTTTACATTTCAAGAATTTTGGTGTGAATTCAGACTGGAGAAAATTATCTCTATGAGAGGTTTATTGTTTAGAGTTTTTTTTTACTCTTGTTGATAATATTATTGAAATCCTCTTGGTGGATGTAGCCCATATTGGGTGAACCACATTATATTGGTGTTATGTGTGTATTTTTTGCTTAGATCTAAATTTTTCTTCCATATGTCTCTACTGTTGTGATTATAAGGAATGATTTCCATGTTACATACTATTTCATAATTAATTAATTTTAATCACTTATTCATAACAATTTTTATCATAGTTAGGTTTAGTGGTTTTGCTAAAGTGGTGAATTATAGGGAAAGATATTAGCTTGAGTGGGAGCTATGGTAGATAATGGCAAATCTAGAGTATAAAAATTCAATGGGTAGAATTTTAGATTATGGAAGATGTAGATAGAGGATTACTTATTTCATAAGGATATTCATCTCCTTTTGATGGCGAAAATAGGCCAACCTTCAGGTATGAATCATGCAGATTGGAATTTGCTCGATAGGAAAGCACTAGAATCCATACGATTGTGCCTTGCATCTTTGGTTACCTTCAATATTTTAGAGGAGACAACCAATTTTGGTTTGATGAAGAAATTAGGGGATTTATATGAAAAACCCTCTGCCTCTAATAAAATATTTTTTATGAAAAGGTTATTTAATATGAAAATGTCTGAAAATGGTTATGTAGCTGATCATTTGAATGATTTTAATATAGTTGTGAGTATGCTAACTTCTATTGGTATTAAATTTGAAAATAAAGTTAAGGCTTTATTGATTTTTTTCTCCTTACCTAATAGTTGGGATAGCCTGGTTATGGTTGTGAGTAATGTCATCCCTTCTAAGGGAAGATTAAAGTGTGAGGATGTTATAGGTGTGATTCTCAGTGAGGAAATGTGAAGGAAGAGCATCATGGAATCATCTTCAGGGAATGCTTTGATGGTGGAAAATAGAGGGAGACAAAATGACATAATCAAAGGAAACTATGGAAATTTAGAGGATTGAGGAAGATCTAAATCTAGAACCAAGATAGTGTGTTAACACTATGGAAAAAGTGAACACACAAAGAAGGAATGTTGGGAACTTTAGGGTAAGAAGACAAAACATGAGGAGACCAAGGAGGTAAATATGATAATAGGTAATTTTATTTAGGATGATTTAATTCTTTCCTTGGATAATGTTTTTAAATCTTGGGTATTAGATTCAGGGGCTTCTTTTCATACCACCTCACATAGGCATCATTTTACTGATTATGTTTAAGGAGATTTTGGACATATTTATCTTGGTGATGATGAACCACACAGTATAGTAGGGAAAGGTTGTGTTCAGATAAATATGCAAAATGGGAACACATGGCTACTAAAGGATGTTAGAAATGTCCCACAACTAAGGTATAATTTAATCTTGGTGGGGTAATTAGATAGTGAAGACTATTCAATGATGTTTTTAGTAGACTCTAAAAAAGTTACCAATGGTGCTCTTATGGTTGTAAGAGGTAATAAATTTGGTAATTTGTATTTAAATAGTAGTTCTAATCATTATAATTTAGTTTCTACATATAGATATGCAAATTTATGGCACTATAGGCTTGGTCATATGAGCTGAAAGGGCATGGAAATCTTGAAAGACAAGTTGTCCATATTGAAACAAGTTGATTTGGAATTCTGTGATGATTATGTGTATGATAAGTAGAAGCAAGTTAAGTTTTTGAGGGTTAGACCTATAAATAAGGAGAATAAGTTGGAGTTGGCTCACTCAAATGTATGGGGGCTAGCTTAGGTATCTTCTATTGGTGGGTCAAATTATTATGTTACATTTATTGACGATGCAACTAGGAAAGTTTGGGTTTATTGCATTAAGAAGAAATTTGATGTTCTTTAAAAATTCAAGAGATGGAAAGATTTAGTTAAGAATGAAACAAGTCTCAAGTTCAAATGTCTCAGGTCAGATAATGGAGCTAAGTATTGTAGCAAAGCATTTGATGATTATTGTTCATAGAATGGAATTCATAGGCAAAAGATGGTTCCAAGGACACCACAAGAGAATGGAGTGTTAGAGAGGATGAACAGGACAATCATGGAGTGTATTAGGAGCATGAGGTTACATGCAAGGATACCCTTAATGTTTTTCATAGAAGTAGTTAACATAGTGGTATATCTAATTAATAAAGGACCTTCAGTGCCTTTGGATGGAGGCATACCTAAGGAAGTTTGGTTTGCTAAGAAATTTAATTATTCTTTTCTTAGGGTATTTGGATGTGAGGAATTGGTTCATGTTCCCAAGAAGGATATGACCAAGTTAGAGTCTAAGTCTAAGAGATGAACCTTTATTGGTTATGGTGAGGATGACTTTGGTTTCTGAGTATAGAGTCTTAGAGACAAGAAAATATTCCAGTCTAGGGATGTTGTCTTTAAATAAAAAGTAATGTATAAAGATTAGTTGTAGGAATAAGAACAAAAAGAGTACATAGTGTTGGATGATATTACAAATGGTAAAGTGTCCAAGGAGATAGTTTAGGTACCTCTTACATAGGAACCCCAAACTCCTATAGTAAGAAGGTCTCTTAGGGTAAGAAAAGCTCCTAAACATTTTTCCCCATCTTTGAGTTATTTGTTACTTACTGATAGTGGATAACCATAATGTTTTGAGGAAGTAATGCAGGTGAATGCTAGGAAGAAGTGGGAGCAAGCCATGGAAGAATAACATAGTTCTCTCATGGAGAACTAGACATGGGATTTGGTGAAGTTACCCAAGGGCAAGAGAGTATTGTAGAACAAGTGGGTATACAAAATCAAAGAAGAGGATGGAAGAAGTAAAAGTTACAAGGCCTGGTTAGTGGAAAATGGGTTTCCATAGAAGAAAGGTATTAATTTTGATGAGATTTTATCTCCTTTTGTTAAAATGACTTCTATTAGAATTATGCTTGGTATAGTTGGAGTAGAAGATTTTCATGTAAAAATAATTAGATGTGAAGACTGCATTCTTTCATGGTGATTTGGATGAGGAATTATATATGGAACAACCACAGGGTTATGAGGTCAAAGGAAAGGAGAAACTGGTGTGCAAATTAAAGAAGAGCTTGTATGGCTTGAAATAAGCTCCACGGTAATGGTATAAGAAGTTTGATAGTTTTATGTTGGAATAGGGTTACTCCATGTATCATTCTAACCATTACATGTATGTTAAGAGATTTGAGGATGGTAATTATATTATCCTATGCTTGTATGTAGATGACATGTTGGTTGTAGGAAAGAACATGCAACAGATTCAATTACTCAAGAAGTAGTTTGGTGATTCTTTTTCCATGAAGGATTTGGGTGTAGCAAAGCAAATCCTTGGTATGAGGATAACTCAAAATAGGAAGGAGAAAAATTTTATCTTATCCCAAGAAGATTATGTGAAGAAAGTTTTGGAGAGGTTTAGTATGCAGGATGCTAATCCGATTAAGACTCCTTTGGTAGGCCATTTCAGATTATCAAAGGAGCAATGCCCAAAGATAGAATAATAAAAGCTACAGATGTCTAAGGTACCTTACTCATCAATGGTTGGTAGCTTGATGTATGCTATGGTTTGTACTAGGCTAGATATTACCCATGGAATGGGAGTAGTAAGTAGGTACATGAGTAATTCCGATTATGAACATTGGCAAGTAGTAAAATGGATTCTTCAGTATTTAAGAGGAACCATGATTATAGCATTATGTTTTAGTGGATCAAACACTACTTTACATGGTTATGTGGACTCAGATATGATTGGGGATGTTGATAGTAGGATTACAAAAAGTTATGTATTTTCTATCGAGAATATAGTGGTTAGTTGGATTTCTAGGATACATAAGATTGTGGCTTTATCAACCATAGAGGCTGAGTATGTTAATTTTATAGAGGCTACCAAGGAGATGATTTCATTATAATAATTACTAAATGATTTGGGGTATAAGAAAGAATTTTGGGGACTAAATAGTGATAGTCAGAGTGTTATACATTTATCCAAGAGCTCTACTTTCCACTCGAGGATGAAACACATATAGTTGTGGTATCATTTCATCAAGACAACTTTAGAAGAAAACATGGTGAAGCTAAAGAAGATACATACGAGCCAGAATCCTATGGATATGTTGACCAATGTAGTCACATTGGAGAAGTTGAGGTTATTTTGAGCTTTGATTGGTCTACGTAAAGATCATGGAGGTGTGTTAAATTTTGTTCAAGGGGAAATGAACTCCAAGTGGGAGATTGTTAAATATGGAGTCTATTTCACCCCTAAGGTTAAAATAAAGTTAACAAGGCAATTTTAACATGTATTTATTTAATTTTAAAAATGTGGGGAAAAAAATTTAGTGTGATAATCACTAGCCACATTTGTGGCATGATTTATGGATAAATAAGTGTGATTTAAAGAGGTTGAGAGAATTGAGGGATTATATTTTATCTAGTTGGTTAAAACCTCCCTTATTTTGTGCCATTTTGGTGAGGATATGTCTTATCACCAAGGTATGAAATTTTTTTTAAAGAGTATAAATAGGGGTGAGGGGAAACACATTGTAATTGTGTTTTGCATCTTAGTTTGAGCTCTACTTTCTCTCTGTAGTCAATGTGATCAGTTTTGAGGTGTAGGTTTGCATCTTGAGAATTTTGGTGTGAATTCAGACTAGAGAAAATTATCTCTATGAGAGGTTTCTTTTTTAGAGTTATTTTTTACTCTTGTTTATAATATTATTGAGATCCTCTTGGTGGATGTATCTCACATTGGGTGAACCATGTTATATCGATGTTATGTGTGTATTTTTTTCTTAAATCTAAATTTTTCTTCCATATGTCTCTACTACTATGATTCTAAGGAATGATTTCCATGTTGCATATTATTTCATAATTAATTAATTTTAATCACTTATTTCTAACATCATCTAATGGTGAAAACCAGTCTTCTACTACCTTGGGAAAGTACCGTGATGAAAACTAGTTTTTGATGTCATGGTAGAATAATCAATTATTTGAATTGAACCTCTACACTTGGGGGCATGACCCATCTTCCTTGTCACATCCCTTTTCAACCTTCTCAATCACCCATCCATATTTATAGTATCCATTATCCACCATCATATCATGCATCCCATTATGTCCTTCCTTGCCATATTGACCTTCGTAAGGAATTGGAAGGTGACTTGAGAACTGTTCCAAAACCATCTTGGCATATCCTCCAATGGATACTCAGGAAAATAACCATCTAGTTCCTTCATGATGTTGTCATTGGATATCCCTGGTCCATTCATCCTTGGTCCCCATTATCGTCATCCTTTATCATCCCATCCATCATCCCTCCATCCTTCTCTTGGTTTCTAGGCTTGGTATTCCATTTGATAGTAGCCCCATTTATACAGTGTACATACATATCTTGAAAATCACTAAATTTTGAAAAATGTCAAAAATCATAAAAGTTGAAAAATCCAAAAATAGTTCATTATGTCTTATCTTATGCCTAATCTCCTAGACACATCCATTTCCATCCATCTCATATTGTCCCATCTTTTAAATACCACATTTGGTCTTGAACCCCAATTTGAGTGATCACCCATATTTTCATATCTTCATCATCTTTGGCCTAGGTATTATTGGCACACATCACTTTTTCAAGAATTTAATCTGGCACCCATCACTTATTATCATGTCCTTTTCATACCTATCACCTATCTAATTACCCTTTTCCAATATGGAAGGTGCTTGATCCCTTCAATGTCCCCATCATAGCCTCTTCATACCTAACACCCATTCAAATTACTCTTTGCTAGATTGTAAGGTATTTGATCCCATCATCTCCTAGTCTCCTTGATAGATTGGATATTTATAGGGACTTACCTATTGTTAATCCTTGGTCATCACTTGTTTAATCACTTTTCAATTTTATTTTAAGATTAAATCAATATTCAAAGATCATAACACACCCCATCATGTCATCCATCCTTCTATCCTAAACTAGGGACAACACCTCATCTTAATCCTAATCATGATAACCCTATCCACATCCAAGTCCATCCTAAGACCACAATCACATCATCATCATAACCAACATAGTCCAATCACTCATCCCATCCTTAGACAAGACATTATGACACTGCATGTAGATAATTGTGTGTGTTACTTGTTTGTTTTGATTATCTTGTTTGATTGTCATGTATATATATTATTTATCTCATGTTTGTCATGTCTCTTTTTGTCTATTGATAAATGAATGAGGATGTTATGAGGACACCAAAAGTTCCCTTGAGGATGTAGAGTTCACCATTTTCCCACACACATTGGCATCATGTCCTCTTGGTCATGCATATATCTTGGGGCATTGTAGAAACCCCAGTTTCCCTGATCTCTGAAACTGAATGTTTTTAGATTGTTTTGTGTATTCTAATTTTTTTGATGTGTTTGTATGAATAAAGATGTGATTTTTCAAGATAAATTCAATTAAATAAATAGATATCAGTATAATCTATCAACTGGCTAATCAATGATCTTATTATTCTTCTAGATGATTACAATATTGAGTCTCTATCATGCATATAAAATGATATGAAATATTATTAAAAAAAAACTTGGTCCTTCTACAAATCTAAAAATAACTCTAAATCTGGTACGGCTCAGGTTACTTTGTCAAAACCATAGTCACCGATGTCAGTTATAATGCCACCGTCAGTCGCTTGGTGTCGTTACTCTGTCGACATCAGTATTGGAGTTAGCCAATGTCAGCCGATGTCAGTCTCTTCATATTGATGTCAGTCTCTTCTCAGCTGATGTCAGTCTTTGTGTTGCTGATGTCAGTCTCTACACTCCCTATGGTGATGTTTTGCCTGCTGCAGATGCATACAAATTTGCACGGATCTATACAAATTCCATGCCAAAGAAAATAGAATATAGTGTGGCCTATATGCTAGACACTTGATCTATAAATCTCTATGATAACTTCTGTATGAAGTTATCTCTTAAACTAGAAATAGATTGGTTGATCTCTCACAACCTCTAAATTGCACACACTAAAGAGTGTACGTTCTCTAATGCAACTGGAATACTGGAAACCCTTGGCTTAGTCTTCTCAGAAAATTCTTAGCAAAATTTGTCTTCAATATCAATAATCAATAATTCATTATTCATAATCATAATGGCCTCCATTCAATAAGAAACCCTTATATCTTCTTAAAAGTGTGCTTTCCCTAATTAGGGTTTCATAATTAAGAATTAGGGTTTCATAATGAAAATATGCTAAATAATTAATATTTAATTAAATCAATCAAATATTAATATCTCCCTCAATACATGTCTGAAAGAGCTCGAACGAAAGCCAACTAGAAAAATTTTGCTAATCGAAGCCAAGCCAAGCTCCATCAAGACCCTCTATCCATCCTATCAGCCTATGAAGGTCACATAATAAGCTAATCATCATAAAACAAGATCACACTAAAAAGGGGACATTATAATCCACCCTCCCTGAAATTGCTTGTCCCCAAGCAATCTCAACAACAAAGTTAACATCACTCCACCTGGATCCCAAGGAAAAAGTTGTGTAATGTCCCTCATGTCACCAACCAACCCTTGTGAAGAAATCATCAGCATCAATAGTACAAAAATCAGCAACTGAGACACTACACTCAACACCCAAATAATTGACATCACTGATAATGAAGAGACATCACATGTTAGATAGCAACAACACAAACCAAGTCTGCTTGCCATCAACTCCTGCTCTAAGTCATGCACCAACAAACTGTCAACCCCAGCACCTATCACCATGCCCACTACAATCTCTGAATCCAGAGTGTGAATGCTAGACATACTCATATCATCATCAACATGTG
The DNA here is from genome assembly GCA_037957365.1 of Torreya grandis. NCBI lineage: Eukaryota > Viridiplantae > Streptophyta > Pinopsida > Cupressales > Taxaceae > Torreya > Torreya grandis. The sequence goes on from JARHVA010001477.1 coordinate 2,638,010, forward strand.
CTAACTCCTGAACTGAACTCACCTCAAGACAAAGCTCATCCACATGTCTCTCTTGTATTCGTGCCAATGTGCACTCTATAGCCCACTCTACCATATCATGTCGTATGAGCCTCTCCATCTGATGAAAAAACATATTTTTGATGTTGTTGCCCCATATTGCCTTAAGAATATGTGTCTTCCCATTAACATCAAAATAGACCTCCATGTCCTTGAGACGAAGAGTGACTTCCTCAAGGGAATGAAGCCACTTCATGCCCAAGACTAAGTCTATATCCCCCATGCTCACCACATAATAATCAGCCTTGAACTCATAGTTGTTCAAGTGCAATGGGAGGTCTCTAATCATCTGCTCACACCTAAGAGTGTAACCGTTAGCTACCTTAACTCTAATTCCCTCAAAATCCTTGGTAGTGAGTCCACACTTCTCCACAAATCTAGCATCAATAAAATTATGTGTGGCCCCTATGTAAAGAAGGGTGATGACCCTCTGTCCTGCCAAAACTCCACAGAGTCTGAATGAACCATCCGGTTGAATGTTGGATAGGCGTGCCTCTTGTATCTGAAGCTCTGAATCTACCTCTGTCTTAGGCTCTAAAACCTCTACCTCTGACTCCTCAAAACTCTCTTGTTGTTCAAAATCTTTTGATTTTGAATCCTCATAAAAATCCCACATCACACGATTTGCCTTGCCCTTAGGCCTCAAAGGACAATCATGATTGGCATCATAGGGACCTTTGTAGTAGAAGCAAAGCTTATTTATACGTAGATCGTTAAGAGCCTCTCGATCCAAAGGTGGTGCTGCTAGATTGGCCTTTGAATCATTCTTAACACCTAAATTATCTTTGTTGAAATCTAATCCCTCTCTATCTCCATTGAAGCCCTTACTGTCCCTGGATGAAGAAGTACCTCTGGAGTTAAATTTACTGGATGGGGCTGCCATCTCCATGCTGCGTGCCTTCTTCATAGCTTCCTATAATGAAGGGGGATCAAAGGCTTTGATCCAACCTCTCAATGGTTTGGATAGGCCCTCTATGAAGAGAACTACCAATCTACGCTCTAAAATGTTTGGCACCACGACTGCCAATCACTGAAAATCACAAATGAAGGACTCCAAGTTGCTTGTTTGTTTCAACTGTGCCAGATCTCAAAAGTAAACTTCAAGATATTTCTTGTCAAACCTCTCAACCAACCTCTCCACAAAGTCTTGGTACTTTGTCACCTGGTTATGCTGAAGTGTTACCATACCATGGTACCACCAATCATGTGTTACTCCCTCCAAGTGCAAAGTGGCATATTTGATGGCCTCTATCTCTATCATTGGCCTCAATGCTAAAAATGTGTCAAGCTTATGAACCCAAGCTTGAGCTGTCATCTTACCACTCCCATCAAAAGTGGTCAAAGAAAGCTTGCCAGTAGCCTTCTTCAGCTCACTAAGTTGACCTCTAGGCCTCCTATCCTATCTAACTAATCTGTAGTGCTCTCTCTACTAATTAACAAAATGATCAAATGACATCCTCTCCCAAACCTAAGGAGCTAATAAGTCCCACTCATCATTTGCAGCCATGAAGGCATCTGCAAATAGGGAATCTCCTACCACCTCCTCTACTAGTGCTTCTTCTGGTTTGTCTTGAACAAATGTAGGACATGTAGGCCTATCAGTAGTCCTAGAATGGGCCATCTATGGTCTCTAATTAACTGTAGCACTCCTATTATCACTTGGTTCCCCATTCTATCTAATAGGTGGGTTCATCCTCTCTACCATAGTAGTAAGTGCCTGTAGTGCCTGCATCATCTGTTGCTGGCCTGTAATCATCACACAAAAGAATTCTCTAGTGTCCTAATCATCATTATGTATGTGGCCCCTAGGTGGGCTACCCTCGCGCCTATCACTCATGGTGATTGGTTGTTGTTCTAACACCTAGGTACCTTCAAGCAAGGCTCTACTACGTGTGTTGTACCTATGTGGTCCCAACTCTTGTGGCTACATGAGATTGTTAAACCCTCAAGATGGCAAGATTTAGTTCTGATACCACTGTAGAAACCCTAATTTTTGTTAAGGTGTGGAGCTAAAAGCTTCACCAAAGGAGTGCTTTGCAAGGTTGCAGCAGTTACACAGTCACCGGCGTCGGTTAGGAGTGACCAACATCGGTCAGGTGCAGTTCAAGAGACGTCGGCATCGGCAGGGATCAGCCGACATCGGTCACAAGCAAGCAGGCAGGAACCGATGTCAGTTACCTATGCGTCCAGAGAGCTATTTATGTGGACAAAACTGAGTGTTTACATGATGAGATTAAGTCATAGTCTTAAGTTCGCGTCTCTATTATTAGTAAGACTATTTTTAGAGCCCTTGTTTAAGAGGCATAACTATTGGTTGTAAATGCATGCTCAAGTTTCCTAATTATATATTAGGATATATCTTCTTAGCTTATTTTAATGTATGTGAATGTTGAAGAATAGTACAAAATTGTATATGTGAATCAATCTAGGTTGTTGGAGTTGATTGTACTTGAGAGAGAGAGCTCTTAAGGGAAAGAGATCTAGAGAGAGATCTGTACATCTGAGAGAGGTGTGGAAGAAAGAAGTTTCTTCAATTGTATTCCTTCTGTAAAGAGTTTAATACAAGTTTTTAGGGTGGTTTCTTGTATCTCTTATTCTTTACTATTATCTGATTCTAGTTACTTATCATTTTGATTTAATTCCACATTTATTGCTTTCATAAGTGTAATCAAATTGTTGGTTGATCCCCAACAAGTGGTATCAGAGCCTTGGTTGTAGGTTGAGATCTTGATACCCAAGAAGTGGTATTAGAGCTCAGGTTCACTAACAGGTGGTTCAAATCTGTGTAGTGTGTATTGATTACAGGATACTCACAGGGTTTCTATAGGGATTTCTGTTTGAGTGGGAGAAGCAATGGCAGAAGAAAGTAAACTGAGAATGGAGAAGTTCAATGGCAAAAATTATCAACATTGGAGAATGCAGATAGAGGACTATCTATATTAGAAAGATCTATACTTACCGTTAGGTGGGATTGCTAAGAAGCCCACAGACATGGATGATGAAGAATGGGAAGTTCTTGATAGAAAGGCTCTGGGGTCTATAAGACTAAGTCTGGCATCTACTGTGATATCTAATTTATCACAAGCAAAGTCTACGGTAGAGTTAATGACTACTTTAACAAATTTGTATGAAAAACCCTCAGCTTCTAATAAGGTATATGTTATGAAGCAGTTATTTAATTTGCGTATGCAGGAAAGTGGATCTGTATCTAATCATCTGAATGATTTCCATGGAATTGTAAATCAATTTAGTTCATTCAATATAGTGTTTGATGATGAAATTTAAGCTCTTTTAATATTATGTTCTTTGCCTAAAATCTGGCATAGCTTAGTAATGGTAGTTAGTAATACTGCATTTGCTTCAAATATTTTAAAAGTAGAGGATGTTGTTAGTGTTATCTTGAATGAGGAAATTCGCAGGAAAATCACAGAGAAAACATCAGGGAATGCTTTAAGTTTTGAGAGCAAGGGAAGGCAAAAAGAGAAGAGCAAGAAAGGGAGATCAAGATCTAAGTCAAAGGTGAGAGGTAGATCCAAATCTAGAAATGGCAGGAAGCCACAATGCTGAAATTGTGGAAAGATGGGGTACATAAGCAGAGATTGTTGGTCAAAGCCTAAGGAGGACAGTCAGCACGAAGGAAAGGAAGAAGCAAAGGTTGTAGGTATTGCACAAGATGCTTTAATATTCTCTTTGCATAATAATATAGAATCTTGAATTTTAGATTCTGGTGCATCTTTTCATGTTACCCCTAATAGAGAATATGTTAGTGACTATATCCATGGAGATTTTGGAATAGTGTCTTTAGGGGATGATGAGCCTTGTAAAATTATTGGCAAAGGTAAAGTGCAGCTGAAAATCTAGAATGGCAACACATGGGTGTTGAGAGATGTTATGCATGTTCCTAGCTTGAAGAGGAATTTGATTTCTGTAAAAAAGTTAGGGGATGAGGGTTGTACGGTAACTCTCACAGCTAAATCTTGGAAGGTGACCAAGGGTGCACTTGTAATGGCTAGAGGTAAGAGAGTAGGTACTCTCTATTTATGTAATTGTGTTACTAACAATTCTCCTGTATTATCTACTTTAGATGTGGATGCAAAATTGTGGCACTCAAGGCTTGGCCACATGAGTGAGAAGGGAATGTCAATTCTTAAGTCAAGAGGTAAGCTTTCAAATTTAAAAAGCATAGATCTAGATTTTTGTGAGCACTGTGTTTTTGGGAAATAGAAGAGAGTGAGTTTTCTCAAGACTTGGTCAACAAAGAAGAAGCATAAGTTACAGCTTGTTCACACAGACGTGTGGGGACTGGCTCAAGTTGCTTCTATTAGAGGATCACAGTACTATGTTTCATTCATAGATGATGCTACAAGAAAGGTATGGATCTATTATATTAAGAAGAAATCTGATGTATTTGAGACTTTTAAGATTTTGAAAGCTATGGTTGAGAATGAAACAGGCAGAAGATTAAAGTGCCTGAGATCTGACAATGGTGGTGAGTTTTACAGCTATAAGTTCAACTGGTATTGTTATATGCATGGAATTTGTAGGCAAAGGTCAGTTCCAAGGACACCTCAACAGAATGAAGTTGCTGAAAGGATGAACAAAACAATTATGGAGCGTGCCAGGTGTATGAGATTGCATGTTGGTTTGCCCTTAGAGTTTTGGGCAGAAGCTGTTGACACTACAGTGTACCTGATTAACAGAGGACCCTCTATAGCACTGGATGGTGGAATTCTAGAAGAGGCATGGACAGGTAAAAAGGTAGATCTCTCATTTCTCAAAGTTTTTGGTTGTGAAGCCTTTGTGCACGTTGATAATAAAAATAGAAAGAAGCTGGATGGTAAGTCTATGAGGTGCACGTTTATTGACTATGGCTCTGATGATTTCAGATTCAGGTTTTGGAATCTAGGAACTAATAAGATAATTAGGAGTCGTGATGTTGTTTTCAATGAAAAAGTGATGTATAGTGAATAGCCGAAGAAGCTAAATCAATCTGGGCAGAGCAATGGAGAATTGGATGAGGTGACGGTCCAAAATGAGCTTGCGGGAAAAATTAATCACAAACAAGAAAACACATAGACCGACATCGTCCAAGTAGGAACCAGCATCGGCAGAACACAAACCAATGTCGGTCATACAGAGACTGACATCAGCAGGACAAGAACTGACGTCGGTCAGGAAGAATCGACGTCGGCCAGTTACAGGCCTGGAGGTGACCGAGGTCAGTCACTGTCAGAGAATTTGGGTGGACAACGTGTTGTGGATGAGTCTCAGACGCCCATCAGGAGGTCAAAAAGGGTAACTAAACCTCCAATTTGATATTCTCCTTCATTACTCTATTTATTGCTAACTGATGGTGGAGAACCAGAGAGTTTTAAAGAAGCATTACAGGTGGAGTCTAAGAGTCAATGGGAGCGTGGCATGATTGAGGAAATGGAGTCCTTGAAAGAGAACCAAACATGGGATTTGTTTGAGTTGTCAGCAGGTAAGAGGACACTAAAGAATAGATGGACCTACAGGTTAAAGGAAGGTGAGAATGGATAGATGAGATATAAGGCCAGATTGGTAGTGAAAGGATTTGAATAAAAGCCAGGTATTGATTTTGGTGAGATTTTTTCTCCTGTTGTTAAAATGACTTCTATACGGGTTGTATTGTCTTTAGTTGCTATTGAGGATTTGCATCTTGAGTAGCTTGATGTTAAGACAGCGTTTCTTCAAGGAGATTTGGATGAGGAAATATATATGGAACAGTCGGAAGGATTTGAGGTCAAAGGTAAGGAGAAGTTAGTGTGCAGAATGAAGAAAAGCTTGTATGGCCTCAAGCAAGCTCCTAAATAGTGGTATTTGAGATTTGACAGGTTTATGACTAAGCATGGCTACAGTAAGTGTCAATTTGACCATTGTGTGTATTTTAAGAGATTTAATAATGGTAGATATATTATTCTGTTGTTGTATGTAGATGATATGCTGGTTGAAGGATCACACATGCAGGATATCTCTGAGCTTAAGGTGAAATCAGCTCAAACATTTGCCATGAAGGTTTTGGGAGTAGTAAAGAAAATCCTTGGCATGAGCATTAAGAGAAACAGGAAAAATCACAGGTTGATTTTGTCTCAAGAGGATTATGTGAACAAGGTGTTGAAATGGTTCAATATGCAAGATGCAAAATTGGTAAGCACACCTTTGGCTGGACATTTTAAGTTGAGTAAAGAACAATGTCCTAATTCACATGATGAGGTAGAGTACATCAGTAGAGTTTCATATTCTTCCACAGTAGGGAGTTTAATGTATGCAATGGTGTGTACTAGACCGAATATTGCCCTATTAGTGGGAGTTGTAAGTAAGTATATGGCCAATCCAGGGAAGGAACACTGGAAAGCAGTTCAGTGGATCCTTAGATATCTGAGAGGAACCAGCAGTAGGCATTTGTGCTATGGAGGTTTATATACTTCTCTACATGGTTATGTAGATTTAGATATGGTAGGTGATTTGGATGGCAGGAGAAGCACCATAGGATATGTTTTCATTGTTGGTGGAACGGCGGTTAGCTGGATATAAAAGTTGTAGAAGGTTGTTGCCTTGTCAACTATAGAAGCAGAGTATATTGCAGTCATAGAGGCTAGCAAAGAGATGATATGGATGACACAGTTCATGGAAGAGCTTGAAAAGGAGCAAGAGAGTTGCAGATTATACAATGATAGTCAGAGTGCAATTCATTTGGCTAGGAATTCAGCTTTTCATTCAAGAATAAAGCATATACAGCTTAGGTACCACTTCATATGACAGGTATTGGAAGATGGTGAGTTGAAGCTAGAGAAGATCCATACAGATAAGAATCCTGCTGATATGTTAACCAAGCTGGTTACAAAAGAGAAGTTGAATCTTCATTCAACTTCTGTTGGTCTTCATGATTGAGTTGAATATGGAGGAGCTAGAAGATGTTGCTGTATAGGTACTGATGCAGCTATTTATCTCCAAGTGGGAGATTGTTAAGGTGTGGAGCTAAAAGATTCACCAAAGGAGTATTTTACAAGGTTGCAGTAGTTACACAGTCACCGGCATCGGTCAGGAGTGACCGACGTCAGTCAGGTGTAGTTTAAGAGACGCTGGCATCGATAGGGATCGGCTGACGTCGGTCACAGGTAAGCAGGCAGGAACCAATGTCGATTACCTGTGCATCTAGGGAGCTATTTCTATGGACAAAATTGAGTGTTTGCATGATGAGATTAAGTCATAGTCTTAAGTCCGCGTCTCTATTATTAGTAAGACTATTTTTAGAGCCCTTGTTTAAGAGGCATAATTGTTGGTTGTAAATGCATGCTCAAGTTTCCTAATTCTATATTAGGATAGATCTTCTTAGCTTATTGTAATGTATGTGAATGTTGAAGAATAGTACAAAATTGTATATGTGAATCAATCCAAGTTGTTGGAGTTGATTGTACTTGAGAGAGAGAGAGATCTTGAGGGAAAGAGATCTAGAGAGAGATTTTTACATCTAAGAGAGGTGTGGAAGAAAGAAGTTTCTTCAATTGTATTCCTTTTGTAAAGAGTTTAATACAAGTTTTCAGGGTGGTTTCTTATATCTCTTATTCTTTGCTATTATCTGATTCTAGTTACTTATCATTCTGATTTAATTCCACATTTATTACTTTCATAAGTGTAATCAAATTGTTGGTTGATCCCCAACAGTTTCCCTGATCTCTGAAACTGAATGTTTTTGGATTATTTTGTGTATTCTGATTTTTTTGATGTTTTTATATGAATAAAGATGTGATTTTGCAAGATAAATTCAATTAAATAAATAAATAGCAGTATAATCTATCAACTGGCTAATTAATGATCTTATTATTCTTCTAGACAATTACAATATTGAGTCTCTGTCATGCATATAAAATGATATGAAATATTATTCAAAAAAAACTTGGTCCTTCTACAAATCTGAAAATAACTCTAAATTTGGCATGGCTCGAGTTGTGTCAAAAACATAGTCACCGACGTCAGTTATATTGCCATCGTCAGTCACCTGGTGTCGTTACTCTATCGATGTCAGTATTGGAGTCAGCCGGTGTCAGTCTCTTCTTGCTGATGTCAGTCTCTTCTTGGCCAATGTTGGTCTTTGTGTTGCTGATGTCAGTCTCTACACTCCCTATAGCATTGTCCAGCCTGCTACAAATGTGTACAAATTTGCACGGATCTGTATGGATTTTGTACCAAAGTAAATAGAATATAGTGTAGCCTATATGCTGGACACCTGATCTATAAATCTCTATGATAACTTCTATATGAAGTTATCTCTCAAATTGGAAATAGATCAATTGATCTCTCACAACCTCTAAATTTCACACACTAAAGAGTGTATGTTCTCTAATGCAACTGGAATATTAGAAACCCTTGGCTCAGTCTTCTTAGAAAATCCTTAGCAAAATTTGTCTTCAATATCAATAATCAATAATTCATTATTCATAATCATAATGGCCTCCCTCCAATAAGAAACCCTTATATCTTGTAAAAAGTGTGCTTTCCCTAATTAGGGTTTCATAATTAAGAATTAGGGTTTCATAATGAAAATATGCTAAATAATTAATATTTAATTAAATCAATCAAATATTAATATCTCCCTCAATACATGTTTGAAAGAGCCCGAACAAAAGCCAACTGGAAAAATTTTGCTAATCGAAGCCAAGCCAAGCTCCATCAAGACCCTCTATCCATCGTATTAGCCTACAAAGGTTGCATAATAGGCTAATCATCATAAAACACGATCACGCTAAAAAGGGGACATTACGGGCATCTTGTCAAGTGTTATATTTTTGGATTACTTAGACCATGATAAGCCTTATGACATTTGTGATGGATTTATCTCATCATCATCCTTCTCCCCATCACAACCCATCTGACTAACATCCAATCCTTTACCCAGATCTCATCCTTTGAGTCATATCCTTTAATCACTAACAAGTCTAATCATCCTCATCATCATCACTTTTTAATCACTAATCATCATCATCATCATCATCATCATCTCCTAGTCAGAACTACATCAGCTTGAGGTCTTTTTAGACTATGTAGGTAGCACTTAGCCACCTTTTAGTGCCTAAGGATAGCTTGACCATTACCTCTATCACCCATCCTCATCTCCCAGTCTTTTGGTCACTCGATCTCATCATTTATTCTCTCTTATGATTTTAATCATATCAATCAACTTTAGCTTTGAGCTACACCTATCCTTAATCTTATCAAATCATCATCTTATCCTAGCTAACAACTCTCCCTTGCATGCATTTTTTTCTTGGAATACGTCTAAATTTAGTGACCCTTTTATCCTATCATCATTTTGTTACGAATGGTTCCCCTTTAGGATGTGTCAACAACCATGACACCCATCATATTTCCTCCCTATGCATGTGTCCCTACTAGGGGAATCCTCAATTTATAGCTCATTTCTCAAGTCAACTCCATATTCTTCATCTTTTGTCTCTCATTTGTCATCCCATCCGCTTATGTATCCATCACATCCCACCCTTCATTTTCTTCTTTCGAGTGGCCATCCATCTCATTATTCCCTACATGTCCCCTTGAGGGGGCATCATATCCCCTATCATCATCTACTAAAATTCATCTGTGACATGTTTTTTATTTGAAAGATCATTACTTCTTACATTTCACTCAAATTTCAATTCCCTTTCAAAGAGGGACAAAATATATGCACCTAAAATTGCTTACTTCATTATTATTGACTGATATTCCTATTAGATGATACTTATTCCACTTAACCTATTTTATTCTATTAATTTATCGTATTTCTAGATATCTATTTAATATCTCCTTTATATTATCCTACATTCACTAACCTTATTCATCCCATTCCTTCATTAATTATTTCTTAATCCCTATTATCCTAATCTAATCCTAATTATCCATTATATGGGAATTTAAAATTCCCATAACCCCACCTAACCACCTATTAACCTACACCCTACCCTTTCCTACATCCCTATGTCCCTAATCCTCACCTAATACCTATATGACCCCCACCTAATCCTCCATTATCCCTAAACTAAATCAAGAAGCCTCTATAATTGGAGAAGCTTCTCCAAGTCTCTAAAAGTCTCTAAATTAGAGACTTCTAAGGAATTTAATATTCTTTGAATAATCCATGGCCACTTATCTCATATCTCTAGCTTTAGATTACAACCCTTGATCTTCCCTCCTAAATCTATATAACCAAGTATCCTCCTCCATGAAAAACCAATCTCCAAGATCATATCAAAGCCATGTCAAAATCAAACTAGAATTCTCATAACATCTTCATGCCAAAATCAAACTTGAATTTTCATACCCAATCCATGTCCAAGCATCTATTAAATCCATCATCAAAATACTTTTATCATGCCATCACTATGAAAAAAATCTAAATATAATATGCAATCATAAATCCATTAGAACATCCTGGAAGGAGGTGGTATGAATCAAGTAATTTGTTAAGGTTTATATCATTCTGATTTATTTCATGAATCCTTCCTAGTATGTAGTTTATGTTTTGAGTTTGATTTAGTTTGTTTAATTCATAGCTTGCTCAAAATTCATCTATATTCTTCCAGAATGTAGATGAATTTGATCTTTATGGATTAAATCTAACTAATTTAAACCACTCAAATCTAAAATACTAGGTAAATTATAGACCCATTAGAACAAAATGCAACTAGATGACTACAATTTAAAATAGCATTCCAATCTTAAATTATCTAAAACATGATCAAAGGGATTTAAAAACAAAAAGATTGATAGTGATTACCTTAGACTCAGATTTAACATAGTCATGGCATGATGTTGGATGTTGGATGCTTGGAGTAATTGACAATTGGACATGGATTTGATATGTTAATTCTATTTAGTTTCCATGGAAGATGATCTTTGCTTACATATATTTGAGAGGAAAGATCAAGGGTTAATATTCAAAGTTAGAGGCATGAGATCAATGGCTATGGTTTAATTAAGGAATATTAAATTCCTTATAAGTCTCTAGTTTAGAGACTTCTAGAAACTTGGAGGAGCTTCTCCAATTATAGAGACTTCTTGATTATATTAGGGATAATGTAGGGTTAGGTGGGGGTTAGATGGGGATTAGGTGAGGATTAGGGACATAGGGATGTAGGGAAGGTTAAGGTGTAGGGTTGTAGATGAGTAGGTAGGGTTATGGGAATTTTAAATTCTCATATAATGGATAACTAGGATTAGATTAAGATAATAAAGATTAGGATAGAATTAATGAAGGAATGGGATGAAGAAGGTTGGGGAATATAGGATAATAGAAGGGAGATATTAAATAAATGTCTATAAATAGGATAAATTATTGTAATAAAATAGGTTAAGTAGAATTAGTGTCAACTAATAAGAATATTAGTTAATAATAATGAAGCAAATGATTTTAGGTGCATACATTTTGCCCCTCTTTGAAAGGGAATTGTGAGTTGAGCAAAGTGGAAGGAGCAATGGTATTTTGAATAAAAACCATGTCATGGATGAATGTTAGTAGATGATGTTAGGTTATATGATACCCCCTTAAGGGGACATGTAGGGAAGGATGAGATAGATGGCCACTCAAAAGAAGAAATAAGGGATGGGATACCATGGATAAATGATGGGATGGGATGTCAGATGTAAGAGAGGTGATGAAGAAGATGAGGTCAACTTGAGAAATGAGCTACAAATTGATGATGCCCATAGTAATGACACAGGCATAGGGAGTAAAGATGATGGGTCTCATAGTTACCGACACATCCCAAGGGGGAATCAATTGTAACATGATGATGATGGGATTAAAGGGTCAAAATATTTAGACATATTCCAAGTAGGGACACATGCAAGGGATTATTGTAGAAAATTTCACTAGGTTAGATTTTGTGCTTAGTCATATGCTTAGGTATTAATCCAAGTTAGTTTAGTGCTTGGTGTAGTTAGGCATGAGCATAATAGGGTATGTCACATAAAATTTAACACACTACTACATTGGCATCAATTTCACATAAGGTGCAAGCCTTGTGCACTCACCGAAAGTGCAATAGTGAAGGGACTAGGCCCATATTGGGCTAGTTAAAACATGGCACAATCTTGGGTTCAAAGGGACTTAGCCATGGGCAAGATGGGTTCAGGTGGCTTGTCAGTGATAGGATATTTAGGATAAGTTCATTAACTGTAATCCTTTTCAAGGACACAAGTCCTAAAGTTCAAGTTCATAATAGGCTATATTGAGCTCTCAATGGTGTAAGCTATGGGAATAGCTAGTATAGGGTCATTTGATTGCTTAGACAAGTCATGGGGATGGTTTGGGTTCAAATGCTCATCCCTAGGGTAGCACTCTATGTGTGTGTCTTAAAGCCTTAATGACTCAAGGTTTATACACTTAATATATTTTAGGTAGGCCAAAGTCACTATATGGTACGAGAATGCCATTAGTGACTAGGGACAAACCTTCATACAATAATACATTCAAAGAAAGACTATAACATTACATATATAAATCTAAGTCATAAACATAACTCTGTACAAACTATAATGCAAACATCAACACTTCATTTCATCAACAACATCTCATTGATTCATAGTTTAACATATAAAGTTTAAGGAATATAAATAGAGCATATGCTCTTTCTTAACACTACTCATGCCCAGTGGCTCACAACCAACCTTAGGGGATACATTCAAAATGCCTAACCTATCTTATGTAGATTACAAAGTGATACTAATGGCTCTCTATTTTTACAAAGCTTAGCTGTCTTAGTCACCTCTCCTCAACCTTCAAATTCAAGCCTTATTTATATAGGTAACTTGGCATCCTCTTGCTAGGTCAGATGGGCACGTGCCAAGTGATGAGTTATTACTAGGAGTCATGAGACTACTAGCTCCACTATGATACCTAGGTTGGATGAATGCATGATGTATGATAAACTATCACTAGGGGATCTCTATCTCACCTACTCCATTCTTTTTACACCTTCACTTCTCAAACTACCATGTACAAGTTCCTATAGGGATGTCCTTTAAAAGTTGGTGCCATGCAACTGCCTACTAGTTGACATGTGATCCTTAGGGATTCCTCTAGCTAGAACCAAAAGTACAAAAAGGATAAATCATTACACAATATTGCCTCATCACCAAGATGTGTTGAGTTGGCATAATCACATAGTTAGTATAAAAGGGGTCCCAACATTACCCCATACAAAATTTCTAGTCTACCCTGGACTAGTCTTTTAGTGCCTTTGGTGCAAGAAATCAAGTGTATCCTACTCTAATTTTACCTTAAAGTTCTCAAAACTTTGCATGGTTCCCTTGATCTCTTCATTGGTGCCATCTACTTCAGTTGAGGCAACCTTGAGGGCAAGTATATCCATGCTTTCTAGTTCTTTTTTAAAAGCCTCAAACCTTTATTTTGGTTTCTTCACCTTTCCATCCAAGATATCCCCTTGCTCACTACCCTTTGTTTGGAAGGTGTGAAAGAGTGCCTCCAGGTCTTGCTCCTCGATATTTAATTGGGTGCTTAGGGATCTAACCCTTAGCATTATTTGAATGTGATAAGTCCTACTCTCTATGAAAGAGTGTTAAAATAAAGCATATTTCTCCTTCTTTGCCTTTTTCAAGCATACATCAATAACCGTAGCTTGGGTGGTATAGTTGTAAAATATAGTATCTACTTTCTCTATACCCTCTTCAAGTTTGGTGAAGAGGTCTTCCACCACATATAACTTCTTATTCAACTCTTTCCTTATGCCCTCGCAAAGGTCTTCTTGATTTTCAAGCACCATCCTTATCTTAGGGAGCATCTACTCCACAAGCACAAACTTGGTCAACTTCATTCAACCCCGAGGTATCCACACCATCTGAGAGGGATGAATCCACTTCTTTTATGTGCTCAACTAGTTATTTAAGCTTGAGATTTGTTGCCTTAATCTCCTTAGTTTATTTTTCTATCTTCTTCTAGTTGTTTATGTGAACATCAATGATGATGTTCTTACACACTTTTGAGGAGGCCATCTTGATCAAGGCATTAGTGGAGTACACATGGTTCATGTCTCAAGGATTGAGGAGTTGGTAGTCATGCCCTTCCTCTAGCTTCTTACCACTTTGAATTGTTTTATTTCAAAACCTCAAACTTGGGTTCATCCATGTAGCAGTTTAATACCCAAAAAACTTGGTGGCATGTCAAGGTTATGATAGTATTTGGTGGTGTGCACTCCATCATGTAGAATTCCTCATTCTCTTTAAACTCATACTATGCCCTTTCCCTATTTCCTAGCTCATATTCCTCACCCTCATCCAGATCTTCTTCTTCATTGGCACTGGTGCCTATTCTAGTTCCTTCTTCATCTTGGGTTTATTCACCAAACTTCTACCCCATGTCTACTTCTTATCTTTCTTTAGTTCTTAACTCACCATCATGTTCTTTCTCTTGAGGGGTTTTTTTAGTGGATATTTCCCCTTCATCCATTTCCTCTTGAAGTGGATCTTTGGTGAGAGTTTTTATTGTACCAACCTTCTTCTCTTCTTGTCCTAATGGGGCCTCGATCTCCTTCTTTGTTTTCTTCTCCAAGGTTCTAGTATCACCTTCTTTATATCTAAGCACCCCTTTAAGGTCGAGGTTCACTTGTTGTGTATCTCTTTTTGCTATTCTGGTAGAGGTGCTAGGCAATTTCTTGGGTCCTATTTTCTCTCTTGGTTTCACACTAGTGGTAACCTTTTTCTCTTCTCACTCTTTTAACATCCTGACACTTTCTACCTGGGCCACCTCTTCCTCTCTTTCCTTTCTCCTAGCCTTCTCTTCCTTAGCCTTCCTTTTTGCCTCCTCTTTCTTGGCCTTTTCCTTTTCAACCTTCCTCTATGTGGTTTGGGATTCTTACTTCTTTTTGCTTGCCCTTGTTTCTTCGACCTCTAGCCAATCAATCTCATCTTAGGACATGCCTTTAGCATTCATTTCTTCACACTTGTAGTGTAACCTTAACACTACATCAATATGCCCTTAGTCCAAGTTGATGTCTTTCCACTGACACTTCAATTCTTCTTCTATCAGTGTGTTTAAATGTGTTACTTCTTTGATTTCTTCTCTTTTTTCTCCTTGATTACCTCCTTTTCCCATTTTTGCTTTATGATCCTACTCTATCCTTTATTATTCATCATTTAACATCTCAATGACCTCTTTTTGCACCCCTACCTTTGTCATTTCTTCCTTTTACTCCTGCAACTCCTGAACCCTCTACATTTCAACTTTACTGAAGCTAAGTTTCCTCAATCTCCACCTTCACTTTTCCAACTTGGTTTGAGGTGGCAGGGAGGGGGTCTATTCACTTGATGAGGACTCTTCATTCTTAGGTACAATGTAAGTGCCCCTCCCACTCTCTTCTTCCTCCAACTCCTTTTCCTCCTCTTCCTCAAACATGATTATCTTTTATACCATAAGAGGAGCCTTTCCCTTCTTCTTTTTTGTTATGCCAGGGGAAGTCTTTGGCATAAATCACATGTGCTTTGGTGTTGAGGTTGAAGGAGATGCTTCTCCTTCATAAGAAATCTTTAGCCTTAGGTGTTCCTCAATTTCCTCCAAATTCCCCCCTTTATTTTTCTTTGGAGACCTCTTTTTTTCAACTAGCACTGGAGTTCCTTCATCCCTAATCTAGACTATGGGCTCTTCCTTCTACTCAATGCTTAACTCAACACTAGAATCCTTCTTTCATGGCTTCATATCATAGTATAGTCTATGGATGAATCCAAGGATGGTGACTTCTTTGATGGGATGGATGTCTGGTAGATCCAAATCATATTCTTCATCCTCAGTGGACTTGTCATTTGCATGAGGTAATCAATGCCTCAACCTGTGCCTTTCAGCATCTAGCTTCTTCACTTAAATGTCCATATGTTATACATTTAGGATCCTTTGTAGTGCATCCCTAAAATATCCTATCAAAAAGGTGAGGGGATCTTCAACCATCCCAACCTATTTCCATCCCACAGTGCCAAGTGCACTACGTAATAGTGATATATTATGGTAAAAGATTTCATCTTAAACATATTCTAGGGAAGCCACTAGGTAATGCACCACTCCATTCCAAAGGCTTCTATATAGTCTTCACACTAGTTCATTATGTATGTCTTATACTTGGGGTTGAAGGTAGTGGAGCAAGTGTTGTCCTTATATTTTTATGCTAGAACTTCATGGTGTTCTAAGAATACCCATAAATTATTCTCAATTCCATTTAGGATTCCAATTCCTCCATCATGATCAATGTGAGGATGGATCCCCACCTAAAGGTTCTCTTGGTGTTATGGCATTCTATCATGTTTTTCACTAGCTCCTAGGTGATGAACTTCATTATGTTGAATTTTACTCCTTGTGACATGTGATAGGTGATGTAGAGGTACGCCTTTGATACATCCATCCACTAACCCCTGGGCATAAATTGAAACTCATGACATGTGTTATCACTCTCATGCCAAGATTTTCATACTTGATGGGAAATATGAAACCCCCCTTGAAGTAATTAAGGCACTTAATGATGCACTCCACCTCTTTGACATCATCCATCATCTGATAGATGTCCTTACTGGCATCTAAGAGCTTGGTTATCCTCTTGATCATCTACACTAAGATCTTCATGTGCCAACCTAAAAAATAGATGTAGTCTTCATGGACTTGTGAGAGTAAGAACTGGATGAGTTCCTCTATATTCTTGAAGTAGGGTAACTCATTATGCTAAGTTGCTTTGAAATCTTTTAATTTGTCTCAAATTGAAATGTCAAATAGGGTATCACCTTTTAGCATCTTGTGCCCTATGTCCCCATCCAGTCCTGCACTAAGTTTTGGAAGTGACTTGATGCCTAATGGTTGTATTCTTTGAGTTAGAAATTATGTGCAAATTAGTGCCAACTTACCCCCACTTGAATGTTTGGGGGAAATTATATATATTGGTATCACATCTTTGTTATCACCTTGATGTCTACCTTACTGATGCTCACTGCTTTGATCAAATGCACCTTAGTCTTGGAAGCCATCATCTCCTCTATAATCTTCACTTGCTTAGGTTCTTCTTGTACCTATATGAAGCTTGCTACCTTCCACTTCTTCACCATCCTAAATGGACTTGAGTTGAACCTAGGGAGTTGTAGCTTACTGAAGCTTTGAATAGTGGTTAGTGCTTCTATAGTCATGGGATCTATGACTGCACTTCTCAACTTTGAGAAATTTGATAGCTACTAATGGTGGCCTGAGAGACAACTTCTCATTCCAACTTGATTCTCTACATAAATATCTCTCACCAACCCTTCAAACTAGCCTCACTATGAATGCACTCTTTCTCAATATGTTGTCATTTACTCTAGGTGCCTGAATTGCTCAAGTTTTTACTATGATAGGTTTCTTTCTCTTTGGCTCTCTGACTCTTGCTTAGTTTTTCTCTAATTTAGAGATAGTTTAAATTTTGTTACCTAAGCCAGTTTACCACTTGCTATTTTATAGCCTTCATTCTCACCTACCATCTTTAATGTAGGATTAATGGCGTAGTGCCTCAATTTCTTGGAAAACATGAAAATTTGTGAAATCTTTAAAAATATCTTATTCAATATGCATTAAATAAGTATCTTTGTGTTTCCACCACTGTCTTATTGAATGTTCCTAATAGCTTTTTTAGTGAAGTGACATGTGGTTCAAATGGTCACTTCTCACTCATTTCTAGGTGGATGCTAGTTGTCTTAGACATTCTCCTTTTGTGCTTGTATACTTTGGTGTGACCTTCACCTTCCTTATGGAAACTTGGGTATATTGCCTCACATGCATGCAATTTAGCCTCCTCAATTCCACTTTTTCTTCTAGATGTGCTCTTATTTTAAATACACTTCTCTTCCTTAGTCAATTTCTTTCATGTCATCTTACCTTGGCCTATCCTACCCCATACAAATCGCTTGCACTGGCCCTCTAGTGTTCTATCTCCTTCTATGGTTCTCTTGTGTACTATTAGGTTGTGTGTCTTCACTTACTTCCTTTCACTCAACTAAGTTGAGTGTCTTCACTTCCTACCTTGTGCTCAATTATGTTGATAATCTTTACTTTCCTCATAGGTCATTATCATAGGATCAATTGATACACCTTATTTTAACTTTGGCACAAAGGTAATGCCATAGTGGTTCATTTTTAGGCCTTCAAGTGCCTTACACTATTCAAATTACACATGGATATCTTCTGCTTATACCTGGTAATCTTCATGCACCCACCATTTAGATGTCTAGCCTCATGTGCTGAGAGGGTATAAGTTATTAACTCGCCCAATTGGAATTATGTGTGAAAAACTAATAAATAAGTTCTTGTAATTATTGCACGACACTCACTACTTATGTAGACTATACATGGGATAAAAAAACAATTAAAAGAATGGTTTATCTTACACCAAATGGTATCTTAGCTTACTCCCAACCAAATTATGACCAAGAAGTTGGTGTTTCCATGGCACAAGCACTATCCTACTACCTATATGGATTCAATCGGTTGCCATTAAAATGCCTAGGGAGCATTTCACTAGACAATATTCACAACTTGCATCTGCCTATTTCCAATATGTGGTGGATGATATAGGGGTCCATCCACTAGATTTTCAATTTACCTGGGTGCTTAAAGTACTTGGAATCATAGAGTAGCACCAATGCTCCTTCAGTCAACTCTTTGTGCTTGATATGTTTGTCATGCCAACACTTCTATTACACCTTCTCAATTTACTGACTCCACTTAGCATGGGCACGTTTCTCATCCAAGTGATACAAGTTTTCAATCCTTGTGCTTAAAGATTTTTGGTCATCTAAGTGACCAATATGTGTAATTTGTAAGGAGGGCACCATGAATTCCATGGGTAGAACTGCTTTAGTGCCAAACACTAGTTGAAATAGTGTAACATTATTTAGGAATTTTTATGTTATGTGGTATTCCCATAGTACCACTAATACATGAGCATCCCAATCCTTGAAACCAATATCACATATATGTATTAAGCACATTCCCAAGATTTTTTTGAATGCTTCAATTGTGTTATTGGCCTAGGGATGATACAGGGTGGTCTTATGGTGTGCCACCATGTACTTAGTTAGAAGGATACGTACCATCTCATTGATGAAATGAGTGCCTTGATCACTAGTTAGACTTAATAAGCACCCATAACATTTTATGATGTTCTCCCATATGAAGTGTGTAGCTATTGTGGCTGTGTAATCTTTGGTTAGCATGGCTTCAGCATACTTGGTGAAATAGTCAGTGGTTGTTAAAATATATCTTGCACTTATGCATCATGTTATGGGAGTGATTGGCCCAATGAAATCAATGGCCCATTTTTTAAATGGTGCCTATGAAAGGATGGGGATGAAAGGCATTTCATCCCAGTGGTTGGGCTTGTTAATGCATTGACATATGTCACATGCTTTGGTGTACTCCTTTGCATCTTAGAATAGACTTGGCCACCATAAGCCTACCTGCAATACCTGTCATGCCATTGTGTCTCCAACACAATGGCCTCTTATGATCCCTTCATCTGCTTCTTATCAGATGGAGTCCCATTCATGTTCCAAAACACACTAGCATAGGACTTCATCTCTACTTAGTTTGGACATCTCCCCCTTAATGAGCTAGAAAGGGGTAGAATGAATCACAAGTTGTTTCTTCTCCTTAGTTGACAAGGTCTAGGGTGCAAACCCATATGTTAGGAAAGTGGAATTCTCTAATAAATATTTAGGTATGCATTAGACTCAATATAGATATGTGTCAAATATGTCATCCTCAATTGGCATGGTTGTGTTGCTAGAATTTATGTGGGATAAATGGTCTAGCCCTAAGTTATGCTTTCTAGGTTTAACAACTGAGAACTAGAATTCTTGGAATAGAACAATCCATCTACATATATACATATGTAAAACAAGCTTATTCATGAGGTATTTAAGCACCTCATGATCAACGAAAAAGATGAATGGGGTTGCTATGAGATATTTTGTAAATTTTTGTAAGGCATAAACCATTACCATCACCTCACACTCGATGGTGGTGTAATTATACTATGACTACATCAATTTCCTACTTTAAAAGGAGATGGGGTGGTCCATCCTACCCTCACCTAGTTACACCAAAATGGTACTAATATCATAGCTTAAAGCATCAACATAGACATGGAAAGGAGTAGTCTAGTCTAGGAATTGTAAAATGAGTGCACTAGCCAATTTTAGCTTCAAATTTTCAAATGCATCCTCTTGTTCCTTACATTAATAAAATGGGCTATATTTATACAAGATATCCTCTAGAGGTGTTATGATCCTTGCATAGCTTTGGATAAACTTCTTATAATAGCCATAATGGCCTAGAAAGGCACAAACATCTTTTACATTGAATGAGTCTGGAGTTGAATGATGATTGTTATCTTTGTAGGATCAAAAAGCAAACTATCCTTATAGATGATGTGCCCAAGAAATATCCCAAAGGGGGTGGCAAAGATGCACTTATTTATATTTAAGTATATCTAGAGCTGCCTGCACCTCTCAAACATGAGGCATAGATTGTCATAGTGGTCCTTTACAAGACCATACACAGTCCAGTCATTGAGATACACTTAGAGGAACTTATGGATAAAGTCCTTGAAAGTAGTGATGACCACTCTATAGAACATGTCTGGGGCATTCTTAAGTCCAAATCACATCACATTGTAAGTAAAAAAACCCCATTCAATCATAAAGTTTATCTTGGGCTTATCCTCCCCCTCAATTTGCACCTAATGGTAGCCTAAGAAACCATTAGTGAAAGTATATATTTCATACCCTGCAACTCCATCTAGGACCTCACTAATGAATGGGGTTGAGAATGGGTCATTAATGCAAGTGACATTCAATAGCCTATAATTGATGTAGATCTATATGCACCCATCCTTTTTTATGCTAATGACCATTGATCTCACCCATTTAAATTCTTGTACAAGGTAGATGACATTAGTGGAAAGCATTCCATTAATCTCCATTTTCACCTTGGCATGGATATTGGGATTCATTTGGTAGGGCACTTCTTGATTGGCCTCATACCATCCACCATCTTGATGCTCATTTTTCTAAGGGAAGGGTGAGTGCCCTTCATATCCCTATAGCTACATAGGAATAAGTCTTGAAATTATTTCAAGAGGTCTATGATTCATGCCATCTCTACCTCAGACCAATAAGCATCTATAATGGCAATCTCTGGGTCACCTTTTGAGTTTATGTCTACTTTAGTGGTCTTGAGTGGTGCATGGTAGGTCTCATTCTTCTCCTGATGAGAGTATTCAACTTGTTGGTTCCCCTCAGTTGTTTCAATTTGAAGATGCATCAGATCTTCTTCATATAGGGTATTATCATCCACAAGCTACACAAGTTTTTTTCTTCCTATTAGAGCCTTCCAATTGTGCTCTTTCCAAGTCTCATCATCTTCCTTACTAGAGTCACTGTTGAGTACCTATTCTTGAAAAAATGTTAGAAGTGATAGTCCTTTCTCCCTAAATATTTCACTAAGGTGCTCTTTTAGGATGGTAGTGTCCTTAAACACTACCCTTCAAATGACTTGTAGTGGCTTCAATAGCTCTAAGTTTTGTAAAGAAAAGGAGAAGGTGTGCACAAACCTCTCCTTGAGTATCTCCCAATTACCTATCTCATGGTGCATCTCATTTATAATATACCACGATCATGCCCATGTCTTCAAGGTCCTATAAAAGGCATGCATCCATAGGCCTTTTGATACATTCTTGCCATATATAGTCCAAGTTTTTTCACACAAATGCACATGAGTGATTGGGTCAGAATCACCTGAGTAAGTGGGTATGTCTAAGTCCTCATTACTCTTGACAAACCTAGTGCATATTGATTCCTTTACATCTTTCCATGTTGGCAAGTTAGGTCTCTACACTGCCCACCAATGAGCAGTAGTGTACTTTAAGGTATGCACTAGTGCACCCATTCTATCTATTTCCTTAGGGATGCAAGCTTAAATATCATGGACATACCTCTCTATAGGCTAATTCCCTTCATACTTTGGGAGTGATACAAGCTTCCCTTTACTTAGCTCAAACACCCTTTTTATGACCCTTATAGCATGGGGAACCCATCTCTTTTGATTGCACTCAATCCTAACCAATCTCATTTTAATTGGCCTTGGCTTGGCTATGTGCACTAGGTGGTACCTTCAGCTAGTGACCCCATAAACCTCTTTAACCCCATTAATTGCAAGCTATGCTAGTTGTATCAGAAGATGATTATCCATCCTCCCATTTGATAATGCCTTGTCCACTAGGGTTGAGCTTCTCAATGCCCTACACTATGATGCTATAAATGTGGTTGATCTCATCATTGAGATCAACACTTTCCACATATAGGGGCCCTTGGTCACTTGATAGAGCGATCACCACCCTTTATTTTCCATTTTCAAAATTCATGTAGTGCTTATTAAAATGCATGTCTATTTATTCACATAGCACCATGGTCTACCCAATAACATTGGATAGTGGTCCTACTCTGTAAACTTGTGAGTTTAAAATAATATTGGAAATTAGCACCCATGATATCTGCAATAATTCCCTTCAATATCTTGATATGTTGTGCTCATGTTTTTTAATCCATGAACAACATGTGAGGTGAGGGTCTCAAGGGTGGTTGTCCCATCATCTCCCAGGTAGTCTTGGTTATAATATTAACCTTATCACCCATGTTTACAAGTAATTCATAAACTAACCATCTATTAATGGTGACATTGATCAATAATTATTTGTCATACTCAATGTTCTAAGTATGACTTCTTCATGTGCTCACTCCATATGTAACACATCAACTTCAATCATTTAAGGCACAACACCTTCTTCTAGTTTCTTCCTTGCATGATTTAAAAATAAATCTTTCATCAAGGGCATCATCCCTTTGATTTGTAGGAGGCACTAGATCTTTGTCAACTCTTATACTTTAGCCTCTTGGTTTTCTTATCTTCTGTGCAAATTAGTGACCTGCGCCTCTAGATATTTAGCAAGTTGGAGCTCACCCTATAAATTCTATATCACATTCATGGATTATTGTAGGGCATCCTTTTGTCATGTAAGGTTAAGATAGGGTGTAGATTTTAGCTTAGGTCATGCTATAGACTCAGTGAAACTTGATTCACCATACTCTAGGTGTAGTTCTTGGGTTAACACAGTGGTCAAATGAGTGGTAAACCCACTCTAGATTGTGGGCTATACTTTAGGAATCTCTTTTCAAGTCTATTATGGCTTGGGAGACCTCCTTTCTTCTTTGGATTCATGCCTAACCATTGAGGCACCTTTTTCTAGATGAATTTGAGTCAGATTTTTGTACAAGTCTAAGCATTATTTGACTCCATGTGGTCCTCAACAATACCCACACATGGGGTGCATGGAGCAGTCACACTGATAATGTTCAATTGATCCACACTTGTAACATGATCATGGTGGGAATCCTCTTCCACCCCCTGCTTGATCATGCACACCTCATTAGTTTCCATAACCCATATTTTGTTATCCATAGCCTTCATTTCCTTGACCTATCTGACTATCAATCGATGTTGTCACCTACCCCATGCCACTTTCCATGTTTGGTGTATATCATTGATGACTTGATAGTTTTATATTGAATGTATATAGGTATTGTACATATTGAATTAAATGGTAGTGTTCACTTGACTAGTGAACTATAGTAGAGGATAGTTTTGAGAGTCATGCAACCCATGACAAACTTCACAGTTGAGAAGTAGGGCATGAAAATTTCTTTGTAGGAAATTGTTCTTATTATGCCCCTCTATCTCATAGTTGGTGCACCATAACCTGATATGAGTGTCATGTGTTGAACTAGAAATTAAATTTTATAGTTAGGAGGCCATTGATGCAATTTGTGCCTCCATGAGTGGATTGATCCTAGTATTGGTGTTACCTACTACCTCAACCTAGAGTGTGGCTTCAAGCACTTTGTGGGGGTCCATGAAGGTCTTCATGGATAATTCTCATCTAAAGGGTACTAAAAAGCCTCTAACAAACCATTAAACATGCTTGGAGGGATGAATGTCATACGAAATCTTAGAGAGAAAAGTTTTAAATCATGTGTCATACATGTACACACTCTTGGATAACCCCTAGCTGATTTCTTTGAGAATTGTGATGCTCTACTGCTCAAATTTAGGGATATCAAACTCTTTTAAGAAGGATTCTTTTAGAATATTATATTTAACCATAGCTTGGTTTGGATCAAATTTTTGATACCAAGTATGGGTATGATCTAGTAAGGTGGTCATGAATTGGGTTACCTTGCACTCAGACTAAGTGATGACTTGAGCATGCCATTGTAACTCACACTTAATCACATGCTCTATGGCATTCTCTACACCACAATACTTGGTCAAGTGCATCACCATATCATAGTAGATCTATTGAGGGGGTGGTACCAAGTTTTGAGGCACTTTCCCACCTTACCTCTGTGTTGGAGGTGGCCCTATAGCACCTTCACTTGTAGGGTTGAGTGTTGACCTTGATAGATTAAGTTTGACTATCAAACTTGTCAATGTAGTACCTCTCACTAGTGGTACCATGTCACTTCTTATGAGTTATTGCCTAGTTAGCATAATTGATATCCTCTGCATGAGAATGATCATGCCTATGTTCATAGTTCTTGGATTGGTGCTTTCTAGGTTTGTCATATCCTCACTCAATTCTTCATAAGCAATCACTTTCTCAATAAAAAAACTCTTAATCAAAATTTTGAATCATATCAATGTCAATGTTGATAACAATTTTAGGTACCATTCTTTTGTCTTCTAGTAGAGAATCCAATGCATGATCTTGTGCTTTAGGTTCAAACAGGGTAGGTGCATTTGGAACATCCTTAGTCACCACATCTTATAGGAACCCACTACATCCTACTCCCAACTATTGAGTCTAGTCTCTTACTTCTTCCTCTCTCTTCATGTTGATTTAATTCAAGAGATCCTTCTCCATGCCCTTCCCATGTTCTATAAGTCCTCTTAGCACTTTTAGATTTCAAATCCTCCACCAACCTATACCTTCACATATTATATTTTAGCTTCCATAGCTCTCAAGTGTTAGGTTTCTCATCCACTACTATTACACCTCACCTACAGTTCCCCTTCTCACCTTCGGTGCTTGTTCATATGTGTAAGGACTTTAGCCTTCCATTCTTACAATTTCTATACCATAATTGACTAGAAGCTTCTTCATTTTGGTTTCAAGCCCTTTTATGAATACACCCATTAGGTCATAAATAAACTCATGTTTTTATTCTTTTAGGCATGAGAAATTTGATACTACAAAATCCAACATGTATTTTTTCAACATGCCACTCTACCACTTATCTATAGTGCACATCCAAAATTCATTTAGGATTTCAATCCTCTCTAAGTACTTTGTTGTCCATTCAAGGTTTTGGTCTTATCTTCACCTTATATATGTGGTATAAGAAACCAAGCATTGGTACACATGTTTAGGCAGCTCATAAAAGAACACCTCATATAGAGCATAATATAGGTTGGCTTACACCCATTTCCTTGGTTCCTATCCTTTACATGTAGGATGCTTCTGCGTGAAACTATCCTCCACTTTTTTTATCCAGTGCTTGATGTTATCAAGAAATAATTAAAGCATCACTTTGTTTCACCATTGTAACAATCAAATTCAACATAGATCTCTGCAATAGAACTAAAATGTTGTAGAAAAGTTCACTAGGTTAGCTTTTGTGCATAGTCATTCCCTTAGTTATCAATCCAAGTTAGTTTAGTAATTGGTATAGCTAGGCACAAGCATAATAGGGTCTAGCACACAACATTTAACACACTAATGCATTGGCATCAATTTCACACAAGGTACAAGCCTTTTTCCCTCACCCATATCATAATAGTGAAGGGACAAGGCCCACATTGGGCTAGTTGATACATGGCACAATGTTGGGTTTAAAGGGACTTAGTCATGGTCAAGATGGGTCAGGTGGCCTACCAATGATAGGCTATTTAGGGGAAGTTCATTAGGTGCAATCTTTCTCAAGAACACAAATCCTAAAGTAAAAGTTAATAACTTGCTAGACTGATCTCTCAATGGTGCAAGCTATGGGAATAGCTAGTATAGGGTCATTCAGTCACTTGGACAAGTCATGGGGATGGCTTGGGTTTAAATGCTCATCCCCAAGGTAGCACTCCAAGTATAGGTCTTAGAGCCTTGATGCATAAAGTTTTCTACACTTAGTCTATTTTAGGTAGGCTTAAGTCATTATATGGTATGAGAACACCATCAGAGACTAGGGACAAACCTTCATACAATAATACATTCAAAGTAAGACTATAGTATTACATATATAGAACTAAGTCACAAACATAACTTTGTGCAAACTATAATTTAAGAATCATCACTTCATTTCTTCAATAACATTCTCATTAATTCATAGTTTAACATATACAGTTCAAGGAATAAAAACAAAGCTTATGCTCTTTCTTAACACTACTCATGCACAATGGCTCACAAGTGAGCTTGGGTGATACATTAAAAATGCCTAAACTATCTTATGTAGATTACAAAGTGAAACTAATGGCTCTCTATTTTTATAGAGATTCATTTCCTTAGTCTCCTCTCCTTGATATTCAAATTCAAACCTTCTTTATATAGGTAACTAGGCATCCTCTTTCTAGGTCAGATGGGCACCTGCCAAGTAATGAGCTATCATTGGGAGTCATGAGTCTATCATATCCACTACATTTCCTAGGTTAGATGAATGTACACCATATGTTGATCTATCACTAAGGGGTCACTATCTCACCTACTCCACTCTTCTGATACCTTCACTTCCCATGCTGCCATGTACAAGTTCCTACAAGGATGTTCTTTGAAGGTTAGTGTCATGCAACTTCCTACTAGCTAGCATGAGATCATCAGGGATTCCTCTAGATAGTGAAAAAAGTATAAAAGGGAGTAATCATTGCACAAGATTGCCTCATCTTTGAGATGTTTCAATTTGGTGTGGTCATATAGTTGGTATAAAAGGGGACCCAATAGGGAGAGTTATAGGCCATGATAAGATAATGATTTGATAAGATTGATGATGGGTGTAGGTCAAATATAAATTGATCAAAATGATGAAGAGGATAAGAGAGTTTAAATGATGTGATCGAGTGACCAAAATATTGGTGGATGAGGATGGATTATAGAGATAATGACTAAGTTATCCTTGGGCATTAAAACATGGCCAAGTGTTGCCTACATAGTCTGAAAATACCTTAGGTTGATGTAGTTCTAACTAAGAGATGATGATGATGATGATGATGATGATGATGATGATGATGATGATGATGATGATGATGATGATGATGATGATGATGATGAAGATGATGATGATGATGATGATGATGATGATGATGATGATGATGATGATGATGATGATGATGATGATGATTAGTGATTAGAATGTGATGATGATGAGGATAATTAGACTTGTTAGTGATTGAAGGATATGACTCAAATGATAAGATGAGGGTAAAGTATTGGATGTTAGTTAGATGAGTTGTGTTAGGGATAAGGATGATGATGATATCAAGATATCATAAATGTCATAAGGCTCATCATAGTCTAAGTAATCCAAAAATATATCACTTAACAAGATGCCCCATTATATAAGCATGACCAAGAGGACATGATGCCAAAGTGCATGGGTAAATGGTAAACTCTGCATCCTCAAGGGCACTTTTGGTGTCCTCATAACATCCCTATTCTTTTCCCAATAGACAAAAAGACATGATGGAAACAAAACATAAGATAAATAAGATATTTACATGATAAAAGATAATCAAACAAGATAAATAAAACAAATAAGTAACACCCACAAGTATTTACATGCAGTGTCACAATGTCTTGTCTAATGATGGGATGAGTGATTGGGTGATGGGTTGGACTAGGATGATCAGGATGTGATTGTGGACTAAGGAGCATATTGGATTTGTACATGGTGATGATGATTAGGATTAGGACTAGGATATGGATGTGGATATGGATGTAACATGTTGCCCATAGTTTAGGATAGAAGGATGGAATATGGGAGAAGGTATTTTAATATTTATTTGGTCTTGAAATTGAATCAATAAGTGGTCAAGGAAGGTGATTAGATAAGTGATGACCAAAAATTATAAATAGACAAGGACCTATAAGGATCCAATCTAGCAAGGAGACTAGGAGATGATGGGATCAAATACCTTTCACATTAGAAAAGAGTAATTAGATGGGTGCTAGGTATGAAGAGGTAATGATAGGATAGTGATGGGATAAAGTACCTTCCATATTGGTAAAGGGTAATTGGATGGGTTCTAGGTATGAAAATGCCTTGATAAGAAGTGATGGGTGTTAGATTAATGTCTTTGACAAAGTGATGTATGTTGATAAGACCTAGCTAATAGGATGAGATGGAAGATATGAAGGGATGGGTGACCAATCTAATTTGGTATTAGGATGAAATGTGGTATCCAAAATATGAGATAATATGAGATGGATGGAGATGGATGTGACTAGGTGATTAGGCATAAGATAATACATGATGGACTATTTTGGCTTTTTTTAATTTGATAATTTTTAGGGTTTTTAACATATTTCAATTTTTTAGGGTTTTTGGGATATGTATATACACTATACAAATGTGGTTACTAGCAAAGGGAATACCAAGCCTAGAAACTATGAGAAAGATGTGGGGATGATGGATGGGACGATAAAATATGACAATGATGGGGACCAAGATTGAATGGACTAGGGATAAACAATGACCACATCAAGAAGGAACCAGATGTTTAGTGGCCTAAATGTTCATTAGAGGATATTCCAAGATGGTTTGAGGACATGTCTCAAGATACCTTTCACTTCTTAACAAAGGTCAAGACAAGAGGGACATGATATGATGGTGGATTAGGGGTAAGAATAATAGATTGAGGGAATAGACAAAGGATGGTTTGAAAAGGGATATGAAATGGATGGATTTTTCCCCCAAATGTGGAGAATAGATGATTTTGCCATGATGTCAGAAACTAGTTTTCATCATGGTACTTTGCCAAGGTGCCAGAAGACTGGTTTTCACCATTAAATGAATGATTTTTTTTTTGAATTTTTATGATGGCATCTTGATTTATTAGATGATGGGCTAGATGCAAGGTATGGATACTTGATGGATCTTTTATCCAACATTAGTTTTAGGGATATGTGATGTTTGGATCATGTTGGTGTTACTAGATGTATGGGGGTTCATGTGACCTTCATTGATGCTTAATGGTGACCCTTTCAGATATCTAGACTAGGTATCTTCATTACCCCTAGAAGAGACAATGTTTCCCAGGGAGGTGATGTGAGGTATGGATTTAATTAAATCTTGATTTTGATTGATATGTGGTGGATTTGAATGGATGATAAGACTTGATTGGTTTATAGTTTCATGATGAGATAGTGTGATGGGTGATGGAGGATTAGGACTAATAATTGCATACACCATTGGAGGTATTGGATATTCTTCATTTGATTGGTGCCAAGTGATAAAACACTACAAGATATCCAATTTACTTTGACTTTGTGTCTCATCTTTGATCTTATTATTTGAAAAATTATTGGCCATGTGATTTGGATCATTTGATGGAATTGGATTGGCCGTTAGTGCCTGATTTTGGGCTTTACTAGGGGAAATTGACCTTTGACTTGAAAGATCATTTTGACTTGGATGGGTGCTTAGTGCCTAATTGTGGGCTTCACTAGGGAAAGACACTTTTGTATTAGGCCAATGATTTGATTCTTCTTGATTTTGACTTATGGGATCAAAGATGACTTGATTATTATGATTAAGTTTAGAAATATGACCTTGGACCTTTATATTGGCATCACACATTATATTACTTAAGGAAGGGTCTAATGATGCATTTTCCTATTCATCCTTATGAAGGGAAGTGATTAATAATCATTGATAGGAAGAAAGGGGTTTATGATGGATAAAGAGGGTGGTGATGCCATGATGAGGTCAATGAGTGGTGATGGGTAGCATATTATTCATAGGGTTTCCTAAGAGACCCAGTTTCAACATTAAAAAAAATATCCTCAAGATCAACAAAAGGATAATGAGGACTAGCTATAGTATCCAAAGTAGGATCAGATTCGTGTTAACTATCTTCCATAGATAAAGCTTATAATAACTATGTTATGAAGTCATCATTCTGATTAGGATCCAAAGGTATGCCTGGTGATGTATTTGAGGTGCCTAGATTAGAGGTATTCTCAAAAAGATAGGCATTATTAGCATCAATGAGGGATGACATTTTAGATGAGGAATCTAATTTGGATATGGGTGTTGGACATGATCCTACTAAAGATAAGAATTATGATACTAATGTAATGTTACTAATAGGATATTCATTGTCGACAATTAACATCTCAACATGGAGTGTCTGATGTGATTGGTGAGAGGGTTCATGAGAAATGAGAGGACTAGGAATATGGAGAATATTCTTGTCTTTGATGGAGGATTTATCGAGTCTAGGGGGATTATGGAAAATAGGTGTGGTGTCTTGACCTTGGCTTGGAAGAGGAAGGGCTTGTTAATGATTGGGAATGGAATCTTGGCATTCCTTTTCTTGTTTATTCAAGGATTGAGACTCATCTAGTTCATCATCAATTATTATGTCACCATGATCAATGAGGTCTTGGACATAGTCTTGAAAAGGTTGACATTGATTAATGGTATGCCCCCAAGTTTGGTGATATGCACAATATTGGTTTACATTATACTAAGAGGGCATAGGCTTAGTGGGATCAAGATGTCAGATAGGTCGATAGACCATCATGTTGGTGGTAACTAACTATTTGAAAAAGGCTTCTAAAGACATAAGAAAGGGAGTATAAGGACCCACATCACTTTGTGACTTAGAGGTACAAGCATCAAACTTTGGATCATATGATTGTTGATGTGGCTGGTTGGATGGAGTATTAGTGGCCAATATTAGATTCCCTGTGCTAGTATGGGAAGGGGAAGTAGATCATTTATGACTAGCAGATTGAGGATTAGTGTGGGATTCACATGAAGGGACTTAGACAAGAGGTACAATGAGTTAAAGGGGATCAACACCTTCAGGAAGTGGTACACCCATCATAAGTAACTTTAATAGGATCTCATCCTTGTGGGAAACTATGTATTAGTCTATGAAAGTGGGGTATAGCTCCATGGTGATGGATGAAGAAGGATGGATGGTGAAAGTAGAATTATGATTAGAGATGGTTGTTTTGAACAAAATAAGTTATAAGGGATGAGATAGTATGATAGATGATGATGAGGATGAGGGAGACTAAATGTGACTAAGATGATATAAGACTAGGGTCAAATTTCAAATTGATAGTGTAATAGGTTCTAATTTCCTATTAATGATGCCTAGTTGTCAAGCTAGTAAGAGGACTGAGGATTTTATGGGTGCCTAAATTCAAACTATCAAGAGGATGATATGATGGGTGCTAGTTATGAATAAGGCAAGATGATTAGATATGATTGATGATTGATGAGTTGCTAAATTGAAACCAACAAAGTGATTAAATGCTAGCAAGATATTGACTAGGTATGATATTTGACCAAGTGGATTAGGATTATAGGATGGTGTGGATAGGGTAATAGGATTAGCTCAAAGCTTAGACTAATTTACTCAAGGTAGATGATCATGTGATGAAGGTGATAATGATTATGGATGATGATAAGGGATGATATAAATGGGATGGTGATGGTTTAGACTTGTATATGACTTGAAATGCCAATTAGGATAAGATAGGATCTGGTTAGATTAGATGGGTGATAAAGGCAAGGTTGAGATAAATGATTGGGATATGGACTTAGGATATAATGTGGAGGATGAAACAAGGTATGATTAGGATATATATGTAATGGGGGTGTGATAAATGATGGATGGGTCTAGGATAGGATATAACTAAAAGTATGTATAAAAGAAAAAAGATATGTACAAGAGGGTGAGACAAGGATATAAAGATGATGATTAGGCAAGGATGTACAAAACAAGATGTATGTGATGGGGATATGGATTAAGATGAATGTGGATGACCAGATAATAGAATGATGTGGCAAAGATATACAATACAAAGATTAATTATGGATGTAGGTCAAGAGATGGTTGAGATTAGGATATGTGGATGATAGGGGTTGGACCAATGGGTGGTGATGACTAGACTGGAATGGGATAAAAAAAGTGGGGTAGGGTAAGACAAATGGATGATGATAAGGATGTATAAGATAAGATGGGGGTAGGACTTATGATAAGTGGGTATGACTAGATAAGATAAGATGCGAGATATGATAGGATAATGACAAGGATATACATGGATAATATGTACAGTAGGATGAAGACAAAGATGATATGTATAAAATGATAGAATGATGGGAAAATATATACAAGATGATGTGAAAATACCTAGATAGGCATGTAGGTTTGGGGTAAAGGTTGACTTGGGTCATAAATAGCACATGTCTAACACAACACACACCCAAGCAAGAAAGCCACAACTTATGATTAGTAAAACTTAGGGGTGTATAACCTGATGTTCACACTATTCAATGGATTCATAGGCGAGGTTGTAGTTTAGTGATCCATTATGGTATCGATTGAACCCTCTAAACATTGTTTGTACATGATGGATACTTCTAAGTTGATACTGACTCCTATAGTGTACACCTATTATGGTTGAAGTCCCCTAGTCTAGGTATAGATAAAAGGATCTAGGTGTGTCCCTAATAAACATGAAAATACACTGGGGCCTAAGTCCATGTAGGATGTTTTCTAATACCTGGTTTAGATAATTAACTCTTCCCCTTCAAGGATGGCCTGTATGGGGTCAACCACTTAGCCTAGTGATAGTTGTCCTTGATTTTTAGACTCTACTAAAATATGGAGTTTGGTCAGTGTGCAGTGATCAAATCCACAATACTAACCCTTATATATTAATCCCATGCATGGGGATCAATTCCACATCATGTGATAAATAGGCAAACACACGATATGATTACTTAATCAATTTAATTACCTATGTGAGAATAACATGATACAATAATTATATAAAAGCAATTATATACAAAGAATGATTTTTTATAAGAAAATGATATATAAAAAATGATCAAAATGATTATAAAATAATTTAAAAGTGTCAAAATGGACCCTCTAATCAATGACCTGCAAGCCCAAAGGTTAGTAGTTTGATGAGGGCACTCAAAGGAGGCCCTACAACACAAATATTAGTAGTTTTTAATAAATCATTCTTGAGGGGTAACCTAAAAAACCAATTGTTATACCTAAAATCTGGCCTACAAGATGATGTTAGAAAAATAACCCCTGCAAGAAACAAGAAGTTAGTCAAATATGCCTTAATAAAACACCTTAAAAAATCATGGTTTTTATCTATAATTTATTTGGGCTGAGCAGGACATGATGCGGGGGTCTAGGGGTAGCATCCCCCACTGGGGTCAAGGGGTAGCACCCCTTGTGGGTTCAAGGGGAAATGCCCCTTGCAAGGTTTAGGGGTAGCACCCTAGGTCGAATTGTAGAGCC
The DNA here is from genome assembly GCA_037957365.1 of Torreya grandis. NCBI lineage: Eukaryota > Viridiplantae > Streptophyta > Pinopsida > Cupressales > Taxaceae > Torreya > Torreya grandis. The sequence goes on from JARHVA010001477.1 coordinate 2,671,698, forward strand.
CCTCACCCCAAAGGTAATTTGGGCTTTGTGGGAGGCCCAAAATGACTCAAAAAATGTACTCAAAAAGGGCAAAAAATCAACATAAAATTGTAACTACATAGTACAAAATTGCAACTGGGGGATAAAACTACTACTTATGAGTTACAATATTGTCATAGTTAGCTTAATTGTGATGATTAACTATAAATCCATGACTGTTTAGACAAACCCATGACTGAAATTGATAAAATCATGATTAGCTCTAGAACGATAGTTGTAATTTTATCGTAAACTATAAAATTATAACTCAAAATGATAATCCCACTACTGAAAATAAATCAACAGTTGTCATATTATGCAAAATGATAAAAAAAAAATCATATTATTGTATGTGACCAAAACTGATATGTTTATGCAAGTTGCAAATTTTTTAAAACATCTCAAAAGGTCTTATTTATAGATAATAAAAAGATAGAGACTAATGTTTGTGTTGTATCAAAACTTTCCAAAATGAACACATAGATTATTACCAATATGACCAATATTTTAACTATTCTAAAAAACAAAAGATCTAAACTCATAGATTTATCCCTTATTCCACCTGATAAAGATTTAAAAGACTGAACAACAGATAAAAAAATTTAAATGACAATATTTGCAAAGTCATGATTAGGTTTGCAATATCGTATTTAACCAGGACAATATCATGACTCTAAGAAATTTGAGACTTGCAAGTTTGTTAAAAAATAGGAAAGAGGTAGGGCTTGTGTTTTCCTGCATCTTCAATTGATTCTTATTGCCTTAGATTCTTTCCCTGTTGACCCTGGACATCACACAGATCATACAAAAGATAAAATCCTAGGTGCAAAAATTAGGGGTTAGTTAATAGATATGAATTAAAATCATAAAAACCCCAAAAGGTTTAGATGGAAGACTTTTCATAAGGAAAAATCCCTATAGAGACACTTAATGTTATAATAGACCCTATTTATTGACAGAGGCCAATAGTCAATGATTTTATGGAAAACTACAATATCATGACTATCATCAATAATAGCATGATTTGAAGGACAATGTCATGACTGGGAGAGTCATGGTATTGTCTAAAATGGACCTGCAACATAAATTGTTAGTGGTCTACAAAATCATGAATGGGTTATGCAAAATCATGACTCATTTGATAATATTTCTAATCGTGAGTCATGAGATTATCGAAGGTCAAAAAACTTACGTGATCAGACATATAGTTAGTGATTAAAGGGATAGTTAATATAATATCATAACTTACGATGCCAATGTCATGATTACCAATGCAATGTCATGATTGCAACTTGTACACATAAAATTTGGAAATTTTCAAGATTTTTTTATATCTAGATAACCCTGCAGGTTAGTGAAAACACAACTAAAAAGCAAAATGAATTAATTAGGAGTTAAGGTCCCACCATGGTCACTATAATGTAGATGAAATTTGAGCTCTATGGATTAAATCTAACTAATTTAAACCACTCAAATCTCAAATACTAGGTAAATTCTAGAGCCATTAGAATAGAATGTAACTAGATGAATATAATTCAAAATAGCATTCCAATCCTAAATCCTAAATTTTCTAAAACATGATCAAATGGATTCAAAAACAAAAGGATTGATAGTGATTACCTTGGACTTAGATTTGACATAGTGATGGCATGATGTTGGATGTTGGATGCTTGAAGCAATTGACAAATGGACATGGATTTGATATAAGAATTATATATAGTTTCCATGGAGGAGGATCTTTGCTTATATATATTTGAGAGGGAAGATCAAGGGTTAATATTCAAAGTTAGAGGGATGAGATCAATGCCTATGAATTATTTAAAAAATATTAAATTCCTTAGAAGTCGCTAGTTTAGATACTTCTAGAGATTTGGAAGAGCTTCTCCAATTCTAGAGACTTCTTGATTAGCTTAGGGATAATGGAAGGTTAGGTGGGGGTTAGATAAGGATTAGGGAAATAGAGATGTAGGGAAGGCTAAGGTGTAGGCTAATAGGTGGGTAGGTGGGGTTATAGGAGTTTTAAATTCTCATATAATGGATAACTAGGATTAGATTATGATAATATGAATTAGGATATAATTAATGAAGGAATGGGATGAATAAGATTAGTGAATGTAGGATAATATAAGGGAGATATTAAATAAATGTCTAAAAATAAGATAAATTAGCGAAATAAAATAAGTTAAGCAAAATTAGTGTCGACTAATAAGAATATTAGTTGATAATAATGAACGAACGATTGTAAGTGCATACATAATGAAATTTAAAAAATAAATTATTATAAAAAAATATTACCACATCATAATAAATAAATAGATAATATACATTATAGGTAATATATAAATTTTACCATATTTTACATATAAATAATTATAATAATAAAATTGTAGCAATAAATTATCATAAAAAATATTACTATATCATAATAAATAAATAGATAATGTACACATAATCATAAATAATCTATAATTTATAGGTAATATATAGACTTTACATCATATTTATAAATAATCATAGCAATGAAATTGTAAAAATAAATTATTATATAAATAATATACAGATAATCATAATTAATTTATAGGTAATATATATATTTTACCATATCATATCAAAAAATATCACCACACCATAATAAATAAATTATTATAAAAAATATCACCAAATCATAATAAATAAATAATATATAAACAATCATAATTAATTTATATGTAATAAATAGATTTTACCATATCATATTTATAAATAATTATAATGATAAAATTTTAAAAATAAATTATCATAAAAAATATTACTGCATAATAATAAATAAATAAATAATCATAATTAATTTATCTCTAATGTATAATTGTAATTAATTTATAAATAATATATAGATTTTACCACATCATATTTATAAATAATCATAACAATAAAATTGTAAAAATAAATTATCATAAAAAATATTACCATATTATAATAAATAAATAATATATAAACAATCATAATTAATTTATAAGTAATATATATATTTTACTTATAAATAATCATAATAATAAATTTTAAGTAATATATAGATTTTACCTCAACAATATTTATAGATAATCATAACAATAAATAAATAAATAATCATAATTAATTTATAGATAATATATAATTTTTACCACATTATATTTATAAATAATCATAACAATGATATTCTAAAACTAAATTATCATAAAAAAATATTACCACATCATGATATAAACATAATCAATATCATGTTGCTCTCTATTTCTTATTTTGAAATTACATTAAATATTTTTATGAACAATAAATATTTACTTTCATTTTATGCGGTGGCAAGTGCTACTAGCATACATATCTTAGATAAATCTATGTAAAATACATCTACAAATATCATTGTCGAGGTACTCATAATTCAATATGATATAGGTGCCTCGAAAATATTTTACATAGATTTATCTAAGATGTGTAAGCTGATTTATTTTTATTGATATGTTGGATTTTTTATTATTTTTTTAATTATTAATTTTTATTTCTTATCATATCAACTTTTAATTTAAAAGTGAACACACTTACAACATTACAACTTTTGAGAATTCCCTAGATATTATTAGAGGAATATCTCTTAGTGAAACTAGTATACATATCTTAGATATATCTATGTAAAAGATGTCGATAGATATCGTTCTCAATGCTCCTATTTCACTAATACCTCAAATCCAATATAATATAAATACCTCAAATAAATTTTATTTGTTTTGATTTTTTATTGCTATTTAAAATAATTATGTTATAATTTATTTTTAAATAAAAGTTTAAAGAAGAAATATTGTAACAGACCTCTACATCTGAATCCATTACTTGTCTAAAAATATATATTTTCACTACTTCAATAAAATTGTGATCTAGTGGTAGTAGGTTAAAAAGAATAAGTCAACCTTTCAAGCATGATTAATTAAATATAATTAATTATTAATATAATAAAATTATTAGAATCAATAAACTAAATTAATTTTTAATGTATTTTGAATCTTTTGAAGATGGAAATAGAATATTATATTGATGGTTCAAAACTTTGAGTAGTGCATCAATAGTTTACATATTATTCAAAAAAATTGAGCAATAAGATGATTTAAAAATAACTACTTTTAAAATTTATTGTAAAATTCTTCTCAACATATTTATATATCAAAATAATTATTTTTTTTTTACATTTTAAAAATTATCCATAATAAAAGAAATATTTTTCTTCAATCAAAATTCATAATATTAATAACAATGCCAGTTAATATTATTAAACATGGTTTTTCTATTAATTAAATGTCTTTGTTATTATGCAGTATCCGAATATGCTTGAACGTTGTAAAGAATTGATCAAATCTGACGTGGATATTAAAGAGTCTAAGAAAAGTCTAAAAAGGCACCTGCCTCTGTGTGAAGATGGAAAGAAATCCAAAAGGAAAATTAAGCCAAACTAAATCTCTATCCATTATTACATTATATATGTGGAAGAAATTTAAACTAGCTATGAGCATTGTTTTATAAAATAGTGGATATATTATTTTAAAATAAAGTTTTATTAATAATTTTTAATTTTTATCTACAATTTGGGTGTAGAAAATTTAAAGTGTGTAAGGTTGTCAGTTTCCATTTATTTAGGAAAATTTCAAACAAGAATCTTAACATTAAAATAATATATTTTATTCTAATTTTAATTTGGAGTTTTCATATTTTCAAGGAAGTTAAAAATGAGTTTTCTAAAGACTTTAGATGCTTAAGTCGTGATTGATATTAGTTTTTTGAAAGACTATTGGGATTGTGAGGCATTGCTCTTTAAATTAAATATCTAAAAGTGGTTAGTTTTTTTTAGCTTTAGTAATTAATAAGTTTCTTTTTTTGGTTTATCACGGTTTGAGTACGTGGGTCTTTTTTACATTTAATTTTAATAAATTAATTTAATTTGATAAATATTTACATTTAAAATTTTATTTAAAATCACAAAATATATTATAGTACACGTTTTTTTATAGTAAGAAAGTGAAAATCTTAAAGTGGTGGATAAAATTTAAAATAGTGGATTGCATTGATCACGATCATTTTCAAAAGTTTTTAACACAATTTCTAATGATAAATTGTAATAATATATTAAAAAATTAAAGTCCAGTATTTCTTCCTAAACCTTTACCTCAGAATCAAAGTTTTCCAAATATTTCTATGCAAGCCATTAGTTTGAGTTATGGGACTTTTTCAACGAATCCTTCACACACAAGGTGTTCATGAAGCTTGGTTCATGGCAATGGCGACTAACCAAGTGAATAAAATGGGCCCAATCACCATTGCATTTTGTTGGAATATTTCATTTTACCAAACCAACATCCTCTTTTAAGTAACGAGTTCACAACTTTAGATAATGAAGAAGGGTTTGAAGATTGTCAAGGGGAATTGCGCATAGAAAATTACTTATAATAAAAGTGCATTTGATATTATTTGTTTGTAAGAAGGTATGGTTTTAATATTTCATCTACAGACGTATCTAAAATGTATTTAGTAAGAAGATACATAATACTCCACCTCTTACGAGGACAAATGTGATAGGACTAATATATTTATTTCCCCCTAAATCATCATATCAATTATTTCCTCGGGGGAAGATTTAATGCATCATATAATATGGCTCATGATTGACACTAATGGCTAATCTTTAGGGCTCAATAATGTCTATACATCTTATGATGGCCTAAAAGAGCAAATTTAATTTGATGGTTAACAAATTACTTGCCTTTTTTAGTTGGGTTATATAATTTCAATCTAGGATAGAATGAAATGGGAATGTGTTACTCGATAGTAGAATTTATTTTTGAAAATTGATTTTGAAAAAGCTTAGGATCATATTGAGTGGCCCTTTATTGTCACCATCTTAAAATATTTAGGGTTTGGAGATATTTTTATTTAATTCAAAAACTCTCTTATTTTATGCCTTAGCTTATTTAACCATTAGTGACCATAATTCTCAGAGCTTTGGTCTTTTCTTATCTATTAGATAGGGTTTCCCATTGGCTTTGGCTCTCTAGGATTTAGTTCTTGAATATTTTGCATATCTTTTGGCTCACAGAGTAGAACAAGGGCTCATCAAAGAAATTATGCTTCTTAATAGGAAGATTCAGCTCATTAATGTCCATTTTGTGGACGAATCCTTCCTTACCCTTGCGAATAATGAATCTTCATTTAAGAAAGTCTTTGCCTACCTTGAATTTTTTCACAAAGCCTCTAACTCAATCTTACAATGGGCCATAACATAATATTGTCAAAAGAGTATGATGTCAATGACAAAGTGGTTGTATAAATTCTAATGGATGTGACTCAAGAGAGAGGAAATGTTCAAATTATTTGGCATTCATTTTGCCTTTGATGGATCCCCCATTTATGGTATTATGTTATAGCTAGAGTTTAAAACAAAACTACTTTTTGGATTACCAATCCTTTTTCATTAGTAGGTGACAATTCTTTACTATAATACTTTATGCCACTCATGTCCATTATTCTTCATGTTGGGCACCTTCTAAAGCTTCCTACAATATGTTTGATGAGTTGCTTATATATTTTCTATGGGACAATTCCATATAATTTCTTGGGAATGTTATTTCCTTCTATAGGAGAAAAGTGACACGTGAATTAGACATTTACAGATAGAGCATTACTTTGTGTACCAAGTGGGTTGTCTGTGCTATTGAAGGACCCAAGTTTGGAAAAAAAATAGTTAAAAAATTCATAGCCTTAGGTGCAACTTAAGGTAAGACTAGTTGTAACAATATTCAGATACATACTTTTCATGTCACTCCCACTCTTATTGAAATTAAGGGGTCCCTTGTGGAAAAATGTATTTTTAAATCCTTTTAAATGGTTAAGTCATTTATCAAGTGTGTTAGTGATGGATTTATGTCCAGTCTTTCTTTCAATGCCCACAACATTTGTTGGTCCCCCATTTCCTCCAACAAAACCTTCTACTTTTTGAAACTCTAAGTATTAAATCCCTTTAAAAAGGTATTTTCATTATGCAAGATCTTTTTTCCTCTCAAGATTGAATTCTATGGCCTATTTTGTAGAGAAAGCATAAGTTAATAGATTTTGATATCCCTATATTTTTGTGTATGCAAGATCTTATTCATGATATTATGATGCATAAACTGAGGGTTCGCCCACAAACTACATAGTGGAAATATTGGTGTTGGAATTATGACATGCCTTTTAAGCATTACTCTTCAATATTGTTGCATCAAATCATGAGTCTCTTAAAATTGACTCATGAAAATTTAAATAGTTGGTGGAATGTTAACTCTTCACCTTAGACATGGATTTCCCAACTTAGTTGGATTTGGGAAAGTATATATCCCAAACTCATTTATTTATTATGGTGTTTAGTCTATAAAGGTCTTATGTTTGGTGAGAGACATTCACATTATAATTTATCATTCCAATTACCTTACAAGTAGCAAACCCAAGACCTTTAAGCATATTTTTTAACTTTCACTTGTACCTATGAGGCATGGAAATGGATTCACAACCTTTTTAAAAAGTTCTACCTAGAGCCAATAAATTAGAGGATGGCATTGTTTTGAGATCTTAAAAATTGGTTGTCATACATTGATATTATTTATATATTTTTTAGAACTTCTATTCTCTTTCTACCTTATAAATATAGGAATGTTGGTATACTCAATAGTGAGAATGCTTCTCATTTTTTTCCATCGATGATAAATTTTATGTGCTCTCCTCTTCCTTTTTTCAGATACAAGCATAGGCCAAGAAAGTGGCATCAAAATTATGACACTTCTAGAAGATTATTAATTATTTTGAGAGTGATTTATGTAATATGAGTAGGGTTTATCCAAATACACCACTATGAGTTTATCCATCATCAACACCCAGATGGTGGTAGAACCACTCATATATACCCATTTATCCACACCTATTTTTTAGTTGAGAGGTTGAAATCCATATCCACATAGAAAATGTTTCATTATATCATCTCATTAGATTACCTTGACACGTGATGGTGATCATATTGGGTTTTTTTTTCACCTAGGTGGGGAGTGATTGTTCCTTTGGCTCTATAAATTATTATCTAGGAATGGTGGGTGGTACCTGATCCATCGAGAGAGAGCCCTTTCCTTGGGTTTATTTTTCTACCAAATATAACTTTCCAACTCCTCTTTTTTATGTTATTTCCCATACTTCATGGTTTTTACTTATTTTTGTGTTTTGATAATATGTTGTTTTAATGATCTTTGTATTTATCCTATTTTTTATCAATGTTATTTTTATTCCTTTAGTGTAAAGTTATGATTAATGTTGGTGTTGGTCTATGAATAACAATTAGTCACCCATTTATTATAAACCATCCATATACTTTAAAATCTTTTTTTATTAATATTTACACTGATATATTTCTAATAAAAATTACATAAGAAAAAAATCATTAGAATAATATTTACTCATAAAATGCATCTTAAGATGATTTGTAATCACACAAGTAAAATATGAAAAAAAAAAATCTAATATAATTTCATTTTTATGACCTAGTGTTCTACTTTCTTTGTGATTAATGTGATTTAAATGAAGTAAAATGAGGGCAAATTCATATTATGTAAAATATAGCAATAATACCCTAATCTAGATTGAGAAATGGAAAGATTAATATTTTAATTATAATATTCCAAATTGATAAAGCTAAAGAGTAAAGATACAATTAGGTTATTTAAAAACTCTATCACTCATAAAATTCATTACATGTTATGAATTTATTATGTTTGTGCTATGTCATTTGTCAAATTAAGAAACTCTAGCTCAAACCCTATCTGGTCCTTATAGACTATACATGTCTATAACACCTTAAACTACTATATTTTTTCCTGTAGTTATTTAATGTGCATGTGTTCACCTTTAGTCATGTGTGTTGCTCCTTATATTACTTTTCCTTATTTTTAAACCCTAATCCCACTTTTGACAATAGGGTGACCCTTAAAAAATGGGTTAGTGTATTGGGTTCGACAACCATAACCACTCCCCACTGATTGACTAAATGTTTTATAATTTCCAATACTCAAAAAATGGCTCAAAATGCATGTAGTTCTCTCAGCTATATGTGTGTGTAAAACATCATGATCAATCTAGAATGCAATGCGATGTTTGGATTTCAACACTTGGCACATGAAAATTTGATGTACATGTGTAATCAAACTTGTCTCTAGAACTACTCCTTTGAGGATTTTTTATATGTTTATTTATTTTTATGGTGTCTCAAATGAATTAGTTGAATTCTTAAGTTTGTAATGATTGGCCAAGATAGATATAACCTTAAGGTTGATTTGTATTTATATTTGAAACTTTGATCTTTATTATTATGATTGAACCATGAAATGTGTCTAGGTATACATAAAGGAGAGTTCTCAATTTTGAAAGTAGTCATTGAGTGTTCCAAGGCACTTTCAATAGAATGAAGATACTTGTGGTAAATATAAATTATCTAGTTGTTTCTAGTACTAGCCAAGTAGTGAAAAATAGTGATCTAAGATATGGAAATAATATTTTTTAGATCCTGGTAAATTTATGTACTGCATAGGCTAATCTTGAATATGTGTATCTAAATAATAGAGTTGTCTAAGATAAAAAGTGGGTAGAAGGATAGGTGAAAGTGTACACAAGATTAAAATGTGTATGTAATGTCCAAATGCCCTATTTCATCCATGCCAAAACCTATAAGGAAAAATGTATAGATAAATGTATTCTTGATATAATATATTTAAAATAGTCTAGATTGTTGAAAAATAGAGAAAGAATACACCTAAGGGTACATCAACCATGCTTCGACTTGTTAAAAGTGTTTGGAGAATTTTAGGGGGTGATTATACCCCAAGGAGATACAACTGTTGAAACCATGTGTCATGTGTTTTAGAGTATTAATGTCTCAATGATAATTAGAGGAGGGGTGTTATAGCATAAATATGAACTTCATTACTTTAAATTAAATCATAATTATTTTGTGAATCCTTGAAAATAATATTGTATATAAAGGTGGAACCTCAAAATGGTTCTGTCTGTCAAAGTGGAACCCTGAAATAGGTTTGTATGTAAAATTATCAACTAATACATATGTAATATAGATCAAATGTTCTCATTTAGTACCATCATTCCCCATTGATCCAAAATATCTAAATAGACAAGTGTTTGCATAAACAACATTCATGCCCCAAATATGATCCATCTATACCTTAAATAAATATAGATTTTTAACAAATATTTGCAATAATGTCATAGAATTCCATTTCAGTCTACTTATTTTGTATTATATAATTTGTCTTATAATGTCATATAATGTGCCAATTATTCCTCAAAATCATGTATAATGTCCCACATATTCCTCAATGTTTCCAATCTATCCCATCTAAATCACATAATCTTCCCAAAGTGTTAACTATCTAAATGTCATGGCCTCAATATCTAAGAAAATCCCATTATATGTGTCCCTATTGATAGGTGGGATGAAACCTATGAATAAATTATCAAAAAAGAAAGAGTCATGTGCACTATGTGTTATATATAAAAATTTAATCATGTAAAGTATGTATATAAACATGATAATATATATCATCATAGAAACATGTAATCCAAGGCAATGGGCATAAAATTATTATGTCAAGTAGATATATCAATTTGGCACATAATAATAAGCATCGTAATAGATGCATGAAACAAATCATGGAATTACACACAATAAACATGTATGTAATATAAATCATGGTACCAAGTTCAACAATAATCATATATATAACCACACATGCACACAATATAGGATGATCATGAATAACATAAGCACTCAAGACACAACTCAAATTTGACCCGACATGAACATGACATGGCCACGACTTAGACTAGAGGATCATCTAACACAACTGATACATGATGTGACAAAACATAATCAATACATTCATATAATCACAAATTATAATACACATCAATGATCACACAATTGTTTTATCATAATTTTGAAATAAATTAGGTGCTTAATTAACATAAAATTAATATAGATATTTTTTTGTGAAAATAACTTGTAACAAGTAAAATGAAATAAAAGTACCAAAATTGACAAAGCACAATCAAATTAAATAAGACTATGTACAACACAAAATACTTAGCTATTTATTATCTATGATTTGACTGTGTGGAATTGGAAAGTGACTAGAACTAATCAATAGATCAGACTATGACTGTGAAAATTAAAATTAGAAGTGTAACTACTTAGGATTGGGATTGACAAAATGCGGGGCATGATCAAATGGCACTATTATCCTCTCATGGTAATTTTTTTCCTCTACAAAAAATAAATATGGGCATAATCATTTATGGCTACTAGAAACATGCATGTGTACAAAGATTGACCTTTTGATGTGTGCAAAAGATGTGAAAATGCTTCTTCAAAGTTGAAAACTTTAATAGGGATTGCAATAGCTTAAACATTACAAATAGAAAAGGTGGGAGTGTAATGGGTTGAGATGACCCAAATTACTCCTATGATGACTAATCATTTCCTACCTATACAATACTCTAAAGTAGGAAACCAAGCCTACATAGTTCTCCCCTTAGAGTAATTTATGCAATTGTGTTCCTTTTGTTACATAAATGCATCTAGAAATGGATTGAATACTTGAAAATTATTTTCTTAAATTGAATAAAATAGGTTATTGACTTGGCTAAGGATTATTTTAAATGATTAGAAATCAGATTTGGGAAGAATAGGGAAACTTTGATAAGTGTGAAATAGTGTAAGTGTGTGTCAATATTCAAGTTTCTAGGTAATGGAAAAGGTGACTTAATTGTGTCTTTATAGAAATCCAAAATGGGAAAATATCATGTTACTTATCATTAAAAAATTAATCAACCTATAAGAGAGGGTATTAATTTGAAAAGTATCAGGTGAAGGTTAGGATCAACCCATAGGGTTCAAAACCAATTGACACTATTGACACATATTGGTCGATCCTATCCTAAAATGAAACATGTGAAATTTGGAATCTATGATGTCTATACAAATGCTTAGAGATTTTTTTAGTAATTAAGAACATTTATATAGACATAATATAGAAACTTAGAAATGGATATAATTATATAGGTGCTTAGGATAGAATGAGGTGGTGAAATAGGTCTTAATTAAGTGCTCAAGTCAATTATTTTGAAAGTGGGCTAAAACTAACATTATCAAGTATTCATGAAAAAAATTGAGTGATTACATTGGAGCCCATTTTAGTTGACAAATTAAATTAATAAATTAAAAGTAAAGATATACTGAGTGTGTACAACACACTTTTCCTTTGGGAGAAAGCTCCAATCATGAAAGTTATTCTATGGAAAAATCCTATAATAATGTAAAAGTAATTAATATCCATATGTGAAATTGAAATTGAAATGTAACTTGAATTTGAAAAGATTAAAAATAATAATGGAATACATTTGTATGTGTGAAACCTATGTTTTTATTGTAAATTTGATTGAAGATGGTGCTTCCTTAATACATTAGAGAATTGGTGCTTCTCATGAAATACTTACAAAGATTAGTTCCTTAGATAAACTAATGGATAAATTGAGGGTGATTGATCCCTAATTTGGAACAAACATGAATAGAAAATATAACCCATTGAGGGATATAGAAAATTCAATTTTAATTATTGGTATTTATAACCCTAAGATGAATGGGTTAGAATCCAAAATGGATTCATACACTATAATTCTAGAGGTAACTAAACCTCAAACTTATATAATATACATTTTAACTAAATTAACCACTACATATGGCTTATAGATTCAATTGTCACTTTGTTCCTTAGTTATTGTATGCATGATCAAAAGATAATGGAGTACGCCCAATATCCTACCATGATCATGGATAGAAAACAACATTTAAAATAATGGTATGAATTTATATCATGATCCATTGATAAATGTCAAATAAGTATCTATCTATAGATGCAAATTTGTAAAATTATGTTTGAATCTTTTACCTAAATATGTATCATGCACTTAAAATTGTATGAATTTTTAACATGTTCCTAAAATGTGAGTGTGTATGCATGGAATATGCCCCCATAATTTATACCAATTATTAAAATTTTGAACCCTTTTGTAATCTTTGAAACTACATCTTGTACCTAAAACTAATTTTTCTTCCCATGGAGGCTTATCTCATGTATGAAAATCCCACTGAAATGCCCCCTTTTGAGGTGAGGGGGTGTGTATTTGAAAGTTACTCATGTCAAAATAAATGTTAACTTTATCATGAATATCAAGATGTAATCATTGAATATTGTAGCATTTGATAAAATTATGTCAACATAATAAGATATGTACCATTTGAATCATGTATATAGCATATGAAGTAGGGCCTATAGAAATGTATCAATGAATCTCATAGTAGTAAATTTTAGTATAAGAATACATAATAGGTAGTGCATGATATGGATCATGGAACTCATAATACTTAAAAATCTCAAAAATCACACACCATAACATGTTGCATATAAGAGACATGTTAAAATGTCACATAAGAAAAGATTGCACACACAAGGCCAAAGGTTACCCACAAAGGACATGAATAATGTCACAAACAATGGGCATGCTCAAATGTCACAAAAAATGAAATTTCAAGAGACACAATCAATATAAATGCTCAAATGTTTCACATACCAAATAATGATATCAGAGAAATGTTCAAGCAGTTTCACATAAGGACCACACATAATAGAGAAACAAAATTCTAATCTTCTATGTATACATAATAGCATCAATAGAGTATAAAACTAGAAAGATAGTCTACATCATGTATATGTAATCTGATCATATCCTAATATTCTAAAACATATACATGTAATGTGATCGTATCCTAGCAAATAACATATCTATTCACACAATGTAAGATAAAAATGTTAGCAAGTCATTTGTAAAGAGTGTATAACTTAGTAGTATAGATTTATAAAATAGTAACACCTATAAATATTGTAACCTTTGGATAAGATGCCTCTATTTTAACATGCCCAATTGATAGAGTAATCTCCAATGTCTTAGTCCATGTGTAATTGTATTTCCTATATAACACTCATAAATACTAGTCATATGCATGTGTGATAGAAAAATAGTATGGTATATACCAACCGTGAGATAAATAAGATATGAAAATCTTATAAAATAGATGTCTAATCATGCTCAAGTCCTAATTTTATATTTTTAGAATATTTTAATGTTTTTATATGTTTTAAATATTTGAATCTTGATTTTTACAGTTAAAAAGTCTAAAAAGTTACTTTAAAAAGAGAAATACCAAATCTTAAAGGATAGAGATCTGAAGTGATGAGCCTTTAGGTTTTATCCAATCATATGCCACATTATTTATCTTTTCTAGATCTAGGTAGTATATAACTTAATTTATCATGTATTGTTGATTTTGATCAGGGATTCACCATGTGGGTGGTTGGCATACCCCTATTTTTAAATGATCACCACCACTATCTCTACATCTTTGGATGCAGGAACATCTAGTGTGACTGAGTGATCATGGCACTGAAACAAGTGAGGAATTTCATTTCAAAGGTTTTTCATGAGGTATTGGTGTTAACTTAGATACTCCCTTACTTGATGTTGTTCTTGATATGCCTAAATTTGACAAAGTTTGTAATTTTTTTGAGAATTACACTTTGATTACTCATTTTTTGGGAAGAGTCTAACTTGAGATCCTCTTGAAATAATGGATTTATTGGCATGAATATTGAGATAAATCATTCATAAATTACATTGTAAAGAAAGATAAAATATTATTCTTGGATGATTGTTTACAAAGAGAGGTGAAAATCTCTAAAAGCTTTTCACTAGTGGTTACGAGATATAACTAACATTCCTATGTACCAACTAGTTATTATAAAAAAATAATACATTAAATTAAATACTATCTAATAAGAACACCTTGGATCATAAAATAATCCAACAAAATCCCCCATGTTCCAAAAGGGTATAAAATATCTAGAGAAATAACTCTGAAGTCATCAAAGGATCCCTGCTGCAATTGCAAAAGGTGTATTGAACCTCTAACACTGACCAAAAACTGTCATTCCATAAAGAAGCATGTCCTTATGAGTTATGGTAAAAAATGGATGATGAACATGATCAAGGCCTGCTTATCCCCAATGATCAATATGTTGTACTATAGTAGAACATGATCTAGCATGTCTCACTACATTGACCTATATAAGGTCCCACATAGGAACCCATCTAAGTAATAACCCCCATACTCTATATGGCACATCTCCTGATGCCCAGCAAATGATGATGACCTTTTCTCAACATTGAGGGTGTTAGCAACCCCTATCAACTTTTATTTTAACTGACAACTGATCAAAATCTAACCAATGCCTAAATCTTCTCCCCTATCAAGTGAGAGGTGAGAAACTATGCATCGATAGAATTAAAAAAAACCTAACTCTATCCACTCCATGTCATGAATATCAGGTATAAAAATTCAAAAATGGAACTAAAAACAAAAACACAAGCCAAAATTATCCATTCATGCATTGAATCCATACTCTAAGTGAATAGCTAACTATAGAGGGTAATTATCCTCTAGCCTCCAGTAAGATGCTCACAATTTTTTAATCAAGAGGGTCTTGAGGGACCTGTAAATGATGGTGGGTTTGTTGACATCACAATAAAAAAGTGATAGTGTGAAAATTGTCATTTGGAAGGTGCCAATTTCTACCAAAAATGCACCTTTATACATTAGTTTCATTATATTAGTTTCAAAAATAATATAATGAAACTTAAAATTACAAAATTGATCATTCCATTATGTCCAAAACATCTGAAAACCTATAGTTTGACCGGTCACATGACCACCTTTGAATGAAAAAGTGATTAGTCAAAAATTTATATCAAGAAACCATAACTATGCCCTTATATAACGGATTTGACCCTTATTACTCCGTTACATGTACATTAGGAATTTTTAAAACATATTTCAACAAAAATTCCTTTTCTTGTAAAAATATAAATTCAACCAAAAAAGAGTTGAACCTTGGACCATAACTTTCCCAAGGACTTCACAAAATGGCTTCTTCCAAGCACTCTAGAAGAATTTCTAAAAGTCTAATGAAAAAAATTGTATTTGACATTACATGTTTCTATTTTGGTCAATAAAATAAAATTACATGCATGTGAAAAATTATTAATTTAAATGACAAAATTTATGCATGTAAAAAATATTTTACTCCAATTATGTTGGCACTAGAGGAACCCACTGAGATTTTAGGGTATACGAAGATGTAATCATACCAAGGCTGCCTTATATCTCATAAGTTTTAATTTCATATAGTAGGTCTACAACATGGTGACTCTTTCATAGAGTTTTTTTGCATTCAAGAACCTTTTTTTACCACAAATTGTTGTGCCATAGCTTGATACATAAGTTTGTTGTAATATATAGGTGAATTTATAATGCAGATGGGCAATTACTCAAATCCATAAATTGTTTATCCCCCTTGCTCTTGGACTTATTTTCTCATGTCACCATGGTTCACAACTCCATGGCTTAAAATCACAATTTGTCCTTTTCTTTAATATGGCTCTACATATTTCTTCCTTCCTTTTCAATTTGTTAGACTGTAGATATTGGGTCATATGATATCCAAAACTTGAACAAGTCTATTTTAAAATGATTTATAATCAAAGTGCAATAGCAGTAAGTATACCTTTTTTTATCAAACTCAGGACCACCCATCATATTTATGTGACATATTAGTAGGCTTTAAGTGTTACATAGTTGCACCATAATTGTGTGTTTGTTATGATATGCCACAAATATTTCTAGTTGGATTGTTCATATCCTCAAAGCTGTCCAACTTGTTAATGTGCCATACAACTACATGTATTGGCTTTCATTAATCTTTTTTTCTCTCTCTCTGATATTTGTGTCTTCAATTTTTCATAGCTACACCCAAACTCTTTGAATTTCTCTCAATTTTTACTATCCTCCTCCACAATAAAGATTTCTTCCTATAGCTCTGATACCACTGTTGGCAATAAGACCGAGAGAAATAATTCTTAAATTGCATTGTAAATAAAGGTAAAATATTATTTTTGGATGATTGTTTACAAAGAGGTAAAAAAATTTAAAATATTTTCACTAAGGGTTACATGATATAGCTAAAATTATCATGAACCAACTAGTTATTACAAATAAAATAATACATTAAATTAAATACTATCTAATAAAAACACCTTCAATCATAAAATAATCTGATAGGGTTCATAACCATTGACAAGGACATGGTGTGAAACAAGAAGTCCATAACCTTACCAATGGTTACTTCTTGTTTCATTTCACTAGCCTAGAGCACTACAAATCCATTATTAATCATGGTCCTTGGTTCATACATAACACACTAGTGGTGTTTTCTCATTAGACTCAAGACTTTCAAGTTTTAGAGTAAGCAAAATTGAAAATCCCAATACAGGTTGAGTTTCCTGGATTGTCTCTCCCCCTCTAGGTTTTTATTAACCAACTCATAAAAATATTAGGTTGTTTCATAAACCATAAATAGGTAAAATGTTTTATGGCCCCTCCCCAAAAAAGGTTATGTGTGGAAGTGGATCTAACCTAAGATCTCAAAGAGTCTATTGACATTTAAATCAAGAACAATCATTTTAATTAGTGGATCTTTACATCAATTTACTAAATACCTAATTTAGGTTCCATTTCTCAGATCATTTGATTCAAGAATTTCCTTTAATGGTGCATGATTCCTCTACCCCCCAGGAAAAAGGTGGGCCTGTAGCCAAAATCCAAAATGGAAATGTTGATGGTTTGACCACTATCAATAATAAAAATATAATTCAACAAAATTAGAGATAAACATCAGTATTTTACTTATCACCTGATCATGGCCCCCAGTGCCTTAGCTTATGTTGGCAAAGGTGTTGTTTATATGCCTAAAAAGTCTTCTTCTCTGCTTTTGTGCACACCACAAATGGTGGTTAATTTTGTTGATACTCTGCCTTCAATTCTATAAGTCTAATTATCACAGCCCCCTCCTAGGGTGACCTTGTTAGAATAAGATCATAATCTCATTACTCTAGACTGTAAAGTAGTCTTATAACACTCTAGAATTCCCTATCCTTCTCATGAGGAAGAATACATAGCATAAAAGTGATCATCTTTCCAGTTTGGTGACTTTATGAAGCACAAACGTTTTTTCAATAAATTTTCCACTCATGAAGATCTCACATAGGGAAATGACATGAACCTCAATGTTTCCCAATGCTATTCTATTATTGGAATGTTTGAGGCCTTATTGATCTACCACTTAATTACACGATTAGGAATAATTGTTAGATTTTTAGTAATATGAAAATTATCTATTGCAAGAAGTCAAGATCTTTGACTTCTCCTACATAATGCAACATGAATTATTTGGCTTAGGGCCCTGTGTTAGAATACCATGCATGATCCAACTATGGTGGGGTCATCAATCTTTTATCTCTATATCTTTCTCAAAACATTATTTATTAGGGATCTAACCACACTCATCACATTGTTTGGAATCTATCTGACTTTGATAATCACATCATTAGGTTGGTTAATTTGTATGCTTCTAATGATGTTATGGAATGGACCCTAATTTGGAGATGGTTGGCATACTCTCTTTTGGATGATCATTAGATCCTTTTTGGGGATTTTAACATGGTATAATATCCTAAGGATAACTATGGCCATCTTCCCATGCATTGGTGTGCTAGTGAATGGGAGGCATGGTTTTACATGTGTAACAAACTTGGGGTGTTTGAAACAAAGCACCACCAGAGGAAAGAATAAAACTCTACCTAGTTTACTTGGTCTAATTTTTTACAAGGAGAAGATCAATTTCTTAAATTTTTGGTTCATGATCTATTGGTTGAATAAGATATCTTATTTTTTTCTCATGTTCAATATAGGCTAGTTTTTATGCTCTTTGACACCTTCTTGTCAGATCATCATCCTATTTGCTTCAATATTGAGTTGTCTACCCCTCAAGTGAGGCCCTATAAAACCCAGCTCTATCTTAATATTATTCACCTTAAGCATGAGAGAACTATTATACACATTTTCAAGATTTGAAATTTGGTTATTGGGCCTAATGGGGACTTTAGATGGATACAATGGTGGGCTAATGTTCTTACTCGTACTACCACCTTTCTTCATTTTTATGGTAAGTAAGCTTCTCTATTTTGCCAACATCTTCTTAATTATATAAACTATGAATACCTCTAGGTATCATAGGAGCTTCAAGCTGGTCATTTTAATGTGCCTTTATAAACCCAAGAAGCTCTTTGGCATCACAAGTTGCAAGTTAAAGAGGCCTAAAAAGCTGGAGGAGCTCAACTTTGACGTGAAATGCATTGGCTGAAAATTAGGGATAGGGTCACCAAGGAATTTTTTTCACTCATGTGTTCTAGAAGCATTGTTGATAGAATCAAAGCTATCAAGAAGGGATATGCTAAATTTCCAAACTTCCTAACATTATTCAAGATTTTATTCACCACTATCATGGTATTTTATTGGCTCAACCCAATTCTCCTGAGTGTGAAGCTTCTCTTTTCTAGTATTTTCAATCTATCACTTGTATAAATTTACGATGCTTAGCAAGTTACCTATGATAGGCCTCTAACCCTCATTGATATTAAATAAGTAGTTATGCAAATAACTAATGATTAATTTTTGGGCATTGATGGTTTTATTTGTGAATTATATTAGACCTTATGAGAAACTATGGGTCTATATCTTTATAAGGTTTATCCTAAATTAGTGTTGATGAATTCTTTGGGACCTCTTATAAATCAAGGTAGCATCAAATTTATTCCCAATACTGGTGATTTTGAGGTTATTACTAACTATATATCTATTACTCTTTGCAATGTCTCTTATGAGATAATTTCCAAGATTTTGGATCTTAGACTTGAGCATATCCTTTAATTATTATAAGTGATCAAACATGATTTATTCAGCATAAATATATCCTTAACAACATAATTTCTATCTAGAAAGGAATTGAGTGGACTCAAGTCTCTAGTCACAATGCCCTTTTTGCCAATATTGACTTCAATATGGCCTATGACTGCATTGAGTGGCCTTTTATTTTAGCCATACTCTAAGCTCTCAATTTTTTTCTAAGTTTATTCAAGTGGGTGATATGTTTTTTTAATATGTTGGGGCATGTATTACTATTAATGGATCCTAGTCTTCTCAGTTTGAACTTTATAGATCTATCAAGTAAGGATGTCCTTTAGCTCTTTCATTTTATGTTATAACAATGGGTGATATGTTTTTTTAATATGTTGGGGCATGTATTACTATTAATGGATCCTAGTCTTCTTAGTTTGAACTTTATAGATCTATCAATCAAGGATGTCCTTTAGCTCCTTCATTTTATGTGATAACAACTAAAGGATTTAGCCATTTTTTAGCTAAGTATGCCTCTAAAGGCTTGTTAAAAGGCATCTCTCCCTAATTATGACCGCTAGTTTCTAGATGGTCACTTTGTTGGCGATTATTTTCTCTCTCTCTAGGAAGAGAAATAGTTGGTTAAGAATGCTATGGATTGTCTTATATTTTTTTTTTGGAATTTAGGTCTTCCATTCAATAGAAAAAATGTGATTTTATCACCAATATCTCTCTCTCAAACCCCCTTGGTTGGAGGGATATTAATAGCAGTGCCTTTTTCTAGGTGTTTAATTTAAGTTCCTTGATATTCCTTTTGATTTTAAGGCCTCTAAAATTAAAATTTGGTTCAAAGGGTTGAGAATAAAATTTATTTTTAGATCACAAAACCCTTGTCCTTACAGGTAAGTTTCATATTTGTTAAAAGGTGTTGGCAGCTACACATGTTTATTATTCGTCGTATTGGGATCCTTATAATCCTACCTATGGTAAACTAGAAAACATTCTAAGAGATTTCCTCTAAGATAATTTTAAAGGTCATAAATGCTTTCAAATATTTTTCTAGGATATTTGTTTCTAGTCTAAAGAATCAAGTGGTCTGATACTTTTGAATGTTAAGCTTCAAGGTTTTACTCTCAACATTAAATGGGTCATTTGAGTATTATAAGGTGATGAAGCTTAGAATATCTTGATTCATCATTATATATCTCATTGGATTCCTTGTGGTAGATGTGAATGGTAAGGCCTTGGGTTATAAACTCTTCTCATCAACCTTGTTCTTATTAAAATCAATGAAACTTTTGCTATTTAGAGAATTTGGAAAGCTTGGGAGAAACTCAAACCCCATATCATTTGGGTAGGGGAGGGTTTTAATATTGGTCTTTCCCTTAATTCTCATTCCCTTTGGTGGTTTCCCTACCTGAATTTTCACAATGTTCCCTTCACTTTGGTCCCTTGGATCAAAACCTTGAGGGTGTTAATAAAAGGTGTGAAAATATTGGGGATATTTTATATAAAGCAAATCATTCTTGGCTTCCTTAATAGTTAGTTTAAAATTAATTTAGGTTAAATAATGTATATGATGAGTCTATTACAGAGATTTAAATCTCCATACTTGATGAGTATCTTCATAAGATTGGAGTTAACTCCCTTACTCCCTAGTGGATGGATTAGCATTGGCATATGGCCACTCTTTTTAATCAATATTCTCCTCTTATAGGGTATAATATTTTATCTCCCCAACATATCCAAGATGATACTCTTAATCACAAATGAAACCTTTAGTCCAACCATGTAGTTTAGTCCAGACGGTTTAACACCATGTGGGATGCTCCCATTGAGCCTAAGAAGGATCATTTTATTTGGTGTATTCTCTATCAAGGTTTTCTTGTGGATGACTAACTTAAGCACATGGGCATTTCATATCCCATTTTCCTAGAATGAAATCAACCTCAGACAATTAAGCATCTTTTTTAGTTTTACTCCCATGCCTAAACTATGTGGCAATGGATTCATACCCTTTTTCAATTGTTTAGGCCTAGTTTTTTATGTGGAAGACGGTTCTCTTGGGTGACTTTTCCCTAATTCCTACAAGATACAATATATTTTAGCATATTTTTTATGTTGATATTATTTTTTAAATTTGGAAAGATATAAATTATGCTTGTTTTAATCATGAGGAAATGGAATTAATTTTTATATTACTAACAAATTTATCATAATTTTTAAGGTTACTCTCAAGAATTCAAAGGTAGATTGATAAAGATTGCCTAGAACTTAACCACCTCTAGTGTTTGCTTGATAACAACGGGAATGCCCTATATGTGGTTAGCCTTTAGCCTCAAGGGATTCCACATCTACAGTCAACTCCTCATGGGTGAGGGCATGGTGTACACCAAAAACATTCTAGGAATAGACATAGAAGACTCTCTCCTCATCAATCACCCCATCATTGGTAATCTCCATAGTGTGATTAGCCTTAGGGATCTACTAGAGGTGGAGATGATGGAAGGGACTAGGGCCCTACCCCATAAGATTACTAGTGTAGGTATTTTCTTGCTTTTGGTTTTACATACACAGTTGTTAGTCAACTTGCTTAGGGTTGTTAAGGCTATTCATGGAATATATTTTTAATGTATTTTCTAATAGTGAATTGATTTTTTACCTTTTTGGTGAGCTAATATCTCACTATATAATATACCTCCTTTTTACTTTTTGGCTAATCTCCATGAATTAATTAATGAAGCTTTTGATGCAACTCATGTTGTGGAAGTCTTGTTCTCACCTAATTCTAGGCTTTTCATGTAATCTATGATGTGTATATATATTAGAGTAATATGACATGGTATCAAATCTCTGATTTGATGATCATTTTTCCATTTCTAAAAATCCTTGGTGAGATCTTTCTTGCATGCATCTTACATGTTTTCTTGATTTTTCACTTTTTCATAACTTTGGTGGGATTTAAAGAAAATCATTGAAAATAATATAGATGGAATCTCAAATCATAAAACAAACAATGCCATTAAATTCATAAGGTGTCAAAACCTAGGATCAACTGTAAAAATGACAAATTTTCATGACAGTCAATTTTAATGATTGTAGAGGCTTTTAGGGCTTTTTCAATGCTTTCACATAAATCCATATGTTGGGGTCTCCAAAAGAAAATCCTTTTCTATATTTTTTAGGTTTTTTGAGATCCTTGGTGGGTATTTGGTATATTTTTCATAATCATTCTAGATCTAGAGTTTCTAAGCTTGGCAAAAAAATTCATCCCTTGCTTGCACAAATCAGAGCTCCAAGCCTTTGTTTTACCTGCAGGAAGTTTGGGGTAATGCCACAGTCAAAACCCTCAACATTAGAGTTTAAATTTGCATCTGTAGTCAAAACCCCTAGCATCAGAGTTCAGAGTTGCATTCATAATCCATAACCTTGACATCAGGACTTTAGGGTGCTCAAGAAGCCCAAAACCCTGATGTTGGGAATTTTGACTATTCTCGTAGTCCAAAATACTGATGTGTCGAGAATTTGTATTGCACTTGTAGTTAAGAATATTTACATTTATGGAACTCTAGGTATTCCTATAAGATTTGGCTAAAAATCCACCCAAGAATCAAAATAAGTAAAAGGAAAGCATATCAAGGAAACCAAAATTGATAAAATAAATTGTATTCTATTCAATAAGAATGCTAATATAAAGCCTTCAAATGCTTCTCTATATCTAAAATGAGAGAAAGAGGTGATAATATAGAGGATATACCACCTAGAAGACTAATAACACATGAAATGTGGGATAAAATAAAAAAATAAAGTAAGCTTAAGTAAGTATGAAAAGGTCTAAGTGATGGTACCGGTTAGGAGAATAACCCTTTTCACACTGAGAAGTAAGAGAAAGACCCCAAAAAGGTACTAGACATAAAGAGAAACCTTTTACACTACCCCCCCCCCCTTAAGTACAACTTGGGTGAAAACCCTACAAAAGAAAACAAGAATGGTCTTAGCAACTAAGCCTGATAAGGTACCCATATACAATGCAAAAAAACCCATAAAAATAAGAGAAGGATAAAACCCAATGGGAATAAACTCCCCCGCCTTTGAGAAGATGAGATGTAAAACATGAACAAATGATGGAAGGAGCTATCAACATGACCTTTGACGTGGGACATCCATCATGAATATACAATCAACAACGCCCCCCACCCATGAGGGAGGAAATGTGAGACTATAAGTCCCCCCCATAATAAATTAACTCTTGTGCCGATGGTGAATGTTGAAAGATGCATGTTGAAGATGATCTAATGTTGACAAACTACATTTCTCCCTTTGAGAAGAAACAAGTCTAATGGTTGATGTATAATAAACTCCCACTCCAAGAAGCAATGTGAGAAAGGAAGTCTTAAGATGAATGAGGTCTTTTGAAGACGCTTAAGTGTCACCATGTTGATGCTAAAGGATGATAATCTAAATCCAAGTGGAAATTGAATTTATATAATATGATCTAAACATGAAAATTCCTCCTTCAAAAAAGTCTTCTCCAAATATTACTTAATGATATCCAAGCTAGTGCCAAATGATGATGAATGTTGATGTGATGGATCAAGTAATAGAGAAGATTCAGATACAGTAACCATAGAGGTATGTCAAGATAAATAAACCAATAAGAATATATTACTTCTACAAAAGGTATCAATGATGACTAAGTTTAAACTATCAACTCATGAATATCTACAAAAATTATCATTGTAGAAGAAGATGTAGGAAAGGAAAGAACAAGAGGCTATGAATGTGCCTTTAAATCATCTAAAGAAGAAGAAGAAGCTCCATATAAGTTGTCATGAAAGAGGAAATGAATGTCCTCAATGGTATCCTCCCAATCTGAAATATGGGTCTCACAAAATAGATTTGCTCGATTCAAGGTTAATAACCATGGATGTATGGTTCTCACCATCGGTGAGAGAACTGAATAGATGAGAATCAAGTGATCCTATAGAAAGTGTCCCTGATGATTAAGTTGTAACTTCCAACTCATGAATATATGTAGAATCTATCACTATAGAATCATCAAAAAGTGGAGAAAGCATAGGAGATGATGAAATATTAGTTAGTATGTGATTAGAATATTCTAGAAAACTGATGTCATTTCTAATAAAAAGTTTCCTCAATTGTTGAAGTTGAACTTCTAATTTTAGATCATCAAGTTTCTTTTGAATGCAATCATCTATGGTATGCCTTTTCTTCCCATAGTAATCACATTTGATTTTCTAAAGATTAGGAGTCATGATTATAACCAAAAAATAAAGGATGACCATAAGATAACCCCCCCAAAAAATCAATCAACCAAGAAGCCCCCCCAAAAAATACTGATTTTGGCACTTTATAATTCAGTGTGTTTATAATGTTGGAGTTTATTTTTCCATAGTTTTACAAAGTCCAAAAAGGACCACAAAATTGAAAGTACAATCAAGCTACAAATTATAACTTCAAAGTGATACCAATATGTATATATCAAAAAAATATGCACTTTAAAAATAAGAATCACCTCGATCTAAGGTTGTATGTGAAAGTTACAAGCCTTTGAAGATCAAAAAAATGTGATTGTCTACTAGATTTGATGAGAAATTTGATTTTATAGAAAATTGAGACAAAATGAGAAAAAATTGATCATAACATTTCAAAGAGGAAAAATTATACCCCAAATAAAAAATAATGTGCTAAAAAATAAATAGGTATATACCTGAAATATGAGCCTCTGAAGTTGAACTACAAATTTAAAAGTCTACAATGGTGAAGGAGTCAATATTTAAAAAAATTATGTTGACATCATTTGTCAAATTTGGTAGAACTACTACAAATTTTAGGGTTATCACAAGATTTAGTTACTTCTAACTAAATTTTGTTATGACTAAATTTAGTAATGACTAAACTTTTTATTAAACTTAGTGAACTGCCAGATTTGGCAAAACTACCAAAAGAGGTGCCAAATTTGGCAGGGGTAGCACTTCCAGATTTTTTTTTAATAGCAGTTAGTAAAATTTTAATAACTTATTTGTTACATAATGAAATTAAAAAATTCAAAATTTTCTATAAATTTGAGAACGAGGTATTGCAAACCTATAAATTGTTTTGATCGATTCATTACCATTTAAGATCTATGTGAATAAGAATAAATGTGTTTTTTATTAAAAACTTAAATCTACATTTTTAATGGTAGATTTGGCTTCAAATTTCTAACTTGGACAAAATATGAGGTAGATATGAATTTATTAGACACTATAAATATAATAAAAAATTCATATTTGCTCTTGAAGGCTAAAAAATGTATTTTGAGAAAAAACCTTCAAATTCACTTCAAACCTCTCCAAATTCATCTAAAACTGCTACAAAATTACCTGTAAATGGAGCGTCTAATATTTAACTAGAATAAAATTAGGATCGTTACTATCTTTCTTGGATAATCTGATTGTGGTGGTGAGCTCCAAATTTGCTCTAAGATGCTTCAAAAATCACCTACAACTAGCAAGTAGATAAAGAAACCCTTCAGAATCTATTTTTATTTCACAACTTTCTAATTCTATAGATCATCCAAGAATGCAAGAGAAGAGAATATTAATTTTCTACATAAAATAATAGATCTGCACTCCCAAATATCCTATAAATCTATCCTATAACTCACAACCACTCTGGTACCATGCAAGATTTGGCTGAAAAACCACCCAAGAATCAAAATGAGTGAAAGGAAAACATAGAAAGGAAACTAGAGTTGATAGAATAAACTATATTATATTTAGCAAGAATACTAATACAAATCCTTCATGTTATTTTCTATATTTAAAATGAGAATAAGAGGTGAGTATATATAGGATATACAACCTAGAAGACTAATAACACATGAAATGTGGGATAAAATTTAAAAAATAAAATAAAATAAGCCTAAGTGTGAAAAGGTCTAAGTGATGGAACCAGTTGGGGGAATAACCCTTTTCACACTAGGATATAATAGAAAGACTCTAAAAAGGTATTAGACAAGAAGAGAAACCTTTTACACTAACAATTCCTAATAATTGTAAAGGGCCCCACTGCTTCTGCCCTCTAGAGTTCTACTACTGAAACCATTAGAACTTCTAGTACTACCATAAATCTTGAAATTTATGATAAATACAAAATTATGTAAAACCTCAACATGAAAATCCAATGCAAAATTCCACTTTGAGAACTCTTGACAACCCCAACAACTATTAAGGAGGGTGAAAACTTTGATGATGGTCATAGGGGCATCAAATTTAAATCCGAGGTTTGTGTTACTTGTGAGAGGATGTCAAATTTAATGGAGGGTGTATTAATTAAAAAAGTGGCACATTTTTTTGTATGGTTTCAATCTCCATCAATCAAAAATGGGGGGAGATCACCTAACTTAGTGCCTAGTCATATGGGAAATAAGCCCATAGTCGCTTCTAACCCAAAAGTGCTTAACTTTTGCTCCAAAGGATCTTAAGTTACTTTTTGAGTAAATTGATTCAATTATTTTTTGAGATTGGATCCAAGGGGCCTCAAGTTTATTTAGGGTAAGTTGATTCAAAATATTTTCCACCACTATTTCTGCCTAAATTTTTCATGTGAGCTAATATTTTTGAATGGCTATAACTTTTAATTGGTAACGCAGATTTGAGTGTTGTAGTCTTCAAAATTGCTTGTGTTTTCATGATCTATGCATTGTTGATATGTTTGATCTCTTTTAAAACCAAATATATTACAATATTAATTCCCTCTAGCTCTTTGATACTTATGCATAAATTACTCAAGATAAATTCTCAACTATGTATGATGTCTATATGAGCATGATTGTATTTGTAACTTTAAGGGAGGTCACTCTGATAGTCTAAGGGGGTATTGTGTTGTGTTGTGAATTTTTTTTTTTGCATTTCTTATTTACATTCTACAAAAAAAAATCCTTTTATATCATGGATTCAAGTCCTATAAGTCCATTCACATTGTTTAATTATCACGAATGGAAATCCATAATGGAAATCATTTTGCATTCCAAGGGTTACCATCAAATTATAATGGGAACTAAGACTGAACCTTCAGATTAAAAAGTGAAAATCAAAGGGTTAAAATTTTGTGATAAATTTTTTGAATGAATATGATTTTCAATATCTCCTAATATACTATTTCACATATAATCTGCCAAAACACCTACTCCAATATGGACCACTCTAGGACACTATTTTGTAATTAGGATGTGATCAGATGCCATGAACTAGAGAATGAGCTCATCAATTTGATCCCATATGACTATGAAACTCTATAGGAATTCTTCACCAAGTTTAGACTTCTGATTTTTTTTTAGTTAAAATAATATGAAATTGATAAGAAAGACAAACAACTTGTTTTATCGATACTCTGCAAACTGGGTTCAGAGTATTTTGTATTTGTGTCCACTTTCCATACCATAAAAAAAAGATTTTGTAGACACATGGAATATGACTTATTTATATACATTTTTTACCAACTTGATTCATGAGAAATAAAATTTGATACAGATGGACACAATGAATTCCTTAAAATTTCATGCATTCTTTACTAAGAAAGATAAGGCTTCAAACAATAAAAAGAAACAAAACAAAAAGGATCAAGAGAAGGATGTAAATCATTCCATCTCTAAATCCAACCATGAGACCTCTTTTTCCAGTCCTATGCCTAATAATGATTAGATTAAATGTGGGTTTTGCTTTAGAAATCATGATTAAATAAAATGTTTGAAGAAACAAATTGACCAAATAGTTAAGATTCCTGAGAAACACAATATCAATATCCCTAATTTTACCAATCAAAGTTCATCAACCATGAATAATCTAAGGCAAATGACCATGGTAAATAAAATTAAAAAAAGAATGGGAAGGGGAAATAAAAGGGTAAGGCCCTATTTATAGTTATATCTTTGACTCCTACATGGGTCATTAACTCTTGTGCCTCAAATCACATGGTCTCTTCACACATAAATTTTATTTCCTTACAACTACATGACATGTCATTCATAGAAATGGGTGATGACACTTATAAAAAGGTTATAGAGAGAGGGTATATTTAAGTGAGTGGTGTAACATTCAATAATGTTATAAGTGTTCCCTCACTTCCATATAGCCTCTTATTAGTTTACTATATCACTCACCTTAGTTCAAGCATGCGAGTTGAGTTCACTCCAGATTCAATGTATGTTAGAGAAATGCACAGTGATACTATATTGATAGAGGGAATGGTCAATCATCAAACCCAACTTTATAAATTCTCACACTTTCGTTCTAACTCTCTTTTAGATTCTTATTCTTTGAATTCACTTGAACTTGATGAGATTTTTGATCTTAAGCACATCTCTGATATTGATGACTCTTCTTTTAGCATAAATGACTACATGATTATGGAGACATATATCCACCATATCATTGTCACCTTCTAGATACTAAGGATTTATTGATTGATCAACCTACCCCTAGTATTCTTCATACATTATAAGGAATAGGTATACTAATCCATGATAATTATACATCAAGTAATCTATTCCACAATTTCAAGGAATGCAATAGTCTTTCATTGCCTCTGTTCCCATTGCACCAACATTGCATAGAGTAGTTGGCCCTCCTACCTTGCATGAGAACCATTCCTTGTATAATAATCACACATTGGTTGAAGATCTATCAAGCACTTAATAGACACATTCACTATTCTTGGGTGATCCCCTCTTCACTACATCTACTTCTGATCCAAATTCACTTATGGGAACTCCATTATAGCATACAAGTTGGCTAAAGGTAGTTATATATTCTAGTGGGAATTTTTAACCCCCTTATCTTCTTTGTTCTCCTTTAGGGGATGAGTTTTGTCATACAAGTTTTATCATTTTCTCTACTTTATGGGAGTTGCTTTATACTTGGGTACCTCATTAGGGTTGTTAGGACCCAACTTTTTCTACCCACCTAAACTACTCTTTGGGGTTTATTATTGTAGGATTTTTCCTTCTTTTGGTTTTACCTACATAATTTTTAGTCAGTGTGATTACAGTTATTAAGTACATTAGTATAAAAACACTTAATGTATGTTATAATAATTAGTTGAGTTGTTACCTTTTCAGTGACCTAATATTTCACTATATAATGTCCCTCTTTTGTAATTTTTGGCTAATCTCCATGAATCAATTCATGAAGTTTTGATGCATTTTATGCAACTTGTGTTATGGAAATATCTCTCTCACTTAATTTTAAGGTTTTCATGAAATTTATGACATTCAGAGATATTAGAGTAATCTAATAAAGATAAGTATCTATAATTATATATTATTATCTTATCTAATGTGCACAATGAAGAAATAATAATCTTTAGCAAAGTGATTTTTGGGATCCCTTACATGTGGATGAACACCCCTTGCTCAAGGGGGATGAGCTGATAAGTTTCAGGATTCACTTCCTTTAATGCTTCCTCTGGCCCTAATGTTCACTGCTACATCTAAATTATTATCTTTAATTTTTTATGTTTTATGTGCATCATTTTAGTTGTTACGCACTCATGATAGTTTGATGTGACTTTTTTTTTGGGATCATATTGACCCTCTACTCCTGAGGGTTTCTTATCTCAGTTTGACTATGATTATGAGGTGTGACTTTTTCCACCCATTATTTTTGTATGACTAGTTTTGTATCATTATTTATTTATATTAATATAAGTACACTCTTGAATCAAAAAAGAATATTTAAATCTTTTTGTATTTTTTGAAATTTGAAACTAGAACAAAAGAGTATAGAGATAAACCAGGGGTTCAAAAGTAGAAGGAAGGAGAGGGTTATGAATAGTCTATAACATGTGTCAATGGAAATTATGCATTAAAAATAATGGATTAACCATGCATAAGCAATAAGCCTCCATTGTATATGTGATTTTATGCTTGTAAGGCATGTTGGAAATAGAATAGATATGCAGAAGAATGACTTTACATCCTTGTTTCATTAATTTTACATTTGTCAAAGTATGTAATGTGTATGTATGAGTAATATAACACATGAATAAGTAGTAGTGGGAACAAGATTCAAGTGAAATATCAAAAAATTGTAAATATTAAGGCTTTATGTCCTCTTATTTTTATTTATTTTTGAAAAAAATTATAAGACATGATTGACCATCTTAGGAGAGTTTTGGCAGTCAATTTTGACCTATACTGGTTGATACTCTTTTTTATGGAAAATACAATTTTATTAATTTAGTATATGAAAAAAATAAGTTAAATGGAAAAATATGGTGGTATAAATGATTGTTGTGGACTTTTTAGATCCATAAATTAAAAAAAAGAGTCAAGAGGCCAAAAAATTTCACAAAGAGCCAAGGTGATACAGGGGCATCACACTTGGGAACACATGATTGAAATATTTTACCTAGGTCAAGTAAAAAGGGGATAAAATCATATCCAAGATGTTGTGTCAGTATTAGGAATCTAAAAATGCCTTGTGGAACGCTTTCCACATGATTAAGAGTGTCTAGGAAGGTTTGAGGATCAAAATTGGAGTTTCCTACCAATTTGATCAATTTGAAATTTTAAATAACACGGCTTAGAAAGTTTAGATAATGTTTTATAAGTCATAAAGATGCCCAATGAATGGAAAATATTAACTAAAGTAACTTTATGCCTATAAACATAATCATGGTCACACTTTTATGGAACATCCACCTTGGAGTTTGTGTAAGGTGCAAACTTACTTGCGGTAGCCATGAGAAGGTAATTATGGTAGTTATCTTAGATATAATAGTTGTAATTTTTGGTTTTTGGATGATTTTTTTTGGAAGTTTGTACTCAAAGGAGAAGGGACATTGATCCCAAAAATTAATGGAGTTTCTAAAATAAATAAGAAGGTATACAACCTTGTTTGCCCTGTATATGCAAAAGGAAAGATGAATACATTACATTGTTCATTGAAATTAGATCAAATTTAATGTTATAATATGTATGGATGGTCTTATTAATTTTATTTACACATTTTTAATGTGATTTTAATGGTTCTTTTATCAAGTGTCATGTTTCTTGACTTAGAGAACAAAACAGTTTTGTAGAAGTATGTGTGTGTAAGCAATGAGTCTTGGAAGGTGACAATAAAGGATAGTAGAGTCTTATTTATATGGATTATTAATGCCAAAACATGTTTGAGATTATGGGAATCCTTAATCAATTTTTATCATAGGTTATAAAATTACATTGGAAGTTTATAGACCAAAGAACTTATTCATAAAGCTTGTATGGTGTAATTGTTTGCTAATGGCAGTCAAGATTATCATAAGGAAGTGAACTAAGAAGTGTTTGTCATAAAAAATGATTGGATAAGGAAAGTGAATTTGTTTTGTATTGTTTATAATTATTCATATAATCTATAAACCATGTGTGATCAATGTAACCCCTTAAATACTTGCAGACTTGTACATGGTAATTTGTGTACCAGGCGTTGAAAATAAATGTTGTAGAATTGTTTATTGATGTAACTTGGAATTTAAAAAGATATGAGGAGGATTTTAAACATTTATAAACTATATAAAAGTGTGGATAATATTTATTGGAATATTTAGTGACAATACCTATCTCTCAAATCCTTACATACATGATTGTGTACTTATGTTGAACCAAAAGTGAGTTGGAAAAGGGGAATAGCATGGTTGTTGTGTAAATATGGAAGTTAGGAAAGGTTTAGGTAAGTCATAAATATATATAAACAAAATATTTACCCTTGAAACCATATTTGGAGAGAAAAAGAGTGATTTGAGATCTCTTGGGTTCTACAGACCCTATGAAACCAAAAACTACGGTTTTAGTTTTCAAATGAAATTTATTGATGATTGAACCATGGAAAATCCCCCAAATTTGGTCATAAATGAGGTCTTAGTGAAGATAAATATATTTTGGTATTTTGGGGTCAAGTCTGTACATATACGTGCTAAGCGAGGTGGTTATGAGTACATTGGAGTAGGGTAGGCCTAAGAGGGACTATAAAAAGATAAAAATCAAGGGATATAGTTAGAAGTTGAACTTGAAATTTCATAGTGCCTTGACTCTAGCTAAAAGGTATATGAATATGATATTTGATTTTCAAAGTACATCCTTACATTTTTTTACATAGTGAAATTCCATAGAAAAGGGCTACTAGAATAAGGGTAAAGACAGGCAGAGTTATGTAAAGAGGATTTGATGTTTAGGAGAGGGTTGTGAATGAGTTGAGAGGTATAATGAGACCCTATTGAGATTGATAAAGATATTATATCCCATAAAATAATTAGGAGAACATAAGACTCAACACATGAAGGATGAAACTATAGGCCATTGATTTAAGGAGGTGGATGATGCATCAAATATAAAGTCTGAGTTTGAGACAAATTGATTTATTGATTTGCATCACAAGGGCAAAAATTATTTGATCAAATAAATTGCATATGTAATAAGTAAAAGAATAACATGATAAATAAATTTAAAATTGATGTATAATTCATTTTATTATTAATTTATTATACTAAGTATAGTATTTACACATGCATAATGTTCATAGGGGTTTTCATGGATTTTCTTTCTTGTATAACTAATTGTAGTCATATAAAATGTCCAAATTTGTAGATTGAGTGTGGCTTGTGACACCCTATCCATAGGTCCCTCTTGCATGATTTTGTGACCCTTTTAGACACCTTTTTTCTCATTACCAGTCATCTATAGCTTTCTTAATGGCCATTCCAGCTCAACTAGACTCTATTTCCCAAGCCAATTCTATCCCCCTAGGTCCCAAGCCTATAGGATAGGAACACCATACCTAGATAATAGCACTGAACCCTAGGGTGTCTTATTTTTAGCACTTCTATCCAATCACAATTTTATCCCAAATGGTGATTTCTATTTGATTCATATCCTTCATCGTGTTGGCATAACATGAATACATTTAACCCATGACCAATAGTTCCCTATAAAATCCCATTCAATTTTCATTTAGAAATGGATGTGACAAATCTTACAATGCAATCAAGAATACAAATAACCACTAAGGAAAACTTTCTTATTCTCTACATACAGTTACCCAACACATCTGCAAACACATTCAAACTCTCACACCAATCCCTAGCCACCTCAAGCACACTCAATTTGGCATTTTTGCATTTGCATTACACTATTACACAAAGCACATCAAGTGGGAGAACTACATATGGCTTTATCCCTCTTTGGAGTATTGGTATGTAGGTAGCATGCCTACACAAGGAATGTGGATCACATATTTAGTGCATCTTACACACACTAACCCTCCTTTTTCAAGTGATTCAAATCTTATTTATCAAGCATGATGGAGGGTTGGGGTTTGAAGATTAAAACAACTCTACAGTGAGCTTTGTTGACATTCAACACTTGAAATTTCACAATTAGGCTCACACAGGAACAATGTAAAGAACCCAAAAAATTGGGTCTATGTGAGTAGTTTGGACAATAGTGACAGGAGTGGACAATAGCACCAAACCTTAGAGTATCTTGTTTTCAATGGTCCTATCCTTTCACTAAATGAAATACAGATTTTGATTTGTGACACTATCCTAGTCCAACACAACCAATTTTAGACCTTTTAAGAGTCATTTCAACCTATTTTAAGATAAGTTATATTTCTCTTAATTTATTACCATTTTTAGAAATGTAAAAAAGGTAGATAAATTATACAAATCAGGATTATAATTATTGCAATATTATTTACTGATTTATGAATCTAGACCCTTAACTAAAATAGGAATAAAACTCCAATATTCTCAAAAAAATTAAATCATTTAATGAACTTTTTGATGCAATGGATTGCACCCTTGAAAGAAGGCTGAGCTCTTGCCTTCCACACGCAACAATGGAAACTCCCCTCTTGCCTGTGGGCCTGGCAAAACTGGGGGAGAGTCTCTAGATAAGGGCTACCTCCCTTTGATGCATTTGAGTTATTCCAATATGTGTTAATACATACATACATACATATATATATATATATATAATGGGGGGGATGAAAAGGGAGAAGGATTATAGGAAAACAAAACCTAATCTAAGAGGGTGATGCACCAAATAATTTTGACCTACTCACACTCACACTCTGAACCATAACAACACATACATACACTTCAACTGGTAAAAGGACCAAACTGCAGGAAGCTTGATAGGGAGGCTTTAATGAAACACACAAAAAAAAGGACTTACCATAGGTGCTGTAGGAAAAGCACACTATCTAGTAACCTTCTTCTCCCTCTGCACTCCAGGTATAACTCTTCTTGTCACTTGTAGGAATGGCACCTTGTAGATACCAGGTGCATTGGTGTCAACTCTATGAAAGCATTAAGAAGCAATGACTGAACACAAGACTAACACTCAGACACACTCAAAGGGATATCTAACCAGAATAGAGGTAAAAATGTGTTTTTATTGATTCCAGGTGAAAATTACCAGGGCTTCGCCTTACTTTGGTGACAACAACCACTATTAAAACCAGACTCCACATCTATCCTCCATCAAATCAGCTCACTATCATAAGCTTCTCTCCCTCCATGTTCCACCTACCTACAATTCTATACAAAACTACTTTCATTTTGAAATTCATGGTATTTCCAATTTAATGGTGTTTTTTGCATTGGTAAAGGTTGAGTTTTAAAAAAAAATACTTACTTTATAATCTTTAATTCAATTATTCATTGATATTATTATTTTAAAGCTTTTTCTAAAGCTTTCAATGGTGAATGATTTATTGCAATGGGTAATTGGGCCTTATTACTTAGTGGGAGAGGTTGTATTACATGGTGGGGTTGGTGTTTTTTGATTATTTTTTATTTAAAACAATCTAGAGAGATTTTTTATTTTTGATTATTTTTTATATAAAATAATATATTTTAATGTGAAGATATAAGGGAGAATATTATTTTTTTGTTATATTTTATCGCATTCGTTAGTCAAAGACCAGAGGTTGAGGTCTAGTTTGGCAGGTGTCCAAACCTCCTCGCATTAAAAACAATATTTTCTCTCTTGCTTGATCACTATGGTGACCACTTTTTGATGCATTATTAGCTGATCCTGATGTCCCATTATCTTAAAAATTGTGTATTTTTGACATTTGCACTTGTTGCTCTAGACATATTCTCAGATGTGTCTGATGTCTTATTATGTTGTGGATCTTATTTCCATATTATAATGTATTTCAAATATTGTACATTAAAATGTACTATACACTCGTAATGTATTCTCACCAAGAGTATAGATATGTGGTTTATCTATACTTTTATATGTGTGGTGGCATCACCCATGATTAATGAGGAATAGTTATGGGTTGACTTGGCCCATGGTTTTGGTACCCATTGTTTTATAAAACTATTATGTCAGTTACCTATTGATGTAATTATATATAGATAGTCATACAATAGGTAATACATCAGAAGAACTAAGTTTGAGAAGGTGAATAGAGTGTGTGAATCAAGTGTGAATTTGGGAGAGTTTATTGAGCATAGCTCCAAATAATATTTATGCATTGTAATTGTGAGAACATTGATCTGAGAGTGGATTGTACTCTTGTTAGCTTGTAATAAGATCTAAACAAGTGTTTCTTGGTGGATGTATCCTACATTGGATGAACCACATTAAATCCTAACTTTATTTTGTGCATTTTAATTTATATTATTTATGTATCTCTATTCATATCTCTTGTTATTGTGATTTCATGAAATTGTTATGCATTAAATTTTAATTTATTCCTAACATTTCTTTTGAACATGCATTGTTTATAATAATTGGGAGGGCTCACCATTTCATAATTCAAGGGGTGTACAACTTATTATGATTCATTCTTTATGTATTTCTTTAGTTTATTGAAAATAAACTTAGATTATCTATAATGGATCCTAATTTAGTTTATTTAATCACACCCTTCAGTTATCATGATTGGAAGGCTTCCATGTCACTCACTTTGTGAAATAAGAAGATCTACAGGATAATTATGGGTTTACAAACTAAACTGACTCTTATCACAAATAAATAGAAATGGTTTGACAAGTGTGATGAATTTGTTGGATTTATATGCCTTTTTATGTCATTGGATATGTGCTTTCATATTGAATCAGCCAAAATACCCAAAAGAAGTATGGGATACCCTAAAAAAACTTTTTGGTAAATTGGATGAGATGAGAGGGCATGAACTAGAAAATGAGTTGATTAGTCTTAGCCCTAACAGTGTTGAGATTGAAACTAAAATAATGTAAAATTAATAATAAGGATTCACAACTCATCTTTTCCATCTTTACAAAACTTGGTCCTGACTATTTTATTTTTGTCTCCACTTTACATGTAACTAAGAGAGCACTTGGTAATTGATGGAAGATGCCATCCTTTGATGAGTTTGTTGCTAACTTGACTTGGGATCAAGATAAACTAATTTAGATGGGTGCACTAAAGTCCACTAAACCACATTCTCTAGTTTTAGGACATGACATCAAAAAGGCTTCAAAAGAGAAGAAATAGAACAACAAGGATCATGAGAGCAAGAATGATCAACCCACCACCAAACCAAAATTTGACACTTCTAGTGTTAAATTTAATAAAGAGAGGATAAAATATAGGTATTACATGGGAAACCATGATGAAATCAAGTGTTTTAAGAAGTAGATTGATCACTTCACAAGTCTTCTTGAAAATAGCAACATAGCTGTCCCTAAATCTATCAAACCATCTTCATCAACCCACAGATCCAAGGAAAATGACAATGGAAAAGGAAAAGGGAAAGTGAAAGAATCAAGAAAGGAGAAAACATAGGGTAGATCTCTAGTTTTAGTGGTACCTCTAACTCCTACATGGGTTATTGATTTTGTTGCATCACATCATTTGGATTGTTTGCACATGGAGTTCACTTCCTTAGAGCCATGTGACATATATTATATTCAAATAGGTGATGATAGTTCTACACAAGTTTTTGGGAGAGGGTCTATTGAAGTGAGTGGTGGAACATTATTTCCTCACTATCAACTAATCTCATATCAGTCTATCAGATTACTCACTTTGGTTAGGGCATGTGAGTTGATTTCACTCTAGATATAGTATATATCAAAGAGTTTCATAGTGATAATATCATTGCAGTGGGCTTAGTTGATCATGAGAATTGGTTATATTATTTCTTCCACTTTTTCCTCTTTCATATTCTTCATCAGATTCACCTTTACGTGATGACACTTTAGATCCTGAGTACATTTATGATGTTGATGACTTCTCTTCTACCACAGATGACTACAATAGTGATGGAGAGCCACTTTCTCCATCTCCTTGTCACCTTCCATGTATTGAGGAGTTATTTATTGATCTACCTACTTTCATTATACCAAAAACTTTGTAGAGAATAGTATATTTGATTTAGGACACATCAAACATCGGTTAGTCTTCTACATAGTTTCAAGGCCTTCCACACTCATTCTTCACTTTTGCTTTAGAATCACCATCCTTTCATGGAGTAGTTTCTATTTATAATTTGCATGAGGAGCATGTTTCATTATATAGGAACCACATTTTGGTTGGAGATCCATCAGATATTTGGCAGATTCATTCACTTTTTCATGGTGATCCACTATTCACTGCATCTACTTCTAACCCACAATCACTCTAGAGCACTTCTTTACAGGATACAAGGTGGCTATAATCAATTATAACATAGAGTGGGTATTTCTAGTCCTACCTTATCTTCTTTGTCTCTCTTTTTGGGGAGAGTTGTTTCCCATTGGGTTTTATCCTTTTTCTCCACTTTATGAGAGATTTATTTGTACATGGGTACCTCTTCAGGCCTAGTTGTTAGGACCTACTTTTTTGACACTACCCACCTAAGTTATAGTTAAGGGGGGGTGTTAGTGTAGATATTTTAACCTTGCATGGGTTTTTAATCCTATTTATAATGTTTACCTAACTTAGGTGGATTTTGAGGACAATAATACTAATTAATCTTATTTATTGCATCATAATGATATCATTTTAACATTATTATGAACATGTGAGTACATGGGGTCACTTAGTGGGTGGATGGGGTCTCCATTCCACTTTGTCTCCTTATTTATATCACCACTAAGGCCTCCAACCCACTAGTGTTCCCCTAGTGCCCTCTCTACACATGGAGGATGAGCCTACCACTCAATTTGTTTGGTGAGTCACTAGTCCACTCAACAGGCCTATCAATGTACCCCATTTCAATTCAATGTTAAGGTGAATGGAAGATTCCTATTTTATGAAATATTATAATATATATGATTTCATATGCTTTTATATATTGTGTGTTGTGTTCTTGACTAGTAGCTATCATAAACTTATACACTCGCATAATCTGGTGATTATAGAAAACACTCTAATAGTTATCATGGTGAAATCGATGGTGCAAAGTAGAATGAATTCATTCCTAAGTTATCAAACATTCTCAATGTGTTCACCACTACTAAGAAATTATGCCATCAAAAATATGAATAAGTGATCATACCCTATCAATGTCAAAGTCATAAAAGGATTCCAACTATTGTACAAACTCATGGACTTCTATTTGACCATTGATTCTCAAAGCTTCATCTAAGCTTGTGGGTGTTACAACCATGATTTGTTCATAAAATATATGAAAACATTTATCTCACTTATGATACTTCTACCAAGTATCATCTTGGCTTCCTAAATCACCGCATATTCTCCCAATAAGATCATAGTCACCTTGAGCCTAGTAATCACAAGCATAACTAGTGGTGTCAGATAGAGACTATGCATCTGTCTATTACAAAATGCCATCTATGTTAGGGTTATGGGATTCATTACCTTGATATGTAAAATTATTAATGTGGTTGATGTCCTCATTAATATTGATCAGTTTAACATAAAGACACCCATGAGCATGGTCTAATGGAATGACCATGTGTTACTCATCATTTTTAAAGATGATGTACCACTTCTTAAAGCTCAAATTAGAATTATAAGCATAACACCATGGAAAACCTAACAAATCTGATAAGACATCAGCCTTGGCCAACTTTATGACTTCAAAATCAGCTTTAAAAGTGATATTGAGGATATCCATGATGGTAATTTAAGTACACCAATGGGTAAAGTGTGATTCTTTTTTGCCATAAATAACACATACGGTAAAGGTTTCAAATCTAGGCTAGCTATTTTCTACCATGCATCCTTTGTGAGAACATTTACTTTAACACTGGTGTCAACTAAGATATCCTAGATAACCTATCCATCTATGGCAACATTAACTAATATCTCCTTATCCCCTTTTGCGCTAGGCTAGATGGGAGTGTCTTGTTATCATGCATGGGTTAATTGGTGATCTTAAATAGGTCTAGGATTATGATGCCTTATCCAACTATGTAATAATGGTACAATGTCCTAATCTAGTATTCATTTACATAGCTCTTGAAATCCATCTCACCTCATGTCATGAAGTTTTGTAGCTTTCTACATATTAGCATGTGCAACATCATCATGATCCTTAAGGAACTAGATCTTTCCCTAGAATTATCTTATCAGGTTCATACTGTCATGGAGAACCTCTTTTTTATACTAAGAATTAGGATAGCAAGTAGCATGAGGCTCTTCACTCTAAACTTTATTAATAGGTGGATTAGACATATAATAGGACTGAACACCACTCTATGTTGTAATACTAACTTTAGGACCCATCATATTTATAGGGCATGATCTCCATGTTGATTTTTAAATATGTATCATGTTGATACCCTTCTCATTTTTATCCTTTGTAATAGCAGTGTGTAAATCTATGCATTCCTCTAGGTGGTCCTTATTTTTACAAAAGGCACATATAGGATATACTAGGAAATCATGTTGGTAGTGTTCAAGAGAACCACACTTATAAAAAAAATTGGTGGAATGAATCCATATCTATGTCCTCAACCTCAACCATAATAACCACCTTTATTCTCTTGGTTATTTACAACATTGGTCGAACACGTACCATGAACATGATCCTGATGAGTTTCACTAATGAGATGTTAATCATTGGTATCATAAGTGTATGCATTACATATATTATAATAGGTTGATACCTTTGACTAAGTGGCATGTTGTAGCAAAGGATAATCCTATATGTCATTCTCTTCTTGGCATATCTCACAAGATTGCTTCAACATGGCTTGAATATTCTTACGAAGATAATTATTTTAGTTGTGGCCTTTAAACTCAAATTCAACACACCATACTCCACGATGATGTTATGAGAGATGTATATAGTAATATTTTCTAGTTGAGACACCAGTTTAGCAATTTGAGCCTCCATAAAGGGACTAATACATGTGTCAATATTGCTAACAACTTTAGCACAAAGGGTAACTTCCAAGACCTTGCATGGGTTGGTAAAAGTTTTCCATGACAAGGTATATCTTAAGGGGAGTAACAAACCTCCCATGAACCATTGGGCAAGTTGATCACTATTTATCTCAAATGAGAGTTTATAAATAATTGTCTTGAAATTTATAATCATACTCATGCACACTTTGTGTGAGTGCCTACTTGATATCCTTTAGGGTAGCTATATTATATTGTTCAAAATCTAGGATGTCAAATTATTTCATAAAGGAAAATAAATAGCTAATAAACTACTATCTAAAACTTGTTCTACTAAGGTTTCTCTCACAGGTTTAGTTTATGACTCTATACTATTTATGTCTCATTTGTGTACAAATATATCATCTAACTCAAAATCATAAGCTCGCATTATGGGTGGGGAATTGGGCCCATCCAACTCAGGTTTTTCAATCACCTCAAGTTCTTCAATCACTGTTTCCTAGCTTAATTCTCCCACATATATCTAAGTCGGCATTAGATGTGGTCTTATGATTGGGGATTCCTCCTTATGCTATTTTACTTCCCTTTAGACCCTTAAAACACTTCTTAAGTCCTCTCATCCCCTTTTGAGATCACTTCAACTCATAAATTTTCACTGAGCTTCATCATATTTTCACTTTCATAATTCTCACTGACTAGTTACTATACTAGACCAACAAGTCTCTTCACAACTACCATATATTTCCCCACCAACCATGTTGATCATATAAGAAATATTTTATCCTTCCATGGAAAAAGTCTCAAGTTTGAAATATATAAAGATCTTCTTCACCTCTAGTGGAAAGTGTCTAATGTATCTACCACGTAGTTCTAGAAATAAATGGAACTAAGTTTCCTTTGGACAAGAATAGGTCAAAACTATGTATTCCAAGATGTAACTATTCAAAACCCTACACCAAATATCAATAGCATGTGTCCAAGGCACTCCCAACTATGCTAGATCTAAATAACACTCTAGTGTCTAAGTTATCTTCTGCCCATGGTTTCTCAATTAGTCTTGAGCATAACCTACAATCTAAACATGAAGAATAATATGTACCTCTCCAAATAATGTCTCATATAATGAATTGTATAAATTTTATTTGACCTAAGTGCATGTGGAGATTCCTGGTTTGATAAATGGTACTAAAAAGTTATCCTCAACACTAGTAATCCATCACTCAATATTCTCAAGTAAAAGTCATTCAAGAATCTTATACCATC
This sequence comes from Torreya grandis, assembly GCA_037957365.1. Classification (NCBI taxonomy): domain Eukaryota; kingdom Viridiplantae; phylum Streptophyta; class Pinopsida; order Cupressales; family Taxaceae; genus Torreya; species Torreya grandis. The sequence continues at coordinate 2,714,291 of JARHVA010001477.1, forward strand.
ATGCAAGCAGGCACTATGGGTCCGAACAATGGAACCAAAATTTTTGGGTTATTTTCTCTACTTAAGCATAAATTTCCTTAGGCACATGCCAAAATGACCAAAAACCCAATGTGATGGCACATTGGAATTTCATGCAAGAATGAATTCTCACATACTCACCTGAAGCATGTAACAAGGTACTAGTACTCATTGGCTTTGTTGTGCAAGGGTATATTAACATACAAGCGTGCTTGAACACATATTCATTACTTAATGATTAACTAGAAAATAAATATATGGTAATTATGAACCTAAACTCAGTTAACTAAACAATAGAATACAAGATAACCAACATCATTTTCTTCATATTCAAAACAACAACATTTAAGTAACATAGGTTTCATTCATCTTATTTATAAGTGATTCAAAGGTTACATAATTCAAGTGTATAGTGAAACTCAATTGTAGATCTCTCAATATTATCCTACTAAGTAGAATAATAACAATATCACAGCAATATCTTCGATCACATAAAAAACCACCTTACAAAGTTCTATCTAGGGTTATTTATACTCAATTATCCTGGACTAAGTAGTTAAAATAATAATTACACTCATATTGAATTGTCAATGATCATCAAAACACTTGCGTCATGGCCACCAATTACATATATTCCCTAAGGACCTAGGCCTTTGTGCCCCTATATTATCTCTTTAGTGTTGGATCCTCATTGTCAAGTGCCTATATTCCTATGGGCTAGTGTTATATTCTTGCTTGACTTAGTCTCTTTTATCCCTCCAAATTTCTCCCTAGCCCTCTCCTATTTACTACATGCTCCCCAAGTCTTTTACTAGTGTTATGAATCCTTCATTCTTGGATTCTCCATTTATTATGAACATTTATTCTAACTTGGTCCTCCCACACCATAATATTTTGAATTGTGGCTCTTTTGCACCATGCCTTTTCACATTGCTTTATCCAATCAAAGACTTATCCAAAATTTGGGGTCCAAAAAAGAGATAAAAATATCTTGATGTTTCTTCTCCATAGGATCTTTTCCAACTTATTTGTATTCCCTTTGATATAATGAAGAGTGACCATGCCAACATTTTCATCCTTGCCAACATTATCCTCCTTGAGATGTCTAATGCCATGATCCCTTTACGTTATGTGGATGATTTTATTAGTTTGTCCCTCCTCATAACCATTTTTATTGAAAAATGTAGAAATATGTTCAATTTCTTGACCAAGGTGATCGTTATCAGCACTTATCTTTGCATGAGTCGTTAAGGTGTTTATGATGCCAAATTTTTGTGTAGGATGGTGATGGGAATCTATATGTAAGTAATTAATTATATGAATTTTCTTCCTATAGATAGTGTTGGACAAAGATCCATCATTATTTTTCATGATGAGCATGTCTGAATATAAATTTGGTGTTTATATTCCACCTCCATATTGAGTTTTATTTGGTTAGATCTACTATTGAGAAGATCAATAAATATTCAAATTCTACCTACGATGGGGCCAATTTGACTTTGTGGAATCCAAAAATTATTTACACCATCTCATATTTAGAGTAGTGTATTCAAGAGCTAAGCTTTCAAAATATTACATGTATATGTTAGCCACAACATGCGAGGGGGGGAACCCATAGAGATACCTTTATTTTATTAATGAATATTACCTTTAAAACTAAAGAAAGGGATTTCAAACAAATTTTAACCAACTTGGTTATCTCATCATTAGAATGAATCTTAATAATTTCAATAGCATCATCAATGGGTACTTTCATAAAAATAAAGACAATGTTGAAGCTGACTAATATGTCATCTTTCTCAACTTTGAAATTTTTTCATTTCATTAACAAAATGCATAGAATCCTTGATATAATAATCAATCTTACCAGAAAGGATTTTTAACTTCTCCAATAAAAATTTGGTGAAGGGATAAGTAGGAGAACTAATAGTGTTAACAATGGGTCTAATAGGAACCCCTTATGAATTTTTGTCAAACCATATATGTGAGGATCAAGGCAATTCTTCAGAATGAGCTTCTTTTTTAAATCATCATCAAGAGAGGATTTTTTTTATAGCATTTTTAACTTTTTTCATAATTTTAATGCAGGGATATTTGTCCAAATTTGTTTAGCTCCCATATGTCATTAAATGATTAATCATCTTATTTTCATAGTCAACCGAATTTAGGATAGTCATGGTATTTCCTTTATCAACCCTAAGTATAATAATGTATTTATTATTTCTTAGAAACTTTAGGGCAACAACCTCTTCTCTACTAATTTTATTCCTAATCAAAAAATCTAGACATCCCAAGAATAACATTAGCAAATAAGAGGTTGTTTCCATATATTTGCTAAGAAATAATAAAGATATTATTATATTTAGGGCTAATAAAGGAAATGCCACAGTTATCCTAAATTTTGAACTATGAAAATAAGATGTTTAATCATTTAATGACATATGGGAGCTACAAAAGGTTAGATAAAGATCCCTATGATAAAATTATGAAAGTTAAAAATGCTATAAAAAACTCATCTCTTGATGATGATTTAAAACATAAGCTCATTCTGAAGACTTTCCTTGTTCCTCGCATATATGGTTTGCCAAAAATTCGTAAGGGGTTCCTATCAAACCCATTGTTAACACTATTGGTTTTCCTACTTACCCCCTACCCAAATTTATATTAGAGAAGCTAAAAATCCTTTATGGTAAGATTGATTCTTATATCAAGTATTCTACTCATTTTTTTAATTAAATGAAAAATTACAAAGTTGAGAAATATGACATATTAGTCAACTTCGACATGGTCTCTCTTTTTATGAAAGTCCCTATTGGTGATGCTATTGAAATTATTAAGATTCATTATAATGATGAAATGGCCAAGTTGGTTAAAATTTGTTTGAAATCCACTTGCTTTAGCTTTAGAGGTAATATTTATTAACAAACTAAAGGTATCTCCATGGGTTCCCCCCTCTCGCATGTCGTGGTTAACATATACATGGAATATTTTGAAAGCTTAGCTCTTAAGTTTGCTACTCTAAATCTAAGATGGTGGAGATGGTTTGTGGATGACACAAATACAAATTGGCCCCATGGTAGGTAGAATTTGGATATATTTCTTGATCTTCTTAATATTATATCTAACCACATAAAATTCACTATGGAGGTGGAAGATAAAAACCAAATTTCTTTTTTAGACGTCATTATCATGAAAAACAATGATGGCTCTTTATCCCACACTATATACAAGAAGAAAAATCACATAGACAATAACTTACATATAGATTCCCGTCATCATCCTACACAAAAATTTGGCATCATAAACACCTTAACGAGTCATGCAAAGAGAATTATTGATAAAGATCACCTTGGTCAAGAAATTGAACATCTTCATATGGTTTTCAATAAGAACGGTTATGAGAAGGGATAAATTAATAAGATCATCCATAGAACACCAAAGGATCATGAAATTATACATATTGAGAAGGATAATGTTGGCATGGTCATTTTTCCTTATATCGAAGGGACTACAAATAAGTTGGCAAGGATCCCGAGGAGAAGAAACATCAAGGCATTTTTCTCTCCTCCTAATTAAATCATGAAAGTGTTTGATAAAGCTAAAGATAAAACCAACATTATCTATCATAAAGGGATATATACCATTATATGTAGTTGTGGTAAGGTATACATCAATGAAATCAGTTATTTTTTTTAAGTTAGGATAAAAGAGCATTGTGTTGATATTTCTCACAATCGAGTTCAAAAATTTGCCCTGGTGGAACATTATTATACTTTGGGTCATCATATTTTCATGGATAAAGTTGGAATTATCATGATATATGGTTAGTTACTAAGTAGAAAGGTCTATGAGGTAATTTAAATTGAGAAGAACCCAAAAAAATGAATAGAGATGGTGGTTGGATTCTTAATGAAAGTTGGGAGCTTGTTATTCAAATGGTAAATAATAAATATAGTTATAATTTTTTGAGCCAACCTAGAAAAAATATACATTAATAATGGATAATTATGGTTATTCAAATATATTTTGTTCTCATGGATCTCACAGATCTCTTGTTCCTGACAATGGGCCTTGTATAAGGCTTGAAACATTGAGAGTAACAAACCATCTACTGTAGTTTTCTTGGTTATTTATTTTAGTTTTTGATTTGTATAATCATGAATAAGATAATAAATTGTTTTATGTTTGTGACTCATGGGAATTTAATGTTTGACTAGTGGATGAAGGGCCAATAAATGATGTTATGTGGGACACCTCTTGGCTAATATATAAGATTTGGTCAATTATGTTTTGATTTATGCATGGCAATGCTAGAACAAGTTATCTCAAGGATTTAAATGAGATTCGATGTAGGACTGGTTGATGCTTAAATTAATTTATGTTATTTTATAAGGATTTTGAATTGGATTTAATGTTTTCATGTTCAATATTTGATGTGATTAAGTTGAGATTGAATATTTGTTGTTGTTTAGATGGAAGAAAGGATGGACATTATGATTTCATCATTCCCAACTAACAATTGTAGGAGATTAAATGGAAAGAGGAGGAGATGATTTGAATTTATATGACTGGATTTGAATTGATATGACTTTCCTTAGTTAAAGATGACCTAATTTGACTTGATATGCTTGACTTGGTCAAATTTAACTTAGTCAAAGGCAACAAGATTTGAATTGATTGGACATGGTCCTGATTTGGCATGAAATTTTGATTTAATGTTTTGATCTTGGTTAAAATTGACCAAATTTGACATTTGAATTAAATCAAGTCAAAGTTGACCTTCGATTTGATTTTGATTGGATGGCATGGTCAAAGTAAACCTATTTTGAATTTTGAATTGGATTTGACGTGGTCAAATTTGACCTAATTTTGAATTTTGATTAGATTTTTGTCAAAATTGACTAGATTTGACTATTTGAATGGTATTTGGTCAAATTTGACATGATGTTTGAATTTTTATTTGAATTTGGTCAAAGTCTACTATATTTGACTATTTGAATGGTATTTGTTCAAATTTGACTTGATGTTTAATTTTAGATGTTTGGTAAAAGTTGACTAGATTTTTGGATTTTTGAATGTTTGATTTAATTTAGGACATTTGAATTTCTTTTGATTTCAGTCAAAGTTGACCTATTTTGACTATCACGTTAGAATTTATGTTTTTATTTGAATTTGATTTTATTTGATATGTTCAAGGTTTACAACTAATACATGTCTTGAAAATTATCAAACAAAAAGCATGCAAGTCACAAGCCATATGCTTAGTAAATAAGGTTATACAATGCAACTAACAACCCACTGATCTAATCATGTAAAGTGGTGAATAGGTTGGTCTACCAACCCTCACTAGGCATTTGTATGTGGTAAGTAATCTTTAGGAAAAAAAATTTCCCTGAACTGATATTTTTTTGTGGCCAAATTATCTTAATCTAGGCAAAACAAGATTAACTAGGTGTGTTCCATATATATCTTATGGTATGATGGGGGCCATGTCCATAGAATAAGGTGGTAATAGGCTTCATGAGAGGGTTTAATCCATTCACAACCACTCCATCCATAGGATTTTAATGGAGTGTCACCAGAAATCCTTCCATGAGGGGTGTTTTATAAAGCTTGTGTATTGGAACATGAAAGCCCTTCACTTCACGATGTGCTTAAAACACATAATTATTTGGCTAGTAACGATAAATCCTCCCTCACTTTGTATACCCAACTAGAACACGGGATTGGTATATATGTTGGAGGATGAATTCCCAGTCACATGACCCTAAGGACTCATGATTAGGAATCAAGTTCTAAGTCATTTAGCCAAAAAGAAAAAAATGAAGTTCAATTTTTTCTAATCCTTAGGGCCTCATGAAGGGCAAGAGGAGAAAATATATATATTTCAATTTAGATAAGGAGGACAACCCAAACACTTTTGAGCACCCAAAATCCCAAAAATAGGTAAGGCGAGAGCATACACATTTAGGATACCATACACAAATACATACACTCAAGCAAAATGATGAAATTATTTATTTTAAGCACCATATCTAAAATGTGTGTTGATTTTTAAAACCAAAATGAAATGTTATAAATGTTTGTTTGATTGATTTTGACTTTGATAGGTGAAAACCAAAAAGTAAAAAAATTAGTAGTCTTAGGTTTGATATTTGAAAATCATGCAGGTAGTATAAGTGAATTGGTCAGTTATCTATCTGTGATTTTATTGTTTTATAGGGTGATTATGCCACTACATAGAGTGATTCTATTATTCTTACATAAAACATAAAGAAATAGAAAATAGAAAACATGTTTTTCATTAAGTTATAAATTCCACTATTACTAACCATGTTTTCATTACTACTAATAAAATTTTCTCTACTACATAATATTAACAAACAAAAGACGAAAAGTGTGTTTTTTGTCAATACCAATAGTAGTTTTTCTACTCCCTTTACAATTCCACCATTGTATAGGGATATTATTACACTCATAGTATTTTTTAATGGTTATACATGTGTCTTTTCAATACCTTCCTTTTGATTTAACCACAAAAGACTCAAACTCTCCTTGGTTTACTTGGTCTAATTTTTTATAAGGAGATGATTGAGTTCTTAAATGTTTAGATCATGATCTGTTGGTTGAACAAGATTATTTATTTTTTACTCATGTTCAAGATAGGTTGGTTTATGTGCTCTTTAACACCTTTTTGTAAGATAATCATCCTATATGCTTCAATATTGAGTGGTCTACCTTTCAATTGGAGCATTTTAAAACCCATTTCTATCTCAATATTATTCACCTTAAGCAATACAGAACTATCAGACACATCAAAATTTGGAATTTCGTTCTTGGGCCCAATAGGGAATTTGGCTAGATACAGTGGTGGATTTATGTTCTTGTTTTCACACCACCTTTCTTCATATTTAAGGTAAGCAAGCCTCTCTCTTTCACCATCATCTTCATAATTATACAAACCATGAAAACTTCTAGGTATCATAAGAGATTGAAGCCTATCCTTTTAATGTGCCTCTATAAACCCAAGTAGTTCTTTGGCATCATAATATATAATTTGAGTATCCATATAAATGCATAAGAGTTCAACTTTGAGCTTAGATTCATTAGCTAAAAATTGGGGACAAGGTCACCAAGGAATTTGTTTATCTCCTATACTCTAGAAGGGTTGTTGATAGAATCAAAGCTATCAAGGAGGGATTTACTATAATCACCAAACTCCATGACATTCTACAAGATTTTGTTCACCACTATCACATTTTTTTCTCAATTCAACCTAATTCTCTTGAGTGTGAAACTACTCTTGCCCGATGCCTTTAATCTATCCCTTGTAAACTTTTTGATGCCCAACAGGTTGCTTGTGATAGGCCCCTAACCCTTAATGATATTAAAGAAGTAGTTATGTAGATAACTACTAATAAATCCCATAGAATTGAGGGTTTCCATTGTGAGTTCTATCAAACCTTATGGGATATTGTGGGTCTAGATATTTATAAGGTTTATTCTGAAGTAGTGTTGATGAATTATCTAGGACCTCTTATAAATCAAGGTAACATCAAGTTTATTCTCAAGGCTAGTGATTCTGAGGTTATTACTAATTAGGGACCTATTACTCTTCATAATGTCTCTTATAAGATAATTTCTAAGTCATTAGCTCTCAGACTTAAGCATATCCTTCCTTTAATTATTAGAAGTGAGAAAACAAGATTTATTCAACATATATATATCCTTGACAACATCATTGATGTTTGGGAAGGCATGGAGTGGGTTCGAGTCTTTATTCAAAAGGCCCTTTTTTAATATTGACTTTGAGAAGGCCTATGACCTCATTAAGTGTCCTTTTATTTTAGCCATGTTGTAATATCCCAATTTTTGTCCTAGGTTTGTTCAAGTGGGTGATATGCTTTTTCAAGATGATGGGGTGTGTATTACTATTAATGGAGCCCAATCCTCTTGGTTTGAGCTTCATAGATATATAAGCAAGGATGTCATTTAACTCTTTCACTCTATGCATTAATAGTTGAAGGATTTAGCTATTTGTTAGCTAATTATGCCTTCCAAGACATAGTGAAAGGAATCTCTCTCCCTAATTCTAACCACCAAATGTTAAATGGTCACTTTATTGATGATTATTTTCTTTCTCCTAGAAGAAGAAGACTCAGTTTAGAATTTTGTGGATTGTCTTCATAAGTTTAGCCTTTGGGTCTTCCATTTAATGGAAAAAAATTCAGTGTTATAACCAGTCTCTCTCTCCCAAACCTCCTTGGATGGAGGTTTATCAATGGCATTGGCTTATTTTAGGTGTTCAATGCAAGTTCCTTGGTATTCATTTTAACTTTAAATCCTCTCCAACTAAACTATAGTCCTGTGTGGTTCAAAGGGTTGAGAATAAAATTTATTTTTGTATCACAAAAACCTTGTCTTTGTAGGTAAGTTTCATATTTGCTCCAAGGTGTTGGTAGCTACACTTGTTTATTATTCATCATGTTGGTCTCCCTCTAATGCCACCTATGGTAGACTATAAAATATTCTAATATATTTCCACTAGGATAGTTCTGAATGTCATAAGGGCTTTCATAGAGTTTCTTGGGATATTTATTTCTAGTCTAAAGAAGTAAGTGGTTTGTGTCTTCTAGATGTTAAGCCTCAATATCTTGATCTCAACATTAAATGGGTTATCCAAGGATTGGAAGGTGATGAAGCCTAGAATATCTTGCTTCATCGTTATATCTCTCAAGGGTTTTTTTATGATAGACGTTCATGGAAAGGCCTTGGGTTAAATACTCTTCTCATCACCCCTGCTCTTGTTAAAATTAATGGTAATTTTTTTATTCAGAGCATTTAGAAAGCTTGATAGAAACTCAAAACTCATTTCATTTTCATAAGGGAGGGTTTCAAGAATGGTCTTTCCATTAATTATCATTCCCTTGGGTGGTATCACTGCATAAATTTTCATAATGTTCCCCTTGCTTTGGTCCCTTGGATCAAAAGCTTAAAGCTATTCAAAAGAGGTGTGAAAAATATTTTGGATCTCTTCTATAATTTGAGTCATTCTTATCTTCCTTGGCAACTAGTTATAAATAAATTTAAATTAAATAATATAGATGTTGAGTATATTACAAAGATTCAATTATCTAAACCTAATGAGTATCTTCATAAGATTGGAGTAAACTCCCTTACTCCCTAGTGGAAGGATAGGCATTAGCGTACGACCACTCCTTTTAATCATTATTCTCCTCATCTGGGGTATAATAATTTATCTCCCCATTATATTCAAGTTGATACTCTCAATCACTAATGGAACCTTTAGTCTAGCCATGCGATTTGTTCTAGAAGGTTCAACACCATGTGGGATGATCCCATTGAGCCTAAGATGGTCTATTTTATTTGGTGTATTCTCTATCAAGGTTTGCTTTTAGGTGATTGACTTAAGTATATGGGGGTTTCAAATCCTATTTTCCTAGCATGTTGTCAACCTAAGATAATTAATCGTCTTTTCTAGTTTTGCTTCCATGCCCAGATTGCATTGTAATGGATTCATATCCTTTTTCAATCATTTAGGCTTGATATTTTTACATGGACCATAGTTCTATTCGGAGATGCTACCCTAATTCATATAATATATAATATATTTTGGCATATTTTTGTGTTTATATTCTTTTACAAATTTATAAAGCTATAAATTATGATTATTTTAATCATAAGGAAATACAATGTAGTTTTTCTATTACTAACAAAGTTACTATCATTTATAATGCTACTCTCTAGATTCAAAGTTAGATTGATAAAGTTTTCCTAGAACTTAAAAACCTCAATCATTTTCATGATCACTAAGAGAATGTCCCATGTGTGGTTATCCATGATCCTTTAGAGCTTTCACATATACAGTCACCTCCTTGTGAGTGAGGGCATGGTATGTGTTTTACATAGTTTGGGAAACTATAGGTTTAATTTTCTAAATAGTAAAGGGGTCTGGATTAAGGGGAAAATTAGTAAATAAATGTGCCTTAATTAACTTACTAATTTATTAAATCTAGAAGTGCTTAATTGATTTATAAAAATAGCAAACAAGGGGATAGAGAGTAAAAATTAGCTGATTATGGGCTAAGACAAAGGCTACAAATTACTGATCTAGCTAGGTAGACTATCAAAAATAGGATCCAAAATTATATTCTCTACCTAAATAGGAGCACCAAAAATAGGACACCTAGAGGTCTAGTACTGTAGTCCAAGTTTTGGCACTATAGTCATTAGTGTCTGAGATTTCTAGGTTTTGTTCATCTACTCTGGGAGACCCTGTGCCTAAAATATCGAATCCTAGTTGTCTGCAAAGCTCTGTGTGAAATTGATTTTGTCTTAAAGGATCCTAGTTCCTCTTCATGCTTTATATGTGATCTCAAATCAAATTGAAAAAAGGGGTTAGTGTTTAATTTGCACTAAATGTGAGATCACATCCCGTGTGTGGGTATGTTGCCTACATAAAAATACTCTAAAGAGGGATCAAAGCCAATGTAGTTCTCCAAATTTGAATGTGTATTTTGAAATCTTGTGTATGTAAATTTGGGCAAGCTTGAGATGGCTCATGACTAGTGTGGGAGCTTGGATAGGCTAAAAATAACAATGATTAGTTATATGTAGAGAATAAGAAGATTTTCTTGAGTATGCTTTAGTATATTTCTAGCTTGTGCCTTTTGAATGACTATCAACCCTTCTAAATGGCCTTTAAATGGGATTTTATAGGGAAACTAGTGATCATGGGTTAGATTAACTTTCTTAGGTTGATAAGGGAAATGATAAGGATTTGGGAAAATTTGACCATTTGAGGCTATTATGGACTTAGAAAACAATGTCAAAAAGTGGACATCATGGGTCCCAACATTGTAATCCAACCTATGGCATTATTTTTTAGGGGGAAAGGAATCTTCGGGGATAGATATATGTTTGGGAGAGGAGTCTAGGATAGCAAGGGTTAAAGATAGAAGGCTTTGGATGACTGGGAAATAGTGAAACATGCCTAAGTGGGCTGTGTAAGTGAGTAGGAGATACCTATGATTTGGGTGTCACAAGTCATGATCAAGTTGTATAAATTGCATTTTAGTATGACTACATTTTCCCCCTCTTTATTCTAAGTATGTAGCAAAGTGAAATGCTAGGATAAATGAAAAAAATATAAATTAAGCCCAAGAAGTTGTGTGATGTTAGGTTGTACATAGTGAGAGCACATTGTAATATGTAAGCCTATAAAAAGGAAAGTGAAAGTAGATAAATTATTACTAGATATGCTATATCTAAAATAAGAATGTATAAAGCTGGGTAAAGAGAGAAGGAAGAGAAAGGAATGAATACACCTCATCAGGTATGCAAACTAATACAAAACCTATTATACTATTGGGTTGTGCTAGGTAATGTTGGAAGTATGCTAAACCAAGATTTAGATTGATGAATGAGTTGAGTGCAATACCTAGAAGTATGTTGAACCAAGATTTATATCGATGAATGAGCTAAGTGCTCAATCCCTTGGAAGTTTACTCAAGAATGCAAAGGCAATCCTTTTGGCTCTATCATTTCCAACTATTTGAAGTTAATGAATCATGCATGTGTTATCAATGTCTATACCATGTTTCCAATCTCTCTGAATAGGTGGCTCAAGAATACAAAGGTTAGCTAGACCTTTGGCTCCATCATTTCCCCATGATGTGAAGCTAAATGATAAAATACATATATAAATGAATGTCATATTAGATGGTTCATGTATCCCTTGAATGTGTTGTGATCTAACAATGTTGGTGTGGATAGCTAAATGTAAATTAGAAACTAGGCCATTGTTGGGCACTTTGAAACATGGAGATTGGACTTGTATATAATCCCCTCCTAAAACTAGAATCAATGCTTAAGAAGCCACTCGGGTACGTGGGAAACAAACTTGTATGAAATTTTACTTAAATGTGATGTCAACCACCTATAGATGGAGTAAGGTGTGTAACTACTATGTGTAAGAAAATGCAATAAACTCAAAAATAGAGAAGGTCCATGTGTCATGCACATTACCCTTTGGAACATATATTTTGAACTAAAATTTATATCAACTACCATATCTAAACTAAAAATGGAAACCCTCATATTATGCATGATGCCCCCTATATCTAGATTCTTTGAGAAAAATAAGTTCTAAAAACTACTAATTTTTGGATTGAACTATACTGGAAAAATTGTAACTGAACTCACCTCTCTGATTAATTCTATAAAAACTAAATATTCTACTATTTGGACAAAAGTTCTAGAAATTAGACACTTTAGGGTCCAGCATTATAGTCCCATTTTTAGCACTATTATATAGAGACAAAACTAAAGACTGGTCTAGATTCTTTGATGTTTTCCTAGTCTAGTTTACCTATGTTGAGTTCTGGATTATGAATTGTACTATTCTAAAACTACTTTTTTGACCATTAGGAGCTCTGATCTATGTGACAAAACCCTTATTTGTTGCTCCCTCTTCTGAGGGTAGGAATGAATACCCTGTAATGACTGCCCTCATAAGAATAATCCCTGCAAGTGTATTAAGCTATGAAAATATTTGATATAGCATTGATATACATTATCTCAATATATAGAAAAATTTGTAGAGAGAGATTGTTCGATCCACATGGGTATACCTAGATAGATATAACAATGTAATATCATGTGCATAAGAGTAAATTGGAATTCAAAATGTTAGTTGTTATTTGTTAATGGCATGGAGGGATAGAACATGATGTCCATCATGGCATCCAAGAAGCAAGGTAAATGCATGATTGGAACCATGGTATTACACACAAAAATAAGCAATCAAGTAACAAGCATATAAAGCAAGAATCAATAAACATGCAAGGGTGGCCAAGGGGCCAAATAAGCACATAAAGCATGTTCAAATTCCACATACACACATAATGGGAACAAGCAAACATTGGTACAAGGGACACAAGCACATGAAAGGCACACACAAAGGACATTGGCAAGTGTCCAAAGGCACACACATATAGATAGGAACAAAGGACATTGGAAAATGTCCTAAAATGCAAGTAGGAAGTAAATAGGAACTGGAAAATGCAAACACATTTAGCTTAATCAAAGTGAAGAGTGGAAGCATATAAAGTACTAAAAATATAAACATGCATCTAACTATGGAAATCAAGAAGCAAGAGTATACAAGATATGTAATACAATACTAATGTATATGCTATGAAATTATAGAGTGTGATATACACTAATGGATGTCAATGTGATATCTATGTAAGCAAGGAAAGAATGTACTACAACAATATGTCTAGAGTGTATAGTGTAAGAATGACATAACCAAGATGGTGTAGTCATGAAGAGTATACTCCTAGTGGGTAGATGTATTGATATGTAGCTGAAATGTAGAAGTAGGATGTCCCCTCGATGGGTGGAGTGAAGCATTCAAGGATCTATATATACTACACACACTCAAAGAAGATCAAGTGAAGCCTATTAATATAGATAAATTAACAAACAATATCATGGAATAGCATATGTAAGTTTAGAATAATGGTTAGCAATTTAAAACATAGATGATGCATATAATTGACATATTTTTGTATTTTTGAAATATTATGTTGTTTTTATATTTTAAAATATTTGAGCTATGTACAATCAAGCAGAGGAAACTATGTATAATCAAGTAAGAGATAATATGTATAATTAATGCTATAAATAAATGATACTAATTGATGAATCTCAAATGAGACTCCCTATCATGGTGTCTTATATAGAAGAGTGGAATCATGCCTAATCATGATGCATGATGGAAATGCTGAGATTGTGGCTCTAAAAGCTATATATGTTGTAAATGCTCTAAAATCTCTAAAGTAAAAACTAACTATGGAGACCCTCTATAATTTTGATAATTGGATGTAGCTATAGGGCTCTTAGGGACCCATCTGGAAGTAGGAGAAACTTGTTGAACATGTGCTCTATGTGTAGATGCATGAAATCTCAATGAAATTGCTATGGGTGTGAGTATTGTAGTTAGAAGCTATCTAGAATCCTAAATCTATGGAGGTGTATGAACCCTTTATACTGATGATGGATATCATATTTGTGTCTGATGTTGAATTGGAGAAAAAACTAGTGGTAGAGCTAGAACTGGTAATGGAATTGAAATTGGCTCTAAAACTAAAATTGGATCTAAAATCAGAAGTGGCAACTCATATGGAACTCTAGTAACTATGATAACCTAATTAGCATGAATTAATTTCACACATCGATGTACTGTAGATGGAACTACTCAGAGTTTTTGTATCCAAGGTCTATCAAGTAACATGTCAAAAACTCTCATGCTAGAAACTATAGTAAATAAGGTGGTCATGTGTGTAGGACCAACTTGTAGAGGAATGAGGATCTCACCCAATGTAATCTGAATATGTCCACTAAAACTAATGATAACTATATTTTTTGGAGTAATATCCTATTATATATAACCCAAGTGTTGTAGTAGTGTCATAGTACACATGTTAACACTAAATCCATTATCAATTAGAATATTGTGAATGGGGTCACCAAAAATAAAAGCTCTAATGAATAGCATGTGATAATTTATGTCATCCTCAATAATCTCCTACTCAAAAAAGGAGATGGAAGGCCAAATTGGAATGCAAGAATGAAAAGTACCAATCATGTTGCTCAATGGATGTGAATCAAATGTTAGTGCCCTATATGTAACTATTGGAGGATGTGCCTGATATGTATGATGTACACCTAATGTGTCTTGTGTCTCTAACTTGCCATGTTATGGAAATAGATCTAAAAACATTTTGAGTGACTTATCCTACATTGGTTTGGTTGGAGGAGGCTCAACTAAAGTGCCTAGATCAATTTGATTGCCATCAATTAGATCTTGTATCTTATGCCTGAGACTAATGCATCTATTTTTAGTATGGCTTAGTGCCCTATGATAGTTCCAAAATGCATTCTGGGTATATCCCCATGGAAGAGACTTTGTTGGATCAATTTCTCTGATAAGAGGAAGAGATATGATGTTACATTCTAATAATTGTTGTAGAACTTTGGCTGGAGGAACTGGTATTTTTATAAAAGGTCACTATGGAGATGATGATAAAGTGACTCTCTATGAGGGATCTGAAGTTACATTAACTATCTACTAAGTCAGTCCTTTACTATCATTGAATTTGACCTTATATAGGGTTTTGTTGTTACTCTTATTAGTTATATTTGGTACACTTGTGTACTTAAGTTTCCCCATTGAAATGAGTTTGATTTCTCTTTCTTTTAAAGTGTGACATAATTCAATGAAGGAAGAGAAACATTTGAACATGATTGTCTCATACAAACCTGATAGAAAACTTTGTTTGAAGAAGTCCTATAACTCCTAATCTATCATAGGGCTAGTCATCTTAGGTAATATGATTTTGTATCTAAGAACATCCTCGATGAGAGGCTCATTTTATTTTTGTTTTTGTTGTTCAATTTGGGCATATGAAACCTTATCACTAATATTTATGTTGAAATGTGTTAGGAACATGTTTGCAAGAGGATTGAATCATTAACCAACTAATTTGATAGACTGTAAAACCATTGTAATGCATAATCCTTGAGGCTCCTTAAAAATAATTTAGTTAATAGTCAAGCATTTGGTACATAATCCAAACATGCTTCATGAAAGGCTCTTAATTATGTCTCTATATCACCCTTGGCATCATAAAGAGTGAGCTTAAGTCATACAAATCTAGGTGGTAAGGGTGTAGTAGATATATATCATGCCAAAGGTGTATGTAATAGAGTAAAGGATTCCAATGCCTATGTAGATATAGTGGTACTTGCTCAAGATATTTCAACTTGGATTTAAGAGATCAAATATCTTTCACAAGGGTTTCCACATCAGGAGATAGGGATGTACTAGCTACAACTAGTGGCATAGAATAAGGTTAGGCTGTTATAGGGGGTTGTTATGACATAGTATGCCCCCATAGTTTCATGTGCATCTAGTGGCTCTATAGCTTGAGAAGATTGACCATTGATTACTTTTTATTGTTCCTCTTGGAGGATTATAATCCTGTCATCTTGCGTATCTGGGTGTTTGGTTAAGATCTCTTGAAGCTCTCTTTAATCATTTTCATCAAAGCTGATATATTGGGCCATTGTTAAAGTAAGAAAACAATTTGAAATGTGTTTGAATGTTTTACAGTAAGTTTTAATAGGTAATGTGTTCAAAATGGAATGTATTGGATATAAGAAATGCAAAATTCTAAAATATTAGTTTAGAATTTGTGCAAAAAAGGATACAAAGTTGCCAAACATGTAAGGTAATACCATAAAAAGCAAAGTAGGAACTAGTATATGCAACTAAGATTTTTTTAGAAATATTATTTGCAAAATATTATGAACTTTTGAATTTGAAATTGATTTGTTGAGCTAAGTATGCAAGATAAAATTTAGAAAATTATGAGAGCTTGAATGGGACCTAGTAGATGCAACTAGGATTTTGAGACAATTAAATTTTGTGAAATTTACTATGAATTTTTGAAATTTGAAGTGATTTTCTTATCCTAATATTCAATCAAAATTTGTATAAAATAAGTGAAATATTACTTGAAAATTACTGGGATTTAGTTGATATAACTAAGGCTTTGAAATGAATTTTTTTTCAAAATTAATGTAATAATTTGAAAATTTTGCTATAAATTTGTAGAATTGAGGTTGAAAAATTAGGAAAAATCTGAAAATATTTCTAAAATTAGCAATATATTTTTCTTAGTGGTTTGAAAGTGTTTGTATTCAAATAGGACCTAGTATGAGCAAACTAGGGTTTTATTGAATTATTAAAAATATTTCAATTAATTTTTAGTTTTTTAATTTTTAAATTCAAGAAAATATTGCAAAAATTAGAAATAATTAGCCCTAGGGTTTCTAGGTTTTTTGTACAAAAATTCAAATTAAGTCAAGTTTACCAAATGTTTTACATAGATAAAATCTAGAAATAGATAGTCATATCAGCCCTTTTTTAATTATCATTGTATCCATGAACACAATATAGATACCTATTTTGGACTCTGAGATTGCATTTCTATATTTTTTGATAATGGTATTATAGCATTCACATAGGGGGCACAGAGATCTCCTCCATCATAAAACCTTAGACCTCAATCCTCCATGACTGAGTCATCCTAGGACATTCTTTTATAGGAATCATTAGTCACTCATCTTGAGATTCATGTGGTTCCTAGGATATAATCTCACAAGAGATCTCCTATTCCAACTATTTAAAAAGTTTGGAAGCCAGTTCAGAGAATACAACCTACATATAGCACTATTATCTAAGGAATACATAGTTCAGTTCCATATACTTATCCACCACCATCATAGGCATGACAACAAAGTATAGTTTTAGAGACATATTCACTCTGGGTAGACTTTCTAGGTCTTATTTCACATAGCAATACATTACATTTGAGATCAAATGAGCATTCTCTACAACATAATGTTTCATTAGCACAGCTAGTCAGATTACATTTTCTAGAGTTATCATAGCCCGCTATAATTAGTGCATCACATATAGCATCCACTTTAGGTTAGGTTCTTACACAGCATGAGCAATATGGGAACTTGTTCACTTAGCCAATAGGGTTCAGATAGTGTTATAACATAGTGGGATACAGCATACATTCATTTCAGTGTTAGTTTATAAATTCACTTAGCAGGGTAATGATGGAGCTAAAGGTCTAGATAACATTTGTATTCTTAAGCCACTCATGGAAAGGTAATATGCACACAGTGCTATCTTACTTTTCCCTCTTACTAACAATTAACATTCCTAATTTTAGATATCCATCCCTAGTTAGAACCAACCTATCATAGTCCAAATTTTACCAAATCAACTGAGACAAACCTTTTTTCCAATCTCTAATTAATTAAACTTGTCTAAACAAGTTAACAATATCATAAGCTAGATCTTACTTATATCCTACTTACAAACCAATTCACTTTACCAAATCATTTTTACCAATTACAAAAAAAAAACAATATTGTTGCTTACATATGATTACAAATCAAACAATTACATCCAAACATATCCTAAATATCATCTTACAAAATATATCAACATAATCAAATCACATATCCTACATACCATTTACCAAACATATACAACTTCAACATCAAACATCAAATCAATTATTCCAAACCATAACATTACAATACCAATATAATCTAGAATCCATAACGTGCATACACATGAGTTTCAAAATCAAACCAGTATATATATAACACATAAGTTTTCAAAACATATACATCATGTCAAGGTCAATAAATCATGGATAGGGGTCATACCCTCACTCTCCATCTCACTCTCTCCTCTAATACTCATTCCATAATCCTATTTAGAATTCAAGCTCCTAAATGTTAAGGTGTGGAGCCTAAAAGCTTCACCAAGGAGCGGATTGCAGAGTTGCAGCAGTTACACAATCACCAGCATCGATCAGGAGCAACCGACATCGATCAGGAGCAGTTCAAGAGACACCGGCATCGGCAGGGATCGGTTGATGTCAGTCACAGGCAAGTAGGTAGGAACTGGCGTCGGTTACCTGTGCATCCAAAAAGCTAATTCCATGGACAGAACCGAGTGTTTGCATGATGAGATTAAGTTGTAGTCTTAGTCCACGTCTCTATTATTAGTAAGACTATTTTTCGAGCCCTTGTTCAAGAGGCATAACTGTTGGTTGTAAGTGCATGCTCAAGTTTTCTAATTCTATATGTAGGAAAGATCGTCTTAGCTTATTGTAGTGAATGTGAATGTTGAAGAACAGTACAGAATTGTATAGGTGAATCATTTTAGGTTGTTGGAGTTGATTGTACTTGAGAGAGAGAGCTCTTGAGGGAAAGAGATCTAGAGAGAGATTTGTACATCTGAGAGAGGTGTGGAAGAAAGAAGTTTCTTCAATTGTATTCCTTATGTAAAGAGTTTAATACAAGTTTTTAGGGTGGTTTCTTGTATCTCTTGTTCTTTGTTATTTATCATTCTAGTTAATTATCTATCTGATTTAATTCCACGGTTTATTGCTTTCATAAGTGTAATCAAATTGTTGGTTGATCCCCAACAAGTGGTATCAGAGCCTTGGTTGTAGGTTTAGAGCTTGATATCCAATAAGTGGTATCAGAGCTTAGGGTCACTAACAGGTGGTTCAGATTTGTGTAGTGTGTATTGATTACAGATTACTCATAGGGGTTTTTGCAGGGATTTTTGTTTGAGTGGGAGAAGCAATGGTAGAAGAAAGTAAACTGAGAATGAAAAATTTCAATGGCAAAAATTATCAACATTGGAGAATGCAGATAGAGGATTATCTATATCAAAAAGATCTATACTTACTGTTAGGTGGGATTGCAAAGAAGCCCACAGACATGGATGATGAATGGGAAGTTCTTGATAGAAAGGCTCTGGGATCTATAAGACTGAGTCTAGCATCTAATGTGATATCTAATTTATCACAGGCAAAGTCTACGGTAGAGTTAATGACTACTTTAGCAAATTTGTATGAAAAACCCTCAGCTTCTAATAAGGTATATCTTATGAAGTAGTTATTTAATTTGCGTATGCAAGAAGGTGGATCTGTATCTAATCACCTAAATGATTTCCATGGAATTGTAAATCAATTAAGTTCAGTCAATATTGTATTTGATGATGAAATTAAAGCTCTTTTAATATTATGTTCTTTGCTTGAAAGCTGGCATAGCTTAGTAATGGCAGTTAATAATATTGCATCTACATCAAATATTTTAAAAGTAGAGGATGTTGTTAGTGTTATCTTTAATGAGGAAATTCGTAGGAAAAGCACAGAGGAAACATCAGGGAATGCTTTAAGTTTTGAGAGAAGGGGAAGGCAAAAAGAGAAGAGCAAGAAAGGGAGATCAAGGTCTAAGTCTAAGGTGAGAGGAAGATCCAAATCCAAAAATGGTAGGAAGCAACAATGCTAGAATTGTGGAAAGATGGGGCACATAACCAGAGATTGCTGGTCAAAGCCTAAGGAGGACAATCAGTACGAAGGAAAAGAAGAAGCAAAGGTTGCAGGTATTGCACAAGATGCTTTAATATTCTCTTTGCATAATAATATAGAATCTTGGGTGTTAGATTTTGGTGCATCTTTTCATGCTACCCCTAATAGAGAATATTTTAGTGACTATATCCATGGAGATTTTGGAATAGTGTATTTAGGGGATGATGAGCCTTGTAAAATTATTGGCAAAGGTAAAGTGTAGCTGAAAATGCAGAATGGCAACACATGGGTGTTGAGAGATGTTATGCATGTTCCTAGCTTGAAGAGGAATTTGATTTCTGCAGGAAAGTTTGGGGATGAGGGTTGTACAGTAACTCTCACAGCTGAATCTTGGAAGGTGACCAAGGGTGCACTTGTAATGGCCAGAGGTAAGAGAGTAGGTACTCTCTATTTATGTAATTGTGTTACTAACAATTCTCCTTCTGTATTATCTACTTCAGATGTGGTTGCAAAATTGTGGCACTCAAGGCTTGGCCACATGAGTGAGAAGGGAATGTCAATTCTTAAGTCTAAAGGTAAGCTTTCAGATTTGAAAAGCATAGATCTGGATCTTTGTGAGCACTGTGTTTTTGGAAAATAGAAGAGAGTGAGTTTTCTCAAGACTGGGTCAATAAAGAAGAAGCATAAGTTGCAACTTGTTCACACAGACGTGTGGGGACCGAATCAGGTAGCTTCTATTGGAGGATCACAGTACTATGTTTCGTTCATAGATGATGCTACAAGAAAGGTATGGATCTATTATATTAAGAAGAAATATGATGTATTTGAGACTTTTAAGATTTGGAAAGCTATGGTTGAGAACGAAGAAGATTGAAGTGCCTGAGATCTAACAATGGCAGTGAGTTCTGCAGCTATAAGTTCAACTGGTATTGTTATATGCATGGAATCCACAAGCAAAGGATGGTTCCAAGGACACCTCAATAGAATGGAATTGCTGAAAGGATGAACAAAACAATCATGGAGCGTGCAAGGTGTATGAGATTGCATGCTGGCTTACCCTTAGAGTTTTGGGCAGAAGCTGTTGACACCACAGTGTACTTGATTAATAGAGGACCCTCTACAGCTCTGGATGGTGGAATTCTAGAAGAGGCATGGATAGGTAAAAAGGTAGATCTCTCTTTTCTCAAAGTTTTTGGTTGTGAAGCCTTTGTGCACGTTGATAAGGAAAATAGAAAGAAGTTGGATGCTCAGTCTATGAGATGCACATTTATTGGCTATGGCTCAGATGATTTTGGTTTCAAATTTTGGAATCTAGGAACTAACAAGATAATTAGGAGCCGTGATGTTGTTTTCAATGAAAAAGTGATGTATAGTGATCAGTTGAATAAGTTGAATCAATCTGGGTAGAGCAATGGAGAATTGGATGAGGTGATGGTCTAAAATGAGCTCATGGGAAAAAGAAATAATCACTTGCAGGAAAACATAGAGACCGACGTCAGCAAGGAAAGAACCAACGTCGATAGAATAGAAACCGATGTCGGTCACACAGAGACCAACGTCAGTAGGATAGGCACCGATGTTGGTCAGGCAGAACTGGTGTCAGCCAGTAACAGGTCTAGAGGTGATCGAGGTCGGTCACTGTTAGAGAATTTGGGTGGACAGTGTGTTGTGAATGAGTCTTAGATGCCCATCAAGAGGTCAAAAAGGGTAAGTAAGCCTCCAATTAGATATTCTCCTTCATTATTCTATTTATTGCTAACTGATGGTGGAGAACTAGAGAGTTTTGAAGAAGCAATACAGGTGGAGTCCAAGGATCAATGGGAGCGTGGCATGGTTGAGGAAATGGAGTCCTTAAAAGAGAACCAAACATGGGAGTTGGTTGAGTTGCCAGCTGGTAAGAGGACACTAAAGAACAGATGGACCTAGAGATTAAAAGAAGGTGAGAATGGATAGATGAGATATAAGGCCAGATTGGTAGTGAAAGGATTTGCACAAAAGCCAGGTATTGATTTTGGTGAGATTTTTTCTCTTGTTGTTAAAATGAATTCTATATGAACTGTACTGTCTTTAGTTGCTATTGAAGATTTACATCTTGAGTAGCTAGATGTTAAGACAGCGTTTCTTCATGGAGATTTGGATGAGGAAATATACATGGAACAGCCGAAAGGATTTGAGGTCAAAAGTAAGGAGAAGTTAGTGTGTAGATTGAAGAAAAGCTTGTATGGCCTCAAGCAAGCTCCTAGACAGTGGTATTTGAGATTTGACAGGTTTATGACTGAGCACGGCTATAGTAGGTGTCAATCTGACCATTGTGTGTATTTTAAGAGATTGGATAATGGTAAATATATTATTCTGTTGTTGTATGTAGATGATATGCTGGTTGCAGGTTCACACATGCAGGATATCTCTGAGCTTAAGGTGAAATTAGCTCAAACATTTGCCATGAAGAATTTGGGAGCAGCAAAGAAAATCTTTGGCATGAGCATTAAGAGAGACAGGAAAAATCACAGGTTGATTTGTTCTCAAGAGGATTATGTGAACAAGGTGTTGAAATGGTTCAATATGCAAGATGCAAAACTGGTAAGCACACCTTTGGCTGGACATTTTAAGTTGAGTAAAGAACAATGTCCTAATTCACATGATGAGGTAGAGTACATGAGTAGAGTTCTATATTCTTCCGCAGTAGGGAGTTTAATGTATGCAATGGTTTGTACTAGACCGGATATTGCCCAAGCAGTGGGAGTTGTAAGTAAGTACATGGCCAATCCAGGAAAGGAACACTGGAAAGTAGTTCAGTGGATCCTTAGATATCTGAGAGGAACCAGCAGTAGGCATTTGTGTTATGGAGGTTCAGATACTTCTATACATCGTTATGTAGATTCAGATATGGCAGGTGATTTGGATGGTAGGAGGAGCACCACAGGATATGTTTTCACTGTTGGTGGAACAGCGGTTAGATAGATATCAAAGTTGCAGAAGGTTGTTGCCTTATCAACTACAGAAGCAGAGTATATTGCAGCCACAGAGGCTAGCAAAGAGATGATATGGATGACATAGTTCATGGAAGAGCTTGGAAAGGAGCAAGAGAGTTGCAGATTATATAGTGATAGTCAGAGTGCAATTCATTTGGCTAAGAATTCAGCCTTTCATTCAAGAACAAAGCACATACAGCTTAGGTACCACTTCATAAGACAAGTATTAGAGGATGGTGAGTTGAAGCTGGAGAAGCTCCATATAGATAAGAATCCTGCTAATATGTTAACCAAGCCGATTACAAAGGAGAAGTTGAATCTTCATTCAACTTTTGTTGGTCTTCATGATTGAGTTGAAGATGGAAGAGCTAGAAGATGTTGCTGTATAGGTACTAGTGCATTTGTTTATCTCCAAGTGGGAGATTGTTAAGGTGTGGAGCCTAAAAGCTTCACCAAGGAGTGGATTGCAGAGTTGCAGTAGTTACACAATCACCGGCATTAGTCAGGAGTGACCAACGTCAGTCAGGAGCAGTTCAAGAGATGCCAGCATCGGCAGGGATCGGCCGACGCCGGTCACAGGCAAGTAGGCAAGAACCGGTGTCGGTTACCTGTGCATCTAGAAAGCTATTTCCATGGACAAAACTGAGTGTTTGCATGATGAGATTAAGTTGTAGTCTTAAGTTCGCATCTCTATTATTAGTAAGACTATTTTTCGAGCCCTTGTTCAAGAGGCATAACTGTTGGTTGTAAGTGCATGCTCAAGTTTCCTAATTCTATATGTAGGAAAGATCTTCTTAGCTTATTGTAGTGAATGTGAATGTTGAAGAACAATACAAAATTGTATAGGTGAATCATTCCAGGTTGTTGGAGTTGATTGTACTTGAGAGAGAGAGCTCTTGAGGGAAAGAGATCTAGAGAGAGATCTGTACATCTGAGAGAGGTGTGGAAGAAATAAGTTTCTTCAATTGTATTCCTTCTATAAAGAGTTTAATACAATTTTTCAGGGTGGTTTCTTGTATATCTTGTTCTTTGCTATTTATCATTCTAGTTACTTATCTATCTGATTTAATTCCGTAGTTAATTGCTTTCATAAGTGTAATCAAATTGTTGGTTGATCCCCAACACTAAATGCCTCTTGCACTGATTGTCTCACTCCAACAAATGACCATAAACCTCATGAAAGTCTACATGTCACCACTAAAGATCCATATAATCATCTAAAATCTTAGAGCTCATCACTCCATAATATAGAGGAGGTATCTTATGCCTATCTCGCTCAGTCCTAAGCTCATCTCTCTCTCTCTCTCCTACTACCTTAACATAGGTAGTTGTATCTATAGTATCTTGGCCAAACAAGTGAGCATAAACACCAGCCATAACTATATCTCTCTATCAAACCCTCCTCTATAGCATCATTAGGATCATTTCATGTAAGCTCATGTAGTATAGACTCAATAATAGTCTCCCTGGACACATCATCCACACCACTAACACTAGCACGTGCCTCACCCTGCATACCCACTACCTCACCTGAGTGTAACAACATTACACTCTATTAGTCATATATAATCTACAAACAAAAAAAATCATACATAAATATATAGGCCACATTACAACCACTCACCTCCAACCTTCTAAATTGGCTCAGATTACTCATATTCAAGAACATCTAACACATCGGTTTGATATAGTGGAGCCCATTGATGCCTCAACCACCACATCATATATGGCTTAGTGTACCCCACATCATCTACATCAAGAACATCTATAATCTCATCTCACAAATCTAATGGAAATGGTGCCAACTCTACCTCAGTCAATCTAAGATGAGCTCCCACTCTCACTGGTACACATGCACTCCTCAACCATATCCATGCTATAGGATGAACATCTTGTCAAACTCCAAAATACCTAGTCACACACTCATAATAAAAGTAGTCATAAACTCTAGACCAATGATCATGTAACCAACAAATCACTCTCATGTACAGTAGCTACTCTCCATCCTCTTGCCATCCAAGAAATCTTCTATAGAGCCTCCATCTGATGTCATCAACCACCAATCAATCTAGGAACCACCTATAATAATCTATCTTAGGGGATCAAATAGCCAACTCACTATTCTAATTCTCATAAAATGGTTGTGGATATTCCCAACTCACCCTCGGCAATCTAATCAGCCACACAACTGCTATATGATCATAAGCCCATCAATACAACAAGGTGGCTACACCTACACCACTGCTAAAAGACTCCTGCATAAATCTATATAAATCTATGTATAAATGAGTGAGCATAGTCCTCCCCCATGAAAATATGGTATCATATATCTCAATACTCCAAACCACTTTGTGCATCTTATAAGCAATAAATACACCACTACCATCCACAACAATAAAAGAATCTAATAATACAACCAACCACTTTTGCAAGCATGAAACACTTAACTGCATAATAACCAATAGTAATATATCATTGTCACTACCCCCATGGTGCACTCTCAAAAGAATCCCTAAAATGCATTTAGATACATGATCAATGGCATCCCCACCCATGTCATCCTATAATGACACTCATCACCCACTAATCGACAAATGTAAAATCTAATACACATCCTCCAGAGTCACAGTAATCTCCCCTATGAGAAGCCAAAATGTACATGTAGTAGCATTCCACCTCTCACATAAGGTGGTGATCAAATATCTATCCCACTACACTGTACCAAGATCACATACATGACCTAGCCCAACCCTATCCATAACAACACGCTCATAAGTAAATAACAACAATAATCTCAAAGCCTCCATAACTTGACCTCTATGAAACTCTCTCATCCACACCTCAGCCTGAAAACACCAGCAAGTAGACTATATGTCAGACAACCATGCCAAAGACAAATAGCTAAGAAATATAAAATTAGGAACAAGTCAAAATTTGAAAAAGCCATCCACATTAGACAATAGCACTATAGAAGGACACTAGCACTGGAACTTGGATAGTAGTGATGCATCCTAGACAGTAGCATTGACTCTAAGACAATAGTACCAAAACTAGTCAAAAAAAATTTAACTACTTTAAAATGACTCAAAATAGCTAAAATTTGCCAAAATCAGGGCTTAGATATGAATAGAAGTCAAAAACTATCATTACTCACTAGGGAAACCTCCTTGCCAGCCTGAATCTATGTTACAAACTACTCATAATGAGTCATAGTGGATGCTCATCTCCTCAACATTTTCTCACTCCATAGCTCCAATCTCAAACTAGTCAATACACAAATGAATCATGATTTAGTCAAATCTTCCCTAGATCAAGCCACTTTCTCAATACAAGCAAAATTATACCCAACCATAACTTGAGCTCCATAGCTCCATTTTATAAACCATTTTTTTCCTCAGAATCATGATAATGTCACCTTAAACATAAAATAGGACTTACTCTCTTACTATATTATTTTCCTCCCATGGCACACATATTTGTACACCTATTTTTTACCTAGATTGATACTCACTAAGCAAACATATGTTCAAAACATTCAAAAAACCTAGCCTATTCAATCAAATCACTCTCTCATCCCATTCAATCTATTTTTACCTTATTTTCCTACCATGACATGATAGCTTCTATATATCTACTAAACCCAAATATAAGCTTTGATCCTAATCAATCAAAGATACCTTTCACTCCTGATAATTCAATTTCACCAATTCAACAATGGCCTTTCAATCTATTTAATACATGCCAACCATGTTTCTATATGTTCTACCACTAGTCCTTACTTTTGGCTTAACCTCCTCTATCATAGATCTCATCCCTTTCCCCAAAAGGGGGGCATCATTCATACTATCCCTATTCCCATAGTTTATCAAACATACTTATCTAGTACACCATGGTTCTCACACCTTTAGTAGTCAAATTACCAAATTCAACTCAGATTAGTCAAGATTTCACATGTGGTTCAGACTCTAGGGGTCACTTAGCATTACTTAGCTTAGATTAGTCAAGATTACATAAGTGGTTCAGACTCTAGGGGTCACTTAGCATTACTCAGCTCAGATCAGTTAAGATTTCACAAGTGGTTCAGATTTTAGGTCACTTAACATTACTCAACTTAGATTGTTTAGATTATATAGTTATTCAAATTAGGATCACTTAGAATTACTCAAGACATTCAAAGAGATACACTTTCAATTTACAAATATACAAATTATCTAGATACTATATTTGGGGGTATGTACAGTACTACACATCTCACACGTATAGCTTCATACAACATGACATAGTTACAAACTAAATAGCAAATTATAGGCATAGTGTAAAGCATATTATTTTGATCTCTAGTTTTTCACATGAGACATGACACAATAGATCATATTACATGTGGTTATATAGATTTATATATTATCCAGATGCATCACTCACATACCATATTTGGGGGCATGGCACAGATGTTCATGTCCTTCATCTTCCAGGACTATACAAATTGAGATGGTAGGACATGTCATTTTCTTCTTACACATTTACTAGCATGTTTAGCTTACACCCAAGCATTATTCAAGTTGTCGCCAAGATGGACGATATGGTCATCTGTAGTGATTGGTCCATAGTATTACTTAGACCCAAGAGTTTGTGTAGGATAGAGGATAGACATTAGTTTTGGACCTCTGAGCACTTATCAAACCTAGTTTAAATTATCTATATTCAATACAAGGGGCATCCATTATAGGGATTCCTTCTCTTTCTAGACACTACTTATATTCAATACAGGGGCACCCATTATAGGGATTCCTTCTCTTTCCAGACACTATTGAGGTTTAGTATAGGGGGCATCTATTATAGGGATCATTTCTTTCTCTGAGTACTATTTCATTTCTTTAATCCACTTCTCTGGCCAAGAAGGTGAACCATTTTCAGCATACTTATCTTCATGCAGGTAAGCCTAGGTACACAATTTCTTTTATTTCTTTTACTCTAGTACTTCATTTCATTACATCACTAGAATAAAAGTGGGTAAAATGTAATCACACTAAATTGGTCAAGCAAACACACATATTATGTCTTTTCATGATATTTTCATAGGAGACTCCGACTGGAGAATATGAGCTTTATTCACATTTATCTAGATATTCTTATCTATCTTATCTTGGTATTACTACATTCCCTACACATCTCTTTGCATATTCCCAGTCATCCATAGCTTACCAGGTTTGACCCTTTCAATCCCAAAGACCTCTTTTAGACCCTGACCCATCCCCCAAGTCCCAAACCCCCTTGACAAAAATGCCCAAATATGGACTACAACACTAAAACCCAAGGCGTCTAGCTTTTGGTGCTCTTATCCAAGCTCATCTTTGGTTCTAATGGTCAGTTTCTTTTGTAAGATAAATATTACCCCTTTTCTTTGTTTTATTCTTAAGTTTCCCAATGTTAACAAAATATGAATAAAGCTCCCAAATTCAAAATAATGAGTCTCCTATATAAAATACTACACAAGGCATTTTATATATATCACTTACTACTTTAGCACATTAGACATAATAAAAATCAGTCAAAGTATAGCTCAGTTTCTCTACATCACACTTAGAATTACATGCTTGGTCAAGGAAGGGCCTAAGAAAAATTCATTCTTGCATCAATCTTGCATGTTGATTATGCATATTCCCTAAGGGATAATTACATCAAATCTAAGACCCTAACTTCAAGGTCAATGTAGGAATCAATCAAAAAAGCAAGGGTTCTTGATTGTGCGATCATTCTTCCCCTAACCTAGTTTTTCCCCTTTTGATTTGATCTATTTGTCATGTCCATTTTCACAAATAAGTATAGGTACTAAAGATAAAAATAGACCTATATCAAGTTTTGGTGACTCTCAAGAGCTAAAATTTGGTATGTAGGATCTCCCAAAATAGATGAACAAAACCCAAAAAGCTCAAAAAGCTCAAACCCAAAGAACTAGAGTGTCAAAACTAGGACTGCAATGTTGGACCTCCATGTGTCCCATTTTTGGCACTCATGTCTATGGAAAAAATAGACTTATGGGTCCTATTTCTAATAGTTTGCCCAACTAGACTAGCAAATATCAACCTTTTAATCTTCCATCTTAGTCTAGAATTAGCTAAGTTTTATTCTCTTCCCTCTTGTTTGTTATTTTTAGAAATTGATTAAGCACTTCCAAATTCAAAAAATTAGTAGGTTAATTAAGGCACATTTATTTACTATTTTTCCCCTTAATCTAGACCCTTTTACTATTTAGGAAATTAACCCTTATAGTTTTCCAAATTTAGTAAAATATTTCTAATTCAGCATCAAACACAAATACGATATCCATCACCAAATGTTTTACATATTTTGGGAAACTATAGGTTTAATTCCCTAAATAGTAAAGGGGTCTAGATTAAGGGGAAAATTAGTAAATAAATTTACCTTAATTAACCTACTAATTTTTTGAATTTGAAAGTGCTTAATTGATTTATAAAAATAGCAAACAAGGGGATAGAGAGTAAAACTTAGCTAATTTTGGGCTGAGACAGAGGAGATAGAGGTTGTAAACTAGTGATTTGGCTAGGTAGACTGTCAAAAATAGGATCCAAAAGTCTATTCTCTACCTCGACAAGATCATCAAAAATGGGACACCTAGAGGTTCAACACTATAGTCCAATTTTTGGTGTTATAGCCCTTAGTGTCTAAGCTTTATGGGTTATGTTTGTCTGCTCTAGGAGGCCTTGTGCTTGAAATATCAAGTCCTAGTTATTTGTGAAGCTCTGTGTATAATTGATTTTGTCTTCAAGGATCTTAGTTCCTCTTCATGATTGATAGGTAATCTCAAGTCCAACTAAAAAAAGGTTTTAGTGTGTAATATGCACTGAACATTTGATCACACCATGTGTGTGGGCACGCTGCCTACATAGAAATACTCCAAAGGGGGATCAAGGCCAATGTATATCTCCCAATTTGAATGTGAATTTGAATTTGGGAAAGCTTGAGATGACTCATGACTGGTGTGAGATCTTGGATAGGTAATAAATAATAGTGGTTGGTTGTATGCAGAGAATAGGAAGATTTGATTGAGTGTGCTTCAGTATATTTATAGCTTGTGCCTTTTGTATGACTGTTAACCCTTGTAAATGACCTTTGAATGGGATTTCATGGGGAAACTAGTGATCTTGGGTTAGATGAAATTTCATTAGGTTGACAAGGTAAAAGATAAGGATTCAAGAAAATATGACCATTTGAGGCTATTGTGGACTTGGACAATAGCACTAGAAAGTGGACACCCTAGGTCCCAGTATTGTAGTCCAACCTATGGCACTATTATCTATGGGAAAAGGGACCCTAGGGGATAGATCTATGCCAAGGAGAGGAGTATAAGATAGAAATGGTTGAATATAGAAGGCTTTGGATGACTGGGAAATAGTGAAAACATCTCTAAGTGGGATGTGTAAGTGAGAAGGAGAGACCTATGGTTTGGGTATCACAAGTCATGCTCAAGTTGTACAAATTATATTTTAGTATGACTATAGTATGCACCGATAAAATTATAGTAATATACATAGGATCCTCTCTCTCCATTAGTTACCCTATCATTGGTCATCTCTATATTATGATTGGCCTCATGGTTCTACTAGAGGTGGAGGTGATAAAAGGGATTAGGGCCATCCTCTACAAGACTATTAGTGTAGGCTTTTTCCTACTTTTGGTTTTACCTACATGGTTGTTAGTCAACTTATTTAGGTTTGTTAAGGAAATTAGAGGGAAATACACTTAATGTATTTTATAATAGTGAGTTAAATTATTATCATTTTGGTGACCTAATATCTCACTATATTATGTACCTCCTTTTTTTTGGCTAATCTCCATGAATTAGTTAATGAAAGTTTTGATGAATTTGATTGAATCTGTTTTGGAGCAATCTTACTCTCACTTAATTCTAGGGTTTTCATGGAATATATAACTTTTATATACCTTGGAATAATTTAACATGGTATCATAGCTCTGATATAATGGTTATTTAACCATTTGTAAAAATCCTTGGTGAGATCTTTCTTGCATGCATATTACAAGCTTTCTTGATTTTTCAATTTTGCATAACTTTGATGGATTTCAATAAAATTAATGAAAATTATATACTTGGAGTCTCAAAATTAATAGTTCCATCAAATTTATAAGGTTCCAAAACCCTAATATCAACTATAAACATGACCTAATTTTGTGATAGTTGATTTTAGCCATTTTGAAGGGTTTCAGGGATTTTTTGGTGTTTTCATGCTAATCCATATAAATGGGGTCTCCAAAAAATATATATATATGTTTTTATAGGATTTTTTAAATCCTTAGTGGGTCTTTGGTGTATTTTCCATAAGCATTCTAGATTTAAAATTTTTGACCTTGGAAACAAATTTAGCCCTTGCATGCACAAATCAGAGTTTCAAGGCTTTGGTGTACCTATAGGAAGTTTGGGGTGTTGCCAAAGTCAAAAACCATAAAAACAAAGTTCAAATATTCATCTATATTTAAAACCCATAAAATCATGATTTAAAGCTACATCGATAGTACATAGCCTTGACATCAAGACTTCAAGCTACTTGTATAGCCCAAAACCCTAATGTTAGGACTTTTAACTACTCCCGTATACCAAAACCCTGATGTGTCAATAATTTTGACTACACTTATAGTCAATAATTATGAAATTACTATAAATTTGGGTATTTTTATCAAATATAAAGGGCCCACCACTTTTTCCCTCTAGATTTCTATTGTCATAACCATCAAAACTTTTAGCATACTGAAACTCTTGAAAGTTTTGACAACTACAGAAGTATGTGCAACTTTGATGCAAAACCCCACTGTGGGAACTCTCAAAAACCATAAAACCTATTGAGGATGGTGAAAAATCTGATAATAGTCATGAAGATGTCAAATTTAACCTCAAGGTTTGCACTACTTGCAAGAGGATATCAAATTTAATGGTGTGAACTGTGACATTATTAATTAAAAAAGTGTGCATTTTTTTGGATGATGCCACTCCCCATAAATCAAAAATGGGGGAGAGAATCCAAATTATCCCTTAGCCCTTGGTCATATGAGAAATAATCCTCTAGTCACTTTCAACCCAAAAGGCTTAAATTTTACTCTAAAGGGCCTTAAATTCGTTTGTGAGGAAATTGATTCAATTTTTTTCCAGCTTGGCTCCAAGGGGCCTCAATTTTTTGGGGGCGAGGTTGATTCAAAATATTTTCAACCACTAGTTATGCCTAAATTTTTCATGTAATCTAATATTTTTTAAAGACTATAAATTTTGATCAGTAACTTAGATTTGAGTGTCATCTTCTTCAAATGTGCTTATTTTTTTGTGCTCTATGCATTGGTAACATTTTTAGGCTCCCTTAAAACTAATTATTATAAACTCTTAGATGTATTATTGGCTAACCCTAACATCCCTTTAGTTATTTCATGGTTATCTACAAATTTCTTAAAAGAAAGTATCAATTATGTTTAATGTCTATACGACCATGCTTATATTTACAACTTTAAGGGGTAGTCACTCTGATAGTTCTAAGAAGATACTATGTGGTGATATGAATTTATTTTTATACATTTATTCTTTACTTTTTGTAACAACTTTTCCTTATATTCTATGGATTCAAGTCCAATAAGTCTTCTCACACCCCTTAATTATCATGAATAAAAATATAGAATGAAAATCATATTACAATCAAATTATAATGGGAACTGAGACTTAACCTTTAACATTGGAAGAAAAAAAATGGTTCAACCATTGTGATAAAGTCCATGGACTACTGTGTCTTTCAATATCTCATGATCTACTCTTTCACATAGAACCTACCAAAACACTTACTCAAGTGTGGACCACTAAGGGAATGCTCTTTGGGAAATAGGATGTGATGAGAGGCCATAAGCTAGAGAATGATCTCATTAATTTGAGCATAGATGACTATGACACCCTACAGGACTTCTTCACCAAATTTATACTTTTGAGGTTATAGTTGATATAATGTGCAATCAATATGAAAGACAAATAACATGGTATGCTGATATTTTCCAAATTAGGTCCAGAGTATTCTGAATTTGTGTCCACTTTCCATGACACAAAAAGTGATCTTGTAGCCACATGAAAGATGCCTTATTTATATACATTTATTTTTGACTTGATTTAGGAGAAAGATAATTTGATACAGATGGGCACAGTGAAGTCCTCAAAATCCCATACACTCTTTGCTAAGAAATAGAAGGCTTCAAACAACAGCAAGAAGAAACAAATAAAAATGATCAAGAAGAAACAAATAAAAATGATCAAGAGGGTGTGAATCCTCCAACCTCAAAATCCAACCATGAGACCTATTCTTCCAGTCCCATGCCTAAGAAAAATTGGATCAAATGTGGATTTTTTACTCAAGAAATCATGATGAAATCAAATGTTTGAAGAATCAGATTCACCAACTGACTAAGATGCTCAAGAAGTGAAATATCAGTGTCATTGATTCTACCAATCAGAGTTCATCAGCCCATGAATACTCTAAGTTAGATGAACATGGTAAATAAAATTCAAAAGATAATGGTAAGAGAAAAACAAATGGCAAGGCCCTAGTTATAGTTGTACCTCTGACTCCCACATGGGTCATTGACTATGTTACCTCACATCACATGGCCTCTTCACACATTAAGTTCAATTTATTAGAACCATGTGACATGTCCTCCATACAAATGGTGATAACACTTATAAAAAGGTTCTCAAGAAAGGGTCTATTGAATTTAATGGTAGAGTACTCAATAATTTTCTAAGTGTTCCCTTACTTTCAACTAATCTCTTATCAATTTATCAAATCACTCACCTTGGTCCAAGCATGAAAGTTGAGTTGTTAGAGAGATATGTAGTGATACTATATTGGTATAGGGAGTGTTCAATAATCAAACTCAACTATATAACTTCTCACACTTTTATCCTAACTCTCCTTCAAATTATTCCTCATTGGACTCACCTGAACTTAATGACATTTTTAATCTTGAGTGCATCTTTGTTATTGATGATTTTTATTTTAGCTAAAATGACTAAAATAGTGATAGGGACACATATACACCATATCCTTATCACTTTCTATATATTGAGGAGTTATTTTCTTGATTAAGATACCCCTGGTCTGCTTAAGACATTATAAAGAATAGGTATATTTATCCAAGACACATTCAGACATCAAGCAGTGTATCCCATAGTTTTAAGGCATTTAATAGTCCTTCATTGCCTCTGCTCCCATTACACCACCATTTCATAGATCAATTTTCCCTCCTACCTTTCATGAGGGGAATAATTACTTGTATAGGAATCATGCCTTGGTTAAATATCCATCAAGAACATGTCAGACACATTTATTTTTTCAGGGTGATCCACTCTTCACTACATCTAATTTTGATCCATAACCACTTCTGACAACTTCATTATAGGATACAAGTAGTTGTAAATTCTAGTGGGGATTTTTATCCCCCTTCTCTTATTTTATTTCTTTTATGGTAAGAGTTTTGTCCTACAAGATTTCTCATTTTCTTTGATTTATGGGAGTTTCTTTGTACTTGGGTACATCATCAGGCCTCATTATCGAGACCTAATTTCTTCTACCCAACTAAAGTACACTTCAAGGGGGTGTTATTTTAAGATTTTTATTGATTTTGGTTTCACCTACATAGTTGTTAGTTTTCTTGCTTAAGGTTTTTGAGGACATTAGGGTAAAATACGCTTAATGTATTTTCTAATAGTGAGTTGAGTTGTTAACCTTTTGGTGACCTAATATCTCACTATATAATGTACCTCCTTTTTACTTTTTGGCTAATATCCATGAATTAGTTAATGAATATTTTAATTTCTTGGATGCAACTTATGTTGTATCAATATTGCTCTCACCTAATTTTAGTGTTTTCATGTAATCTATGATATGAAGATATCTTAGAGTAATCTAATAAAGACAAGTATCTACAATTAGATCTTGTTATCTTCCCTGATCATCATAATGAATAAAATAATGATCTTCAATAGAATGATTTTTGGGATCCATTACATATGGATGAAGACCCTCAGTTCAATGCGGGTGGGGTGACAATCTGTAATATTTGCTTCCTCTATCACCTCCTCTAGACCCAATGTTCATTATTGTAGTCTAATTGTTCTCTTCAATCACATGTGATTTTATGTGCATATTTTTGGTTGTTATGCACTCATGATAGTTTGATGTGAATTTTATTTGGGTTATTATTTACCCTTTACTAGATTTGATCTTTTGTGAGGGTTTCTTAACTCGATTTGACTATGCTTATGGGGTGTGACCTTTTCCACCCATTATTTTTGTATGACTAGAGTTGTAACATTATTTTTTTATATTAATATAAGTACACTCTTCAATCAAAAAAATATTTGAAACTTTTTATAATTTTTGAATTTTGAAACTAGAACAAAAGACACTAGTGATAAACCATGGGTTCAAAAGTAGAAGGAAGGTGAGGGATCTGAATAATCTATAACATGTGTCAATGAAAAGTATGCATTGACAATGGTGTCATAACCATGTATAAGTAAGATGACCCCATTGTATATGTGATTTTTTGTCTATAAGGCAGGTGGAAGATAGAATAGATATGTAGAGGAATGATTGTACATCCTTTTTTCATCAATTTTACACTTGTCAAAGTATGTAATGTGCATGTATGATCAATATAACACATAAAAGAAAGTTTTCACATGAATAAGTATTATCATGTGAACAAGAGTTGAGTGAAATATCAAAAAAAATGGTAATATTAAGGCTGTGTCCTCATTTTTATTTTTTTGTGAAAAAAGGTATGACATGATTTACCATCTCAAGAGATTTTTGGAAGTCAATTTTGACCTATACTGGTTGATACTATCTTTTATGGAAAATGCAATTTTCTTAGTTCATTCTATGAAATAAATAAGGTAAATGTAAAATGATGGTAGTATAGATGATTTTTGTTTAGATCTATAAATTAAAAAAAAGAGTCAAGAGACCAAAAAAAATCATAAAGAGCCAAGGGCAAGAAGGATTTGATCAAATCAATTATATATGTAATAAGTAGAAGAACAACATGATAAATAAATTTAAAATCTATGTATAATTAATTTTATTATTAGTTGATTATACTAAGTATAATATTTACACCTGCATAATGTTCATATGGGTTTTCATACATTTTCCTTCTTGTGTAGCTAACCAATAAGTCATTGTAACCACTTTTTTTGTAATAACAAATGGACTAAATGAATTGGGTTTGAATTTGCCTTTATTTTCCTTATCTGCTTTTGTATTATTCTAAAAAAATTTAAAACTAGATCTCCCACTTGAAAAGATCAATTGAAAAAAAAAATCCATCTACATGCTTCATACAATCATGATAGGCTTTGAGATGTTCAATATCTTGAATACACTTGCCATCATAAATTTATAATTCATGTAACCATTTTTCTCGGTATTCATTATATTTGATTATATATTTAATGGAACCCCCAAGGAAGGAATATATAGTTCAAGTGGTAATATTGATTCTATATTGTAAAAGAGATAATATGGTGTAACCTTTGTCAGTGTATGCACACTTGTAAAATATGCCCAAAGTGCGTAATTAATATGATTGTGCCAATTTGTTCCATGCTTTACAACTATTTTTTTAAATATTAACAGGGGGTGAATAGTGATTAAACTAGAGATGTTAGTAAAAATAAAAGATTGATTAGAGGATTGAGAATGATGCTATCATGGATTAGTAAGATAATTAAAATTGACATGAAGTGTTTAATTTTAGGTGTCTACATTTTACCCCTTTTTGAAATAATGTTGTGAGACAGTATGGGTAGAGTAATGAATTTTCAAAGAAAGAAGTAGTCAAAAAAGAGGTGAATGAAGAATTAGATGATGATGATGGAATAATGTGATGGATGATTCTCCCTCGAAAGGGCATGTGAGAATGAAGGATGCAGAATGACTCTTTAAAAAGAGAGGAAGAAAATAGAATGGAAGAATCAATGGGTGGGTAAAGAAGAAAGAGGGGTTGGGATGTTAGATGTGTTGATGATTTTATGAGATTAACATGTGAATGAGATTGACCCAATTGAGATAATTCTTGCATGATTTTATTTCTAATGATGATAGAATGATTTACCCCAAATAAGGTGGATTTGAGAAAGATACATCCCAAGACATGTTATACACTTTTATTTGACCCAAACAGGGTGGATTTAAGAAAAATATCTTTAAAATATGTGGGTTTAGATTTAGGAATGATAAGTTAAATGATTTGAATTTCCCCAAACATGGCATAAGTTGTAAGATTAGATTATATGGATGATTGATTTATTATTTGATTGATTGATTTGTAAGCAAAGATCAAGGATTTAGCATATTGCATAGTTTAAGGATGAGATGTCATGTCGATGGATGATAGGAATTTGATAGGATAGATGCAAATTTATGTGCAAAGGGTGTAATGGATTTTCAAAGAATGAAGAAACTATAAAAAAATAGACACTTGAGGATACCCCAAGATTGAAATAATGATTGAAGAATGATGTGAATAGATTTGGAGAGAACTGGATAAATTTTGGATGAGAAAAGGATTAAATTGGATTAGATAAGGGACATGGTAAAGTGAACTCTACACACGTGAGTTGGGGGGATAAATTTTAGATATGGATAACTAATTAGAATAAAGGGATGTTGATAGGAATGGATGTGGAAAGAAGAATGAGCATGGTGTTGGTTGAGTTGACCTTAGAAACTCCATGTAATTGAGCATTGTATACATAGTCCAAATGGACCTCAAGATAATGGAGGAATATGATGAGAAATGATAAATAATGGGAATGGGAATGATGGTGATTATTAAACTAAACTCAAAAACTCCATGTAACTGAGTGCTACCTACATAGTATAAATAGACCTCAGGTAGATGTTTTCTCTTAAAAAGGGTGGAAAATGATGGGAAATGATGAAGAGTGAGAATTATAATGAGAAGTATGGTAATCGAGCTGACATCAAAAATTCCATTTGACTGAGTGTTACGTACATAATCTAAATAGAGCTTAGATTATTATATTTCTTCCAAAAAGGGGAGGAATGTGATGGGAAATGATGAGAGATGAGAATGGAAATGATGGTGGCCAAGATGACTTTATAAAATACATGTGACTTAGTGTTTCCTACATAGTCCAAATAGAACTCAAGCCATTATACTTCTCCTAGAAAGGGGAGGAATATGATGAGAAATAGATGTTAATATGATGTTGATAAATGTCAAAGAGGGATGAGGATTTTCAAGGGGATACAATGATTATTTAGCACAACATCTACATAAGTTTGTAAATTGATTTTTTATATTTCAAATGACAATATGCACCATAATATAAAACACCATGATGACCTAGTCATAGTCTGCATAAAGACTGACCCTTGATCCAATAAACAAATGATAAAAATGAACCATGATATGGAAAAATTAAGATGGCATTACTTGTTTCATGTTGACGAATGGAGTTAAGTACAAACACAATAAATCACCATGATATGGAAAAACCATGATGATATTATTGATGCACATAGACTAAGTCAAGGCACAAATATGAAAATTGAATAAAAAAACAAGCAAGAAAGCACATACAAACTTGAAAATAAAAGCTCAATTCAAAATCTATGAGTGAAGGATCAATAATACTGATGGATGGATGATACCCCCAACCAAATACCTGATAAAGGTTGGAATGATGACTTTTCCTAAGTAGGGTGGTGTGGGAATGCAATATTCTGATGATGAGCTACACACTTGATTTTCCCCAAACAAGGTGGAAGTGACAAGCTTGGATTGGATGGATGGTTGAATAAGTATGTATAAAGGGGTTATATGAATGTAAGAACAAGGGATCACTAGCAAAGGGAAAACATGTTCTAGCATTGTGAATGTGTAAAGTGATGCAAAATGAAGAATGAATGGAACAGATTCAAGATGATGTTGAAGGATATGGATGATGAAAGACTACTAGGAATATATTAGAGATATCCAAGGACCATACCATGTGGGAACCAAGTGCCTAGTTGTAATAATGTCATTTAGATGATATGCCAAGATTCTTCCCAAAACATGGATCAAGACATCTTCCATTTCCTTTTAAGGTCAAAATGGGAAGAAAAGATGAGCATGATAGGATGGATAAGGATGATGCATGATACTAAGTGTTTCTACCTCAAATTCGCTTTTCAGACTAAAAAGAAAGAAACTAAAAGAAAGTAATGGACAAGGCTTGGAAGTACCTAGACTAAAGATTGCGCACCATAAATCCAGACGTTTGTGAGCACTCCTCTTTGGCTGTGGAGGAATGACACCTGCAAGAAAAAAGGGAAACTAGGACAAGAAAAATGTTAGACAGATAGGCAGTGGGTTGCCAAGCAAAAGGCTTGTTCCCAGAAGTGTAAAAACTTCCTTAAGGGAGGTCAACCCACTGTTTTGATGAAATAAGTGACTGATAAAAGACAGAATGCCAGAATATAGAAGTGACAAAGAAAGTAGAAAGGAAAGAAGAAAACAAAATGATTACCTGAAAGAGCTATTGGGCTGAAGACAGTCGCCGAGGTCAGAAATGTCGCCGACGTCGGTTATCTGATCTGCCGGCGTCGGCTATCCTGCCGATGTCGGTTTGGGAAGTGACCGGCGTCGGTCGGGGTTGTGGCCTGTAGTCGGGTCTGGGTTGCTTTCTGGACTGTGGATGGGTCTGAGACTGAACGGGGACAAGTTTGGATGGATTGGGGAGTGGTCTGGTTCGGGTTGGGTGCCTGGTGCAAGGTCTTTTTGGCAGAGGGGTGAGGAAGTTGGAAGAGACACAGAGGACAGGGAAGAGGAGGATTCACAGAGGATGGGGCCTGAGAAGGCTTTACAGCCTCTCAGGGGGGAAGGACAGAGGGAGTAGAAGACAATAGAATATAGATGACTGAATACTAAAATAAAATAAAAAACCAGACTAGCTTACCTTTAGCTTGCTGAATGAAGAGAGAAGAAGATGTTGCTGGAGCCACAGAAGAGTTGCTGCAAGGAGAAGATACTGATCCAGGGCCTTTTCACCTGTTGCTGTTATTGCACGAGGTCAAGATAGAGGAGAGATCAGAGCCAAAGCGTCAAGAGAATCTGTTTTCGAGCTCAAGAGTCCAGGGGGTGCAACGGATGCAGAAGGGGATAATGAAGGCTGCCGACGCCGGCAATTTCACCGACGTCGACCGAAGGGTCGCCGACGTCGGCGGTCGCA
Organism: Torreya grandis; assembly: GCA_037957365.1. NCBI lineage: Eukaryota > Viridiplantae > Streptophyta > Pinopsida > Cupressales > Taxaceae > Torreya > Torreya grandis. Next base: position 2,754,589 of record JARHVA010001477.1, read on the forward strand.
GGATGGGCACAGAGGCTAAAAATAGCCTCTGCCCACTCTTGTACGCCGCCGGGCGAGGGGTCATGGGCAGAACGGTCACAAGGATGCCAAAATGGACGAGGGGGGATATAATGGTGAGATTTGGCCTAATAAATGCTAGGGGGAAGGTGGAGGGATTCAAGGGAGGATCCAAGGTGGCAAGGGTAGGGTGGAAAGGGGGCCTTATTTAATTAAAAATAGATGTTAATTTCTAATTAATAAGACTTAGGTGGGTTAGGGACCAAGGAGGACTAGGAGGGAGAAAGGGCCAAGGGGGAGAACCAAGGTGCAGACACGTTTGCGGTGTCTACATTTGCCCCTTTTTGTCTTGTTGGTTGTTCTAGATGAACTGCAAGACAAAAATAGGAGTTGGTTGCCCTAGAAAAAAGGATGAGGTGTTCCCCCCTCAAAGCGATAGTTGAGAGAAGGGAACCGAAGATCGAGTGTCGATTTGACAGAGAAATGGATAGAAGAGAGTGAGTGAAAACGCTGCCATAGTCGAGATTGCGTGTAGTCCACTTCACGAGAGGGTCAGGTCAAATTGTCGCATGGTCAAGGGTCAAGGAGTGCCAAAATTGAAGTAACTGGGCCCCAGCATTTAGTCGTCTGTTGATCGGGTCACTCAATCTAAGCTGAAGCTCCAAATGGTCGTCGTGTCCCAGGTATCCAGGGCTCAGGAAGTGCTCCCAGAAACACGAAAAAGCCACAAGTAGTAGGGATCAACTGGCTCGCGATCCTATACTTGTGAAGGGTCAAAAAAAGTCTGCGGACAATTCTGCTAACCAGCCGTGGAATAGCATACACACAAAAACAACCAAGGCAACATTGGCTTGGAAGTGGTCGAGGTCGAAGGAGATAGGCATGATCGCCAATGGTCATTGGTCAAGAGGATGGATAGATGAAAGGATGCGGCCGAGCTAACCTCAGAAGACCCCATGTCAACTGAGTGCTGCCTACATAGCCCCTGTCGTAGGGGCCTCAGGCCGATGTAGTTCTCCCTAAAAGGGAGGGAGGGTCGGAGGGATTGATTGGTCTTGGTCAAAGTCGATGATTGGTCTTGGTCAAAGTCGATGATTGGTCTTGGTCAAAGGAAATGATTGGTCTTGGTCAAAGGTCTATGATTGGTCTTGGTCAAAGGAAATGATTGGTCTTGGTCAAAGGTCTATGATTGGTCTTCGTCAAAGGTCTATGATTGGTCTTGGTCAAAGGTCTATGATTGGTCTTGGTCAAAGGAAATGATTGGTCTTGGTCACGGTCAAGGTTAAGGTCGGAGAAGAGAAGGTTTGTTCATCAAAGAGACGAACAAATGGGGGTGGTCGAGCTAACCTCAGAGGATGTGTTATCTAAGTGCTGCATACATAGCCCTGGTCATAGGGCCTCAGACCAATGTAGTTCGGACAAAGAAGAGGCAAAATGGGTCGATGATTGGATGTGGTCAAGCGTTGAAATGATGAGGATAAAATGATGAGGATAAAGAGATGCTACAGATGGTGTCTTCTGTAGAAGTGGTCGAGAGTCTTTCATCCCTAGCAAGTTTCCATAGTCGTGATGGATGTATGCTAGAAATGAATAGAAGGTCTATTTATGCTTCAGCAAGTATTGGTTTATGCTTAACATAAATTGGGTCTGGTCGGTAGTTTCCATGTGTATTGGTGTCCATAGAAACTATGCGAAAAGGACAAGGATGATGCCTGATGTCATGTTGAAAATGTCGAGGCTGGTTTGAAAAATGTTAAAGTTGGCTGGGTTTAAGGATGAGTCGACAATTGACGTGGCCAAAGCGTGACCAAAGTGTAGAGAAAAGGTGAAAGGCAAATTGCTCTTTCATTGACAAGGACCAGAAAGGAAGCATAGATAGGGGTTATTAGAACAAAAGCCCCGTTCATGCATTGCGTCGTTGACCAGTGTTGAGTTAGAACGGTAATCGAATCACTTTGACATTAAAGTGAGCTCGAAGTCCCTTGAGCCGATGATAGGAGGAGGATAGGGTAACCCAGTTTAAGAGCAGGAATAACCTTGCCCCTTTTATAGGAGACCCTGAGACAACTACAAGCCAATGTCCGTGACTCGTTTTTTTTTTTTTTTTTTTTTTTTTTTTTTGCGCAGACTGATCGATGCGGGAAGCCTGCATAGAGATGTCTTTTGATGTAATGGTCATGTTGCGAAGCTGATCGATGCGGGAAGCTTCTAAGAAAAGTGTTGTTTATTGCCAGAGTAGTCATAGCCATCCTTCGAGGGAGTGGTCTATATTTTTGTTTAATAATGTTTGAAAAGTTGGCCTAGCTGTCCTTCGAGGGATCAGTCTAGTAATACAGCAATGATAGTACAGCTGTCCTTCGAGGGAGCAGTCTGTCTTTTTGATTTGACTTGATTTAGTGACCATGGATATGTTTTGACATCTTGATTTGGATTTATTGATAGGAATGAGAGTCACGGACAAGACTGTAGAAGCTCAAGGACGCCCCTTTTTATTAGGACAAAGCATCACTGCATCCTAAAAGGGTTGTAGAGGACTTTGTTAAAGGGGAATAGGGTTGAAAGGGATGAGGATTAAGAGGATGAGGATTGCTCAAGGGACGAGCTCAAGTTACGTGTCAAGTAGACGAGTACTCGACTAACAGAAGAAAGGTCGAAGATGCAACGCATTAAGAGGCTCAGGTTCTGGCCGTCCATCGAGGGAAGACAGACGATAAGTCCCTGACCCATACTTGTGCGTGATGATAAAAGGTCCAAGCCAATTGGGGGCAAATTTACCTCGTTTACTTTGCTCCATATTGGTCACGTGCTGATTCTCTTTGAGGACGAGGTCTCCGATGTTGAAATCTCATTCTCGCAAATTTTTGTCGTAGGCCCGCTTTATGCGACTTTGGTAGACATGGAGATGATTAAGGGCAGTAAGACGGCGCTCATCGAGTAACTCAAGTTGAGCTAAGTGATCTTGACGAAAGTCATCGTTGGAGAGAATGTCATGCAGGGAGATGCGGAGAGACGGGATCTGTACTTCGAGAGGTAAGACAGCCTCTATTTCGTACACGAGAGAAAAGGGGGTAGCACCCGTAGAGGTTCGGATGCTAGTACGGTAGGCCCACAAAGAGAAGGGGATATGAACGTGCCAATCCCTTCCTGTATCGTCGACCACCTTCATGAGAATTTTAGTGAGAATTTTGTTGGAAGCCTCGGCCTGCCCATTTGCTTGTGGGTAGTAAGGCGAAGAAAAGCTGAGTTTGATGCCAAATGAGTCGCATAGTTTTTGGACAGTCTTGTTTTTAAAGGACTTGCCATTGTCGGTGATGATTTTGTGAGGGACACTGAAATGACAGATGATGTGGCTGCTGATGAAGTCGACAATTTTGTCGACTTTTGTGGAGACAAGAGGAATGGCTTCCACCCACTTGGTGAAATACTCAGTGGCAGTGATGATGCACTGATGACGAAGAGACGAGTGAGGGTTGATCTCACCGATGAGATCTAAGCCCCACTGCGAGAAAGGCCAAAAATCCTGAGCGACTTGCAAGGCGTGGCTGGGGAGATGAAGCAGGTTAGAGTGCTGCTGACACTTGATGCAACGTCGAACATAGTCGCTACAGTCTTGATGAAGGGTGGGCCAATAATAACCCAGGCGAAGGAGGCGCTTGGCAACCGAGTTTCCACTGAAGTGTCCGCCACAAATCCCGTCGTGGACTTGCTTTATGGCTTGAGGAGCTTCAGCGGAGGTTAGACAGCGAAGAAGGAGGCCGTCGAAGTCTCGTTTATAGAGAAGACCCCCTAGCATGGTATAGCAAGCTGTGCGCTTGATGAAAGCTCATCGCGCATTGCTAGAGAGGTTGGGAGGAGTGACAGAAAGAGACAAGTAGTCCACGAGTTGCTTATACCAGTCATCTTGTGGGCTAGAATTGATAGTGTTGATATGGTCGATGTGAGGAGAGATGTATGAAGGCAAGGGTACACGATGCACTATGACAAAAAGGTGAGATGATGATGATGAAGACGAGATATGAGAAGCAAGAGAAGCCATGGTGTCAGCAAACTTGTTCGTAGAGCGTGGAACAGTCTGCAAGAGGTAATGGTCGAAAGATGCCAAAAGAGTGTCAGCACGATTCTTATACCTCTGTAAAACTTCATTTTTACAGAGATATGAACCGTTAACTTGATTAACGACGAGCTGCGAGTCACCGAAGATGTTGATAGACTTGATGTGGAGAGAAAGAGCAGTCTGAAGTCTCAAAATTAAGGCCTCGTATTCGGCCATATTATTGGTACAATCGAAGTCAAGCTTAAAAGATAGAGGCAAGGGCTCCTCGTTGAGTGGGATGAGGATGACCCCCGCACCCCCACCGAGTTGACATTTGGAGCCGTCAAAGAACATAGTCATCTGGTAGACGGTGTCATCGGTGGAAAGTGTGGCGATAGACTCGTCAGGGAACTCACAGTGTGAAGGTTGGTTGTCGGGAAGAGGGGCATCTGCCAGTTGGTCAGCAATGGTTTGCCCCTTGATAGATTTCTGTTGGATGAATTCGAAGTCAAACTCAGCAAGCAGCATGAGCCACCGAGCCATACGTTGATTCTGGTATGGCTTGGAGTGCATGTACTTGAGAGGGTCGGTGTGAGTGACGACAAAGGTTTTGTGGTTGAGAAGATAGTGGCGGAGCTTGGTAGCGGAAAAGACTAATGCCAAATAGAGTTTCTCGGTATGAGTATACCGAGTTTCATAGTCGACCAGTGTTCGGCTGATGTAGTAAACCGCTTGCTCGCGATGATGCTCGTCTCGGTGCGCGATCATGGCACCTAACGAATGGTTGGTAGCAGAGATATAAAGGTAGAAGGGTTGGTCGTCCTTAGGTGGAATGAGGACTGGTGGAGAGACCAGATAGCCTTTGAGGGCCTCAAAAGCCTCTTGACAGTTCTCATCCCACTTAAAGGAGACGTCCTTCTTAAGGAGGTGATGAAAAGGTTGGCAGCGGTCTGAAAGCTGCGAGATGAAACGGCGAATGGACTAGAGCTTCCCTTGTAGACTGCGAAGCTGCTTGAGATTGGTCGGGGGCGGCATTTTGAGAATAGCGCGGATCTTGGCGGGATCTATCTCGATACCACGGAAGGAAACGATGAAGCTGAGAAGTTTGCCTGAGAGGACCCCAAAGACACACTTCTTGGGGTTGAGGCGGACATTGTATTGAAGGAGATGAGAGAAGATGATTGTGAGAATGGTCAAGTGGTCGTGGCGGAGTTTGGACTTGCCGAGAAGGTCATCCACATAGTCCTCCATGATTTTGTGGACGAGATCGTGGAAAATGTAAGTCATGGCACGCTGATAGGTGGCACCAGCATTTTTCAGGCCAAAAGGCATGACTCGATAGCAGAAAGTCCCCCATGGGGTGATAAAGGTAGTCTTGTGCTGGTCTTCCGGTGCGATCAGGATTTGATTATATCCTGAAAACCCGTCCATGAGAGATAGCATCTCGTGGCTGGCCGTGAGATCAACAAGCTGGTCAATGTTAGGAAGAGGAAAGTCATCCTTGGGACAGGCTAGGTTAAGGTCATGATAGTCCGTGCAGATCCGAATCCCCCTAGTTGCTTTAGTAACTGGGACGATGTTAGAGACCCACTGTGGATAATCGATGGGTTGGATGAAGGAGACAGAAAGAAGGCGTTGAAGTTCCTCTTTGACAAGGAGCGCAACGTGAGGATGCATCTTTCGAAGCTTCTGCCTAACAGGCTTAGCCTCTGGTTTGGTGACAATGTTATGGGTAGCAATGGTGGGGTCGATGCCAGGCATGTCGCTATAAGTCCAGGCAAAGGCCTTGCTATGGTTGGAAAGGAATTGGGCATAGTCAAGCTGCTCCTGAGCGTCTAAAGATTGGCCAATCTTTAAGACGTGAGGAACATCGGAAGAAGAAGGGAGGTTGATGTCAATGGTGGATTCATTTAACATAACCTGGGTCTCGGAAGGGAGGAAACGCTGGATGAAAGAGTCATCGGCACCCATGTAGGAAAGGATGGCATCATCGTCAACGCAGTGGACAGTGTGAATGGTTGCCGACTCATCTTCTACCATGCTAGGAAAGATGAGAGGGAGAGACCTGGGCACCCCATTGAGCTGATAGGTCAGGGGTTCCAGGCGGATGGTGTTTATGAAAAAAAAAACTAGGAGGGATGGAAACCACCGACTCCGTAGGTGACGAAGGAGAAATGGGCGAGTCTGAAAGAGATTGGTCAATGGTTGGTTTGGGACAAAGGTCGGAAGGAGCCTGAGTGGGGTCATGATATCCCAGGCCATACCGTTTCTTGGCATCGTGATCATTGAGCGGCTCGATGGGCTGATGGGAGCCCTACTCGTAACGTCCGAAACCAAAACCCTTCCATGCACACCTGTGAAGGTAAGTGTGTGCAAAGGCGGGGTTGCCAAGAAACAAGAAATCAGATGTGAAAGGTTGGGGTGAAGAAAGAGAATTGCCATTGGTAGGAGCTTGGTTAAGCCCCCCATAGACAAAGTTGGTTTGGAAGTGAGGAGGACCATAAGGTAAGACCGTCCCGATTCGAGGGTCGTAATTAGGACTAAGGTGAAGGCGTCCATACTCTTGTGGAGTTTGGAACATGTCGAGGGTCAACAAGCGGTATTCCCCAAGTGATAGTCGTTGGAAGATGTCTTCCATGGGGTCTTTGATCGGCGCTTGAAGAGGAGGGGTGAGGGCAACCGCCGATTGCGAACTGGTCAAAGCTTTCGCAGATGGAGGCAGTGCCAGAGTGGACGGCTTGATGGGAATGAGGACGTCGTTAGGATGATAGGTGGTGTTGCAAGTCTTGAAGGGTGAAGGGTCAGCGGGAATGGTGTGGACTTGCCCGTCATGCTCAAACTTCACACAACGGTGCAGGGTGGAGGGTATACAGGCCATGGCACAGATCCAAGGTCGGCCCAGTAGAAGGTTGTATTAAAACTCTCCTTCGATGATATAGAAGAGCTCCGGGACTGTGCGTGGGCCTACGCAAATGTGGAGGATGACTGTGCCAATGGTCGTGGCGGTGGTGTCGTTGAAAGAGCGTAAGGTCGCGTCAGTTTTAGAGACGCAGTTCTTGGGAAGAGCCAGCTGATCAAAGGCATGGGTAGAGATTATGTTGATGCTAGCGCCGCCGTCGATCATAACGCATTTTATGCGCGTCCGATCGACATAGGTAGTGATGAAGAGGGCGGCGTCCTGATCTTCCGTGTTAGATGTGGGAATCTCAGAATCGCTAAATGTGATGGAGTTGACAGGAGATAAAGAATGGACGAGGGCAGCGAGTGGTTGGGGGTCCTCGGGTTGGACCTCTGCTGCCTGCAAGGCTTGGATAAGGGCTTGACGGTGCTGAGGCAAAGTTTGGATAAGGTCATAAAGAGACATCTTCACCGGTGTCTGATGAAGCTGCTTCAGCATGGAGTCGTGAATTGGCCCAGAAGAGGAAGACGAAGAAGGTTGGGACGCGCCAAGGATAGAAATTTTAGGCTTGGGCGCAAGAGGTGGCTTGATGAAGGGATAGGTCCAAGGAATGGCAGCTTTTGCTTTGGCCTTGTCCTGTTGCGACCTAGTGGTTATACGGATGGCATTGATTTCGAAAATGGGAGGCGAAAAAGGGGTCATGTTTTGCTGGTGAGATGTTGACGTGTTTGAAGAAGTTGGACAGGAAGGAGTCAGGGTCTGGTCAAGAGTGTCCTCAAGGAGAAGAGTGTCCTTCTCCATATGGCGGCAGATGACGGCCTTGAGGGCACAGCAAGTCTCGGTGTTGTGTCCTGGTGTACGATGATATAAGCAAATTTTTGTATCATCGAACCAGGAGGGCTTGGACCCGAGAGGTTGGAAAGGCTTGATGGGCGGAAGGGTTATGTCAGAAGTCTGGAGAAGTCGGCGCAATATTGACGAGTATGAGCCCAATAAAGGGTCCGTGCTATTTGATATGCGCGAGGTTGGTGACTTTTGCTTAGGCGAGGTTAGAAGAGGTTTCCGTACCACCTTATGGGTTGATGGCGCGGTGACAGATGGAGATGGCTCTGGCCTGGTGATTGAGAATGCCTTTTTAGGAGAGGGACGACTGGAGGTAGGCAAAGGAAGCAAAGGAGGCAACGAGTTTTGGTTGAAGGTCGGAGTGGGAAGGATGCTAGCCAAGGTCGAAGGATGGGGGCCCAAAATGGATGGCAATGGTGACGGAGAAGGAGGCATTCGTTTCTGCGGTCTGGCAGTCTTCTTCGCCTTGGTCGGAAGACTACTGTTGGTCGAGGTCTGGCCTAGGTCCACCTTCACTTGCGGGTGAGTGAGGGTGGAGACAGGACGAATGCCAAATGACTTGATGGGTTTGGACGAGATAGACGCAGGCTTTGGTTTGGACGGGTTTGGTTGAGGTTTGAGAATCTGGTCTTTGTCAAGAGTCTGACGAGATTTCGCCTTGGGAGGATTAGCAGCATGTGATGAGAGGGCGCGGGTATGTTGAAGGGCTTTAAGACGCTCCCACAACACCTGAGGCGTCACTTTTCGCAGAGGGAGAAGTTCAATCTTCTCCACTAACCGGGAAAATGGCTGAGAGGAAGATGTTGATGGTTGCGAGGTTGAAGACGAGATGGGTGTAGTGGTCTTAGACGCATGGTGTGGTGAAGTCATGACAGATTTAGATGAGGATGAAGGAGGGACAGGTTCTTCCCTGGGTGGAGAAGAAACCGGGGAGCGAGGCTCCTCCAGCGGGTAAAGGGTAGGGATGACGATGCCCTCCACTTGCGGCTGAGGAGTAGGAAGGGTCGGGTCCTCCATAGGCAGTAGAACGGAGGATGGCGAGACCGGTGGTGCAGGTAAGGCTGAGGCGTCCTCCAAGATGAGAGAGGTCGGTGGAGAACTAGCCGGGGAGAGAGGTTCGTCCACATGTGACGGACTAATTGATGGACCAACCTCCTGAGGTTGATTGGGGATGAAGGGAGAGACCGTATTGACTGTTCGAACGTTGTGCTCATGATTGTCGTCAATTAAGGTCTGGACGTTGTTTTGAGTTGGCAGATGATTGGGGAAAGGTTGTTTGAAGATGTCAATGGCCTGATTAGGGGGTGCATTTGGATTGTCTAAGATGAGATCCCCCTTTTCAAGCATGTCTTGTATTATGTTCTTAAAGGTCTTGCAGTTTTCTGTGTCATGGCCCTTAACACGGTGAAAGCTGCAGAAGTCATGCTCCCTATACCACGCGGGGATGGCGTGAGAGGGATCGAATTGTGGAGGAGGTTGGGCTTGAGGGAGATTGAGGACTCCCTGTTTAAGAAGCTTGTCCAGCACAGACGCATATGATTCTCCGAGAGGAGTATATCGTCGCTGCATGTATCTTTGCTGGAATTGCCGAGTAGCGCTCTGAGATGTAGAGGGCTCAGGCTGATTGGTCAAAGAAGATGAAGGTCTGACAACCATGGCATTAGCTGAAGCCTTGGATTTAGAATTGGATGATGATGGCTTGGCAGAAGAAGAGTCATTGGTCTTAGAGCTGGGATTCTTACTCCGCAACTTGACTTTGTTCTCCTCGATGGCACGCAACTCTAGTTTGCGGGCCATCGTGAAGGCCTCGTCAAAAGTGCGGAAGGTTTGAACCCTCAGGGTGGAAGAGATATGTCGGGCACAAGCTTGAGAAAAGAGTTCAATAAGCTCGGCCTGGGGTAAGGAAAAGGAGAGTTGGTTGATAAGGCCTCTCCATCGAGCAGCGAAATTGGCTATGGACTCGTCCTCGAATTGCCGAATAGAATAGAGGTCCGTGATTGAGACTTTCTCGGTTATGTTGATAGAAAAGTGATCAAGGAATAGCTGAGCCAATTACGTGAATGAGAAGAGAGAATGGCTAGGAAGGGAGCTGTACCAGTCAAGTGCAGCACCCGAGAGAGACATAGGAAAGGTGCGTAAGAGTAACGCATCGTCATGGCCAATGAGGTAGCAGGCGTGTCTGAATGCCCACAAGTGTTGTTGTGGGTCTTCCTTGTTTTGAAAGCGAGAAAACTTCGGAAGCTCCCATTGGCTAGGATATGGTCTGATTGGGACGGAAGGATGAATGGGCTCGTTACAGATCTGCTCGTATGAAAGAGTGTTGCGTGAACTGGAAACAGAGGTCTCAAGACTGGTCATCTTGTCCATCAGCATCTTGATGATGTCTGCCGATGGATTGACGAGTTGCGCACCCCCTAAGTTGTAGGGCGCTTGGAAGAGGCTAGGGGAGGCGTGCGACATAGTCGGTTGTACAATGTATGGATGACTAATCGCAGGGGCAGAGGTGGAGGCTAAAGGTGGTTGGTTAGAAGACATAGCTGGGCCCGTTGTTGCCACGAGAGGCTGGACTGTGGTAACGGGGGCCAAGGGGTAAGAAGCCACCCTGGTGTTGGTAGGGGCCAGGGTAGGCGGGATAGAGACGACAAGGTTTTGAAATGGAGTGGATAGCGGTTGAGCGGGTTGAGGTTGACAAGGGGCCAGAACCCCGATGGAAGTGGGCCCAATGATAGAGGGAGAGGCCACACCTGGGGGATTGGTCAAAGTCTGGTCAGTGGTCAAAGCAATGGCTTGAGTGTCCGAAGGTTGAACTACGAATGCTGTCGATACAGCCGTAGTCACGACAAGGGAGGTTGGCATTCCATAGATTGGATTGCCCAAGGAGTCTCGCGTTCGGCTATGCACGAGATAATGTTGCAAGGCCTTGACGTTGAGGTCTAAGAATCGTTCGAAGTCTTGGTCCCCTTCTTGGACAATGGGAGTCTGCGGCGGGGTTGAACAAATGGGAGTTCTTTCGGTCTCCGAGTTGAACTCCATTGTAGGCTTGGTCACGGACGGGGTGGACGGAAGTGGTTGATGGCTAGCATGGTTGACAAGAGCTTTGGCTTGGCTACGAGTCAAAACCATGCAAGGCAAAGGAGGTTCAGGTCTCAGGAACTGTGTTGCTCAGTTCCAGAAAACCAGGATGGAGTCTTTGGCAGAGAAAAGATAGGTTTCAGGTTGCTGGTTTTGAAAAAAAAGGACAGTGACAGAGACCGACGTCGGTTGAAAAACCGATGTCGGTAGGAAATGAGGCCGGCATCGGTCAGATAACCGATGCCGGTAACAGATGAAGCCGACGTCGGTATCAGAACCGATGTCGGTGACAGGGAAAGCCGATGTCGGTGGCAGAACCGATGTCGGTGACTGTGTTTTCTAGAGAGCCAAAAGGTTCTTGGAAAAACAAAGAAGAAAGCATCCTCACACACTCAAAAAAACAGATGAGAAGAGGAAAACAGAGAAAGACAGACAAGCCTAAGCAATAAATCCTAGGAATTAACCTTAGAAACTTGTGGCTTATGCCTTAGATGTATGTTTGGGGAGATTGGCTGAAAAATAGGTCCTAGAAGAAGGCAGTCTAAAGATGGTTTCAGGTGTTGTTTTAGGTGCTCAAAGATCTGTGTTAGGGTCTGGTACGTGGCCTGGTGCTAAGGAGCAAGCTCCCCTCACTTCACGATTCCAGTGGTTAGCTGGTCTCGCTTAGCCAAGATATACCTCGCCTAGAGTTTATCCTCCACCAGAGAACGGAGTGGGCTTCCCCCTTGGTGATGAAATCCAAGTAGGGTCACCGAGACGGGTAAGGTATCCGCTGGGTGATGAAATCCCAGTCGGGCCTTGTCTCAGGTAAGTTTTATGTGTGTTTTAGTGCATGTGATTCGGTAGTGTAACATCAAGTGTCTATGGTTCATTCAATATGCGCCTAAGTTACTAGATGTGGACTAATGCAAGCACAAGCAGAAATGAAAGTGCAATGTGTTTTAATGCCCAAGTTGAAATGTGATGTTGTTATGAAGACAAGATGGAGAAAGGGACGAGAGTATGATATTTAGACTAGTCTAGAATGCAAGGAAGAAAGGTTCGTTTTAGTCCCGCTTATAGTGTCATTTGGAATAGAAGAAAGAGACAAGAAGAAAGGAGCCTAAATACACCTAAATGAATGAAAAAGAAAAAGGAACCCAGGAGGAACCTAGGGTCCCACCGGGCGTGCCAGAGATGTTTCTACCTCAAATTCGCTTTTCAGACTAAAAAGAAAGAAACTAAAAGAAAGTAATGGACAAGGCTTGGAAGTACCTGGACTAAAGATTGCGCACCGTAAATCCAGACGTTTGTGAGCACTCCTCTTTGGCTGTGGAGGAATGACACCTGCAAGAAAAAAGGGAAACTAGGACAAGAAAAATGTTAGACAGATAGGCAGTGGGTTGCCAAGCAAAAGGCTTGTTCCCAGAAGTGTAAAAACTTCCTTAAGGGAGGTCAACCCACTGTTTTGATGAAATAAGTGACTGATAAAAGACAGAATGCTAGAATACAGAAGTGACAAAGAAAGTAGAAAGGAAAGAAGAAAACAAAATGATTACCTGAAAGAGCTGTTGGGCTGAAGACAGTCGCCGAGGTCGGAAATGTCGCCGCCGTCGGTTATCTGATCTGCCGGCGTCGGCTATCCTGCCGACGTCGGTTTGGGAAGTGACCGGCGTCGGTCGGGGTTGTGGCCTGTAGTCGGGTCTGGGTTGCTTTCTGGACTGTGGACGGGTCTGAGACTGAACGGGGACAAGTTTGGATGGATTGGGGAGTGGTCTGGTTCGGGTTGGGTGCCTGGTGCAAGGTCTTTTTGGCAGAGGGGTGAGGAAGTTGGAAGAGACACAGAGGACAGGGAAGAGGAGGATTCACAGAGGATGGGGCCTGAGAAGGCTTTGTAGCCTCTCAGGGGGGAAGGACAGAGGGAGCAGAAGACAATAGAATATAGATGACTGAATACTAAAATGAAATAAAAAACCAGACTAGCTTACCTTTAGCTTGCTGAATGAAGAGAGAAGAAGATGTTGCTGGAGCCACAGAAGAGTTGCTGCAAGGAGAAGATACTGATCCAGGGCCTTTTCACCTGTTGCTGCTATTGCACGAGGTCAAGACAGAGGAGAGATCAGAGCCAAAGCATCAAGAGAATCTGTTTTCGAGCTCAAGAGTCCAGGGGGTGCAACGGATGCAGAAGGGGATAATGAAGGCTGCCGATGCCGGCAGTTTCACCGACGTCGGCCGAAGGGTCGCCGACGTCGGCGGTCGCAGGATGGGCACAGAGGCTAAAAATAGCCTCTGCCCACTCTTGCACACCGCCAGGCGAGGGGTCATGGGCAGAACGGTCACAAGGATGCCAAAATGGACGAGGGGGGATATAATGGTGAGATTTGGCCTAATAAATGCTAGATGGAAGGTGGAGGGATTCAAGGGAGGATCCAAGGTGGCAAGGGTAGGGTGGAAAGGGGGCCTTATTTAATTAAAAATAGATGTTAATTTCTAATTAATAAGACTTAGGTGGGTTAGGGACCAAGGAGGACTAGGAGGGAGAAAGGGCCAAGGGGGAGAACCAAGGTGCAGACAAGTTTGCGGTGTCTACACTAAGAATGGATACTTTAAATAGGATTAGATTTGGATGGCCAAGATGGTCTGGAATGGGAGGGAATTCTATGTAGATATGGTTGTCCCCAAGTTTCAAGCTACTTTAAAATAAAATATATATACACATGACACCATAAACCTATTTTTATCATGGCAGTTGCCTAACATTCCAAAAGCATGGTTTTCACCATTGGATGAATTATTTCTCTCTTTTGATTTTGATTTTTATTTTTTGGATTTTTTAACATCTCAAGTCATTGGAGGATTATGAAATGCATAATGTTGAAATTTTTATCTTTCAAGTATTCACTCTAGATATATCATCATGAAATTAATTGATTTCTAGATTATATTCATCCAAATTGATAAGGATGCCATCTTAAACCGTATGAAAGAAGTGAAAGTTGTATTGGATGGAGGATGTTTGTTGATTTCATGAATGATTTGGGAGTGAAATGTGATCACAATGTAAAGGGGGATTGGGACTAATAAGCTCAAATTCCATGAGACTAAGAGTATCTGTAAATTAGATGTTTTGAGAATTTTCTTTTGTATTGATGGCATTTTCAAAAAATGATGTGAATTCATTGTGCACTATAATGATGTATGAAGAAGATTGACTCTTTTAATGTGGTCTAATATCACCTCAAAGAGGTTTTCACTAAGGGACTTAAATTTTTGAAATTTGAGATTTTGATTTTTATTGTTCCATAATGCCTCAAACAAGGTTTCACTAGGGGACTTTTCTTATGGATTTATAGTATTTTGACTTGGATTGTTTCATAGTATCTCAAACAAGGTTTCACTAGGAGATGTTGATTTTTTACTTTGATTTTTCTATAATCCCTCAAATAAGTTTCCACTAGGGGATGCTAATTTTTACTTTGATTTTCATGATTATTATATCTTGATGTTATTTTATGCTCTTTTGGCTAGAGGCCAATCATAAATTTTGTCATTATTTGATTGATATAGAAGAATGCTAAAAATATGTGATTTTATCACTCCCAATTGATAGGAATGAGAGATTGAATGCCCAATTGGTTGATTGGGATGAAAATTATTTTAAAAATATTAATGGTAGCATAGTCCTCATAGATACTATGAATGAATCATGTGTCAATGTTAGATGAAGCTTCCTTAGATACCTAAAATTATCACTAACACCTTTATGTTTATGAACTGATGGTTTGTATCTGATGCCATGAGATCCCTTTGTGTAAATTAATATATATAGGTTTGATGATTCATTGATCATGAAGGGATTTACCTTTGCCTTTGTAGTTCATGCTTTGGAGGATTCTACTTGCTATATGATATTTTAGTTTTGAAAATAAGTCATGGAGGTGTCCCTAACTATGAATGATTATTACCATTGTGTTCATTATTTATGAGGAGGCAAAATTTGATAAATGATGTGGTACCAAACTTATATGATGTTGATTCTAATTTATTATGGATGTTGGGCATGTCCACATGGAAGGCACTTTGATGTTTGTTATTGACAAATACCATTGTCACTTGGGGCATGCAATGTTGGGAAGTCAAATGTTGGATATGTGATGGGAGATGGGGTGATAGACTAAATGATGATTCACTAAATATTAGCTCATCAAAGACTAGTAGTTCATTGAATATGGGTGGGATGATTCACTAAATATTGGCTCATCAAAGACTAGTAGTTCATCGAATATGGGTGGCTGGTCAAAAATAAGGTTACTAAGGATGGGTACTTGGATAAATGATGGTTCGTCAAATATTGGCTCATAAAATATGGGTCCTTCATCAAAGACAAGTGGGACGAAAATCATTTGGTATTGGTTAAAGATGGGTGATTTGATAAAAATAGATTGATTGAAGATGGATTGGTCAAGGATAGAGTAATTTTATTGACCTTTACCTTGAAGTGGAAGAGTTTGATTGTGATTAAGAAGGGGGTCTTAGCATATCACTAATGGATGATTATTAGACTTGGATATACTTGGTTCTTGTATAGACAAAGATTCTTTGAAGAGTGATGACAAGATGTGGCTAGATTGTTGGATTTTTTATGGCTTTAAGGGCAGATGGGTGTTGGATAACAGATTGTTTGATGTTTGTGACTCATGGGAATTGGATGTTAGACTAGTGGATGAAGGGATAAGAAGGGAAGCTAGGTAGGACACTTGTTGGTTAATTTATAGGATTTAGTCAATTATGTTTTGACTTATGGTTGGTGATGCTAGGATAAGTTTGAGATTATGAGATGTCATGGCTCTAAATGGGATTCAATATAGGATTGGTTGATATTTAGATTGATTTATACAATTTTATTAGAATTTTAAATTGGATTTTATGTTTTGATGTTAAATATTTGATGTGATTAAGCTTAGATTGGATTTTTATTATTGATTTGGATGGAAGAAAGGATGGATGTTGTGATTTCATCATTCCCAATTGATAAGCATGGAAGATTGAATGGAAATAGGAGGAGATGGTTTAAATTTTGGATGACTGAATTTGAATTGATTTGACCTAACTTAGTCAAAGATGACATAATTTGACTTGATATGGTTGAATTGGTCTAGGTTGACATGATTTGACTTAGTCAAAGTCAACAAGATTTGAATTGATTGGACTTGGCCTTGCTTTGGCTTGAAATTTTGATTTAATGTTTTGATCTTGGTCAAAGTTGACCAAATTTGACATTTAAATTGAATCAAGTCAAAGTTGACCTTGGATTTTACTTTGATTAGCTGGCATGGTCAAATTAAACTTGTTTTAAATTTTGAATTGGATTTAACTTGGTTAAAGTTAACCTAATTTTAAATTTTGATTAGATTTTGGTCAAAATTTACTAGATTTGACTATTTGAATGGGATTTGGTCAAAGTTAACATGATGTTTGACTTTTGATTTGACTTTGGTCAAAGTTTACCATATTTGACTATTTGAATGGGATCTGGTCAAATTTGACTTGATGTTTGATTTTAGATGTTTGGTTAAAGTTGACTAGATTTTTGGACTTTTAAATGTTTGACTTAATTTAGGACATTTGACTTTCATTTGATTTTGTTCAAAGTTGACCTATTTTGACTATCAAGTTGGAATTTATGTTTTGATTTTATTTGATATGTTTGAGGTTTACAACTAATGCATGTCTTGAAAATAATCAAATAAAAAGTATGCAAGTGATAAGCCATGTGCTTATTAAATAAGGGTATACAATACAACTAACAACCCATTGATCTAGTCACATAAAGTGGTGAAGAGGTTTGTCTTGTAACCCTCACTAGGCATTGTATGTGGTGAGTAATCTTTGGGAAATTTGTTTTCCTTGAACTAATTTTTTTGTGGCTAAATTATCTTAATCTAGGCAAAATAATATAACTAGGTGTGTTCCCTATATACCTTGCGATACAATGGGGCCCTAGTTCATGGAATAAATTGTTTACAAGATTCATGAGAGGGTCTATTCCCTTCACAGCCACTCCATCCATAAGATTTTAGTGGATTTTCATCATAAATCCTTCCTCAAGGGGTATTTTCTAGGGCGTATGTATTGGAGTATGAAATCCCTTCACTTCATGGTGTGCTTAAAACACACAACTACTTGGCCAATAACGATAAATCCTCCATCAATTTGTATACCCTACTAAAACATGGCATTGGTTGTTATGCTGGGAGATAAAATCCTAATCACCCAACACTAAGGACTCATGCTTGTGGAGTAAGGTCCAAGTCACATATCCAAAAAGAAAAAATGAATTTTGACTATTTATGATCCTCAAGGTCTCATGAAGGTCAAGAGGAGAGAATACATAGATTTCAATTTGAGATGGCGAGGACAACCCAAACACATTTGAGCACCCAAAATCCAAAAAATGGGTAAGTGGAAAGCATACGCACTTAGGATATCATACATAAATAGATACACTCAAGTAAAATGATGAAATTATTCATTTTGAACACCAAATCTAAAATGTGTGTTCATTTTTAAAACCAAAATGAAATGTTATAAATGTTTGTTTGATTGATTTTAACTTTGACGGGTGAAAACCTGCAAGTAAATAAATTAGTAGTCTTAGATTTGATATTTGACAAGAACGCAAGTCTTAAAAGTGAATTGGTCAATTCTATGTCTATGATTTCATTATTTTGTAGGGTGATTGTACCACTCCATAGAGTGATTCTGTTGTTCTATAGAAAACATAGATAAATAGAAAATAGAAAGCATGTTTTTCACTGATAAGTTATAAATTCCACTATTACTAACCACATTTTCATTACTAATAATATTTTTTCCTATTCTACATAATATTAACAAACAAAAAGAAGAAAAATGCATTTTTATCAATACCAATAGTTATTTCACTACTCCATTTACAATTCCACCACTATATAGGGAGAGTATTACACTCATAATGCTTTTCAATGGTTACATGTGTCTTTTCAATACCTTCATTTTTTTTCAAATGAGAGGTCAAATAGACACTTGAGTCTAAAGTTATGGCCTATGGAAAGTAGGTGGTGCTAACATAAAATAGTACAAGGTGTTTTTTACACTTAGCAAAGTGATTTTGCCAAATAATAGAGTGATTTTTCCACATAGTAGAGTGATTCTATCATTCTAAAAAAAACACAAATAGAAAACATAAACCATGTTTTATTGATTTAGACCATATTTCCTCCAAAATGGAACTCATTTTTTCCATTTAGGTGATTTCATCACCCATTTAGAAATTTCACTAATCATGTTACAATTTCACCATTTGGGTGATTTTATCACAAATTTGAATATTCTTCCACTTTTTATTGTGATTCTATCATTATGCATAGCGTTTCTACCAAGACTCTAGGAACATAAATTTGGAATATTTTCATAGAAATGTGGGGAATTTTAGTTAGAATTGTAATGAATTATGGACTAAGAATAGGATTAATGGATATTAATGCTAATTATGGGTATTGGTTTCACTAGGCATTCCATATGTAACATTATGATATAAAGGTTATATTTGTTAGTATAAATCAAAACTCAAATTGATATGCTACCACTAACTTAAATATGTGTCCTCAGATTGAGAAAGACAAAGAAGAATATAATTTAAAAGAGAAAACAAACACAATTGGTATACCTTCTTGAAATTCTCTTTCCAAATTCATGATGTGCTCAGATGTATGGATGTAGTTCCAATATTTTTAGTGGATGTGTGTGATCAAATAGAAAACATATCCCCTTGCTTAAATGGATAATTTGGATTGATAAGGGATGATATTGATGTATGAGTGGCTCTCCAAAAGGGTAGCACTTTGTTGTGTTATCAAGACTTGTTAATAATGGAGGGGGAACCCTCTATTTATAGTTTTGGATAACTAATATGGACTATTGATATTGGATCAAGATCTATGGTTGAGGATTAGTCCTCCCCATAAATTTGGGAGGTGAAGTATGCAATAAAAATAGATGATGTGTGTAAGATGAGGAATTGATGAGCCATGGGATTATGACAAGTATTGTTTAAAAATGGATTGCATGGGGATTAGAAACGAATTAAAATTTTATTTGTGGAATAATGTGATAAAAATAGGATTAATTCATTTAGGAAAATAAGGATATTCTAGATTCCATGGATTTTATCATTAGGAAGAAGATTAACTAATTAATCAAAGATTAATCACCTAATGGGAAATGATGTGAATTTTAAGGGAAAGGATGTGATCAAGGAAGAAATAATTAATTGATCAGGGGGTGATGAATAATGATTGAACTATAGATGTTAGTGCAAATATAAGACTGGTTAGATAATTAAGGATAATGTTAGTGCATATTAGTAAGATAGTTAAAATCGACACAAAGTGTCTTATTTTAGGTGTCTAAAATGCACTTCATGAATTGCTAATTTAGCTTCTTCATGATTTAAGCATCGAAATAGTTACCCATCAAGTGATATTTTAAATAAGTGCCCTCTAATAAGAACATAAAATATAGCCTCATGTTATAATTTCTATTTTCCATTACGTGTAACATTATTTGGTATTGTTTTTTTTATAAAAAGTATATATATATATATATATATATATATATATATATATATATATATATATATATATATATATAAATATAATTGTACCATTTAGAATTAACTTCATTGTAAGCAATTTTTAAATATTTGAGAGCTTCTACCAATGTTATATATATGGATGGCTACTTTAACAATTGTATAGTAAAAATAATAGATCATCATTGATATTGATAGGAATCCATGAAGCCACTCTAGCCACGACATCTACATTTATATTATCTTTTTGAGGGATGATTTCTATGAGATAATATTCAAAATGTGTTTTTAACCACTATACTAATTCTTTATATTGGATTAGCTCTTCTTATTTTGTTTAATATATGGTTGATACTTGATTAAACACTAGTTAAGAATCTCTATATACCCTTAATTTTTTATTTGTAATGTACATGCCATGTATAAACTTAATATTAAGGTTTCATATTAAGCTATATTATTTATGCAAGAAAACTCCAAATGATGTGCAAATGGCATAGGTCAACCTTGAGGTTTAATAAAAATAATACCAACACTAGCACAAGTAGTGTATTTGTATCTATCGAAATACATTGTCCAAATTTTATCATCAACATGATATGAAGTTAAATCATCTCTAAAATCATCATTAATTAGTAGTGCATTTGTTAATAGAGCTACTGGCAGTTGATTTGTGATAGCTTTTAATTTTAATGATTTATGCAAAACAAATTTGAAATCAGATTTTTTTAAATGACCCATTTATCAATATGTCTTGATAAATGTGATTTATAAAAAAATAAATTTGAGTGGATCCATTTTTGTTGTGACTTGTGTCTCATTTTTTAGCATTTAATGTTGTAACTTTTAAATGGTAAAAACTAATGCAAGACATAACTCTTCGATAATACTATAATTATTTTCATAGTAAACCAAATTATGACTAATGTAATCTACATCATTTTCCATGTGATTATCATCATATTGTGCTAATAAATCCCTTAAGGCAGGGTTTGTAGAAAAATATATAATAATAAGGGCTTATTGGGAATTAGCAACATGAGAATAGGTGGTTGCAATAAATGTTTTTGATATCATTTAAAAAATGGCATTTGTCATCCCATTCAAGCTTTGTGACATTTTTTAATATTTATGTAAAATGTTTTTTTTTATCTACAAGCTAAGCCATAAAATGTCTAGTTACCTAGATTTTTACTTGTAAAGATTGTAATTTTTTTAACCCTTTTGATGGAGGCATTTCTAAAATATTTTTTATATCTTTTGGATATACTTCAATGCCTCATTGAGATGTAATTTATCCTAATAGCTTTCCATAAGTAACACCAAAGATGCACATGTGTGGATTTAAGTGCACATTGTATTTGCATAGATGCTCACAAATATATTGTAATTTAATAGCATGATATTCCCTTTGTTTGGATTTTTCCAACAAATCATCTACATAGTCTTCCACAATATTATGTATGTAATATTGGAAAATGTGTTTTGTATCATGTTGATAAGTATCCCCATCATTATTTAATCCAAAAGGCATGACTATTTATAATTTTTAACTTAAGGTGTAATAAATGTAGTTTTATTGATCTATAGGGTTAATTTTGATTTGATTATATCCAAAAAATCCATCCATGAATGATAAAATCTCATATCCAAATGTAAAAACTACAATCATGTCTATATTTAGCAAAGGGAGGTCATCATTTGGACAAGTTTTATTAAATCCCAATATTTTGTATAATATTTGATGTCTCCATTAGGTTATGCAATAGGCATTATATTGGATATAAATTAAGAATAGTCAATATATATATATATAATAAATCATGTATATAATAACCTTTTGATATATTTCTTAACAACTATGACACTTTGAGATGCATCTTTTTAAATTTGTGTTTAACACATTGTGCATCTAGATATAATATTATTATAGACAACTGGAAAACCACACACTATGGTTCTAAGTGTCGAAATAGCCCTAGACCACCTCAAGGCCCCTTGAGGACCAACCCTAACCTTTCGACCATAAACCAAACCTAGTTAAAGTCAGAATTGACCTACTAGTAAACCCACCTTTTAACCCAACCTGACCTTTGAGCCTTGACCACTGACAGTCACCCTGACCATTGACGATCAGGTCTCAATTGCCTAAACCACTAAACTACCACATCTCTTTGACTTATTTTTTTATATTTATCTCATCTAAATCATGTGCAAGTTAATGCATATGAGAGATAAATTTAGATAGTAAGTTAGACCTCTTGTTAACATATTATTGCACCTTTCCTTCCTTCCTATAAAGAGAGAGAAGAAAAGGGTGAATCTGGATCTAAAATCAAGTGATCATCATCCAAAGCCAGATCTTCTCATATCAACATTTTATTTTACATGTGTTCTTCCAACGATCCAACAAACTAGTAAGTGTGATAGAGATCCGAAGTGCTGTCATCCATTGGCCAATAGCCAAGTATCATTATTCTGCCAAAATTGCCCTAGACTCCATCAATGAATTTTTCATCCAACTACCTCAACTATTCATCAAGTCAACAACCAACAAGCTAAGTATCTATTTTTAATCATTCAGCTACTTTATTTCTATTTCATAATCAAGCCATTCCAAACACATCTCTCAAAATTTCAATCTCTAACCTCATCCAAACAACCTTTTCTTGGCTAGACCTAACCCATAGTAACTATTTATGGTCACTCTAGCTACTAACAATATGTCTCAACCATCGATGGTTACCTCAACCACTGATGGTTACCTTAACTACCAATGGGCACCCCAACTACTGACGATCAATGTGTGATAAAATAATAGTAAGTTATTTCTACCTACCAAACCTCATCCAAATCTAACTTTTAGACCCTCTACTTGATCATATAACCCTACCCTATTTTATGATCCATACTTGAACTATTTAGCATTAATATTGACCCATTTATTTCTACAATTAGTCAAATTTGCCCATTTTTTCATTGAGCACTTCTTGTATTTGATTTTAGTATCTTTTATTATTTATGCAAGTACTTTATCTTTTAGAACTTGATTGTTTAAAAGTGTGGATTGATAGCCTCCAAGGAATCTTTTGCTTCTTGGATCTAGCTTGGTAGACTATCCACCCTACTATCTAACTAATCAACTATTTATTTGAGTGCTTTCTTATATATAGCTCATTCCTCCTAAGCCAAAGAGGAGTATGTACATTTGTCTAGATCAACACGTGCACAACATATCAAGTTTTTCTACCATACCTTCTCAATTTTATTTTCTCTTTCTTATAAAGAACATAAGAAAATTTTCTTTGAAACATTTTGGTACACCTAATGGGACCCTTGTGTCTTTTCTAAAGTTCATAGTTCCATCTAGGTGCTTCTTCTTCTTACCTTTTTGCTCATACAATAAAATCAAATTTTATTTTTGGGCTTAAAATTGACTACATCCATTATTTTATTGCTTATTTTATCTCACATAGATTAACTAAATAAAATTAATAAACCATAGTTTCACTCTTGTCACACACAAAAGACCAAACCACTTACATCTAATAAGCATCAAACATTGGCATAAGGGCCAACTAGGATTTTTTTACCTAGCAGTCACCTTTATTGACTATCTTACTTAGATTTCATCACCAATGGGAGAACCAACTCAGTTCTATGGTTGAGTATAATGTCTATAAATCGATATATCTTAGCTAAGCACATAACACCCTTATCATTGTGATGTGTGAAGTGAGGGGGTAGGCTCCAATATCAAGCCATGTATTGATTTCCAATACATATCCCTTTTAGAGCCTGAACACAACATGAAACCAACCATAGACTTATTTTCTAGTACCCGCTCTAAAGCCAAGTTCAGTCACATAGTTCTTAAAGCTAAAGGCATAAGCCAAAAGAGAGACTAAAATAAATCTTAGGATTAACATACTCTAGTGTGTGTTTCTTTTCTTTGAATTTTTCTTGTCTTCTCTCTGTTTAAATTATGAGATTGCTTATATCTTTTCCTTTACTCTCTTTGCATGGTTTTAACTAGGCAATAACTAAGGAACTAAGCAAACTAGGATCCACCTCTTAATCATCCATCTTCCTCTTACTTTTCATCCATGGATTACATCTCAGATGCAAATGGCTCTCCCCACCCTTTTGGCAGTCCTAACATCCCTCATATGGTTTCCCAAAGAGATGTGGATTTCACCACCTTCTTGGATAATAACCCTATAGCTCTTCAACATTACCTAAACACCATCTCTCAATGTACTCCTGCTTCAATTCCACATACCAATCCACTCTATGGGATTCCATCTCATCTTATGGGTACCACCTATAGTGCCCCCACTTCCATTATACCTTTGGCTACCTAGGACTCATTTTCCACCAACCATCCTACTAACACCGCTATCCAAAACCAATCTACCTAACCAATCAATAACCAAACACCATCTACCCCAACTAACAACTCCTCTAACATAGGAGCCACCTAACCTTTGGCCACCCATACCCTCCTATAATGGGAGTACCTTCTATTAGTGTTTCTAATTTCCCTCTTATTTCCAACCCACCTACCTCTGTTTCACTTCAGAGTTTGGTGGTTCCTATACCTTCCACCCTCACACCCATCATCACTAAGACCACCACCTATCCTTAACCCACCAACTTAACCATACCTTCCATTCAACCCATACCAACTTCTCAACAAGTACCAATTGCACCTATCCTATGCTATGTCCCAAACCCATAAGGATATATGGCCCCATCCTCTACCCAACCTTCCACATCTACTTACTTATACCTATCAGCCTCTCAACCACTCCCATCTACATACCAATATGTGCCAACTTCCTAACATTCTACTAGTTATCTTTATGGTGTGCCTACCCAAACCCAACAAAAACTACCCCATAACCATAGGGGTGCACAACCATAAATAGATATTGTCAAACTTATAATGGATAAAATAACCACCTTAGAGTCATCTATCTCTAGTACCTAGAACCTCTTATCATATGACCAAATCTGTAATGAACCTATTCGCCCATTTATACCTATACGACTTTATTTACCTCAATGGAAGTTTCCTAAATTTTCTAAATTTCAAAAAAAGGAAAATACTCAACAATGTTTAAGAGCATTTAGGCACTCGTAATACTTTATTTCCTATAATGATTCTCTCCTTATTTAGACCTTCCCCATGTCTCTATTGAGTCTGTCACTAGATTGGTATAGTGTTATTCCCAGGCACTCCCTCTTCTCTTTCACCCAACTCGTCCAAACCTTTCTAGACCATTTTTCTATAAACATCTCTAAGAAGGTTTCCATCACCAATCTATACTCCATTTAGTAATTTTATGATGAGTCTATTGTTGACTTTGTGGTCCATTGGACAAGTCTCATCAACCAACTCTCTTTCTCTCTGCCTCAACCTAAGTTGATTGAGATTTTTGCTTGGGTATTTGCTAAGCACATTTCCTCTAATTTACAAGTTTAGAGATTCAAGACCTTTGATGAGGCTTTTAACATGGCCTAAAAACTAGAATACAAATTTGTTGATGAGGGAAAATTAAAGTTAAAAAACAAGCACCTTCAAATAAAGTGAGACCTCATCCTCCAAACCCAACAACCAAACCAACACTAATTCCAAGAATAAGGGAACCACGAATACAGCTGTCCTTAAGATCACCTCTTCACCTCTTGTCAACCAATCTAACTCCTCCAACTCCTCCAATCAAAATACCAGGAATCCAAATCATAAAAACCAAAGATAATTTACTGTACTACGGGATTCAAATGTTTTAGTCTTCAAAGCCAACATTATCCAACTTCTTCTTATCAAACCTCCACAACAATTTGACTCTTCTACACCTTCTTGGTATAAAGAGAATGGATTGTGTGTCTTCCACTATGTCATTGGACATGATGTTAGTAGGTGTAACACCTTCAAGACTAATATCCAAAATCTCATTGATAAGGGGGAACTTATGCTGGATAACCCCAAGGCACCTCTAAACCAATCACTCAACATATTTAGACAACCATTTCTTAACCATGCTTCATCTACCAATAATGAAAGCAAAGCATAACCTTCCCATGAGGTACACACTATTAACATGGTGCTTAGTGAACTCGTTGATGAGGAGACCACTACCTAATTTGCCCTATCATCCCCTCCACTTATTGAGGTTGTGGAATCACTATCCTCTCTTTTGAAATTCAAAACAAAGGAGATAGCTTTTTACCCTCCTCCATTTGTCGAGATAGTGGATCAACCAACCCCTTTGGAGGAGGCCACTATACCTAACACACCTTTCTCTTCTATCCTACAATAGTCTACTCTCCCTATGGAAATCATCCCTATGGAAGAGATCATTCTACCTACTCCTCCTATAGAGGAATTACCTTCCCAAACCTTAGAATTTTTGATTGAGGTGAAGGATGAGCTACCCACTCCCCTTTCTCCACCCATGGGCTTATCTTTTAAGACCAATGTTGAGGGTATCAAACCTATCTACAAACCTTTTTCTCAGCTGGTCTAAACCTTAGGATACCTATCCTAACCTGACATAGATTATGCCACATTTTGGCACCATCTCAAACTTCCTTACCCAACTAGGCAAGAGCCCCTAACCACATCATTATTAAACCAACCTATCATCTCTAATAGAAAACCTGCCACCATCACACCTAAACCATTAGATGTCTCTACCAACCAAACCATCACCAAATCATCTCAACATACCCTATGTGAAGTATTCAATTCACCTCTCGTCATTCCAACCAAGCCTACCATGAATATTGGTATGTTTCCTACTCAAAACCTTACTCACCTATCGATAAAGGTGGATTTAAACCCACCAATCCCACATAATAGACCCATAATTAAATCAACCAAGATAGCCAAACCACCCAAGATCCCACAAACCAAAACTTTAACTCCCCTATCTACTTTGCCTTCTATTCTGGGACCCCACCCCTCTACCTTAATAGGGAAACCATCCACCCAAAGCAAATCTCAAACCCAACCACCACTCTTGGTTACACCATCACTCCTACTTTCATCCTCACCCATTTTCACCACACCTCCTATAACCATATTACCTATCCCTCATATATCTATCCCAACACCTTTTATCTCCAAGGCATCCACCATCAAGCCTAAAGCATCCATCAAAAAATCTCCCTCACCTAGGACTCCCACCATTAAGCCTATTCTTGAAAGGGCTCCTACCCCAACCACTAAACCTAAGACTCCCATACCCTTGATAAATTTACTAGAGTCCTACTCAACCATCCTTCAAAGGTTATTACAATCATCTTGCTTAACCTTACCACCTATCAAACCATTTGACCCATATATTCCTAAACCATCTTGGTAAAATGACCAACTAGTATGTTCATACCATAGGACACTAGGGCATGATATGGAGAAATATAAGGCTCTCCAATTCTTATTCCATAATATATATCATGAGGATGACTTATTATCCAATGAGCCTCCTCTAAGCCCACTACTAACCCAAGAACCACAAATCATCAACCAACACCTACCTACCCCTCCACTCTCACCTCAAAGTGAAGAGGAAATGAAGTAATCACCTAGCCCAACTCCTCTCCCAATCCATACCATCCATGTGGTCATGTGATCATAGGCTTAATGAAGGATAAGGGAAAGGCAAATGTGTCCATTCCATGGACATATCCCTCTTCCACCACCCAACCACCTAGCGAACACAAACCACCTTTAACCAAGCCAAAGGTATCCATCTTGGGTCCATCTCAATCCAATCCATCTGAATCAATCCAACAAATATTTTTGAAATAGCTTCACCAAACCCCAGTGAATATGAGTTTATATGAACTGATGAACACCTCACACCATTGCCAAGAAATGATAGAAGCATTGTAGTCTATATAGGTTAGGCCAAAAAACCCTTAAACTTTAGTAACTTTTGTCTAAACTCTACACATTTCCAACCTTGTTACCTTCAAGGATTTAGAAATACCTTCCATCCATCCAAAGGAACCATATCCTCCTCTTTTCATTACCATATATATCAACCAAACCTATATCAAGAGGGTTATGATTTATGTGGGAGCTCGTATCAACATCATCTCTTCCCATGCCTATAACCAACTAAAATTACTCAATAACATCATGTCAAAACCTTATTAGTGCTTAGATAATTCAATGATACCATGTCCATGACTTTAAAAATTGTCATCCTTCACATCCGCATAGGACCCCACATGCTTCCTAAGCTCTTATATGTAGTGGAAGGAGAGTTATATTACATCTTATTGGGATGCCCTTAGATTCATTCCATGGGTTGTGTGTCATCCACTCTAATTCAGTGCATCAAATTTGAGCACGATGATCAATTTATGACCATATAATCTAACCTAAGCCCTTTCACATCATGTAACATGACGTATCGACCCAATGATGGTATCCTTATTCTACCTAATAAACCTTCACCAGTAATAGATGAGATCTCATCTCCTTCTACTAATAAGGCATCCACTATTTTTTACATCTTTTCTACCCAAATCCCCACCATGAACCCTTTGAAATCAACCTTCTAATGTATTTTTTTGTGGAGGATTACCTTATCTAACTTGACACTTTCCCTACTCCCCAAGAGTAATGGAAACTTGACCACCAACTTGGTTATGAACCCAATATCAAAACCATTATTCCTTTTGGGCCCTCAACTTGTCAAACCAATTTTATCTATAGGGGACTTGGAAAACCCCTTAACACTTTTGCCATCTCCTTTTGACCTTGACCATTCACCTCCAACTTCTCCTAACTAGATAAAATACAATTTTCCAAAACATACCTCTACAAGTATGCTTGGAATGTATTTGGCCTACATCAGTATGAATACAGGCTGCATGAGTTACTTCCAATCAAAACCCAAAAACCTCAAGAAAATCATGGCCTTAATTTCACCCCACCTAAACAACAAACCAACCCACCTCCCATTATCATCATTGATGAGGAAATACCATCCTCACCATCCACTCCACCATTGATAGCTGAGGATTCCAATATCATCCCCCCTAACATTTTTTTCATCAACATGATTAGCCTCAAAATCTTGACTTATCAAAAGGATAGAGTGATCGTAACCATCCCTCTAACCCATCCTAAGATTATAGGAGATGACTCTCCTAGTATTAATACCATTTAGTGTCAAGATGATGATTCCATTCTCACCTATCTTGGTATGCCAAATTTCTCTATCCACAAATCCATACCTCTGAAGAATTCAACCATGTTGAACTAATCCACCATGGATATCAACTTGGGCACTTTGGATGACCTTTGTAATGTCAAAATTGGCCAATAGTTTAATTTTAAGGAGCTTCAGGACTTCCCCTCCTTCCTACAAGACTATAGCATAGCATTTATTTGGTCTTACAATGACATGATAGGAATCAACCCCTCTATCACTACCTACAACATAGTCACCAACTATAATGCAAAGCACATTAGGCAAAAACTCTAGTGAATGCACCCTTACATAGCCCTTATAATCAAAGAAGAGATCCAACATCTCTTATCTATCAATTTCATTCAACCCATTAACTATCCCCAATGGGTCTTGAATGTCGTACCTATCACCAAAGTCATAGGAGGACTATGCATTTGTGTGGACTTTTGTGACTTCAACCTTGTTTTCCCAAAAGATGACTTTCTTATACTAAGCATTGACTAGGTATTTGATCTTACAACTAGTCATGAGATGTTATCTCTTATGGATAGATTCTAAAGATACAATCAGATCCTAATCACCTCTGAAGATCAACACAAAACTACCTTTATCACCCCATGGGGAACCTTCTGCTATAGGGCTATGCCTTTTTTCCTAAAGAACACTAGCATAACCTATAAACACACTATGACCTACATCTTCCATGACCTAATCCATAAAATCATCAAAAACTATGTTGATGACCTTTTGGGATATCCAAATATCATAAAGATAATCTAACCATCCTCAAGATTATCTTTGAGTGACTCATTCATTACCATGTCTAACTTAACCCCAAGAAGTACATTTTAGGGGTCTTATCAAGAAATCTCCTTGGTTTTATCATCTCCCTTTAGGTAATTGAAGTTAATCCAACCAAAATAAAATCAATCCTTAGCATGCTACCTTTGACCCACCTCAAATAACTCTGTAGCTTGCAAGGGAAGCTCCAATGCATTCATCACTTTATCTCTCAACTCTTAGACCAATGCCAACCCTTCCACCATCTTCTGAAGAAGGATGTATATTTTAAGTGGAATAATGACTATCAAAATTCCTTTGATTTAATTAAATAGTACCTTTTAACTCTACTTGTCCTCACTCCTCCCAAAGATGATCAACCTTTCTACCTTTATATCTCTACCACTAACCACTCTTTAGGGGTAATTTTTTCTCATCAAGATGAACAACACAAAGAGCAAGTCATCTATTACATCATTTGCACACTTGTAGAGTATGAAACTTGGTACACCCATAACGAGAAGCTTTCCTTAGATTTGTTTTTTTCATGTCCACCAAACTTTTCCACTACCTTCTCAACCATAAGACCTATGTCATAACCAATACTGACCTACTCAAGTATATGCACTCCAAGCCATACCAAAACTAATGTATGGCCAAGTGCCTCATGATTTTAGCTAAGTTTGGTCTTGAGTTCCTTTAGTAGAATTAAATTAAAGGGAAAGCCGTTGTTAACAAATTGGTTGATGCAACCTTAGCAAATGACCAACCTCCTCCTCTTAAGTTTCTAGATGAGTCCATCACAACCCTGTCTCAGGTATACTTCACCATTCAAGTAACTATGTTATTCAATGAATCAAAGTGTCAACATGGTGGGGGAGCTGACATTATTATTATCCCCCTTCATGATGAACCTCTTCCTTTATCCTTTAATCTATATTTCAAATGCACCAAAAAAATGGTTGAGTACAAAACCCTAGTAATAGGCCTTCAAACTACATTAGCCTTGGGAGTCAAAATGATGAACATCTTTGGCGACTCTCAACTTGTGGTCAATCAAATCAACAAATTTTACCAGTGCAAGAATGATGTTTTGTAATAGTAAAAACAAATATATGATGTACTCTTAGCCCCATTTGAACACTATGATATCCAAACCACCCCATAATCTATGAACAAGTTTGTTAATATGATGGCTTCCTTCACCTCTCAGATCCCATCTACACCCTCTAAATCTAGGCTATCAATCATTATACATAGACTTACCCATCCTTATTATATCAAATCAAACACTCCCACCTTATTTAATGTGGAGGAGACCTAACCCTATCTTTTGTATCAACAGACCTTCAACTATCTTAAACTTGCCATCCTTTCTTCCAATCTTTCCATGAATGCTCAAAGAATATTTATCCATAGTAACTCATGTTACACCATACTAAGGGGAATTATTTATAAATGTAGCTTTGATTGTCTCATCTTCCATTACCTACGTGGTTACAAAGCCTCTCATGATATCAAAGAAATGCATGATGGGATTTATGCGGGACACTTTAGTGGCCTAGCCATCACTAAATGTGTCCTTTACCTTGGATTCTAATGGCCTACCCTTAACCAAGACTACTATGATTATGTGAAAAAATGTATCAAATGTTAAAAACATGCTAATTTACATCATGCACCTAGCCATAGTCTTCATGTCTCCATAGATTTCTAACCCTTTTCACAATGGGGTTTGGACTTTATTGGTGAAATTAACCCCCATTCTTCACAATGACATCATTCTATCATCATTGTGATTGAATATTTTACCAAATGGGTAGAGTCTATTCCTCTTGTCTCAACTAAAGTAGAAAATATTTTTGAATTTATCAATCAACACATCATCTATCATTTCAATGTTCCTCACAAAATTATCGCTAACAATGGTAAACATTTTAAAAACAAACAAGTCCAAGGTCTTTATGACGCATTCGGTATCAAGTTAAGTTTCTCATCACCCTATATCCTCAATCAAATGGATAGGTAGAGACCTCTAACAAAACTCTCAACAACATGTTAACTAAAATGATTAATGCATATGGTCAGGATTGGCATTTACACTTCCCTTTCACGTTATGGGCATATTGTACTAGCATCAAAACCCCTACAGGTGCCACCCCATTATCTCTTGTGTTTGGATTATAGGTCATCTTACCTCTCAAATTAAAAATTCCTTCATTTCACATATCCTTATAAGATATCATTTTTGAAGATGATTATCATCGGTACCATTTAGCCTAGCTTGAGCTACTTGATGAGCGTCATTTAGCCACCCTTACCCATCTTCATGTCTATCAAGAATAAATCAAATTCACTTATAAAAAATACCTTATAAATCTAAGAATTCAATATCGGAGACCTCATCCCAAAGTAAAACCAAGATGTCACCAATATGGAGAAAAGCAAGTGAGGCAAATTTGCTTTTAATTGGCTTGAACCTTATATCATAATACATAAGTACGGATCAGGAGCTTACAATTTATCTTCTCTTGAGGGAAACCTAGAGCTTGATCCTCTTAATACTTCACATCTACATCTTTTCTTTTGTTAAAAAGGATCAAATTCACCTTTTGTCTAACTTAATCTCATCCCTTACTTTCAAACCACATTCATCTCCCTATTTTAGGGGAAACCAATTAAAAATGAATCATATGATTATCCATCATGATCATAGCCTAATATTGAATAATGGGTACTATAGATCTATCCATGGCATGATTCTCATGGTACTTTCCACCCCTTCTAGGATGGGTTCCCATGGTCATTGTCACCTAAACCTCTTTCACACCTACTCAATCTTTTTTTGCTTTTAGTTTTGCCTTCATAAAAGGAGACCCTTTGATCTTATATCAGAAAGTTTATGTCAAAAAAAATAACAATCAAAGTCATAACCAAAAAAAATCATGGGTCATTTCTAAAATTCATAGATTGCTCCCTTGAGGGATAACTACCAAGAACATATTAAAATTTCTCAAAGAAAGGTAGATTGCTCCCTTAAAGGATAACTACCAAAACTATTAAACAAAGCACTCAAACTTAGACCACTCCCTTGAAAGATGGTTGAGTAAGCATTTCTCAAAGCATATCAACTTCTTAGAAGCTTCCCATATCAATTAGATTTCCCAACCCTCCCTAATAACAACAAAATAGAAAAATACCCATTACCAAACATCAAACATCAGCAAAAGCAAAATAATTTTGAAAGCTGTAATTGGATCTCATAAGTATACTTCCCACATTGATCAATCTACACCTTATATGATAGACTTGTTTATACTGACTCTTTGGTAACCTCTAGGAGAGGCATGCTAGTCTCACATGAAGGTTCCATCTTCATCCATCTCCTATTTATACACTATAATCAAGGGATTTATGAGCTTACTTGACATAATGTGATCAAGACACCTTTTTAACCAACTAACACATGCTAATGTGAAGCATATAAAGAGATTATTTTCCTGAAGCCAATCCAACTTCAATTTATTTCAGTCCATGCCAAAGAAGAAAAATGATGCCCTCTTCTTAGCCTCTCATACCGGTTGATATATTCACTTAGACATTTGTCTCTTGATTATCTTCTTTATCACATATGGTTTTGTTATTTAACTTAATTTATGTGTTTTACTTTAATTTAAGCAAAATGACCATAATCATAACCACATCACATATCATCATCAAAATCTACAACAAAATCATAATGTCAACATCATCATTACATCATGAACAAAAATAGACATCGTTAGCATAAACCATATACATGAACATAATCATAACCATCAACATCATATTAACATCCATGAATAAATAACAATAAACCATTTTTCACCACATGTCTAAATTTAAATGAGGAAGCATATACTCATTAAATTTTGGCATGAACACAATAATCATATCAACATCATAAACATGATCATCTCAAATATGAAATTAAATCATCACATCTATATGCAACATCATCAAGCACCATAATCACAATTGTCATGAACATCATCCTAGTCATTAAAAAACATCACATTTTCATCATAATCACATGAGATATCATCAAATCCATAACCAAACATTATCATAAACATGAATAAAGAGACATGTCATCACATGCCTGGCTAGGTGAGTCCACATTCACATCATCATGAGATAAACCATAATCAAAAATACTTAACATGAACATCATATACATCAACCACAAACCATAAATTAGGATCATATCTATAAATCATAAGCCTATAACTATAATCATCATCATGTATCATAATATACATCTTTCTCTCAAAATATGCATCTCATTGCATTAGCTCATAGGTCGGTATCAAAAATCATATACATAATAAGTATATTATCTCATAAATAACTAAGAACTTGAGGTACCACTGTCTCTTGATATACCATTGCCCTTGGAGCCTATCCCTATATGTGGCCCATTGACCTGGTGTCATTGTACCTATACCACCTACAATCATAGCCCTATATTCTCCCCATAATAGCTCATCTAGACAACACCTAAAGACTATGGCCTAATAATACCATAACTCCTCCATAGTCACTATGTATTTATGTATAGGGATAGTCCATGTTGGTGACACCACTGATGGTACCCTACTTCTTACCTATCAGATAAAATCTCTCTCTTATGTCACCAAAGCTAGTTGAGACCTAGCCTGGTCTCTCTCACCTATAACAGTGGTTAGCTGAACCTATGCTACCACCAGTGATACCTATAACACTATCATGGAAGCTTGTGTTATATTTAATGCCACTCATTCTTGGTCCTTTCAACTGATCACTACTTGTATACCTAGATCCTAACCCCCTATAACTACACTAGATAAACATATCCACTAGCTAGATCAACATCCATACCTATTGACCATTATCATTGCCACCAATATCAACTATAGCATATAATGCCTAGTACTATGCAAGGTACCCATCTATAAAACCTACATCATCTATCTCAACCCTAGCCAATAGCCCCTCATGATCAATGAAGACCTGAACTAATTATGGCTTAGGTAGTAAGAACTCTACATCCTCCTACCTATATCTTGAGAATAGACCTGGGGCATCTTATACCAGGCCAAACTATCACTGCATCCTATCAAAAAGAATGAGCTCTATCTCACCATCCCTCCTATCGACGATCCATCGATAGCTCTATAGTGATATTGTCTATCTCTTGTAGTGATCTCACTCTAGAAACCTAACATAAGGTCTCTAGATCACATCTCTAATAACCAAGGCATCTAGTGCACCTCTAAACTAATCAATGTCATGAACCCCTCCACCTAGTCACAAAAGGGAAAAAATAGATCTCCATCACATGAATCCAATTCAGAAGTCCATTTGAGCATACCCCTCCCATGATAGCCCCAATAGCCTCAGCACTCAGATGTGCTCATAAGCCCATTATTTTAGAACAAATCCTATGCTAATACCATAATTCTTATGAGATCTAAATCCCTATAGCTCCTTGTGTATCTGAACTAGAAGCATAGGCACCCAACTAAACACTATGTGGCCTAATAATGTCTCAACAAGAATCCCTAGCAACAAATAAGGGAACCTTCCACTGTTCAAATATGGTACATCAAATCATGATACTTTCATCATCATCGTCAGTAGTTGCCTATCATCTTTATCCCTCTAGTATAGTAGATTATAGTTGAAGTCCTTAAATGTCACCTCATAAACTTGAGGTCATCTCCATAAAATAGCTCTATAAAATCATCACTCTCCTTCCTCTTAATAAGATAAATCAATTCACCCCATATGGTTATCCATGTAATCCTATGGACATCCTCAAGTAAGATGGTCATGGCACATGTAGGTAGTAGAAAGGTGCTCGTGGTAAGATCCCATCTCTCGATGAGTACCATGATCATCATTGCATCACATGGCATGCATTGGTAATGTAACATCATACCAAGCCCCACCTCTTTCATATGAGCCCCAGCTACTATGGTCATCCACTTGGTGAATCTTGACAAAGATCTAAGGCACCTGATCGCACATCTAGATCTATTCTTATGCATGTAATGTTTGATAACAAACAAACTTAGTTCTTTATACTATTTTTGCCTATAGACTTAACCTCTTACACATACCTCCTATGCCTAATATAACCTATACCTATATATTATCTCCAAATCCAAACTCTAAACCTATCTTATCTACACCCTAAACAATCCACCTTCTACCTATAACATCACCTACTAAGCATGTGCCTTAACTATTCTCAAAACTATTACCTATCCACAAGTATCATTTAACCATTACCCTCAAAACATTACCCTTGACATCACTTTTAACTAAACATTCAAAACATCTAATATTTCAAACTCAATAACTATTCAACCTAACCTTTAATAAATGCATTGTCATATACTCAACTACCAATGGTCATGATGATTACCGATGGTCAGGCAACCAACCACTGATGATCATCGACCATCAATAGTTGGGTATGACTGCCAATGATCACTATGAGTGACTGTCAATGGAATACCATAACCATATCTTCCCCAAAAAACCACCCACATACCATAATCACCCTAAAAATTCCTACTTAACACCTATTTTACCCTCCCCTAACCACCCTACCCTTCTCAAATTCAATATTTGACCTCAAATCAACCACAAACCATAAGCCTAGGTCAAACCAAAACCAGACCACCTCTACAACAATAAATCACTCAACAAACAATTGAATTCAAATTCAAATTAAATAACCTACTCTACCAATACAACATGGTACCTACTTCATTCTTCAACTATCATCAAGAAGGAATCTTGATACCCATAGTTTGACCACACACCCAACCTTACCTACGTTACAACCATGTTGATCCAACCTCTAGCCCACTTAATCAACCTCAACTAATCAACTAATATAAATTCCATTAGAGTTCACTCACAAAGCACCAAAACTTAGATGAAAAAAAAATTGATCAAATGAGTGAAATGGACCCACATAATCACTTTATATCTACCCTTTTAGAGATGATGCCTAACCATCGATGATCAAGGTGACTGCTGACAGTCTACCCTGATCATCAACAATCAGTGTTTTCAATTTTTCTCCTCCAACCTAGTAAATTTTGAAGTAAATTTTTTCAACAAACCAATCTTGGCACTCAACAATCAGAGATTGACTTCTTTTCCAACCTTTTTAACCACTATGTTACCTCACCACTGGCCACTTTGTCCTAACCATTAGATGATTTACAATGACCTTACCTAGTCTTTTTAACTACACCAACTACTCACCATGTTGAATAATTTTGAAATTATGATACCTTATACACACCTGATCAATTTTTGTTCTCACAAAAGTATGTCTTACCTTAGATACCCATAGAAACACTGACCTTGTCTAGGAGACTTGAGTTTATGAGTGTAGCCAAACCATCACATACGATCATTCGGTCCACTTGTCACTTGTCCTTCTAGTATTAACCTTATTTTTACCAACCATGATAACTTAGTTAATGCACATCTTTTTCTATTTCACTTTGTGCATGTGTTTATGTTTTAGTGCCCAACCTGTCAAACCACCAACTCAACACCACCTTAATCATTCATCAAACCTGCACCTGATTTAGTTTCACCTCAACACTTCCTAATTTGAGAGGGAACACCTCATCCCATACTTAAGGAAACTAAACCTTTGACTTGTACTCCATTTTTATTTTATCACTTGTTGATATAAACTATATAACAAAAAGGGGCAAAATATAGACACTAGAAAACCACACACTATGGTTCCAAGTGTCAAAACACCCCTAGACCACTGAAGGCCCCCCTAAGGACCAATCCTAACCTTTCAAATATAAACCAAACCTAACTCAAGTTAGAATTTAACTTCTAGTTAACCCACCTTTTAACCCAACTTGACCTTTGACCCTTGACCACCAATGATCACCCTAACTATCGATAGTCAGGCCTGACTGTCAATGGTCAAGTTTCCACTACCTAAAACACTAAACTACCTCATCACTCTGACTAGATTTTTTATACTTAGCTCATCTAAATCATATGCAAGCCAATGCATGTGAGAGATAAATTTACATATAAATTTAGACCTCTTGTTAACATTTTGTTACACCTCTCTTTCCTTCCTATAAAGAGAGAGGAGGAGAGGGTAAATCCAGATCTAGAATCAAGTGATCATCATCCAGAGCTAGAGTTTCTCACATCAATATTTTGTTTTTCAAACATTCTTCTAGAAATATAATGAACTAGCAAGTGTGATAGATATTTGAAGTGTTTCCATTTATCAACCAACAACCAAGTATCATTACTCTACCAAAATTGCCCTAGACTCCATCAATGAGCTTATCAGCGAATCTCCTCAACCATTCATCAAGTCAACAACCAAAAATCTAAGTATTTATTTTCAATCATTCAGTTACTTTGTTTCTATTTTACAATAAATCCATCCCAAACCCATCTCTCATAATTCTATTATGTGATCTCATCTAAATAGCCTTTTCTTAGCCATACCCAACCCACAATAATTGTTGATAGTCACTGTGTGACAAAATAATAGTAAGTTATTTCCACTTACCAAACCTCAGCCAAATCCAAATTTTAGAGACTCTACCTGATCACAGAACCTTTCCCTATTTTTTGAACCATACCTGACCTATTTGGTATTAATATTGACCCACTTATTGCTACAAT
Source organism: Torreya grandis (assembly GCA_037957365.1). Lineage (NCBI taxonomy): Eukaryota > Viridiplantae > Streptophyta > Pinopsida > Cupressales > Taxaceae > Torreya > Torreya grandis. The sequence goes on from JARHVA010001477.1 coordinate 2,792,760, forward strand.
TAATCAAATTTTCCCATTCTTTCATCGAGCACTTCTTGTATTTGATTTCAGTATCTTATGTTATTTATGCAAGTACTTTATCTTTTAGAACTTGATTTGTTTAAAAGTGTGGATTGATAGCCTCTAAATAATCTCATGATTTTTGGATATAGATTGATAGGTAATCTACCCTACCATCTAAGTAATCAACCATTTCTTTGAATGCTTTCTTATCTACATATCATTCCTTATAATCCAAAGAGGAGTATCTATATTCATCAGGATCAATGTGCGCATAACATATCAAGTTTTTATACCATACCCTTCTCAAGTTTCTTTTCTCTTTTTTATAAAGAACATAAGCAAAGTTTCTCTGAAACAACTATACTATGCATTACTATCATACGATCTATTTCTAGCATATCTGAATAAGCCCAAGCAAATAATTATATCTAATCTCTTAAAATGATTTTAAATATATATTATTTGTTTTATAACATGGCTACTAATAATATGGGCCATGGATCTTTATCTTTTCCAAAATTAAATTGCATTATTTATTTGGTAAGAAAAATTGATTTATCCTTGACATAAGGTGTTCTTGGAATAGTCTATGAACCATATAGTTGGGTACATATATCAAATTCCATGGTATCTACATAATATTCATGAGCATTAGTAGTATAAATAAATTTATTCTAATAGTAGAAGGGAGGTATATCCTCATAAGTATCCAAATATTCTTTGAGAGCTTCATCATAATAAATTCATCCAATGTCATAGGTTGTTGTGAAGGTGTATCATCTATCATGTTTTTATATACCAATTATAATGTAGATATATTATGAGCCTCTTGTATTGAGGAAATGTGTATAAATAATTAAGGGTGTGGATTATTCCATCTTTGATTAGCCTAATTCTTTAAAATAACACAATCATTGTTGTCCTTTTGGTTGAATTACTTTAATAGGGTAAACAATACCTTTGACATGTGTTCCCAACCCTTGTCCTATTGATGCAAAGGTTTCAAAAAAAAACTATCTCCTTAACCTTGTTACTCTTTTTTTATTCAAAAGATTCTCCTTTGGAAATGGCTCATTGATTCAATATTCTTGAAATGGTTTGAGGTTCATTGACAATTTAAACATGTTATTATGGTTTCAAGAAATACATCATCTCATTCATAATATTCTATAAAGAAACAAACCATCACTGCACAATTCTGCGTTCTTACTATCCACACAATTTATTTCCTTGATTAATTCCCTAAACCACTGTAATGTTTCCTTTAAGGCCTCAGGTCAAGCCTATTATAAATATTATATCTATGTGTTAACATTGTGCTTCATTACCATACAGACACATAAAAAATTTCCAAACTCTTCAAAATGTCTCTTATATTCTACCTATAGGTGCACATTCTATGGGCCTACATGGATCTTAATACAAGGTAATATGAAGGGAAAACATATGAATCATTAAAATACATTAAACACTTGGGAGATAATTCACCACCATTTAACATTCTCAAACTTATCTTGTTTGACTGCATATTGCATTATCATTACTTTCAGGTCTAGGGTATCTTGAAAAAAAACATATTCCAATGCACTTAGATTATCAAGAACTGTATAAATACCAAATAGCTCTACACTTTTAAATTTAGTTTAGGGATAACTCATACATTCAATTAATTTAATATGCACAAAGTTAATAGTTTCTTATTTAAGTTTGATAACTATTCTTTGAAATCTACATGCTTGTCGAAGACTATCTCCTTTTAAATGCCCTTTAATTTGACCACTTCTGCTCTATTCTCCATAGGCAGTCTCCTTAAATATAAATGGCAGGGTTAAGGATATTAAATTCATGTAATTTAATACTAATTGTTATCATACAACACTTGTTCTCTGGTCTTGCTCCTTCATAACAAATGACACTTCAGACTTCAAGAGTCATTTCTAATTATAACTTTTTGCATGCACAGAATATAGTTCACCTTGTCTAACATGGTAACCAAATAATAGTCTATGTGTTCTTTTAATATTATTTGTAAGTTACTAATACATATTGAAACAAATTCTCACATCACATTCTCTCTATCTTCAAACATGTAATGAAGCTTCTCTCTTGATTACACTTAGTTTGCATGCACACAAAATACACAAATCATTGGCATTTCTTGTTTTTAGGAAGGAATTATTTGTTCATTATCTTAGAATTATTAACCTATGTTTTAATTCTATCGAATATCATTCATTTTCATGTTTTGGTAAATGCATGTTCCATTTTTGACATACCTACAAGCTTTACAATCAATAAAGGACACTTAATCTGCTAGAAAGAGTTTGTGAACATGTTTTAGACAACATTTAGCTAAATACCATCAGTACTAATAGATACTCACTAAAACCAAGATTTAAAACTTTTAAATACCTTGTATTACCTAAATTTGATAATACAAATTAATGCATATTCTTTTCTCTAGCATGTTTGCTTTCATCTACTATTCAAACATAAGTTACATCATACAAAGTATGTAGATAAAACATAGATTATAGAACAATGAACATGTGAGTTCCTTTACCCAAAAAATAACTATGTGACCATTCTCTTAACCATAGCATACATTCATATTTATAGCACTATACCAATATTGATAGGTTGATACCAATTACATATTTGAATCCAATTTCCAATACAAAGGATATGGAACAAAACAGGGACTGCAAATAAATTATAAAATCAAGAAATCTTTCTTACTTACCTTGGGGTTTTAATCTTCATTACATCTTTAATTCCACTCCCCAATTATTTTCACCTATCTCAAATGACCTGTCTACTTAACACCCAAGAACCACTATTTATTCTAAAAAATCCAAAACTAACTTTTGAAACTTCCTCAACTACTTGAGGAAAGTTCTTAACTAGCTAAACCCTCTAACAACACTAATTAATTTTTTAAGACTCCTAATGACTAGATAGAGCCCAAAACATGAAATTGATTAATATTTACAAGGGGCAGTGATGCCCTACATCACCTATATATTCCATTCTTGTAGATATGTAAACCCAAATCCATATTAACTATATTTTTTTAATGATGTTGTTGGGGTAGTAGATAAAATCGATGGTTCAATTAAATTAAATTTATGTGCATGTAGTTTTAGATGAAGAATATAGTGATTCTAGGGTTGTATCATTGCACAATACTTCAATATTTATATTTACAATGGGCATGTATAAATTTATCCTTGATAAATGAAATTTAAATATGCATGAAGAGTATATGGTATTTCATATATTTTGTGAGTCCATAGCCTTCCTAGTAGTATATTGTAATTGAGATCATTAGGCATAACTTTAAAAATTGTATCCATTATTCTAGGACCCATTGTGATAGGAAATGTTATTTATCCTAATACTTTTCTTGGGATATTATTAAATCCTTTAATGTTCATATCTGAATGAATGAGATCATTAATTTCTATACCCAATAATTTTAGGAGAGATATACTTAAAATATTTGATCATGATCCATTATTAACCAAAACTCATTTGACCACATTATTTTGAGTTCGTACTTGAATATATAATGGAAGGCATGCATCTATTATATGCTTTGGGAGGTAGGTCTTTTTTTCCAAAAGAAATAATTTCTTCATTCCATTGTAATGTATTTAAAATAGAATAAATATAAGGAGGTCCCTGTCACTTGGTACCATGATCTATTTTAATGTTTCATAACTAATATATATATAGGCATTTTTTGAAGTAAAACTAATAAATAATATTTATCATGAGTATGTTGTAGCTAATCCATAATATTGTATCTTTTGGAGGTTGTTTTTTTTTTTTTTCTTTTTTTTTTTGTGGGGGGGAATGGGGGATTTTTAGGAAGGTTTGGTTATATCTAATGGATTATCCATCCCCTTATTGTAGTGACAACCTTACAAACACTTTGCACATTATAACAAGACATTAAACAATCTTAAGATTATTCATAAAGTGTTTAATCCTTATTGGTTTTGATTTGTTTTATCACATGATTGTTAATGATGTTTATTATTAGGGGAAAATAACATTTAATGAAAATGAAGAGAGCTTGGAATAAAAAGTGTTCATCTAATATATCATAGATTTTTTAGAAATTTGAGAAGTGAGCAACAAAAAATTATAATTTAGGTCCTAGAATAATACATTTTTTAATGTCTAAAGATTATAAAATTCCCTTGAAATCCAAGGTAAAAATAAATTTCTTTCATTATCACTTATCAAATCTAAGGTCATAATAAAGTGTTTTCAGTGTCAAATATTAAATCTAAGTTTGAAATCAAGTTCTTTTAGTGTCAGATATTAGATCCAAGGTTAAAATAAAATTATTTTAGTGTCAAAAGGTGTTTTAAGTGTCGACTATTAAATCTAAGTTTTAAAACAAGTTATTTTAGTGGCATATTTTAGATACAAGGTCAAAATCAAGTGATTTTAGTTTCAAATATTTAGGAATTTATCTAAAATGTAGGACAAAATGTTTGAAGTAATGTTCAGATAAAATGAGGGTTCACCAATATGTTTTATCATAATTTTGAATTAACTTGGTGATTAAATATAATTAAGATAAATTGAATATAAATAAATAAGATGTTGTAAAACAACTTGCAACAAGCAAAATGAAAGAAAAGTATTAAAATTGATAAAAAATGATTGAATGAAAGAAGACTAACTATGAACAACACAAAAGAATTAGTTGTTTACTATCAATAGTTTGATTATGTGAAACTATAAAGTGACTGTAACTAATCAGTATATCTGATTGTGACTATGAAAAATACATATGCACAAAATTAAGGGACAAAAAAATGGCCATTCCTTAAAAAATCTTTTCATTTCATGCAAAGGACATGCACTTTTTTTAAAAGGGTGCATGCCCTTTTGAAAACATACCAATTGCAAGGAGAGTTGTCCCTGGCCCTAAAGGGCATATTCCATTTTGGGTCTCATAAATGGAATACACCCCTTGTGTGACCTAAAAGGGAATATTTTCTTTGTCAAAAATGGTGCAAACCCTTTATATATCTTAAAAATTAATTAAAATGCCAAACCCATGTTTTATTTTATTCTAAACTTGTTGGTCATGATTTTTGAAGAAGAAAAAAGAGGGTGCATGTTATTGGTCTCCCTACATCCTCATATATATTTCACACTTAATCACGGTCCCAAGTATGTTTTTTTTAATTTTTGGGGTAAGCTTAGGGTTTGTAATGTATTTTTTGTGATACATTTTTACTAATAATCACAAGGTAAGAGGATGTTGAAATTAAAATTACACTTCTCTTGTGAAAACCTTCAATTACCTAATATAATTTTTATTTTTATAAATTTAGATACTTGATTCGATGGAACCATTTCTTGAAGAAAACCTCCAACAAAATTATGATGAAAACCTAACATTTTGACTTCAGAAAAGAAGAAGCTAAATTATATGAACAATATAATTCAAAATGACAATAATTAAAAATTATCATCAATAGTTTGCATGACTCTTCAATTTATACTGCATGAATTTCAGTTATTGATATATTGGAGGTCATTTACAATGAAGCGTGAAATGTCACTTCCCAACTTGATGCAATGCTTCATCAAAGAGAGGTTTTGAAAGAAAATTATATTGATAAATTATCATATGAGGACATTAAAAAAAAAGATAACAAAATGAGAAGTATGTGCTTTTTTTTTATTACTTGAACCACCTAACCACCACCAACTAGTCAAAAACACATTAGCATTTATAGGTGTGTTCATGTAGATATTAAAAACAACTTTTGGGATAGGTCGTGGATGGTGTTTGATGAGCCTCCATGCAATAATAAAGAGGTTCAATTATATTTTTTTATAGAGTTTATTATATAAGATATATATAATTATTTTGACATGAAGGCCTCCCAAGGTAGGGGAAGTGGGTCCTTATTAATAGACCTGGTGCCAAGTGGGATCGAAACTATTGACAAAGAAATACAAGGACAATAATACATACTTCCATCACCAAAATCTTGCATCATAGTACATAGATGGACACCCTTGTGGTAGTTAGTAGTCTCACCTAGGTTATGATTGACCACTGGATGCATATATTGAGGAATTATACATAGGCTATAGGTGGTGGCACATATATAGTGTCCCTCATACTATTGGTGCTTCACATGGTAGCATAGCTATCAAGGCTCCTATAGTTCATGTACATCTTTTTGCATCATGTGGAATGAAGTGTACTAAACCACCTATTTAGGTTAGACATATAGGGGTTACATCTAAAAATTTAATAGGTGCACCTATGGAAAACACATTAGTATGCATATTTAAATACCATTTATAGTTACTTTAGCACCTCCAGACACTAGTACAAAATAATATATTCCATCTGCAAATGCTTCAACACCTCAGGACACTAGCATGTTAAAGTGTATGCCATATATAGTTACTTCACCACCTCAAGTTAACACACAAAAAAATATGCATAGCTTATCTACTTCACTGTATGTATTGACACATGTTTAATTAATTATAATTTGTTTATATATGTAAAGGAATATTAAATTTATCTCTTAATATATGTTTACATAATTGATTAATATTTGACTTATTTTATGTGTTGTTATAGATGATAATTGATATTTTAGGTGCCCCACCTAGTTTGGATTTTATTGTTGAGGTTGTGATTAGCATTGAAATATCCTACACATAGGTTGGGAAAATAAATTGTGAAGTTTATATATTGTTTGAATATTTTGTATACACCATAGTTTTAGTGTGTTTTCTTGATTGTCCTTCCCCTCCTCTTGTGAGAGATAAAGACATAAGAAGAGATAGGGAGAGAAAGAGAGAGAATGTTGCATTATTTTTATCTTTCCTCATCTCTCTTTATCTGCCTCTCATTATCTCATTCCATATTGTTATTACTATTTCTCTCTCTTTATACCTTTCTCACTCTCACTGTATGTACATAAGGAATAATTTTAAACTATATCTTAAATAGGTTATATATTTTTTTAATTTCATTATTTGTTTGTATAGATGGTGAAAAACATTATTATTACCCCATATAGACTACAACAATATGATGATAACACTAAAATTAGCATTATAGTTCCCTACTATTATCTATCTCTCTCTGTGTAGAAGGGATAATTTATATTTATCTTAAGATAGGTTTAGTTTTAATTGATTCATAATTGACCCCTTTCATTTGTTGGTTTTACACATGATGAGAGATGTTATGGTACCTCACATGGATCACAACCTATGACTAATGATGTAGTTACATCCTAAGATATAGTATCTCCCCAACACCACTTCATTTAGATTCAAACACTAGTGAGAACACCATAAAATTTTCATTTTAACTTCAAGTAATGATACACTATGTCATATTTATATGTGTATGCACATTTAGATGTAACCCTATATGTATGATCCATGGATTATCTAGTATTGATATATTCAAGGTCCCACAGCCATAGGTAGCCCTTTAGGTGGTATGCAATGAGTTCGGAATCACCTTGTTACAAAATTTTGTTCTTGGAAACACTATCATTTTCCGCATATCATTTTAATGCATTAATTTTTATAATTTTTAGGTTGTATAAATGCCAGTCTTCTGAGCCTGTGTCACAAACATTTAATTTTTCACAAGATGAGAGGAGATTTTTTCCTTGTAAAGAGACATCCAACACCCCATATTCTACATTTATGGCAATGAGGTGCAATTTATTTGGAGGCAATTAGCAACAAGAGATCTAGTTGTTGCATTAGGGGTAGTTATAGGCACAATTTATTTTGTATGTCGATATGTCCCACTTTGTATGCCCATATGGCCACTTTATATGCCTATATGGCCCATTTTTTATTTGTATATGGTCTAGATTATATCTTGATATAGCCTATTTTTATGTCATTATGACATAATTTTGATACACATACATACTACCTAAATATCTATGTGAATCATACATTGTTATCATTTGTGTATACAGATTTAATTCTTATATGTCATTATTATTTGTTTTTATTTTTGTTACATACAATATCCTTCTTTAAATTATTCATAAATGAATAATTTCTCAAGCATGGTTGTGTCAATGAACAGATAAATAATGTGTGTATTTCATGATTGTTATTTAGAAACTGTGTCTAAAAAAAGAGAATTATTATAACATATTTTGATAAACTTGACAATTTGTTTATGATGTTTGTTGTGACATGTATCTTGAAAACTAAATAACTTTGAAACATGATTTAAAACCATATAGATGAATCACAATCACAATGTAGGTAATTAAGATCAAAATTTATGCAATTAAGATAACAATGTAGGAAATTAAGATCAAAATGCATTTAATTGATTAAAACACCATTCCATGATTTGTAATTTAAAAAATGATATTTTTTGGAATTAAATATATATGTATGCATTTTAAAAAACTAGAATTTCCTTTTCATTTTAATCTTTACAAACATAGATCCTATGATTGCACTAATTTGATTTGATTGCAAGGTGGAGGTGTTGGTAAGGACGATTAAGGGGATAAAATTTATATCCAAACACTTTACAAAAATAGAACTTCCATTTTTTATGTTTAAAAAACATATATTTTTTGGATGTACTGTGTTGCTTTGGTTCAAAGGTGGAGGAGTTAGAAAATGAAGGACTAGGAACTTACTATGGCACTATAATTTTAAACCACCATTTAAAAGCAATATACAAGTAGCAAATGAGTTGGGATAGTGAGAATAAGTTTGGTAATAATTAAATTAGTTGTAGACTAAAACAAATCTAGTGATTATAGTGTCCTCAAAAACATAAGGTGATTATTTGTAAAGTGTGCGAGGAGTGTCATCGATGTAAAGGAGAATTAAGGGGCTAATAAAATCACAACATTAATTCTCTACAGATGTTACAATTACTTTTTGAAAGATGTCCACACATAAAATAACTCAAATTGAAATAAAAACACTATCTCACACATATACCTCTTTCCCCCTAATGATTATGAATAATACATTACACTCAGCCTCATGATTGGATTTCATTAATATACATTAATATTGTAGGAATTAAACTCTTTCTTTCCCCCTCTCTCTCTCATTTAAACTTAATTTTCTTATAGAGTGATATTCTACAATTGGAACACTCTCCCAAACCAACTTGTTTATCTCTTTAACTAACTACGGTAGGCATTGTAGGTGAATCATGAGTACTACAGATGAACTATCAACTCCTCCAATTCTATTGGTGAGTCCCTTGAGCACCCTATAGAGGATTTTATTCCACTTAGGGTGAAGGATAAATGGATGCACAATTTCTCTCACAACCAAATATTTCTTTAGGGACAAAATGTTAGTCAGTAGAACATGTATCTCTTGACTTGCATGCCCAATCAATGAACTATCTACATGGACATGTTTAGATGAGCATATAAATGTATGAATGGATTTTTTATACCCTCTATCAGACCTAGAGTTGAATGTTTCAAGTAATCAGACTCATCCCTAAAGATAATCTTCTCATCCTTAAGGTAAAAAATATAACAAAATTTACGTTGGCATTACAGAAAAATTGTTAATCATAGAAACAAACCATCAATGCCTAAAAATATTAAGTGAGTCATCTAATCACCCCTTGGATAATTATATTCCACTCATAATTATGGTAAAATGACAACACATTTTCTCTCACAATAAAATCTCTCTCTAGGGACCAAATTTTGGTTAGTATAGTGTGTAAATCTTGAATCGCTCACCCAATCGATAAATTGTCTTTGTGGACACATATAGATGGTAATATAAGCACATGAATGGCCTTAATATACCATATATTATTCCTCAAAGTTAAAATTTATAGTCATCCAAATGCATCCCTGAAGAGAATATTTACATCCTTAAGCGTAAAATTAAAAGATTGTTGTGTAGGCGTTATAGACAAACCATGAGCCATAGAGACGAACTATAAATGCCTATATATTTGTGAGTATTTTAAAAAAATTGATATTATTATCTCCCACTCATAATGAGGGATAAATATTAGAAAATTTTCTCTCATAATTAAATATCTCTTTAGGGAGCAAAAATTGATCATTATAACGCATATCTCTCGACTTGTGTGCACAATCGATGAACCATCTTTATGTATACTTCTAGATGGTTGTATAAACAAAGGAATGAAATTATTATGTCATCATAGAGCTCTAAAGTTTAAAATTTTAGGTTTTTTGATGCATCCTTGAAGATAATGTTCCCATCCTTAATATGAAAAATGGAATGAACTTTGCATAGTTGCAAGAGAATCGTGAGTCATAAAGATGAACCATAAAATCCTAAAATTTCACTCAAGTACTATTTAAACCCCTAGAGTATTATCTCCCACTTGGGATGAGGAATAAATTATTAAATATTTTCTCTCGTATCTAAATCTCTATTTGGGGACCAAAAGTTGGTCAATAGAGCACTATCTCTTGACTCACTAGCCCAATCGACGAACCATATTTTTGGAAACATCCATATGGGCGTATAAAAATTAGAATGAAATTTTTATAACATATATCAGACCTCATATTTTAAAATTAAATTCATCTAGACATATCTCTTAAGATAATCTTCTTGCCCTTAAGGGAAAAAATGGAACAAACTTTGTGTAGGCATTGTAAGAGAATTGTGAGTCATAGAGACGAACCATCAACTCCTAAAGTTAAACATGAGTCCTATTAGCATACCCTATAATATTATTTACTAATTATGATGAAGGATAATTTATTTCACATTTTATCTCATAGACAAATATTTCTTTTTGGGACCAAAAAATTGTTAGTAGAGTGTGCATATTTTTACTTTCTAGCCCAATCAATGAACCATATTTGTGGACACGTCCATATGGGAGTATACATACATGAATGAATTTCATCCATGATCTTTCATCCCCTAAATTTTAAATATGAACATATTCAAATGCATCCCTTAAGATAATTTTCATGTTTTTAAGGGAAAAAATGGAATGAATTGGCATAACCACTACAAGCGAACCATGAGAGGTAGAGATGAACTATCAGATCTTACAGTTGTATGAGTAAGTCCTCTAAGAATAACCTAGAGGATTATCTACCATGTAAATGAGGAAAAAATGGTGTCACATTTTATCTCACATCCAAATATCTCTTTAGGGACCAAACATTTATCAATATAACATACATCTTTTGACTTGTTAACCCAATCAACGAACCATCTTCACTAACACATATAAACGGGTGTATAAACACATGAATAACCTTAATATATGATCCATCACCTCTTAATATATGATGAATCACCTCCCATATTTTAAACTTTCATGCCGATGGATGCATCCCTTAAGATAAGTTTCCTCATTCTTAACAGGAAAAATGAAACAAACTTTGTGCAAGCATCGCAAGCAAACCATGAGGGGTAGAGATGAAATATAAATGTTTATAGTTATATGGGGGAGTGTTTTCCCCATCCTATAATATTATATTTCCTTAATTAATAGTAATAAAATTATCTATTCAACATGTATATTTTTTTATGTTTCTCTTTGATTCCAAGACGGATTGAAAGTTGGAAGGCAGTTTTTAAAGCTCTAAGGTTGACAAGAACTCATCTGCAAGTTTGCCAATGAAGTCAAGCATGATATAAAGTCTTCATGATGATCTAGTTTATATTAAAAGGTTTACATGTCCATACAATGCTTGTGAGGTTTAGAGAGAGGTTTTCATGGAGATTTCAATCATGTTTCCAAGGAATGAAACAAGTCTATAGGATAACATTGTAAATAACAAAATTTTCATGATCTTAACCCTTTCAAGATTTAAAATCAAATAATATTAAACATCTCAATCTTATATCCAATATTTTTATCTCAAATGAAATAATTTTTATTAATAAACACGGTCCAAGACCTAAAAACCAAGTTACATGCTTGATTGAGTATGAAAGATCCTCGTCTCCAAGCATTCAGAAGATGTGCATACGCCTAGATCTATCATCAAGGGTTTTGATGTTATAAAACTCAATAAAATATACCTACATCACTTCCATGAGATTCAAAAAGGCCTTAAATCCTAAAACCATGGTCATAATTTTAAAGGATTCATAAGCCCCATAATGATCATATGGACATGTGGAGGTTAAACATGAAAAGTTGTAGGTAGGTTTTGGGTAATTATTACTAGATTACATGGCTGAGAAGGTTTAAAAAAAGTTACAAGTTTTAAACACTCACTTTTAGGCCAAAAATAATGAGGAGTAAGGTTTCCAGGTTATCAAGGTCCCCATAGCCAATATTGTGAAGTCTATAAGGTTATATGACTTCTTTAAGGAGCAAGGGGAGGTTTTATGGTCTCAAAGTTCCTCAAAAGACCTATAGGCCAAGATTTAGAAGTTTTGATTAAGTTTTGGACATAAGAGTATGATTTAATGGGATCCTTGTAGGTTTTGAAGTCCCCATAGTTCCATGACCTTATCAAGGTCTCATCTAGGTCTATAAGTCAGGTTTTCATGAGTTTCAAGTCTGCAACTAAGCTTCTAACCATTATTCCAATGTTGCAAGTTTGTAAACAAACCTATGAGGTCTTATAACAAGTTCAAGCATTGTAAAATCACCTATAAAACCTCTTGCAAACATTTTAGAGGACTTTTATGATCACACCTCTAGGTTTTCAAAGATATTTTGACTATTATAAAATAAGGAGGCATACAATGAGACTACAGTACTCAATGTCTCCTAGAGATGACACAAGGTGAATAATGTAGTGATCTAATTTTCATTCAAGATAAAAACTCATTCCAAGGTTCTATGGTTCCTAAAAATAGATTTTCAAGTCCTCAAATATCTTCATATAGGCTTGCCAACCTTTAGAAATCTTAGATGATTGATTTTAGGCTAATGTTGTAGGTTTTAGAGTAATGTTTTAAGACATTTATAAATATTTAAAGCTTAAGAAGACTCTTTAATAAGTTTCAAGGATAGAAACAAGGGATTATCAAGACCACAAGGTTTTCAAGGCTTCTCAAGAAACTTATATAGGTCTACAAACCATTTTTTTATGTTCAAATGAGTCTCTATAATCCATTCATGATGAGATAGGACTGCCACATGTTCTCATAGCTTCTCAGACCTCTTATAAGGTCTTGAGATGGTCTTCTAAAGAATAATATTATGACTATGGAAAATGAAATTTAAGGTTTTTAGACCTTCTTTGATGTTTATAGGTCTAATAATGACAATAATGAGATTTCAATCATGATTACAAGAGTGAAACTTGACTATAGGTATGTGAACATAGAATTACAAACATGAGAAGGAGACACTAGGCCAATAATGGAGTTTGCAAGGCCTCATAAGGGATAGAGGTAGATTATGTGATCTTAAATACCTTAATATAGGCATACATACTTCATTGAAAGCTTAACTAACTATTTTTAAATTATGAGCAAGTTTAAGGCCTCCATGATGATGTACGTTTAAAAAACAAGATCTCTCATAGAGACTAAAATATTTTCAGAACTCCTAACCCATTGTGAGGTCTACAAGTTAAAAATATTGAATTTTTATGACCTCAACATCTAACTCATAGACCTGCAACAAAATTTTAAGGTCCTTTTGGGGTTGTAAAGGGCTGAGTGTAGCTGTGCAAGGTAGAAAATAAGGCAAGATAGAGCCTTCAAGCATGAAAAGGTAGTTTTCTAAGCTTCTTAAGTTCTCATGAGTAAAGATGAAGATACACCAGCTTCTCAACCTCTCTAAGAGACCTTTACCTAAACTTCAAGATAATTTTTAGTCAGTTCATGTTTCTACAACATGTCTAGCACTACCATGAATGAAGTTAGTGGTCATAAAGAGCATGACGGAGGTATGGAAGCATTGGAAAATTACCCTTATAAATGTGTAACTCCCTCCATGGAGTGGTAGTCATGGAAATTCAATGCCAAGGCTCTAAATGGGCATTTGAAATCCATTTCTAAGTTAAAAATTCAACAAATAGGATAGTCATGGCAAGTCAACTTGAGCTAGATTATCTCTAGCTTACATGCATGAGAAGATGGGCAAGTTAATACTATTAAGGCAAGATTTTTCCAAGAATAGATCAGCCTTGAAGGAGAACATACATCATCCACAAGCCTCTCAAAGGACAAAAATATCAAATAATAGGCTCTCCTTCCCACTACTATGCCACCCTTCTTGAGATATCTTCATAGAGTAGGCCTAATGCATTGAAGAAGACTTAATGCTCCCATTTTACATGTCTCTTGTCTTGTATAGGTTGGATTTATGGAGTAGTAGTAGCATTTTTGAGGTATCCTTATCATTCTCCTCCTCTATCTCCTCTCCATTTCTTATATATAGGACTGAAAATGACTTGTTCATGATCTCTCCTCTTGGGTATGACAAAACTCTTTTCATTTTGAATCTTTTAATGTTGGATTGATGCCTTGAGATTAATAAAAGACTAAATTTTCCTTCTTCAAGTACTTATATCTTGTGTGTATTCCATGAATTATTGATCTTTACATGTAGAAAACTATTTTCTCTTGAATTATTGTCCAATTCCCCTCCCCTTTATGAACACCATCTCTTACATGTTGTATATTATGTATTACTAGACGTATGCCTGAATTAGTTTTGTAAATTCACCATTCTATCATTTTCTAAGGTGGATGATCACCCCTCCTAATTCTATTTTAATTTTCATGCCTCCATACAAAACACTTATGCAAGAGAGGTTTGACTAGAAGATTGTGTATGACAATTATAAGTCCTTATAAGTTATCTTATGTTGTTAAAGTGAGTGGAGGAGATATCTAGACTTAGTGCATCACCTTTTTTATAGTTTCAGTTCATACTCTTCCCTTTTCCATGACTAAAACACATAGTCTTAGCTGTAAATAGGTCTTTTAGCATAGATTTAGGCCTACATTTGATCTTAAATTAGGTGCACGTAGTTTAGGAAGGAATCCAGACTTATCCAAAGTTCCATCTTGAGGAACCAAGGTCCCACACCTTAGAGATGATCCTATTATTTCAATGGATTAGCCAATTGATCAAATAGGTGCAAAACCCAAGTGACAATAGTTTTTGGCATGCCTAGTGGGATAAAGTTCCATATAATTATAGAATTTAGGTGGGAATTAGTGGTGATCCTTAGTAAGATGCAAAATTAAAGACACTTCATAGGCACCTGATGACTACATAAATTTTTGATCTTAGATTAGTTATACATTTTCATGTTAAAGGAAACAAGGGCTTCTACAAGAGGCATTGGTTTTTAGTTTGTTGAATTGTTATTATCTCCTAGAAGAATCATTACATTGTCAAGGTCTCCTAAAAGAAGAGAAAGAGGTTATAGACAACCTTCCCTAAGATCTCAATCTACACCTCCTTTTAGTAGGTTTCCTAGACCAAGAGGGAGGCTAAATCCTATTCATCATATGATAGCTTAAAGAAATTAGTTGTTAGTAGCCTTCAATGGAGGCAATCCTTTGTCCCTTCAAAAAATTGATGGTATCCCAATTGCAACTCTAAAGATCATTCCTTATTTTACTAGTGAGGATGCTACCACTACCATAGAGCATATACAAGACATTGTCAACATATATGCAATCCAAACATCACTCAAGACAATGTGGTTCTAAGACTTTTTGCTACCTCCTTGAAAGTAAGGGCTCTTTAATGGTGTAATGGGTTGCAACCTAGCATAATACATAACTAGGATGAATTAGGAGAAAGGCTTTTCCAATAATTTGAAGATAAGATCAATCACATATATCTTATGGAATAACTTTCTACCATTAAGATATCTCCCCATGAATATATTGTGGATTTCAACTTCAGGTTCCAAAAAACGTAGGATAGATTCCCACCCTTGGTCAAGCCTACACCAAATACTACATTCTTGTACTACTTGAGGTCTTTGAATAGTGACATTGTTGTCGTGATTCAGTCCATGGGAGGTATTATATTACCAGTTGCATATGACATTACCATAAGAGCATAAAATAGTCTAATTCAAGTAAGAAAGATTGCCCCTAGACCTCTAATGCCAATATGTCTTGAATCTCCACCCATTCAGCCTAATTTGGCACCCCATTCCTATATCAACTAGCCAAATAATTATATCTATTACCCCTCCTAATGAGCTACATGAAGTTAAGACATTGTTATAAAGCTTTGGGAATGAATTAGTAGCCCTAAAAAGATAGTATCAAGTTCAACATATCAGACCATATCAACATTTCAATCAACCATATCATCCTAATATAAAACCTTATCAAGGTAATGCATTAGCTTGAGGCCAAATTACACATGTTAGGCCCTTCAATAGTCAAAATCCTAATGTTTCTAACACTTTAAAATCCATTATACCCATGCAAAATAAACTAGTTTAGGATTATGAGTGGTTTTATCCATGCAATTGGCCTCACAACTAAACCACATTTCTAAATGGGGTGTTCAATCAAGCCTTGATGTCTAAAGTGTGTCACTTTCTCAAGGACAATCAAATGAACCATGTTCACAAGGAGAAGAAGTGCATGAACAAGCATAAGTGTAAGGTCAGTCTACTCTTTTGAATTGGAAAGAGAGTAACTTTTGTGCCATAAATCATAATGAAGCACCAATCAAAAGAAGCACTCCAGTAGCCTACAACACAATGTTTAATAAAAGAGTAATGGAGGCAGAGCCATCTCCTTTATTTGGTCAAGTTCCTACCTCCCAAGCCCCTCATGAAGATATCAAGGAGAAAACAACTTTTATAACACCTAAAGCACAAGAAAATCAAGTTATTCAAAAGGAAACTTAGCCTCCAATCAACCAACATCAAAAAGAAGAGATTGTTGTTCCAAAGTTCCAACCAAAAGGAGGACAAAATCCCTTCAACATAGTTGATAAAATGAAGAGAACAAACCTAAATGTCATTATGTGAGAGGGTCTCTTCATTCCTGCCCAAAAAGACTTGATGAAAGAGGCCTTAATCCACCTTGGTCATGTAATAAAATCAAGTACAATAGCTATTCCTACCAACTTATGCCAACCAAAGGAAGGAGATAGTGGCAGGATCGGTAAACCACCTCCATTCTACATCTCATTGATTATTGGTAAGCACCTTGTACACAATTGTATCTAGTTTAAGTAGATCAGTTATGCCTAAAAATATTGTTGACCTGCTAAGTTTAGAGTACACTCCAATCATGAAAGGAGTTATCCAGTTAGATGGTATAGTTGTCAAAATTGTTGGCATCATTAAGAACTTAAACCTTACCCTACATGCTTTCCAAAGCTTCTCCATCTCCCAAGATGTTTCATTCAAAAACCTCCCTCCTTATTTTGTTATATGTCTTTTCAGGGATTTCATTACAAAAATGGTTGGGTGTCTATCTTTAGATTGGTCACACATGTTACTTAAGACTAGGTATGGTACCAAAGTAACTATCAAAACTGAGCCCATTTATAGAGACCACATTGAGCCATATTCCCCTAGTCCAACCCCCATGAATTTCACCATTAAGATCAAGAGGAGAGTGTTGTCCTTTATGATACTACCACATATTTAGAGGAGGTTTTAGATATCTTAATTGATGAGTAGGCTAATAATCATTATGGTTTTGATTCATATGATCATGTAGAGGATATAGGATTGGGTATCTATTGAATCCTTGAGGAAGACTGAATTATACAAAATCGTGTGAGGTCACAAGAGGATATTGGAGGTATGTGGCAGCTATTTTTGTATGGTTCAAGGAGCATAAATGGTGTTGGTGCAGGCATTATGTTGATTTTCCCTCAAAATGAGAAGTATTTTTTCTCATATAGGTCATAGTTCAGATGTACTAACAATACATCTAAATATGAGGCATTGATCCAAGGCCTCTAGTTGACTCATAAAATAGGAATAAAGATGATTCAAGTGTTTTGGGATAGTGAGTTGATTGTAAATCAAGTTAGAGGCCAAAATGCAATCAATAATAACTTGTTAAAGGCCTACAAGTAGAGTGTGGGATCTCATTCAAGGCTTTGATGCCTTAAACATTCAAGTTGTACCAAGAGCACAAAATGTTGATGTTTATAGGGTTGCTACTATGGGATCTCAATACAACCTTCCCTATGATGTTATGAAGGATTCAAAATAGTTTGGAAATCTGGTGGTTAGACTTGTAGTTCTTGATAACAATGTTAGTTAGCAAGTGTTTGAGAATGATGAGCAAATTGTTAACTTTATGCAAGAGGAGGTAGAATTCTCAGCCAAAACCCAACATAGGCTTCAAGAGCAATATGAGGATCATATTATTTAGTTGAAAGGTAACAAATTGCCTAAGGGTTTGGTCACTTTAGAAAGCATGATCAATTTAGATGATCAACTCAAAGGTGAGAAAAGGAATATAAAAATCAAGGATGAGAACTATGAGCTAGTTGCCATCTCCAATGGTAAAATTTTAAATGCTAGTGAAGTATG
Source organism: Torreya grandis (assembly GCA_037957365.1). NCBI lineage: Eukaryota > Viridiplantae > Streptophyta > Pinopsida > Cupressales > Taxaceae > Torreya > Torreya grandis. The sequence goes on from JARHVA010001477.1 coordinate 2,811,251, forward strand.
CACCCAATCTAGAAAAAGAAGATTTTATTGGTCATTGTATGAGATATGATAATATATTTGCTTTAAATTACTAAGACCTTAGAGGTTTTGATCCAGACTTAGTCCAACATACCATTAAGCTAGACCCCAATGCAAAACCAATTAGGCAAAAGCAAAGACAAATAAACCTCAAGCTTGAATCTCTGATGAGAAAAGAGCAAAATAAACTCATAGAAGCCAATATCATATTCCCTATTAAGCACTCCTCTTGGATGGCCAACCTAGTCCCAGCTAGAAAGAAAAATGGGGAGATTAGGCTATGCGTGTACTTTAGGGACTTGAATAGATCATCCCTTACATATCATTACCCCCTTCCACCTATAGAGCAAATCCTTCAAACTATAGTAGGGGTTGAAAGGTTTTCACTCTTAAATGTATATTCAGGATATAACCAAACACTTATGTAAGAGAGGTTTAACTAAAAGATTGTGAATGAAAATTATCAGCTCTTATAGGTTCTCTTGTTTTATTGGAGTGAGTGGAGGAGATATCTAGACATGGTGCATCACCTCTTTTGTAGTTTTAGTTCATACTCTTCCCTTTTCCATGACCAAAACACATAGTCTTAGTTGTAAATAAGTCTTTTTAACATAGTTATAGGCCTATAGATGGTCTTAAATCAGGGGCATGTAGTTTAGGAATGAATTTGGCATTCTCCAGAGGTTCATCCCAAGGAGCCAAGGTCCCATACCTTGGGAATGATTCCATTATTACACTAGATCAGTTGATTGATAAAACGGGTGCAAGATCCAAGTGAAAACACAAACTTTTGTCCCATAACAATTTAAATGTTGGTTCTAAAATAATTATGTTAATCAAATGGTTACCTTAACTAATTATGATTTCTAATATTTGGGAGATGTGCCTAATAATGTTATCTTTGATTATTTTTGGGTACATTAAGAAAGAGAATAGATTTTATATTAATAATATCAACTTTGATTTCAAATGGATTTTCATAACATACAATTCATGCAATGCAAGTCAGTATTTTATTAAGCTTGCATTAAACACTCACCCCCTAAGTAATTTTTCCCAGGAGGCATAGACTAGAAAGTATTTTGTTTGATAAGTTTCAAAAGGAAACTCACAGGCACACAAATGAGACGTGTTGCTCTCTAGTTCAATTCATTATTTATTATTTTTAATTAGTATCTTTAATAAATAATCACTAATGCTCTCTTTTTTTAATTCCATGTTATGTAATTATATAAATATGGGATTCTTTGAACCTATCCTTTACACATTATTTTTGGTTATGCATACCTTGTAAGGTGTATAATCCTAATAATTATGTGTCTATTTCCTTTAACTCAACATCTTGGCACACATGCTTTTGTTTGCACTAGGAATTAGGATGCCACGTGATTGTTAATGGTTGAGCAAATTCATTAGGTCTATAAAGCGCTCTTAATGCATCCTTAGTTGGATGTTAAACTGTGTCTAAATAATATTTTTGAAATTGTCTAATGAGGGAACCCCCTTTGTATTTTTGAGCTTTCACAAATTTAAAAACATGCATCGCTCACAATATAATACTTAGATATGTTTTTGACTACAGTTGTAAGTAACTCCCAATATATTATATTTTTGTTATTTGCATAGAGTATACACGTGTCTAACATTTTTTGTATCTTTTCATATGCAAATTCAAATGGGAGTTCACCAAACAAATGAGTGTGTGTGCTTGTATTGCGCACAAAATAGAGACAAAATAAATGCATTACAACAACACCATTACCTAGGGAATAAAAGACACCATAAATAGGTAACGAAGTGAAATATGCCATGTTTTGAATGCATGTCTTACCTTTTTTGCCTAAGAAAATTTCAATCTCCCCACAATATCTCATGTGGCTTGGCACAATCAAAATAGTCATTTTCCTTCTATTATGCAACCAAACCTACATGATCTTCTAGAATGTGCTAGATAATTTCCATATGGTACCATAAATTCCACTATTCACTGTTGTACAAATGAGCAAATGGTTTATCAACCACGTTTTGATATGCAAACATCATATTGATGGTGTATCCTAGTGGTCATAGTATTCCTAGTCAAATTCCTACCATACACCATGGAATCAGAGCTTAAACATCATCTTAGCATATTATAGGTTTTGTGAAAGGATATATCAACTCCCATCCATGCACATATGTTTCATTTGTAAGGAATTGTATTCATTTATTCAAACTAGATTATTAACTAGAAACCATATTTGTTACAAATGCATAGAAGACTAAGATGGCCATCGCTTCTCCAAGTAGAATAACATGGACCCTAGAAAAATAACTTCAAGTCTTAAGTGTGCCTACACAAGTTGAATAAATGTTTATAGCGAGAGTAAACCCAATAAATTTGGTGGCTCATGCACATGGTGGATAATACAAATATAGTGTCCATACAATCACTATCCCATAAGACATTAATGTAATTTCCATAGAGATTTTGTGGCAAGTGGAGTAGCTGGGCTCTTAGTAGTTAGAATGCATGAGCATGAAAATGAGGCATATGAATTTGACATCAGTAAGTCTCATTTCATGAAAGCCTTTGAATACAAGTTAGAAAATGATCCATATTACAAGGATATCCAACTGAAACCAATAATAATTGTAGTGTTTCCTATTAAGTCAATAGATGGCTATCCCATGTTTTGAAATGTCACTAGCAACATTTTAGACCCAAAAATAGCAATGAAATATTTGATGACTTTGTAGGTGGCTCTACCAATAACTTAGGCCAACAACCATCATCTTTTTTAGAAACTTTTCCTAATGCAAGGAAAGAGATGGAAGAAATAAGGAGTTATCTGCAATCTAGAGCTAATATACCCACATATGTCAATGAATGGCCACTTGTTGGTTTGTCGCCTATCAATGAATAAATTATAGATGGTGTTTTCATTATGACCTTTCCAACATTGTTCGCCACAAGGGATGTCATGTTCAAACAAGTTTGACTTAATTCAAAATGCATGAATATGTTTTGCACTTAATTATGTACCATGAAAATAGATTTGGCAACCATCCAATATTTTGTTGGATTTTACTAAACCTTATGATGTGCCATTGTATTCAAACAATTAGTATAGTGTTTGTGAAGAACAATATTGAAGACAACTAACTAGTAGACATTAAAGACTTGCCAAATAGGAAGCTAGCATAACACCTCATGTGTTTTGGTTGCAATCTTTGTGGCACAAGATCATATTGGACCAAATGTATGAATAAAATCACAAAAAATGATCATGTGGCTAGGTTTCCTTGATTTATTCTTCGCAATTGGTGCAATAGACACTAAATGGCCTAACCTACATCAAACTATGATGAGAACAATTCCACTTGATGCGATCTTATGACATCAAGGAGAATACAAAATAAAAAATATTATTAAATTAATTTACGTATTGCTTCTCTGTATATGAAAAATAGATTGTCAATATTTCATGAGGAGGTATTGGAGAAACATTTACAATCGAGGGACTCATAGTACAAGGTTGTTATAAACAAATAATTCTTTAAATTAGTTCTTTCACATTAAGTATTGTCGTTATAATCACCTTATTCCAGAAATATTATTCACGTGTATGAACGGTAACATAGAGGTTTTGCCCATATCCATGGTTTCATATTGTTGTAAAACGCAAAAATATGGACATTATAGACTAAAAGAATCCAATTGAATTAAATGTTGCAAAATTCTTCTTTGATAGGTATGTCATGTGGAACCCAAAAGAAAGCTATCAAATTAAGTTAGTGGTACATTGCTCCCTTATTGATGACCTATGTTTGCTACAAATCACTAAAATATTTGTAACTAATCCTTGTAAAGGCTATGTGGAACTAGTGAATTAGATGCAATGCCACACTAAACGCAATGAAGATTCATGCTTATAATGAAAAGGATCTACACTTGATTGTTGTTACAAAACACCATGGGAATTACATAAAACTTGTGCATTATTCATTGAAGAGGACAGGGACAAAACATACAATCCAACTTGAAATGATGATGGGTTAAACATCCATAACCCTAACATACTTTGAATTTGGCAGACAAACAAAGATTGTTAGCTTGTCTTTTTCCATGTTATGTTCAAATAAATTGCAAAGTACACATCAAAATCAAAGAGAAATTTTGAAATATATCATCATATGATGTTGAGATTTTCACCGGGTATGGCTTCACATTACCCTACATCAATTGCATATCAAAAAAAATTAACAATAACTATTATTGATCATAATATCAGTGCACAAGAGAAATGTCATATGTTACAAAAACTTCCTCTTGACGATATGTAGCCACTCATTTGTTTCCTTAACATGTCGAGTGCAAGATTATTCAACGAGTCAATCAATATACAACAAAGTCACTTCCAACATCAACATTCATTGATGCCTACATGAAACACCCTTCTTCTTTGGAGGCCTTGCCATTGATTGAAGTCACAAGATCTTTGTCTTATGATAATTGTTGTAAAAATAGCAAATGAAAATAGAGGGAAGTAAAAGCCATTGTTCGTGTATCGCCTTAGGTTTTTTATTGTTCCTCCTTGGAAATTCATATTGTTATGAAGGTTTTTGTTGAAGCAAACTGCTTTTATATAAACCATCTTGCAACATTCTTCAAAACATTGTTGCCTCTAAAGAAAAAAAAATGGGAACAATTACGTAGCTCCTGCCAACCATGGCATGTTGTCCACTCAATTTTAGAAACCTCCCAAAGTAATGACAATGAAAATCATACAGGGAATGAAATAGAACACCAAGATCTCCTGGAAATTGAAAATTGATAACTTTTGCCTCAACCCCATCCTAAGAATAGTATTGAGTGAAGTGACCTTGATATGCTTAACCATTGTGACTTCGACAAAAGATACATTTACAATGACAATTATGTACCTCTACCCTTGCATGTAATAGCCATACCATTTATAGACTCGTATCATGCAAGCCATCAAATCCCACACCTTGATTGCACTCGTTTCCCATCTCTTAAAACTGTCTATTAAACAATGCATTACATTTAATATTGTCCTTAATCATTGTACAAAGAATGTTAACACTCCCCCTTTGAACATGTTTGTTACATTCTCATTGCTAAGATGAGCTTCATAGGGCTGAAATTGTTAACTCGCATTGATGATCACTTGTGTGAAGCATTCCCTCTGGAGAACAGCTCCCCATTTAGTGGTTGTTCCATTATTCATATAGGGGACTTTGCCCACTTGCCTCTAGTGCAAGACATTCCTATGTATGCATGGAACTAATATGGAAATAGATTGTGACAAAGTTTTGACACAATTGTCACCTTGGATACAGTCTTCCACTAACAAGGTACCAACCCTTGCCAAATCACTTTTCATAAACTATTGATAAACATCAAAAATTCATAGCCAACCTTGGAGGATTGAAATCTTATGATGTCTCGTATATATACTTCTTTTCTCTTGAGAGGTAAAACGTATTTCAATCTTCAATCCATTTAAGTGAAACTAGCACTTTGGTTATGTCATACAAAAGACATGTTGCAATTGTTAGGTATGTCAACTACCCATAGCAATGTCGAGTAAAGCAAGGGGAGGAGTTCATTGTAACCTAATGATGACCAACTAGAGGCTAAAGTTATTTTGTGCAAAGAAGAAAAATTTATGCTCACTTCTAGCTTGTGGGCTTTTCCAGGCCTCAGTGATGGAAATCTTGGGCAAGAAGTTGTCATTGTGTACAGAGCAAGAACAAAACCTCCAAAATTGTCAGTGTATGTGATTGTCAACGTCGATAACTAGGTTGGCCCACCACGTATGTTGCATAGTGTGATATTTAAGACGTAAACTAAGAAAACAAAATGCAATATAATCTTTCCTAAACTACACTAACCTCTTGATAGAGGAGCAACAATAAAAGAAAGCTAACTAATGAAATATTTACTAAGTGTGAAATATATGTTCATCACCTTCTCCATTGTGTGATCTATGGTATATTTGCTCCTTCGTGCTTGATGTGGGTGCTCAACTCTTCTCCAAACAAAGAGAATTGGGAAATGTGTGATTACAAATTATTTTGATCTCGATGAATTCACAAGGATAATTTGATAGAGTTATGATAGCTTTAAGGTGGATGATTTGAGTGGAAGATTGCATGTCAATTTATACGCTTGAGGGTAATGAGATGAACAGTTGAAAATAATATGAATTTGTTGAATTATAATAATAAACTATTAGATTTGAGTCCTCATCCCAATGGATGATTAATTTTCATGTATTTAGAAGAAGGGGGAGAGTTAATTGGTAGTCAAGTGACTCGGCATGAGTGGGTCAAGATAGTTGAAAAGTCAAGAGATGACTCACAAGTTAGTTAAAATGCTCTAAGATGAATCATAAGATGATTGAAGAAGTTGACGAAGGTGGTTGGATGAGTCAAAATTTGGTTGAGACAAAAGTGGTGATGTTTAGATGAGATGGAAAATCTAAATTTTTTATTAGTTTTTTTGGAAATAGGTGTTCATAATTTAATTAATTAATTATGAATTAATCAATTATTCAAAAAGCAGAGGAAAATAATGTTAATATGAATTCAGATTAGGGATGGCGAAAGGTTAGTGTGTCAAAATAAATTTTGACACTAAATGGTGAAATTTAGGTGTTTACATTTGTCTTTTTTTGAAATGGTGTTGTGAAGCAATACTGTTTCGAAGAATAGAAAACAAAATAGAACATTGATGATTGTGAAAAAAATATTACCCCAAGTAACTAGAAATGAATGTCATGATGTCCCCTCAAGTGTTCGTGCAAAAAAAGGATGGGCGTTTGAAATATTGAAAGGGAAGAGGACGAGATGAAGGGAACAATTACCATCAATAATGGAGATACTTATCTCAATACAATTGCTCACAACATTGTAGAGAGTTCATGTAAAAAAAATTGACCCTATCGATTAAATGCTAGAAAATAGATTTAGAAAAAGAATATTTTTCATTCATAAACTGCATGTTTGGATGGTACTCGAGGAATAAAAATTCTCAGAAACATATATGAGAACAATTTATCCCAACGATAGTAAGCTACGAGTCATAAAACAAAAATTGTAATTTGTTCGGTGTAATAAGAGTTTACAAAATTGATAGTTGCAAGCATTGGTAAAGATATAGAGCACTTTGATAAAATGATGGTAGAAGATGTGGATGAAAAAGCTTTTAAGGATGTGAATAATGGAAAATGGAAAGATAAGAATGGAGTGATGGGGGTAAATATATAAGGGGTTGGAGGTAAAGATAAGTTGCACGATTTGAAGTGCCCCATAAATTAAAGTTCATAAGTGCAGATGTAGGAATGATATCTCGTAAACGCGGCAAGCTCAGATTGGATTGACTGATTTATTGATTGAGTGCATGAGTGAGTGATTGGGTGATGAAAAAAGGATGAATGTTATAATTTTGTCGATCTCGATCAACGAGTGCGAGAAATTGAATGAAAAGATTAGAAACTGATTGAGGATTATAGGTGTGCAAGCATAAACAAAGAAGTTAATTGACTACATGGATTAATGATGATTGATCACATGATTTTATAACATAGATTTGATTTATGGATTGAAGATAGAGGAAATTATGGGATGTATAGTGCAACAAATTTGATTTTTGCCTTGAAATGCTTAGAAAAGAAGACGAAAACAAATTCATCGTTTTCAAAATGATGAATTTGACATTATGGCAAATTCATCAAAGCAAATAGTGGATTATAGGATGTATGGTGCAACAAATTTGGGTTTTGCATTAGAATGCTTGGAAAATGAGGGGAAAACAAATTTATCAATCCAGAATAACAAATTTAACTTTGATTATGACAAATTTGCCAGAAGGAATGGCAAATACATTGAATTCATCAATTTCAACACCAAATGATGAAATTTTAGTGTTTGTAGATGTAAACACTCCAATCACACTAATAACTGGGAGAATCACAAGTTCCATTGAAGATGACATGAGCTTTAACAATTCAAAAATTACAAGGCTTGACATTACAAAAGAAAACAATTGGCATTGACAACATTGTCCAATAGGATCTAACCTTCATTGCAATATCAAGAGTTAAATTGTTAAAAGACCTCCACATCTCACCTCATTTAAATGTTATGCTAGTACAAAGGATAGTGCATACATCAAGATTAAAAAACAAGTAAAAAAGCAACTTCATTCAAAAGCATTGATCACTGAATTCATATGCATCATTTGATAGAATTTTTGTGTGCAACCTTCTCTCTACTACCCTTTAAGGTGCACACATTACCTGGGTTGTTTAGTTCATACTTTTGAATACATAGGTCCAAATACTGATCTTATTCTTATATATATATTCATTTTTCGTGTCCATCCCTCTTCACTTTTTAACTTCTCCAAATATTTTATGCACATATTTAAATCATATATCTTAACATTGCAAAAAAGTGGAGACGCTTATGCTCGACTCCAAATGAACGTGGCTCATATTTAGAAGTTGGAGCGCATAATCCACATCATAAAATGTTCGCCATGCTTATAATAAAAAGGCCATCCAATATTTCTATATAGTTTCTTTTCTTCTTAAAATAATTCATATATGAATAACATTTCCTTTCCGTTTCATTGCTTATATATTTAAATCTGTTTCAACAAACATCCACAACAAACCGCTTTTGCTACCAATCCCTTCCCTTACCAAATTTGATCACTACCTAAGCAAACAAATCCAAGATTCCCCATCAATGTACCCTTTGCACCTTCGGTTCCAATTGCTGATTTAAATCCTTCGTACAAGCTTATTACTACTTAAGGGAATATTATAAAATGAGATGGCTACTTCCTAAAAATTAACCCCATCATTTGCCATTTAGAATATGTTTTTTGGCTTCTCATTTTTATCTAGAATGAATGTGCCAACCTTTCTTTTTCCAAGAATGACGTGCCTTTTAAACTACACTTTCCAAATGCCATTCTTAGATGAGACAATTTAGAGACTGAACATTACAAAGTACATACATAATGTCAGTTTCTAATCCCTTTATGTTTTTTTCATGGGATTATTCATTCCCAACTCAAACAATGATGCTCGACAGAAACATAATCCTACTTTCAAACCAAGCTTGTTTATTTTTGTGGGCCATTATTGCCCAACAAAGTCCCTCCTTTTGTTAAATTGTAAAAAGAATCAAAAATCCAGAGTTTCCCTCAAAGTATTGTTAAAAACAGGCTCCTAATTTAACATTGACAAAATGCAAATGGAATTAATATAATTACAAGTCTGTCCAATCTCTGGTCTAAATTATGAGAACAGTTCTAGATAGGCTCGATATTTAAAATGAACCAACAGATTTAAAATGAAACAACAGATGATACTTCTAGCTCTAGTCAAGTAAAATACAGATATCTCTTTACTTGTGTGCCCAAAATGCTTTTAAAAAATCACGGTTCAAGGTAAATGTCCAGCATTGAGCCTACCCAAGCATGTAAAGGGGGAGGCCTATTGGAAGGCCTGCTGCCCAAATAACACTGATAAATTTCTCAACAGCGGGCAGCCTTGATCTGTCTGCAGGTGAGCCTCCAAATGGCAAATTTACCATCCAAAAAAACTGTATCATCATAGTCTCCATGGTCTTTTTTTTAAAATTCAGCACCTTGGCTCCTACTGTTCTCCTTTTCCCAAAGAGAACTTCAATCCATTCCAACCAATCAATGCCAACTGGAAGAATGAATTTTGAAGACTCACAGAAAAGCTGTAACACTGCCCCCAACAAATTGAATTGATGGTGATTAATGCAGTGAAATGAGCTTTATTTTGAAGGATGAAGGTCCTAAAACAAAGATGGGAAAAAATGTAAGCAGCCTACATTGTTAAAATTCTTAACACAACGACATGCTAATGCACAAAATTATGTTTAGATACATTACAAACTCACATGAAAGCTTAGTGTCGAGGCTTAAAATTCTATAATAACCAAACTAGAATAATTTTCCAATATTTATATAGCATTTTATGGGAGAAAAATGTTTGTTGGAGGTCTATTACTTAGAAGGTGAAAACTATGATTGCATCAAAGATGTTACGAATTGAAGTATCCAAATAAGAGCACATGAAAGTTTGTTATGAATTGAAACCAGCAAATATCATTACTATAAAGGTAAAAGGTAAATCAACACCAAGCAAACACATCAATTTGGTGTATGGGATCATCCCTTGTAGAGAAGCCCACAAGGACTCTTTTTTTATTTACGAAGTGTACAACCGTACCCACCTAGGGAGGGGCAACACGCCTTCAACATCAAGGTCACCATAATGACCCTGACAAACACCGTTGGAAGGTGTAGACTATTTCTAGAAACTAGGTAGATATCAAATTCCAACACTGCTCAAACCACACAAAGAAAAAATTCATTTACATGGTAATGTTTTCTTAGTTAAATCGCAAGGTCTTTGAATGCATTCAACCACTCAATATCCTCAGATGTTTCATGTTATGAAATACAGGCTGCAGGTTGAATCACCAATTCTGCATAAAATACAAGTGGTTCTGTTAGCGTCCTAAGATGGTTCTGTTAGCATCCTAAGATGGTTCTGTTACATCCTAAGATCCTGGGTTATAGGTTCATATGATGTTACCTGAGGTCATGAATTCCACCTGTCCTGGCATAACTCTACTAGACTAAATAGAGATGTATTTTAACATAAATGAACCAAATAACTGTCACATTAGCCACAAAAGGTTAAAACAATTACTGACAGTACATATTCACGTCCCATGTTAGAGCAGTGCTAGCGGCCAAAGTGAACAAGCAAGACCGCCAAAGTGAACATGCTGTAGAGACGCACAAAAGGTTGCAGCGGTATGCCAAACAACACAAAGAAAGGGAAAACCTGACACCATAAACAGAGACACCATTTGGGCAGATAAACACCATAAATGAGAACCCAGGGGAAGGAGGAGGACACCAAGAAACAAGGAAACATAAAATGTCTGTACACTTCAATAAACAAGCTGTGACCTAACATCCTAGAACCTGAAATTCATTTTATTCCCCAATATACGAAATCATGTGAGACCTCAGCAAACTGAAGTCCATGGATCAAATCAAACAGAGGACATCTACTGATATTTGCATCTGGGATCCATTCATAAATATATTATTAAAAATAGCCAGTGATGGTCAAAATAAGCACTTATCATACCCAGCACAATAAATTTTTATATAACAATGCTCTCACTCGAAAGAATGCATTAAAAGCTAGAGACATCAGAATGTCCAATACCATTGTTATCGTACAATTATCCAAATTGACATTTTCCATGGATGTACATACAGAAGTGAAAATGAGAGAACATACATTACTAGTTGTGATCAGGCAGCATCAAACATTCATAAAATAAACGTTACAATTTGAGGTTCAAACAATGTCTTGAATTTAATTATTTCTCCAGTAGAGCTGATGTCATATTGATAAAGCATAAAAGTACCAGCTATGGGAGACAGCCCAGTTCCTACTGTAGAGCTGCTCATTGATATACATGCAACATATAAGCACCGTAAATAGCACTAGACAGCCCAATGCTCACAAAGTACATAAACATAAAACTTCAAAAATTAATGATGCATCTATTTCTTAAATCGTAAGAAAAACCAAGAATTGATGAATTTAAAGTCAGGGAATATAACAGCAAAAATTCTTGACCACACAGCATTCAGATCTCCTTACCAACTTGCTGGATGCTGTCTTTATAAATAGCTAAAATAGAACTTCTCATTACACTAGGTAGGAAGCCTAAACACATGCAAAACTGAATTGTGTAGTATTGAAATAGCTTGCAAGCCTGCTCCTTGGTATTGTTTCATGAATAAGCACAAATGCTTGCACATAATATCTCGTCTGTTTTTCTTGCTTTCCACTCTTTTGCCAATCTACCTTACCTATGCTCCTTCCGCCATTTATGAGTCATTATCAATGTCAAAACAAAATAATACATATAAAGGTGAAATCATCAACCTCACAAATGGGGTTGGTCATTATTTACTGCTGTTGTTTGTGAACAAAGTCATCTTCCTCACGTCTCTCTGTTGTATTCACAATTTCTGGAGTTTGAAGTATAGTTCATTCTAAAACAGAGACATGGTGCCTATTGAACAATGTACATGGCGGGTTTACCGTATGACAGTCATCTGTCACTGTGTGAAGGTGGGTGCATTTCACATTATACCTAGAAGGTAATAGAAACAACCAAAATCCAAGCAATATCAACCAGACAAACATGAAATTTACTGGGTAGAAGAAGAATGTCTATCTATTGGAAATCTTCTGTGGTCAATTGATACTCGGAAAAAGATTAATGTTTAGCTATTATAGTCTTCCTTGATTACGAAAAAAGCCCAAAACAAGATAGGGGTAAATACACACCTGCTGATAGACCAGAAGAGCCCACATCCCAAAAACCCATCTACTAACTGGATATGATGATATTCTGGATCCTATAGAGACCAGAATGATATTTTTGAATTGAATCACTAAGATAAGAACCATCGGAGACATGAAGGCTAGATTGTCCTTATAGTAGGCTTCATGCATGAAAAGTGTAGGCTTGATACAAGAATGGGCATAATTGCAGTACCAGGTAGACAAAATCTTCCAGAGGGCAACAAATGCAATCAACCAGACACTTACCTGAAATTGGCTTGAATCAGATTGAAGATGATGACAAGGCCAAAAACTTTACCATCAAACTCACTCAAAACATGCATATAAAAAAAAGGTGCAATGTCCACCATAATTTCACACTTCCAGAAATAAAGCTAAAATGCATCATGCACATGACCTGAAGCCAAAATCCATATGCAGGTGACCAGCACGAATATTCAACTTCAAACCATAATCCAAGCTTCCAGCAAAACCCATGCCAACATTTGAACCTCAAACACTTGAAAAAAAAAAAAGGCCGTGGAGCCAGAAAATGAAAAAGCATCATGCTGCATTTTATCAACAAAGCCATCTCCAATAAGCAATGGTTTCAGGCATGGGCATTTAACCACACTAACTTTGTACAACGAGCTGTCAAAATGATTGCCTCCACCAATCAAAAGCTCCAATGTTTTTTGTTGCTCTAAGCCTATTTAGAATATTTCTAAAGGTTGGAGCTGTGTGAGCTTCAAAGGCAATGTTGGAAAGCAATATTTGTATTAGTAAATACACAGCTAGTCCACCTATGTTAAAGACACTACGAGTTAATCCTGGTCATTTCATTGTTAGATGTCATGAAAGTACATATGATACACTCCAAGCTCCCGAAACTAGCAAATAAAGATCTGCAGAACTATGTTTCTGCAAGACCGTTCCTTTGCTATGGCAAGGATTTAATTACAAACTGTCTTGAGTCGCTTTGCAGCCTGCACGAATCCAGATATGACCTGCAACTCATCCAATTGCTTTGCAAAACAAAGCAACAGAATTTTAGATTATGTTAGAAGCATAAAGTTTAGACTTACATATTAGTCAGAAATGTCAACATGCAAGCAAAATTTATTTGATTAGAGCTAATGAGCGACTTCAACAAACTAATATTCAAGATATACTCAGAAACTTCAGATTATTCTAAAACATCAGTGACTTCGACTCGGAATGATTCCAACCATATGTGAGAAACTGCGAATAAAAAGAGCACAGTAAAGATGAATATGCTTGTTCAGCTACAAAAAAAGCTAATAAACGGTACATAAGGCTCTTCAGAGTCCTAAACTTAGATATGATTCGTTGCAAAAGGGCATTCGGTCCTAGAGACATCACAGGAAAAAGGACACTGCACGCGCCAAGAAAGAAAAAACAGAGTCAAAATAAAGTGCATGCCATAAGTTGTTGGATTATATACAAACAAATTCAGTGGATAGGGCAAACCAAAAATTTGGGGCATAAATTAGCCCTATACACACTGAGACAATGCAAGATAGACAATCGCATACAGCATAAGAATAAAGAAATGGTCAATTGTCATAGGTATTCCAAATCATACCCCAGCCATTCTGGATGACAGATGATGTAAGGGCTTAAATGGCAGAAGTTGAAATGGCATGGCAGCTTCTAAATCTGTGTGATCTAACAAGCAAACTAAGAATTTGACCTTCAAGCAGTATAGAAGACAACAACAGTTGCAGGAAGAATTTTCTGTCAAAACATACAGCACAAGAAGAATAGTACAAGGATAAGAAAAAGTATAAATATAGAATGCATGTCCACAGTTATAGATAACAGGGTGGAAGAATAACACTCTGTTTCTAAATATAGTTTCGATTATTAAATCAATACAGTTTTCTGAGTTTTCAAAAAACTGAAAATAATATGTGGAATTTGAAATAGAAAAATAAATTAGAAGGAAAATAAAAGCAACCTGTAGAATCATTAGCTAATACTAAAGCCAGCCACTTTGTCTGACAAGAACAAGATTAATATCAAATACCTGAGCCATGAAGTGCTTTTGAACAATGTCAATCAATTGCTCCTTAGAGGGATTGGGAAATGCATCCACCTATTTCACAAACACATAGTTACATTAATGTCAACCCAAAGACGAATCAAAGCATATCCTCCACTACAAACACAACTTTCCAATATTTAACCACCAGACCAAACGAACAAATTAGAATCTAAGGGCACAATTTTGAACTTACAAGATTAAAGTGCCTCCAATATCTCCATAAAGCTGTCGTTTCCAATTTGGTTAAGTCCACCTTCTGTATCATTTGGAATGTTACACATTTGAAGTTACAAAAGTGACAGATCAGAGGCATCTTTCAGACAAGCCACACTGAAGAAAAAAAATCAAGATGCAGAAATCTGTCTATACTGGACCAATACTAAAACTTAAAAACAATTATATTTGTGCCTATTTTTAATATAAATGTTCCTTAAATGTAATAAGAAGACATGTTAAGAAAAAAGAATCAAGATTTACCAGCACTCCATGCGAAGATTGCTTCAGCCCTGTGGATTGCAATTCACTAGTATGATTTTTATTGGGGCCTTTAGACACAGAGGCCACTGTCTTGTGTTGCCGCTGTTTTGGCTTGTGGGGCTTCTGGAAATCGTCAAAAGCTGCTACATAACAACAATATAAATAACTTCATACGTTTTCAATACGAGAATATTCACAAGTTGAAATTTAGCTGAATAACTGAGTAAAAGACAATGTATCTAACATTCCAAATAGATGTAGGACTTGGAAAATACAACAGAATTTTGATTCACCTATTTCTGAGCTACTGGACAGAAAATTTTCACACTCATTTCTGTCATCATCCTCATGCCCAGTTGGTCCTTCAATAACACTCAGAGCATTTCTTTGCAACTTCACTTCTATGCCATTGGTGAGAACCTGAAAGAACGGCATTGAAAAAACATTATTTGATAATATAGAAGTGATTGAAATAATCAGCCTCCACACAAATTGCAGTTGCATGCAGAAAAAGTGCAGCATCTTCGTATTAATACCCCGTAAAATAGGAGGCATCTCCTCGATGCAAGCTTCACACAGTATTCAAAACCCAGAACACTGCTAGGAGTTATAAGTGGCTTTTGACTATATAAATTGTAGTTCGCAAATGAAAAATCGTTCTCCATACATATCTACTTTCAGCAGCAGTTTAGTCTGTTATTTACAGCTGATAAAAGAAAAAAATTATGAGGTAACATTCTCACCAGAAATTTTACCCAGAACTCTGCACAATTTGACCTTTCAACCTCAAGCTGTGAAGCAAGCTCTTATTTAGTATTTACAGCAAAAATACTTCTGTTAATTTGGCAGGTTTTGACAATATGGCAAAACAGTCTTAAAATATGCCTAAGGGGCCATGGATTGCATGATACTCCACAGAAATGCCTGTCTGTAGAGAAGCTGTAAAATACCATTTCCTTGCAAAAAGCTTCAGATATATTCTAAAAATTGCACTATAATCAACTAGATTGGAAAGTAGCAAAAGTAGACCCATATTTACCAAATCTTACAAACATGAAACGAAATATTCTATACCAGAAAAATATATTACCCACCACATAAAGCTCCCCAAAAAATCTACAAGATGCATAAGAACACTGGAAATCCACAAATTTATCACATTTCTTAGACAAATAAAGGAATTTGTAAAGCTCAAAACACAAACAAAAACTCTAGCTCCTAAAAAATAAACAAGAATGAATCTCCTTAGCGGCTGATGCAGACATAAATTCTCCCTAACCTAGCATATTATTAGTAATACTTCCCAAAAAGTTACAAAAAAATCAGTCTTATTCTACAATGACAGAAGATTTAAACAAAAAAATGATCAAAAAGTCCATCTTCTCCTACATCGTAACATTTAAATAAGATAAATTGAAAATCTACCTAAATAACCCTTGAACTTTTATTCTGTGTGCAATTAAGCACTTAAATGATAGAAAGCTTTTTGACAAATACCACAATTTGTTGAACTACAAATGAAGAAAAACCCCTAGATCCACTAATATCACTCACACACAAGGCAATGCAAAGAACAAGGAGCATGTCCTTAGCTTCCAATGCAAATGTAACTTCATACTCAACATCATATTATAAGAAAGATTTAATGAAAACAAAAAAACAATTCTGTCTTCTTGTACATTATAAGAATTACCGAAATAGAACAAAATATCTCAGTAAAGTCGCAAGTTACTAGAAACACAGATCCAAAACAACACAAAGCGAGCTAAATAAAATTTCAAGGCTTTTCCACATGTAGTTAGGCACTTAATGAGAGAATTACAAATTTGAAATGTAAAATTCCATACTAGAAAAAAATATAGCCAGATACTTAAGAGCCCCTGAAAAATACTACACAAAGCTTAAACAAACTTCAAATCAATAAATTTTCAAATTTCTTGACAAACACCAGAATTTCTTGAATTCAAGACAACAAAAAGAACCTAGAACATGTAAAACCATTGGAATTAGACGACACTGTATGAACATATGATCATTTCCTTAGCCCCTGATGCAAACAAATATTCTCATCACTCACCTGGCATGTTATTTGTAAGTTCTACCTTAAAATAACAAAAATCCCTAGTCACCGTCAGTAAGATACTAAAAAAAAGGCAATAAAACCAATTAAGCTGCCAAAATAACAACTATAGATACTCGCTCATACCAAATCTTGCAACCTGAAATCCACAACTTCATACCAGAAAGATAAACGATCAACTAACTGAAGAAGTACACAAAAATTCCTGCATCACAGAAACTCTCCCAATCCATAAATTTTAAAATTTATTGAAAAAATACCATAATAATTTGAACTCGAAATGAGCAAATACGCTAAATCCTATAAGATCGCTCAAATTGCAAGAAATTGCATGAAAACAAACCCCTGAATCCTTAACCGCTGATGCAAGAAAAAATTCTTACCCACCCAGCACATTGTTAGTGAGATTTTTGTTCTTACTGATTTACCTAGTAAGAAAAAAAACCCTCAGTTTTCTTGTACATTAATAGTAAAATTTATTCTAAAAACAAGAAAAAAATATCAGTTATATCGCACATTATTGGTAGGAATTACACTTGCAACCAAGCAATATATCATTAAAAATTTCTTTCAGCATATAATGAAGCACTAAATTATGGAATTTTTTTGATAAATATCACAAATTATCAAACTAAAACCGGGAAAAGACCTTGGGGCAGCATGCAGGTTGTAACTCCCCAAAGTGACACCGAATCCAAGGGTTTCAGAACAATCTGGCCAAAAATAGTTCTCCTGAATCCTAAAAAAGACAAGAAATATCCTATAACACTGGAATTACTGTTCATTGTACAGAAACAAGAAGCACACCTTTGGCCACTGATGCAAACACAGAGTCTCACTAACTCAGCATATTATATACTCCAAAAAAAACCATATCAGTCATTTCGCACATTATACCTAAATAACCCTTGACTTTCTTTCCATGTGTAGGAAGGCACTAAGCTATGGAAAAAAATCAAATTTATTTACAAATAGCGCAATTTACCAGACCCAAAACAAAGAAAACCTCTAAATCTTCTAAAACCATTAAACTGGCAAAGAGATGGTAGGGAAAAAGAAGCACACCCTTGGCCTCTGATGCAACGACAAATTCTCACTCACCTAAAATAGTAATGTACGATTTACCAAAAAATAACGACAAACCACACACCTAGAAAATTATCAGTGAGATTTACTAAAATCAACCAAAAATTCTCGCTAACATAGCGCATTATTTGCAAAATTTGCTGAATAAAGAAAAACATTCTCACTAGCCTAGCACATTATCAGTAGATTTTCTGAAAAGAGAATTAAATTCTCAGTAATCTTGCACATTATTAAAAGATTTACAGAAAAAAATATATATTATTATCCTACTAGCACATTATTGGAGACATTTTCCAGAAAGAAACAAGAATTTTCAAACCCCACCAGATTATTAGAAAGATTTGCTGACAAAAACTATAAATTCGTGCTCGCCTAGCAAATTTCAGTAAGATTCACTAGAAATAACCAGAATTCTCACTGACCTAGAACATTATTAGTAAAATTTTGGGGAAAAAGAAAAAAAATATTAGTAACCTAATGCATTATTAGTAAAATTGTGGGGAAGAAGGAAAAAACCTCACTAACCTAGCGCATTATTAGTAAAATTGTGGGGAAGAAGAAGAAAAAATCTCACTAACCTAGGGCATTATTGGTAAAATCGTGGGGAAGCAGAAGAAAAATCTCACTAACCTAAAGCTTTATTAGTAAAATTGTGGGGAAGAAAAAGAAAAAACTCACTAACCTAGCGCTTTATTAGTAAAATTATGGGTGAAAAGAAGAACGATCTCGCTAACCTAGCGCATTATCAGTAAATTTTGGGGAAAATGAAAAAAAAAATCTCACTAACTTACCACATTCCCAGAGAGATTAATAAAAAAAAACATTAAAACTCAAATTAACACAATACTCATAAGATCTACTAGAAAAGAGCAAAGAAATTCAGCGAACTCGCACATTACTTTAAAAACTTGCCGAAAACAGAGGCTAAATAGCCCTTAATTTTTTTTTTTTGGGCGAAAATAGTAGCTAAACAACCCTAGAAACTATTCCGCGCGTAATTAAGCGACAAATTAAAAAAATTACCAGCCAATGCCATCCACCGAGTCCGACGGCCTTCTTGACGACGCCTTGAAGTCCAACAAGAACGGATTTCGTTCTGTTATTGCCCGTCACAACTACCTTAGTATGTCTCGGCAGCACAGACAGCTCCTCGTCACCGCTGTATTCTTCCAGGTCACATGGAGACGACGATATGACCCCCCGCTGAGGGCAGCACCCTTCCAGCTCCTGCATTTAATTTCCTTCACCAAGAAAAACAGCAAAAATATGAAAGCCAAAACGCCAAAATTCAGCAGATCCGCCGCCTTCCAGCGCTAGAAATCGCATCCAGAAACATCAAAATACCGATATTTCTTCGCGGCCGAAGATATAAATTGAAACCCCGCTGAAACGATCGTACTCTTCATCACGAACAGGGCGTTCTTTCTTTTGTTGCCACTACTTTTCACATTTCACAGACCGTACACACCTACTCCTGGAGCATTTACAATTTTTTTCAGGGGTCTGGCCAATCATGGGCCGCCAGATTGGTGAGCGGTCGGTCCCCCCGAGGCAAATAAGATTTTTGAACGGGGACGACCCGTTTGTTACCGGTTAAACCGTTTGCAATTGTCCGGATTGCTTCATTCAGTTCTGCAGGGCTTTCATCTATTCCGGCTTATGATCTCCACGTGGCGGTGCCGGCGAGGATCTGCGCTCACGGTGCATGCATTGGTACTGTGGTCTTTGGAAATTAAAGTGTTTTTAATTTGGCGTTGGTGTCCGGGGAGACAGCTCTGGATACGGATATCGAGGATAAAGTCGCACTGTTCCCTAATTCCTCTTTCCTTTTATGCATTGTTTTTCACTTTGCTGTTTTTAATATTATTTGGGATCCGGAATCCAGTTTAGCCCGCGGTTCCATGGAGGGCCTGTCGCGATTTTCTCTTCCGATATGGCTGACTAAAATATATTTCGATATGATAAAACATTTTAATGCAAAAATAAAAACAACAATTTTTAAAACCTTTTCAATCATTTCAAAAACTTCCAACCAGTAGTGTTCAAGTTCAAGAATAAACCCCCCCTACTCCCCCTCCTTTTTGCCCCTATGTTGATTAAACTAGGGTTAGTGGGCCTTCATTCATGGGACCACAGGGGATTCTTTAGGTGTGTTATTTCACGAGTTTTATATGTTAAATTTGTTATGAGTTATTTTTGTGAATCAAATTTATCGTGAATGATGGGAGTATATTTTATTATTATCAATTAATTATTAAACCACAATCAATTTTTTAAGTGTGTTCTTAAATTACTATCTACAAAATAAATTGAAGTGATAGTTCATTCTATAAGACCTCTATTAAAACTTATGAAGCACGCTAATTGTATGATGATGTGCACCTACCATACCATGAAAAAGCTAATTTTTACTATGAAACACGCTAAGCTCTTACTTTCAAAAAGTAGTAAACAACACCAATCATCTAATTGAAATTTTCTTAGATTTATCTAAAAATGTTCTTTCATTTTCAATTATCATAGATTCGATCAAAGCCATCCATTTTTCAATTAAAAAATAAAAGGAGTGATGTTACATCCAATCAACAGTGCATATAAATTGATGGCTTGACCTACCACTATAGTGTATAGTTGACCATCAATGACACGTGTTTATTTCTAGATTTTTTTATTATTTGTTTGCAAATAAAATAACATATCAATTCATTGGAGTTATTGATGTGTCTATTTCAATTAATGTGATCGTCAACGTTACATTGAAAAAGAATTTAGTGTTTTACGATGTGTGCAAGCGATGCCTCTATTTCCTCATTGGTTTTATCAAACCAAAGCTAGTGTTTGTGCTTTTAGCTTACAACCAAAAAAATCATGTTAAGACCCCTTCGTTCTGAGTCTTCTAGTTTGTATTAGGTTATTAATAAAAGATTAAATGCATATACTAATTATCTAATTGAAAATTTCTTACATTTATCTACCATGTTCTTGCATTTTCACTGATCATAAATTCGATCAAAAAATAGTAAATAATACTAATCATCTAATTGAAAATTTTTTGCATTTATTTGAAATGTTTTTGCATTTTCAATCATCATAGATTTTATCAAAGCCATCTATTTTTAATTAAAAAATAAAAGCACTGATGTCACACCCAATCAACAGTGCATATAAATTGATGGCTTAACCCAACACTATAGTGTATAGTTGACCATCAATGCCACATATTTATTTCTTAAAAAAATTATTACTTGTTTGCAAATAAAACAACATATGAATTCATTAGAGTTATTGATGTGCTTATTTCAATAAATATGGTCGTCAACATTATAGTGAAAAAGAAATTATTGTTTTGTGATGTGCATAAGTGATGCTTTCATCTTTTCATTGGTTTTATCGCACCAAAACTAGTGCTTGTGTTTTTAGCTTACAACTAAAAAATGATGTTAGGACCCACTCGTCCTAACTCTTCTAGTTTGTATTAGGTATTATTAATAAAAGCTCAGATGCATGTGTTTTGTAAGTAATCTCATTTATTATTTGTAATTATCTCACATATATGGGAGATAGTAATTATCGTTATTATATTAGATTAAATAGGGGGGCTTGTGTAAGAGGAAAGATCATCTATTAAATATTTTATATTGATTTTTGTTCAAAGGAGGTTACCCCCTCAAATAGGCCCATGATACTTTGTAGTGATATTTTATCATTTCAATATAGTATTGTTATTCTCTTTCCATTTAGTGCATATTGGTTATATTTATGTTGTTATATTAAGGTGTCTACATGCAGATTTCCTAACATCTAACATCAAAGCTCTTTCCAAGGCCTTTCTTTAGAGCAGTTTTAGTGGTTTAGGGTTCTCCTCTCATGAACGATGGGAGTATATTTTATCATTATCAAATAATTATTGAACCACAACCTTGAAACCATTTGTTTTAAGTGTATTCCTAAATTACTATCTACAAAAAAAATTGAATTGAAAGCTCCCTCCATAGAACCTCTATATTTATATTTTTTTAAGATCTAAAATACCAGTCTTTAATTAAGTTGATAGGTGTCATTTGACTATGAAACAAGTTAATTACACAGAGGTCATTTTTGTATGATGATGTGCACATACCATACTATGAAAATGCTAATTGTGTCATTAGGCGGCATTTTACTATGAAACAAGCTAAGCTCTTAGTTTTAAAAAGTAGTAAATAACACCAATCATCTAATTGAAATTTTATTACATTTATCTAAAATGTTCTTGCATTTTTAATGATCATAGATTCGATTTTTAATTAAAAAAATAAAATAAGTGATGTCACACCCAATCAACAACACATATAAATTGATGGCTTAACCTACCACTATAGTGTATAGTTGACCATCAATGACATATGTTATTTCTAGAATTTTTTATTACTTGTTTGTAAATAAAATAATATATCAATTCATTGGAGCTATTGATGTGTCTATTTCAATTAATGTGATCATCAACATTATAGAGAAAAATAATTTATTATTCTACGATGTGTGCAAGTGGTGCCTTTATCTTCTCAATGGTTTTATCACACCAAAGCTAGTGCTTGTGTTTTTAGCTTACAATTAAAAAAAATTGTTAGGACCCTTTAATCGTAACTCTTCTATTTTGTATTAGGTGTTATTGATAAAAGCTCAAACACATGTTTTGTAAGTCATCTCATTTTTTATTTGTAATTATCCCACATGTATGGGAGTTACTAGTTATCATAACTATATTAGATTAAATAGAGGGCTTGTGTAAGAGGCAAGATCATTTATTGAATATTTTATATTGAGTTTTGTTCAAAGGAGGTTATCCCCTTAAATAGGCCCATGGTACTTTGGAGTGAGATTTTATCATTTCAATATAGTATTGTTATTCTCTTTCCATTCAGTGTATGTTGGTTATATTTATGTTGTTATATTAATTTGTCTACATGTAGGTTCCTAACATCTAACATCATAACTCTTTCCAAGGCCTTTCTTTACAGTAATTTCAGTAGATTAGGGTTCTCTACTTAAGTCTATAATATGTTCCCACCTTGCCCAATCAAGATCCTAGTGATCAAAAAGTGGTAATAGGGTGGTCACACTAAGCTTCTTACCTAATTTTATTTTTGTGTTTTTGTCTTCTTTCCTCGGGTTATAAACTATGTTCTAATAGTTTTAAACTAATAAAAAGTTGTCATGTCAGGCTAAGTGGTTACTAGTTTTCTTTGATTCTATGGAATGAGGGGTTTTGACCCAATACACAAGCCATTAATCAATGTTGTATACAGATTTATGCTTCTACATACCTTTCGATATATAGGAAGACCCAATAGTGGTTTATGAAACTTAACCATATAAAACTTTCGATCTTTTTGTCTATATGATGAACTGATAAGTAGTTATCGTCTGAAAGTTACTTGCATTGTACTTCAAAGATAGGATAGTGAGCTATAGAATGGTTATCCTTCATAGTTAGATCTCTAAAATTTTAGACTAACATTGTTATACGAAGAAGATTAGTATATTTTCAAGCTCACATACCAAATATATCTTGTAGTAACCCTCCTTATAACCCTGACATTCCTACAATCACATATATAACTCTAATTTCCTATGAATGCAGTACCTACCAATAGTTTGAATAGGGTAACATCTAATAAACACCAGAAACACATTAATAGAAATAGCCATAAGGGTCAAAATATTACATAAATGGTTACTTGAACTCAATGTCATAGCTGGCCAATAGAAGACCAAGAAGAAAAATGAATATAACAAAAAGATTTTACCCATAGGGTGACTACACCATGGTGATTTTCTCATCAAGATGATCATTTTAACAAGTATTTCAATTTTCAGAAAAAAAAACTCATTCAAAATTATTTGTCACATGTAGTCCTGAAAACACTTTTTTCACCCTTTTGAAAATTATATTGTTATGATTATCTCGTTGAGCCAATCATTTAACACATAACTTCAGTCAAAAATTTTTGACAATCCCATAACCCCCCCACATATGGCGTATTAACTCAGTCTTTGGAAATGGAGACACAACTTGCTAACCTATTTATTGAAATACATACCATACATAATGACCTCCGATCCAAACTCCATGGCATCAATGCCCAGCAAATAGCCATGATGGACACTCTTCAAGAACTAATTGGCCATGATTTGCATAATGGACCAACCCATAATTTTGCACACAGCTCTACTTTTGGGAGAATACCTCACGTCCTAAACTGGATTTTCCTAAATTTGATGTTAAAGATCCCACTAGCTAGATCTACAAGGTAGAGCAATATTTCTATCTACATAACACCCAGTCTTGAGATAAGGTCCCTATAGCCTCTTTCAGCCTAGAGAAAGATGTTTTTAGTGGTTTCACTAGTACAAAAAAATCTAATGGTCTACTGATATGGCCCACATTTTTTGAGGTCTTATTGGTTCACTTTGGCACAAGTGCATTTGAGGATTTCGTAGGAACTGTAAACATCCCAATTCTACCACCCCTATGTTGTCACTATTCATTATCACCCGATTCACTAATCCAAACTATATTTCACTAAAATTATAATTTTCCCATCATTTAGTAACCCTCATCTTATCATCACATTCTATTATAACCCTAATTTAGTCATCAACATTCATAGTTGATCTACTCTAACCACACTATCATCCCCCAATCAATCAAACATGTTATCATATTCCTATTTGGTCATTACCTAATCCCACCAAAATCAAATCCTAGATTAATCAACTAATTTAACATATATTTTAGTTGATTGGTCTTAATAATAAAATCCAGGCACAATCTAAAATCTAAAATTTAAAAATAAATCAAATCACCCCAAATCCCAAGTTAATCAATAAACCTTACATCAAATCTCTAAAATACAAGACAAGTGCAAATCAAGGCCACTCTTCATAAAAGTAAATCCTTACATTCTCAATCTCCCTCATTCAACAGCTAATGCCCCTCATTAAAAGAGGATGTTTACTCAATCATAACCCTCTATCTCAAATAAAATCCAACCATCTATTTACCCCATCCAGAATCTATAAATGGAACCCTTTACCCTCATTTTTAATAAGTCAAGAGAGCCTAAGGAGATCATGATACTGCAAGATCAAGTTATCCAAGTCATCATCAACATCATAAAACAATCTTCATCACTCTAATGGGACATACTATCAGAATGTTTGCAAACATCCAATTAAGCAACCACGCCATCTACAAATTCAAGTAAATCAACAGAATAAGGTGACTCTTCATGGTAAGTGAAGGTGTGTTTTTCTCCCTAAAAGCTTAATCGGAAGTATTTATGCTTGATTAAAATAAGAAGTTAATGTCATTTTGAGTTTCTATTGCATTTACTCTAATATTGCATGTGTACATTCTTAACATGCTTGGTGGGAGTAACCTCATTATCTTTTGCTTATTTTGCTTACTAAGAGGTGTTTTCTTGGTTGGTCATACTTTGGAGTCTAATTAGGGTCAAATTTGTCATTTTTTAGCTTTCATTCTCAATTTTTATAGATCAACGTCTCTATCCTGAGTAATGGCATTTATATCCTTGAGAATGGTGTTTGTGTAGGGTCCATTAGTGTTTGTGTCTGTTATTATATTTTCTCTATTTTGACATTTTTAGCATTTACGTCTTGTAGATTAACATCTATCGTTTATATATTGTGATGTTTGTGTCTATTTAGTGGTGTTTACATATGTTTAGTGGCATGTGCATCTTGACTTTCAACATTTGCATCCTTATTAATAGTGTTTACATTTTATGTCTTACAAGGTCTACATTCTGATTAATAGTGTATGTGTTTATTTAGTAGTGTATGTGTTTTATGTTGTATCATCTAGATTTTTTGGTTTTTAACTTGCAAGGTTTACATTTGTCAAAGACCCAAATCCAAAACAAACTACTAATGATCATCTTGCAGGTTTATTAGTCGAAGACATATAATCAAACAACATGCATTTAATCATTTAATCTTAATCAATCTATCTAATTTATATATCTATTTTATTTTATCTTGTGTGTGTTCAGATCTTCCCCACACCACAAGGTAACCTTAAGAATCATAAATAGTCTAGGTCATTCATGTCTCCCAAGAATGAACATCATATACTTTTTCTTGCACTGCAAGGCGATCTTAGAAACCAAAGAGAGTATACACCTTATTTATTTTTATTTTCTAGGGTCTTGTGACTTGGATTTCATCACCAAGTGTTAAGACAAAGCCCATGTTGCAATGGGATATACAAATTCAAGGAGTTGTCATTATTGGCTAAGTGATTACTTATTTTACCAACACTATGAAGTGAGGTGGTTTCATCCACTAATACCTAGGCCCTAGACAACACCCTTACTACATGGAGTTGGGTGTCACTATACTAAAAGGTATATAGATGACTCTCTTAGTCAGTAAGTCTAACCTAACAGAGGAGACTTTTTAGTCATGAATGAATAGTGGTGCCAATAACACAACATTCCCTAATATCACCTATAATGTACCTTCAATGTATTATTTATAGGTCGTATCCAGTTGCAATCCCACTTGACTAACGTAGATTGTGCTCATGTGTGTATTTTTATTACATCTCCCTTTGTGGGCAACTAGTTCATACCAAATTCTAACCTAACTAAACCATATATAAAATTAACTAAACTGAATGCAAACCTATGACACACAAAATAAGACTTTGAAACAAACTAAATCCAACCTTAGATACGGAAAATCCTCTCAGTCATAATCTATTTCACTTTGATCAAGAACGCTTTCATAATGATGATACTATTAGCCTGGCCAATCAAAGCAAATATATCAACGAAGGTAATGACTTATTTAAAAATGATCTATGGAGAGATAAAATATACCAATATTTATACGAGAATAAGGATGACCTCTAATTTCCCCTAAAATATGTGGTAGGCCCACTTTGAAAAGGAAAGTAAAACAAGTAGTCTATTAGTTTGGCCCAACCTCATTCATAAAATCAAGTCTTCTTGCATATGATAAAATTGAAGGCTCTAATGGCTCCTGGTTGTAAAATGATAACTTGGTAACATGTTTTCAAATTAAGGAGTGCCTTCTAGTAAACCACATGTGTAAAATCATGAATTTTAAAGGGAAAGGATTGGATCTCCATGAGCAGGGAATCCTAGAATACACACCTTCTTGTACAAATAAGGAATATCATGACATTGGCTACAAACACCCTACTGGTGATCCATATGAATATGTCAATGATTATTATATGGTATCTAAGGAAGACTTTTCCAAAATCAAAACAAAGTCCTTTTATATCTTCTATGAAGAACTTGCTAACACTAACATATTTGATGATATCATCATCCTTACCATTGATATTGACCTCATCAATTGGGACCAACAAGATCATGTACCATTGGACCTATTTCAAAAGGATGAAACTATTAGGGAATTTATTGGACTTCATGATGACATACCATCAAGGGATCACAAGAAGGTATTTGAAATCAATCTCAACATGTTGGCATACTTCAGGGAATAAGAAGAGTTTCTTAGTCAAAATAAAGCAAAAAATAAAAAAATAAAAAATCAATGTCCCCTAGTGAAAAACTCTATGAGGCAGTATCAAACAATTAAAATCAAAATAAATACATGTATATTGGTGAAAATATCTTTAAGGCACAAATGGACAAAGAACTCGACATTTTCCTTAAGGCAAATCAACTACAAAATCATTCTGGGTCACCTATTAAAGACATTATCATATCAGAAGAAAATTTTAAGATCATTAAACTAGGACCTACTCTCAACTCATTTGAAGAAAAAACCTTCATTGAACTCTTAATGGAATTTTATGATGTCTTCACATGGTCATTGGCTGCTATACTAGAATTAGATCCACATTTTATTGGGTACCAATATGAAGCTATTGGGGATCTAGTGGAGGAAGACCTTAACCCTCCACATGTACCAACACATCTAGAGGATGACTCTACATTTTTTATCAAGGAAACCATTGATGTCAACATAGGCACGAAGGACAACCCTAGGATCATCAAACTTTAGGCTACTCTTAGTCCCAAGGATTGGGAAACATTGATCACACTTTTGAAGGAATTTATAGACATCTTTGTTTGGTCATATGTTGATATGCCTAGGTTGGATCCATCCCTTATGGTGTACCATCTCATTGTGCACGTTGATGCGAAGCTGATTAAATATTAATTATGAAAGATACATCTTAAAGTGGCTCTTATCATCAAGGAAGAACTCTAAAAGATTTTGGATGTTGGGTTCATCCAACTGATCGATTACTCCGAGTGGATATCCAACATTGTGCTTGTCGATAGGAAACTAATAGGGATCAGAGTTTGTATATATTTTTTGGATATCCATAAAGCCTACCAAAAATATGATTTCCTTTTACCCAATATTGACATGATTATTGACTCAATAGTAGGGCACAAAATGTTATCTGTCATGGAGGGTTTTACCTCTTATAATCAAATTTGAACTGCACTCAAGGATTAATATAAAACAATATTCACTACACCTTAGGGAACTTTTTGCAATCAAGTCATGTATTTTGGCTTGAAAATCATAGGTGCAACTTGTCAAATATCTATGATGGTTATCTTCCATGATATAATGCATGACATAGTTGAAGACTACATGGATGACACATTGGGTAAATTTAAAACTAGAGTAACTATTTTGTGTAGAATCTTTAAGAGGCTTAGAGAATACAAGGTGCACCTCAATACTAATAAATGCATGTTTGGCATCATGTTAGGCAAGTTCATGGGTTTTATTGTTTCCATAAGAGGTTTACAATTTGACCCAGTGAAGGTCAAGGCCATCACAGAGATGCTCTCTCCATCTAATCTCAAATAACTATGTAATCTACATGATAAAATTTAGGCCATCAAATGGTTTATCTCATAGTTGGTTGATAAGTGTCATCCATTCACGCATCTACTGAATAAGGATATTGAATTAGCTTGGAACATCAATGTCAATAGGATTTCAAATGACTCAAGAATTATCTTTAAAATCTACCACTACTAGTTCTGCCTACTCTAGGAAAACCACTACTGCTTTACATCTCTATGACTCAGTTTGCCTTAGTAGCCCTCTTGGCCCAACATGATGAACATGGGATGAAAAGAGTTTTATATTACTTAAGCATGACTTTGGTGGCATATGAACTAAACCATACCCCAATCGAAAAGGCATTCCTAGTTGTCATATTCACTTCCTAAAGTTACAATACTACATGCTCAACAATAAGACTGCCAAAGTTTATCTGCTCATATATCTCTTGTCAAAATAAGCTCTTACATGCATAATGGCAAAGTGGGTTAAGTTGATTAGTGAGTTTGACATAGAATATGAAAATTATAAATCTATCAAAGGGTAGGTCCTTGCATATCAGTTGGTAGAAACACCCTTGTCAAATAAACAACTTTGGTCATTAGGTTTCTAGATGAATCAATTGTATCTCTCGATGAGTCACTAGAATGAAATATTTAATTTGATTGATCCTTCACCACCCATGGTTTGGGGGTAGGAATTTTTTTCCTAACATCATAAGAAGATATTATTCTCAAATCTTTCAAATTTAGTTTTCATTGCACCAACAATATCATGAAATATGAAGCATTCATCATAAGTCTCAAGTTGGAAATCCAATATAACATTCAACATTTTTCAGTCTTTGGTGACTCCCAGTTTATTATCAACCAAGTCAATGATGAACATCAAACCAAGGATGACAAACTCATCCCCTACAAGAACATGGTTGATAGTCTAAAACATTAATTCATGCACATCTAATTTGAACAAATTCCTCACATAAGCATTAAATTGTAGATGTAATGATCACCATTGGCTCTCTCCTCAAGATGTCATAGGCTACTCCATGATGCTAATTTTCAGTTTAAAAACTAATAATCCTTGCATACAATATCCCAGAATCTAAAATGGTATGTGAGATTATTGGTCTTAATTATCCTTGGTACCATGACATCTATGTTTACCTTCACGATCACATTCTTCCTCTCAATCTTTCTCACAACCAACGAAAATTATTCATCCAACACACATCTTTTTTCACTCTCCTTGGTAGCATGATCTATTGTAGAGGAAATGAAAAAAATCTATTGAGGTGTTTAGAGTTGAAAGAGGTGGAATTAGTGATCAAGGAAGTCCATAATGGACTCTGTGGAGCACACACCAATGGTATGGTCCTTACCAATAAATACTAAACAAGATACTCTTGGCCTACCATGGAAACATATGCATGTTAATATGTTAGAAAGTGTGTCACCTGCCAAAAACATGGAGACTCGATATACACATCATCACAAGAATTTCAATCAATCATGACTTCATGGCCCTTCTCTACTTGGGTACTCAATCTCATTGAGAAGATAAACCCCTCTCCATATGATGGCCACAAGCACATTATCACTACCATCAAATACTTTACCAAACTAGTATAAGGCATTCCCCTTACCTACATAATGTGCAAATAGATATCCAAGTTCATCCTTAACCACCTCATTTATTATTATGAAATCCCTTCTGCCATCAACACTGACAATAGTAAGTATTTCAAGAACAAGGAAGTAAAATCCCTTTGTAATCAATTCCACATCAAATGCAAATATTCCACACCTTATTATCCACAAGACAATGGTCAAGCTGAAACATCTCATAAAACTCTTACTATAATCCTCGAGAAGATTATCAATGATGTAGGTTGGGATAGACATCTACAACTTTATCCTACCTTATGGACTTATTATACTGGCAACCACACACCCATAGGATCCACACCCTATTCCCTAGTCTTCATAGCTAATTTCATCTTACCAATTGAGACTGGGCTACCCTCTATGTGCATCTCTTTGTAGAATGTGATCAATGTTGAGGACTATAGAGTCACATGACTTCACAAACTAAAACTTCTTTATGAGAAAAGGCTCAATACACTTAACCATCTGAAGGCATATCATAACAAGCTCTACACAAATTATAATTAGCACATCAAATCTATGTAATTTGATATCAATGAACTTATTCTAAAGGAAAATCAACAAAACACCAATCATGATAAAGAAAAGAAGGGTAAATTTGAGCCTAATTGGTTATTGTTGTCAATTTGAGTTGCACCCTTTAAGGAGGTGTTTCAAGTCTCCTCACCCAATAGACATAATGGAAACACTCATAGGCTATGGGTGACTTAAATGGTGGAGTGAACATCCACAAAGGGTTGGATCCCTTGATGCTACACCTAAGATTAACACTGCATAAACTAAACTACAAGGAAAAGGGATAGAGAAAAACTTAACATGAAAGCAAAGGAGGTGATGCACCAAATGTATTGCCCACCACCACCCATTTTTAGGTGCACAAATGAACAATAGAACTAAATTAACACTACATAACTCCTAATCTAATCCTCTTGCATCATTATTTTATAGAGAGGCTAGAGATACAATGCACAACTAGGAGGGAGGAAATATCTCCACTAATAACCAATGCATAAATCATATATGACACTAAATACAACCTACAAGAGTGAATTCAAACTGAATAGAGGTGAGAAAATGGGACAATAAATAAGAATAACTGAATCATCAAATGATAAGATCAACCATTCATGAAGACACACTAAATGCAGTCATAAAATAAGGTAAAAATTAATCATCTATTGATTCAAAAGGCTTACAAAAGGAGTAGGGATTCACCATACTCATGTGGAGGATGATTTCAACTTCACTTGCAAGAGTAAATATAGGATAATAGAGAGGAGAGAGAGAATGAGGATGTGTAGGAGGCTCGTGATGGCTCATCCAATCACGAGATCAGTTACAACATTAATGAAATGTAAGAAAATTGTCATAAATTCCTCTCCTACATTAGTTGGCCTTATTTGATAATACTCTCTTGAAAGGTGGCATAAGAGTTTTCCATTGTCTTTAATGACTTGTTATTAATCTCTTGAAATTTTCATCCTTTATTTATTGGGGAGTCACAAATCCACACTTGAATCTAACTATTTTTAGGCTTCTTGACACCTTATCCACATTGGAAGTTTTCAAATAGTAACTACCCATTTTACCTATAATCTTCATGCCTTTGACAGTTTTGATGGCCAGATGGGATGTTAAATTTAAGTTAGTGTACTAATTATGTAACACTTTATGAGGTAGACATGTGGTGAAAGCTCATTCATTAAAGATTCCACATCGATGCTCATGACATCTCCTTCTAACCCCTACCCAAGATCTACGTTATGGGTATGTTAGATGGGCCACATGGTAGCTTCTCATTTGTCTACTAATTATGCTGATGGCTATGCATTCAGGGTCCTGCCACCTTGATGTGGTGGCCCACCATCAACACTTGGTTTTTTTTGTCTTCGTGCACTTCACTTGATTATGGGTCTTCAAAACTTTTGTTGTCATAACTTTTGACTGAGCATTATTCGTCATAACTTTTGTAGACTTTCATTCATGACTTTAGTTCTAAACTTGTCACAACATTTGATTTTAAAAATTGGTATTCAAAACTTTTGTTAGGGCCAAAAGTTTTGACTAGTCTTCATAAATTTTTTTTTTGGAGATAAGAACATTTAAGAAATTATTACGAAGATTTCTTCAAGCTTTCTACAAGCTTCATGACCTTTGTTCGGACTTAGTCTTTGTAAGATTTATATTTGTAAAAGTTCTGACTAGTTACAAACAATTTTCCTAAAAACCTAAATACTTGAACAATCTCATGTGAAGTCTTTAGAATTTTTGTTCATATATTTATCTTTCACAACTTTTTCCTTCAGCTTTCACACAAAACTTCTGACGCAATCTTCATGAAAGTGAGCTTCTTCTTCTTCGTGACTTATACCATCGCATATTTTGTGGCATATTTTATTATAACAATTATTTCTAAGACATAAACCTTCATGGAAATTATTGTTGCAACAATTGTTCCAAAGACCTAAAGACTTTATGAAAATTATCATTACAAAAGTTTTGATTAGTCACAACACACTTTTCCCGAAGAGTAAAATGCTTAGACAAATCTTGCAAAGTTTTTTGGTTTTGTGCCGACTCTCCTTCATGAAAAATATCTGACTCATCTTTTGACAAGAAACACAAATACCACTTCCTTGCCAAAAAATGTAAAGGCCAACTTTGAAAACCTACTAAGTCTTTTACTTTCCTAACTTAGATATTTCACCAAAATTTGACTGAACCTTAAGAAGCCTGTAGGTGATCTTGAAGCCCTGAACTGATCTTCTTCATAGTCTAAAACCTTTTCAAAACCCAATGGCCTAAAACTCTAACATCTTTGCTTTGTGCTTAAAGATTGCCTAGAGGCTCTATAAACAAAACCTATAGAAACTGTGTTCACCCTTTTCATGCTCCAAATTAAAACTTGAGTACACTTATATGCCTGCAACCTAGACACTATGAAGATGCTTGTAAGGGATTATATCTAGTTGATTTTACAAAAAATGTACCCCTCTTTGTATACAGGTGCTTGAGGCCTCTTGGGGGATAAAATAGCTAATAATTTGGTGACTTACTAAGGGTGTTTACATGTCTAAACACCTAGACTAATTGCCTTGATGCATTCATTGGGCACGAAGTCTTGCAAGCACTCAACACACTCATTCTGAAGATGGAAACTTGATTGTAACATGTGTTAGAGGTATAATCATTGAGGAGGGGGGTGAATCAATGAACCTAGATAATCCAACTTCAATTTTAATCCTTTCTTACTCATAATCAATTACCACAAGCATTCATGAAGCATACACATTATTCATATTAATGAACAAGAGAGATAATGCAAGATCAAACATATAACACAAGACATACATGGTAAACCCTCTTAGGGAATAAAACCCACTCTCAAGCTTACAAACACTTGGACTACATGTCCTATAAGGTATTACAAACTAAAGACTAATCATGTCTTCCTGACCAGGATTTAGTGAAACACTTATTCCATAAGGAGCACCTGTACCTAAGATGACAACTCCTTTAGACCACCTACCTTTAGTGAAACACTTGTTTCACAAGGAGTAACTACCCCTAAAGAAGACCAAGTACTTTAGACTCTCCTTTGAATACCTCCACCTTTAAACTGAGGTCTTCAACACCTGATGATAGAACTTTGATTATCACTTTTCCCCTTCACTCAACACTCCATGTTGGCCAAAGCACATTACATACTTGAACCAACACACAATTATCAATTAGGACACACTACATATCCCAACTAACCCCACTTCTTCAACTTCTCACACTCAATGCATCCAAAGCCACCTTTTGGATCACTCTTCACTCTTCAGCAACAACTTTGTCAGTACATCAACAACATGACCAAATGGTTATACACACACTCCACACTCTAAACTATCTCTCAGATGAGCCACCAAGCTCACATAGACACCATCTATCCTTCATTCATCCTCAACCTATAGGAGCACTTTTCAAACATAAAAAATATGACCTATAAGTCATACACACAGTCCTCAATCTGCTCTGCTCATCAACCTAACCATTAGGCACACTCAGCCTCTTCTCTTCTTTGTTTCAACCTACACACCACTCTCACAAGCCTAGAAACCATCTCCTTTGGTTTCAATATATATACAACCTTCATGATAAACAACTTCTTGGTCAGCCATTAAACTTTCCTTAATCCTTAAGGCTTCTCTTACATTAAGACATGACTCAAAAATAATCTTTATCGATAGACCCTAGCATCTATGGGTCACCCTTAAGTAACTACACCTTTTAATAAGGCCTTTATATCTTTTATATGTCTTATGGAGACTATAGTCATACTAAAATGCAATTTGTACAACTTGAGCATGACTTGTAACACCCAAACAATAGGTCTCTCCTACTCACTTACACATCCCACTTAGGCATGTTTTCACTATTTCCCAATCATTTCAAGCCTTCTAGATTCAACCCCTGTTGTCTCGAACTCCTCTCCTAGGCACAAACCTATTCCCCAAGGTCCCTTTTCCCTAGACAATAACACCATAAGTTGGATTACAGCATTGGCACCTAGGTGTCCACTTTTTGATGTTGTTGTCCAAGTCCATAATAACCTCAAATGATCATATTTTCCTGAATCCTTATCTTTTCCCTTGTCAGTCTAATGCAAGTTCATCTAACTCAGGATCACTATTTTCCTTATAAAATCCCATTCAAAATTCATTTAGAAGGGGTGGCAATCATTCAAAAGGCACAAGCTATAAATATACTAAAGCACACTCAAGCAAATCTTCCTATTCTTTTCATACAACCAACCACTATTATTTCTAGCCTATCTAAGCTCCCACACTAGTCACGAGTCATCTCAAGCTTACCCAAATTTGCATACACTTGTATTGCATACATAGGATTACATAATACACATTCAAATTTGGAGAACTACATTAGCCTTGATCCCTCTTCGGAGTATTGGTATGTAGGTAGCGTGCCCACATATGGGGTGCGATTGCATGTTCAATGCATATTACACACTAACCCCTTTTTAAGTTAGATTTGAGATCACCTATCAAGCATGAAGAAGAACTAGGATCCTTGAAGATAAAATCAATTGCACACAGAGCTTCATGAATAACTAGGATTTGATATTTTAGACATAGGGTCTCCAAGAGCAAACAAACAGGACCCAAAAAGCTTAGAAAGCTCAGACACTAAGGACTACAGTGCCAAAACTTGGACTACATTACTGGACCTTTAGGTGTCCCATTTTTTATGCTCATATCCAGGCAAAAAATAGACTTCTAGGTCCTATTTTTGACACTATGCCCAACTAGATTAGTAATTTGCAGCCTTTGTCTCCTCTGTCTCAATGCAGAATTAGCTAAGTTTTACCCTTTATCCCCTTGTTTGCTATTTTTAGAAATCAATAAAGCACTTTCAGTTTCAATAAATTATTAGGTTAATTAAAGCACATTTAGTTACTAATTTCACCCTTAATCCAGACCCCTTTACTATTTAGGAAATTAACCCCTATAGTTTTCCAAATTCAGTAAAACATTTGGTAAACCCAATTTACTTCAAATTTTTGCACAAAAACCCTAAAAACCCTAAGGCTAGTTATTTATGATCTTTTGCAATATTTTCCTAATTTTTTTTAATTTAAAAAATAGAAAACTACAAATTAATTGAAATATTTTTAATAATCCACTTAAACCCTAGTTTGCACATACTAGGTCCTATTTGCATACAAACATTTTCAAACCACTAGGAAAAATATATTGCTAATTTTAGAAATATTTTCAGATTTTTCCTAAATTTTACAAGCTCAATTCTACAAATTTATTAAAAAAAAATTCAAATTGTTACATTAATTTTGAAAAAAATCAGTTCAAAGCCCTAGTTGCATCAACTAAATCCCAGTAATTTTCAAGTAATATTCCACTTATTTTCTACAAATTTTGATTGAATATTAAAATAAAAAAATCACTTCAAATTTCAAAAATTCATAGTAAATTCTAGAAAATTTATTTGTCTCAAAAACCCTAGCTGCATACACTAGGTCCCATTGCTTCTTGAGTTATCACCTTACATATAAGCTTTAAACTTACATAAAATAACAAAAGATTTCACTTATTTACACGTGTTTCTTACATTTCTGGCAGATAATAAAGGGGCCATTATTGGTCCTATCATATACATGAATGATGAAGTCTATCATATGTTAGTACAAAGTTTCATTCTTTGCATTTCATAATAAGGGATGATATTACAAAATTCACTGCTAAACATGCACAAGATTCCAAAATTCTTTTTACGTATTCTCTTTCACTCATATGGAAAATTGTTCAAACTTATCTTTCTAAATGCATTCGAAATGTCATATTACATATCAAAAATTTATATGCCTTTATGAAAAAATTCATGACCTATATCCTTTGTTATTTTTTTCTCCCATGGAAATTTTTTCAAGCTTATCATACTAAGCTCATTCGACATGTTCTAATAAATACCAAAGTTCTTTATGCACTCCTACATCAATGCACACTTGCTCTCTTTAACTACCTATTTTTCAAATGTCATATTATTATGCTCAGTACATTAGAGATGTCATAACACATGTCACACTCTTTTCTACTTTTTCATATCAATCTATATTTTCTATATGTTGCTTTATCTTTGTCATATGGAAAGATATTTTTACATATATTGGTATACCATTCATGGATATGATCTCATGCATACCATTTCATCTTTATGATCTCTACATAGCAACATGAAATTTATTGGTCATTCTTGAGTCCTTTCCTCCTGCCATTAGACATACACAAACACTAGGGTTTACATCCCTCCTTCCTTCCTCCACACTTGGTATATCTACCACACATCCCGTGCTTACTACCAACTCTATGCCTATAGTAGATCATGTGGTCCATGATATGACCCAAGCTTACAAGGATAGGCAAATTGGTTACACCCATGGCCATAGCTTTGTCCCTCAAAATGGTGCCCTCCCAGATATAGTTTCAGTTCTTGAGCTCCTCCAACATGCAGATGTCTACAAAGATGTACTATATGTAGCCCTTCGTAACACTAGAGTTCCTAATTTTGCAGAATCAACTTATGTTGCATCCATCCTCAATACAATGCAATGGATAGAAGAGCATATCTCCTTTGAGAAAGAGGATTTGCCTCCATGACACATCATAGAACAATGTTTACCTTTATATATTCAACTAAGAATCAATGATGTAGGAGTAAAAAGAGTATTAGTTGACATGAATCTAGTCTAAATATCTACAACATTTCATTTTTAAAACATCTTAACATACAACCACAAGATTTAGACCACTCTGACATGCATATTCAAGGTTTTGACAACACACCAAGAAATGTTTTGGGTCAAATAATGCTCAACCAAACTTTGGGGCTTAAAACACTCCCAACTACCTACCAAGTAATGCCAAATGACCTTAACTATAATTTACTACTTGGTCGATCATGGATTCATGATATGCATGTAGTCCCTTCTACACTCGATGCTTGCCTAAAATTTAGTCACAAGGGCTATATATACGCATGTCCCATAGATAATGAACCTTTCAAATATTGCCAATCTACTGAACCACAATAACATTAAATTCCACACTTCAACCCTAGTACTATATCCACATAGCCCATTACACATAGTGTACCCTTGGACATGGCATCACATAAACCCACTACGAGTCCTATCACAACCCCCACCTCAACCCATCAGTTCACATTACCTTTTACACTCAAATATCTTAATAAGATGGGATATCAAGGCAAAGGTCTTGGAAAACATTGGTAGACCATAATATCAATCATGTCTCCGCACTTTCACTGGTCCACCCTGACCTCATTAATGATATTTTTTCCCTAAATATGCTAGCATTTGACGAGTATTCTAACAATGAATCCCTTTTACAATTTATAGGAGCTTACAATGATCTCCCAACCTGCTACCATAAAAATAGATTCTCATATCACACACATGCATATTTTAGAGAAAATTTAGAGTCCTCTCAAGACATACC